>CM044431.1:116550692-116604001 GCA_024363595.1 Xenopus borealis | reverse complement strand
AGTTGGCCAAAGGGACATAAAGGAGTGATTTGCATGTCTCCACCTATGATGCCTTATGGGGAATTAAAACTCAAATTTTTGGTATCTAGGCAGTGCTATGTGCTTGGCATCAGACAAGTAAATACCTTCTGATTTGAGAAGGCTTCACTTTGCATGTAATTGCTTGTGAAGGGCTATTTGACTCCTTTCAGTCCTTCTCACCCTAACCAGGTTCGGTTTTTCTCTACGTTCTGAGCCAAAATAATTTTTTGCTTACCAAAAGCTCAGCATGCCCTATTGACTTCAGTGGAAAATAAAAGTGGCTGATGCTAGCGTTAATTCGCTAGCGTTAATGCCTGCAGGGACTTTGCCAATTTACTAATGGGCACAGGCGTCACTTCACTAGCGAAGGAGATAGATGCTAGAGCTGCTTCGCACTCTAACGCCAGGCAATTTTCACTCTGGCGAATGAATCTGACTTGCCTTTGTTAGATACTTACATATTAATTTTTGAGTGGAATATGTTTTAAATTCAAAAAACACTGGCAGCTTTTTTCAGGGTGTTAGGCTGCAAAAGACATTTCTTTTCAGGTACCCAGTTTCTCCCATACATATTCTACCATATAGAACATTATTTGACAGTGGGCTTATGTGGAGGGCATTAAAACAACTCTCTTGACTTTATTATGGTTCCCTTGGCATGTCTAGTTATCAGTGTAAATGTAATGTATTAGCTGCATTATGTAACAGAAATAGCTCCATTCTCTTTAAATTTCCCGCCGTATGCAAATTAGCCTAAGCGCCAGACCTCTAGTGAAGTTGTGCTAGGTAGAATTGAACACTAGCGCATTTTCGCTTTGATTTGCTCGCTCTGCCAAAGTAACAAGAGCAAAAATTTGTCAGCATTTGTCGCCTGGGATGTAACTACTACTACTTAGTAAATTAGCGTTGTCTGAGCGAATTTCCACCTGGTGAAGTGTTGCGATGGCTGCGAAGCCATCGCTGGCAAAATTGCACTCTTTAGTAAATTTGCCCCAAAGGCTTTACCCTGGATCAGTTCAGGCGCTGCATTAGCTGGGCTTCCACAACAAGTCATAAGATGATAATCTAAGCCAAATTTACATATACAAGAATAGGAAGAGACTTAATAAAGTACAAAAAAAAGCTCAGGGAGGTTTTCCTAAATGCATTTAGTAACACTATGTCAATTAAAACATGCATAGTATTCAGGAGTGAAGCCAAGTGTCATAAGTATTAATTTTTACAGCACCCAAGAGGACTACACTGAAGGGTGCCACTAAACTCTCATACAGCACAAGACTAGAAACGAAGGGAGAGATATTTGAATACCTACAGCTTTTACCAAACTACAGAATGAATGTCTTTTATCCAGAAAACCCCCCTGTTCTGAGCATTCTGGATAACAGGTCCTTATACCGGTTACCCAGAATGAGATGATGAGCTGGAACAAGTTTCTGAAAAATATATGCTTAATTTGAATTGGATGCCAGCAACACGTTTCAAAAATGTTTTCCACTATGGTACATCACCTTTGTTTAATAAAAACTGTTTGGGAACAATTGTTGTAGTTTTGAAAGTGAAATTCTGTCCCATTCTATGTTTACAATACATACATGTGCACTAATACACCCCTATATCATTATGGTTGTTGGCTTTTGAACTGTGCTTGGATAACAAACCAGATAGATGGCTGTTCTCCTATTAAGCCCAGAGGATGAGGCATCCGTGATTTACAAAAAGAATTTCAAGTATTGATTTGTCAGACAACAGGACAGTTTTCCACTTTTCTGGATCATAGAGTTTTAACTTGCATTTGTATCCCAACATTTTTTTAAACATGTTGCTGGCATCACATTCAAATGAGCATTTATTTCAGAATGCAAGAACATGTCTCAGACTAAACATTTGATATGTTGATTTGGAATATTTGCAATTAATTATAGGGTTTTAATGGATTTGCAAATCATTGCATTCTGTTTGTATATTTTGAAAGAAGGGGTTTGCAAACAAAGATGATCATCTATCAACAAATAAACCAATCAAACATTGCCTAGATTACTTATCAAAGTCCAGTGCAGTAATGAGGAAGACAGCAGCTTACTTCCATGTGAAATATCCATATCAATAATTTTCTATTCCATTGTTTAAAAAGATTTAGCATGGGCATCACTCGCAGCATGTAAAACTACTGTATCTAGCATCTGACACACATGTCCCTGTAATGTCCCCATGTGAAAGTTATAGAGGAAGTACATCCCTCAGTAAATACCCAGTTATGCAGGTGTTCACAATACTTGAAAAGAACAAGTATCAGGGAACAATCAACACAATCAGGTTATCCAAAGAGCACACAGTTTTCCTGAAAAAGAAACATTTCTGTAAAGAATCTTTGGTCAAGATGTTTTACTTTATTACGACTGGTGGTCAAAATTTGCCAAAAACACATTTAAAAATATTGAACCTGTGACTGACTGGGGAATCATCTGAAGCTATTTAAATAACAGATCAGGATTTTGAAGAATTCTAAAATATTAAAATTACCTTTGGCTTAGTTCACAGTCCAAAGTCTATTAACTTCTGATCCTCATCAATAAGAAGGTTTTCCTAGGGAAGGAGGGGATAACAAAGATAGACGCACACACTGGTTCTTATTTTTATAACAATAAACCTAGAGTGATAAAGCTGGCGCAGAACTAAATGATAGTTTGTAAAATAGCAAACCACTCTATTGAGAGGGAACTTTCATCTTATCGATATACTTCTAGTAGGTGACATAGACATTGGTATTTCTAGAAATATCTGCATTCTAACATGGCCTCCAAAGTCAACACACTATGAAACCAAAATGTAAATTTAGTATATAACTTTAGTAAAGCATGATATGCTTATTATACATATAAACACTAATGTACAGAAAAAATACCCATTCGCATACAGACTCTATATAGTTTTTTAGCATTGACAGAAACAATATTAGTGTGAAGTAAATAGGTTTTTAATGAGACATAGAGGCTTTAGGTCTCTATGAGCATATCCTTGGCTGTAGATATAGGCAACAGCTGAGACAAACTGATGAAAAAACACCCAGGCTTCATCCTCTGTGAAACAATCCTTTGCTATAATATGTAGACACATCTTGGACTGAATAATAGACCTATTTTCTGTCATTCAATCATCTCATAGAGACACGTCAAGATGTTAGAGGGCATAAAAACCATGAGCACAAACCTCTAAATTTCATAGATGTGTGTGATAGGTTGCAGCTGGCTGCTTGCAATACAAACCTTAACAGTAATTTAAAGGAGAATTCAGCCCATAACATAAAAAAACCCAACCCCCCCTACCCTAGAAAACTGGTAAATATGTAAAAAGGCATTCAGTTTCTTTCCATACTATACACCTGTATAAGCAGACAATAAAGACTGGGCTAGGCATAGGCTAGAACTCATCCGGTGCAAAACTCAAGTTATGCTGCTCCAACATATTATTTTACTCCTTGGAAGGCTCCATTATCAGCTGCATTTGGTTCTGCTGCCTTCCCCATCCAACTTTCCCCTGCATATTGGCCTCATTTCAGCCATTACCAACAGCCGTTACTAATACCATTAGTTTGTGTTTTCTCTCTCTCTATCACCATTTTGTTCTTATTATTGTCATCAGACCCTCATCAGTTCCTGCCTTATTCCCAAATTATCACCATCATAACCTGCCTCTTAATGTTTTCATCACCCCTTGGCCTTTTCCATCATCCCTGCCACTGGCTCATTATATTGATCCTCACTTCTTGCATTAACATAGTTCTCTATCTCTTGCCCCTGTCATCTGCCCCCTTTTTTCAAACTTTTAAATTGGTCTTTCCCTCTGGCCCCCACAATCCAGCATTGCTTTTGGCTCTATCATCGGCCACTAATTTGATGCATTAACATCTCTTGCTGGCCCATTTCATTTCTTTACCTCCGGCCCAAGCCATCAGCCTCAACATTGGCCACTCCATTTGCCTTTACCTTCGGCCCCCAAAACTGGCCCACTCCATTGGCCTTTACTTCCGGCCTATGCCACTGGCCCACTCCATCAGCCTTTACCTCCGGACCATGACACCGGCCCACACCATCAGCCTTTACCTCTGGCCCACGCCGGGGGTTAAATTGACCTTTACTTGTTGCCATTTTTATCAGCCCCATACTCTATCCCTTATACTTTATAACACACCAAGCACAAATTGTAACACTGCAAACCTCTTTTGACCCTCACCATAAGCCCATTAAATTGACCTCTTTTCCTTATATTTTCACTGGCCCAATAATCTAACCCTTTCACTCCAACCCCAAATTGTAACACACCAAACCTCTTCTTTTAACAGAGATGTTTTGAATAGCATAAGAAAGTTATGTATTTAAAAGATAAGTATAGTTATACGTTATACACCAGTGATCCAGGGACTAGTCATCTTGGAGTCAGGAAGGATTTTTTTCCCCTTCTGAGGCACAGTAGACACATTCTCACTGGGTTTTTTTCACCTTCCTCTGGATCAGCTTTAAAATAAATAAGAGTTAGGTGAATAAAAAGTTGGGCTAGGAGTAGAGTCTTAAACTTTTACTACAATACAGGTGAGATCCATTATCCACAAAGCTCCAAAATATGTTATCGCCATTTGCCAGTGCCAGCCCAAACATTCTGGATAATAGATCCCATACCTGTAATCCAATATAGACACTTGAGCAGGATAGGTAAGATGAAAGGGTTCAAAAATTATGTGACAGAATATGGGGAATGTCTACTTGAAAAATGTGTTTTTGCCTGATCTGTCTGAAAATAGAAGCAGATTGTCTGTAAAGCCATTTGGGCAGTTGAGTTGCTGAAGCTCCCATAAAGATTAAAAAATTTTAGTGCTGCTTAGGCAATGGGGTGATACTGTGGCCTCCAGGAGGCTGCAATGGGCTCGAACTTGTAATTGGTTTTTAATTCATGTGAAATATGACATGTTTTGAGAAGTTTATGGTACAGTAGCTCTCAGCTATTATTTGGGAATTCTGTCTATTGTTCACCTGCGAGAGAGGTGGGGAGCATGGAATATCGCAGCCCAGTGTGGGGTTTCCCCAAAAAGAAGCAAAGGAGAATACATAATATTGTAAAAATAACTGGAAGGAGGAACAGGATTACTCAGTTGTTGTTTGTTTAACTATAATTGCAGTGAGAACAAGACAACCTTCCACTTGTGATTCCACAGATTATACGGTTTAAGCTGTTGATGCTTAGAAAGTATAAAGAATCAAGCGTTAATAATTCATTATAGTTTCTAAATTAATTACAGTTTATCAGTTTATCTCTATCAACTTAATAATAAAACCTAGGACTTATTTACAGCTGTAACCACCACTGCAGCCATGCAAAAATGATTCACTGACTATGTGAATTAAAGCCGTTGTCTAAAGTAACTTGCATCCAATGATGCTCCTTGAACTTCTGCATAGTTTGGCACCAGAGTATCTGTCCAGCCTCCTGCTGCATGAATACTCACATAACTCTTGCGCCTACTCATGTTGTACAATTTCGCCTGTTTTGACATTTGCTGCAATTGTATCAGACACAACTCCCCTTTGCAACCACAATTAGCATGGAATTGTGGGGGGAAATGCTGCACTGTGGGTATAAAACATGGCAAATTACACCCACAATTGCACTTGTATCAGTAAATGACCCTTCTCATGCTTTGACTGCTGCATTTGAACCGAAACATCAGAATACAAAAAATGGCCCAAAGTTCATTCCTTAACATTTCTTACTAGTTTGTATTCATATTGTAATAACCATGAACCCTGGCCTGTCAGTGGGTTACCCTGTAAGAAATAATACTGTTGCACTCATGATACCAGTGTTTTAAGCAAAGATATAATTGTCACTTATACACATATGACTAACATTTACTTCTTCTAAAATAATACCAATTTGGCCAGATTAAATTCAGTGAGAAAAAGTTATCTCAAAAACTTTTCTCCGAATTCAACCAAATTTTTTTCCCATAGACTTCAATAAAGTTTTCACATGATATAGTGAGCTTGATTCAAACCCGTGTGATATGGTACATTTCAGGCCAGATTTAGCTCAGTGAGAAAAAATTATCTCATGGTTTATCACGTGAAAACTCATGCATGAGATTCAATTCGACTGGGGCAGATAGCGGTTGCAAGACAGGGGGAAGCAGTTCAGAGAGTTTACCCGCTCCAAAGAAGAGGCGATTAGTTGCCTGGCAACTAATCTCACTGAATTGCCAGGTGTGCCCTTACCCTTAGACTGTGAATGCCACTAAGGCAGGAACTAATGTGAAAAAAAGCCTAATCTCTGCAAGGGACCTTACACATAAACTTTTGGGAGTGTGTGCAAAATTGCATATACTGTGTTAGTATTATTTTTTAAAAACCCAACCAAGTCTGTTTTTGTGCAAATGCAACTATCTACTGTACTGACTTATGAATTTCAGAATTATATTGGGGTTGCAGTAATAGTGAGTTGATTCTTTCTAGGGATCTCTGCCAAAAGACAATGTCATTTTGAACTACTTTCCAATATAAATTAATTAAAGAGGTGGTTCACCATTGAGATGTGGCTTTATTTATGAACAGTCTCATTTTTGTGGTTTTATTGGTTTGAAATCATGGCTAAACTCACAAACTGTAAACTATGAATGCAATGAGATTTATTTTTTAAAAAATCTGAAAAAAAGTATGAATGGAAAATTACACCAAACTCCGCTCTTAAAAAAACAAGTGTTTTTCAGACAATGCCTAGTGAAAAAAAAGTGAAAATGTGGAGCTGTCCAATAGGATCCCATTGACTTTTATAGGACCTTGACAACTTTTTGTATTAGAGGTTTTGATGGTTTTTACACTTCATGAATATCAAATGTTTAGAGCTTTTTTAAAAATAATGAGACCAAGCATTTTTTAGAGATTCCTGTAAAAAAGAGTTAGGCTAGGGACAGACAGGGAGATTCGGGGAGATTCAGTCGCCTGGCGTTTAATAGCAGGCGACAATCTCCCTGCACGTCCTTCTCCCTGTCCGTCGCTAGTTGAAATGTAAAAGCGCCGGCTCTGTGCACATGCTGTGCGGCGATTTCCGGAATCGCCCGAAGTTACTTCGTGAGGAAACTTCGGGCGATTCCAGAAATCACTGCACCACGTGTGCACAGAGCCGGCGCTTTTACATTTCAACTAGCGACAGACAGGGAGAAGGACGTGCAGGGGGATTGTCGCCTGCTATTAAACGCCAGGCGATTGAATCTCCCCGAATCTCCCTGTCTGTTCCTAGCCTAACTCTTTTCGGCTTCCTAATTCGGGGTCGCTGACCCCATCTTAAAAACAAATGCTCTGTAAGGCTACTGTAGTGGTTACATTTGTATAGCAGACCTGACTCAGTATACACAGATTTTACCTGCAGATTCATGCCCCCCTTTAGTGGTCAGTACTGTTTCACCCATTAGGGTAAGGGCACACCTGGCGATTCTGGGAGATTAGTTGCCAGGCAGGTGACTAATCTCCTCGAACTGCTTCCTCCTGTCTTGCGCCGGCTGTAATGAAAAGCCACCTGCGTCATGACACACGCGTCACTTCATTTTCCAAAGCTTAATTTCCCAGAATCACCAGGTGTGCCCTTACCCTTAAGGACAGAGTGAAGTGGTTTCAGATTACCCCTTCATTGCTGTACCACTGGTGTACATTTCCAGAGCAGGGTCTTATCAGTACTGTGTATGGTTTCATTGTTTTATGGTTGTGGGGCCATATTGGGAGGTGCAACTCCCTTTAAGTGTTCAAGGTTGCTATGTACGGCTCTCACACCACACCGGGGTGTAACTATACAGGAAGCAGACCCTGCGGTGGCAGTTGAGCCCAGGAGGCATATGGGGCCCTATGAGGCACAAATAATTAAAATTAATAATTAATTTGCTGTGGGGCCCATTAACAACTAGTTACCCCACTGCACCACACTGTTTTTTCTTTCTGCCTTTCTAATAACATGTTTTGGGAAAGGATATACCACCCCCCCCCCAACACGGATTTTGTTCTGTAATCTGCCTCTTGTGAGTACAGAATCCACGCATCTTGTTTCAATAAACTTCAGCTTTCTACCTTAAGTGATCTCTGGTTCCTGTGTATTCCCACGACACCATTCATTTATTGTTATTTCTACTTGTTATTGCTTATCGTTCTGCTGCTGAATTAAAAAAAAACTCAAAAAACACAAATAATAAAAAATTTAAATTAATTGCAAAGTGTCTAAGAATACCCCTCTCTACATCATAATAAAAGTTAATTGAAAGGTGAAAAAGCGCTAAAGGTGGGGGACCGGAGGTCATATGCCCTAATACTGGCCTCCTTTATATTATTATCAGTATAAACAATAAACAGAGCAAGATGTCTTTTGTGGACTCAGATAACCCTAACTGATGTTAAAGCAGATAACTGAATTCCTTACTTGGAATTTGGGGATTAGGCTCATCTCCATCAGCACATTCTTTTTTAATTAAAGTCAAGCAACATTTAGAGGCACGTTTCGAATTCATGTGAGCTTTTTAAAACTCCCTTAAACTCACATAAATTCAGAATTCAACCAATGGAAATTTATTAATAAAATCGAATTTTCTCAACTCGGATGAATTGAATCAACCCAAAAACTTGAATTGAAATTAGAAAAACTCAATTTCAGTTTTTTTCTCCAAAAAAAGAAGGCTGCAAACATCAACAAATTGATCCCTCGGCCTCTCCCATTGGTTTTTATAGTAATTTGACGGGTTTAGGCTTTAGTCTAATTCAATTTCTTAAAGGAGAATTCAACCACTTTGGGCAAAAAATCCTCCCATGTGTTGGTGGTGGAGTTTTCTCCCTGAAGTCATTGCATTGGTGATACATTAGATAGTTTCAAGAAAAGTTTGGTTGCGACTAGTCCAACTGCCCTTTTGGAGTCAGGAAGGAAACCATCCTTCACGAGCAGGCCCGGAGTCATATCAGATGTTCTTTTCAATTTGACTTTTATTGGACCATTTGATTTAATTTTATTTCGTAGGTTTCTTTAAAATACCAGATGCAGAATTAACAAATTTCAACCTTTTGATGTTTATCATGTGGCCCATCAGTGTGCTGCCACCCATCCTGAACTACCTGCAAGCCATGCCCTGAATTGGTGTTTTGGTACTGACAATAAATATAATCATATACAGAATCCTTCAGTGAAATTAAATGCCTGATTGCCACCATTATACAACACATTCAGTTCCTTACAAATATATTGCATTATTATGCAGAAGTTAGTTGTAAATATCTATAAAATATAATTATATTGAGCAGTGCACCCACTGAAAGCTTATTAAGTACAACTATAGAGCGCAGCACTCTCAGCACTCTCAGAAAACCCTGCTGGTTTAGCATTCTCATCCTTTATGCAGAGCAGTGCATTTATTCTTATTGAATTTACATTCTTTGCCACTAAATAAGCTGCTCATTATGTGAGCTTTTAATTATATATCTAGAAATGGTTATCATAGCCAGAGATAGACTATGGAGAAATGTTGAGGCCCAAAGACTGTGAGAATAGAAACTGAGTAAATCAGTTATTTTAAAATGAAAGCTTTTCTTCAACTCAGCACTTGGTAGTGGCCCTATCAGTGATGTAACTAAATATTACTGGGCCCCACACCAAATTATTTTTGAGGCCCTCAAAATGTTTAGCGGTTGAACTGTTTTACCAATATCTATTATCTATAGATATATGAATTAAGGTCCCATGGGGCCCTTATATCTCCTGTTCCCCCATGCAGCCACAGGGTCTGCTTCCGCTGTAGTAACAGCCCTTTACCCTATATCTTATAGTAAAGTTAGGGCTATTTTGTCTATCCCTAAATGGGCAGGCCAAACAGTTTGGATACTTCTGATTTAAATGGAACTTAGCAGATGGGTGCACTACACTATTTTAGGGTGACTCTCTCAGGTCTCTCGGGTATGCATGCAGTTGACAGTGTACAGGTATATAAAGTTTAGTCCCACAAAACCAAAATCGGGCTATCCTTTATGAAACCTGATGAATTGAGGTTCAATGCCACCCTGAGAGTTCCAAGCACCCATCTATTGCTAAGAGTAACTCCACCATTCACCCCCTCTTTGCTAATATGCAGTTGAGCTAGCATGTTTTTAATTGATGGGCTCAGCATTTTTTATAGCCATGGTTAAAAACAAACAGAACAATGAACAAAATCACTTCATTTGTTATTTATTTGGGTGTTCCCACTGCTGCCTCTCCTGGTATAGGCTTTTACCAGCTTACACACTCTAACTATGTGCCTGTCCAAGTTAAAACAGGGCCTTGGCCCATGGGGGAAATATATAGAAACAGAGACACAATTTATAAGTGGTCAATTACATCAACCTGGGGGCTGGGGCAGAAGTGAAGAGCAGCGTATAAGCATGCCCCAAGGGTTCATGCACAGAGCAATTCTGTCCTGACAGTGACATAGGGTAGGTGGTAAGTAAGTTGCATGTCTGAATGACATATTAGTTATGGGGTGTCAGGGGAACCCTATGTATGAATAAAAGCTGCAGAAAGAAGGCAGCAATGTATTGTTGACTGGGTTAACTGCAGGTCTCTGTGCTTCAGAACAGAGCGCAGATAGCTGCTTAAATTTGGCAAGAAAGGAAGGTAGTTGCACCCATTTTGTATCCTGCCCTCTAGTTGGTTAATGAGCCCTGTATTGTGCCTATTGCTAACTAAATATATTGGTGGCCCTCCAGTAATATTCTCTGCACATGGAGCATCAAGTCCATTCATTTGATGATATTAAGAAGCATTTCTGGAGAGGAGTTTTTGCAGACACTCTACAAGCACTGCTTCTTGATTAAAGAAGACTGCAGTTCTCTTGGAAGAGCGTATGAGATGTTACATCCAATATAAGTTGGATCAATGACAGAACAGAGAAGCAATTCAGAGCTGATATCATTGAACACCTGTTTTCTATTAGCCTGAGGGTCACTGTAATTTTGTAAGAAAAAGGGCCACTCTGTATTTAAAATCTGCAAGTATCAAGAGCATTGTAAATTACAGGCATCTGTTAAGTCTCTAGTTTATCTGGGTCAAACTTTACTGGTAAGACCTTTTAGACTTTGATTCTGTATTTTGTAAATTATACATCATTCTAATTTGTAATTATAAGACTACATTTATTACCTCTGGGCCTGCTAAAAGAAAATGCCTTTCAAAACATACACCATTAATCAGAAAAAAGTATACAGTATGTATACTCAGAGGCGCTACTGCCTTGAGGCAAGATGAGAACTTTCCCTCAGGTGGTAGCACACTGCAAGTTACCATACATGGCAAAAAAGTCACTCCTGGTAACTTTAAGAGCCGGATTATTGATTAAACTGGATATTTGCATTTGTTTTTTTAACTAGCAATGCACTCCCCAGGACACACTCTGGAGCACCCTCCGGAGCAGGAAAGGTAAGTACAGGGGCAGCATTGAGGTCAGAATCATCCTTGTGTTTTCTATAAGAAAAAACTTTTATTTTGTAATATGATGACGATACCCAACCACAAATGATGTTTACAAACCTTGTCAATTTATGGAGCTACCAAACAGGTTTCCAATTTCCTTCTCCAGTAAATAGTCACCAGGATGTCATATGTTCTATGTGAAAGAACTCACAAAGTCAGAAACTGGCACTTCTGCAGGGAATGTGAGCTCTTAGTGATCAGCCTTGAGCTCCCTACATATTTAGTTTATATGTAATATGTACTGTAAATTCAGCACTTTAGGATTGTGACTTACCATGGGTGATATGTTAATTGCCTAGAGGTACCTGAATATAAAGCTTGAAATAACTTCCTTCTTAAAAATTATGTATTTAAAATTACAGAAGCAGGCTAGTTCTTCAAAATTCTTTGCTGAGATGGGTGGGGAGGGTGGCGCATGCATTTTTTTTCTTTACAGGATGTAGTGAGAACATGTTTTACAAAGGGCTTTAAAGAGAGATTTGTTTGGTTATCTTTTGACATATGACAAGGGCCCAATGACTCTTAAAGGAGAAGGAAAGGCAAAACATAAATAGCCTTCTAAAGAAAGTCTTGTGTAGACAGTAATCACTAACCGTTTTTAAAGTTTTCTCTGTGGTCTCTGTTGAAGCAGCTACACTCTCTCAGCACTGCAGCTTGTGACTCGTTTGATGTCACTCTTTTTTTCCGGCTCTTCCTGCCTGCTGCCCAAGGCAGCCTTGACGCGCATTGCATATAATTAAGTTATTGTGCGCATGTACTGGGGAGATGATGAAGATGATGCGCATGCAAATCACTACGTGATGTTTTTTCCCAATTGTACAAAATTGGACTCACATCTGTGAGTTTAAAACCTAGCGATTTTGTAGGTCTTGGGGAGTAGATTAAGGTAATAAATGTTGCCTTTCCTTCTCCTTTAAGGCAGACATACATGGGCAGATTTAAACTGCACATTTGGGACCTTTAGACCAATTTGGCAGCTTATCTGCCAGTGTATGGGGCCCTTAGACAGCCACCCAGACCAATATCTGTCCAAAAATTAGCCAGAAAGCGATTGGGTAGATTTGATTTTCCTGTCCGATCAAGAACTGCAGTAGCTAGTTGATGTGGTCCTCGTCCCGTCCGCTGGTATTCCCATCATTGTAATGCAATCTTTTGGCCATAGGGCCATATGATCGGATTAGCCTGATTTCGGGGAAAGATCCGCTCGTTTGGCCACTTACAGCAGAGCCGGGCCAGGCCGGCCAGGCACCCTAGGCAACCTGAACAGTCACGACTGAAAAATGTCACCACATCTGCCAGTGAATGAAGTAACATCAAATGAGGAATTAAAGAGGAGATACAATTGCCCAAACAACTGGAACAGCAGAAATTAAGCGATACCCATGTGCTTTTTAGTTATATATTATACACTCTTGGCTAGTGTTTGGCCAGCCTAAAGCCCAGAGAAAAGCTTCTGACAGACAAATTCAGCAGCTTACTGGCAAGTTTTTGGGCCCTCTGATTGGCTTCCATGATTGATATCTAGCTGAAAATTGGCCAGATGTCAATCAAGCAGGCCTAAACTTCCAGTCAGATGAGGGACTGCATTGGTTCATGGATCCTACCGCTTGCATTACTGACTGTCGTGGTCGTATTGTTGCAGGATCAGCTAATTACAAACGAAAGAATATGTCCATGTATGGTCACCTTTAGTCTTGCTTCTGAGGCAACTAGAAGGTTTTTGCAAAAGTTGGCCAAAAATATCTGCTACTTTAGTCAGGTCACAAAACAAATCTTGATTTGCTTGATTTGCATTGTGTCACATCAGCTAAATGACTTTAACTACAGTTTCAGTTTTTACCTCCTACATTTCCACTGCCAGATGCCTTGCTCTCATTTTTAGCACAAAGTACAAATCCTATCACTCATGTGCAGTTCTTGAGAATCTACATAATGGCACTAATGCAGTTCAGTGTTACAAAGTTGGTTAAATGAATACAACCTTGCCTCTACCACAAACTATAATTTAGTTCTCATTATTTCATTATCTCCAGAATCTTACAATTCTCCCTAAGGCTCACCAAAATACAATGAGACTAAGCAGGGCTCACAGTTAAAGCTTCTTTATCAGTTAATAGCATAGGATGGCAAATCATTTCCGAACTGCCAAAATCTGACCCTTATCCCTACTATGCTTGCACATATAAGGGCCCTTACACACGGGCGTTTTTACCTGCGTTTCCCTGCGTTCCATTTTGCTACGTTCAGCCGCAGGGGAGCGCAGGTATAGACACACTCAATTATTTTCAATGGGGCTGTACTCACACAAACGCATGTAGGCGCCAAACGCAGGAAAAATGCAGCATGTTGCGTCTGAACCTGCCTTCGGCGCTTACACGCGTCTCGTGGGTACAACCTCATTGAAAAGAATGAGGTGCATCTAGACCTGCGCTCCCCTGCGGCTGAACGCAGCCAAACGCAACGCAGGGGAGCGCAGGTCCAAAACGCCCGTGTGTAAGGGCCCTAATAAAAATTGTTAGTGCTCAACATGCCCAATAATTCTAGCTTTGTACCATATTCAAGTAAAAGTAAGGTGCTCATCTCACAGCACTTGAGAAGCAGGTTTTTCCTCAAAAACGCCAGCATCTAGATGCTCAGCAGTCAATGCAGAAGGGCTGCAAAGCAAAGCTCACCTTCACTTTAATACTGTGTGCCTGTGTCATTTCTTTAAGATTATTAGTTAATTAGTCATTATTAGCCATCAGAACCATTTTTACAACAGCAATGCTCTGAAGTAGTGACTGAATGCAAAGCAGAATGTCTTATGGCGGCCTGCTTAAATCAGGATTTGCTGTAACTTTATTTTCATGGATTTATCCAGATTTAAAATCTTCGAAGGAGACTTCACAGATCGCATGCTGGCAACATAATTAGAAGTATTGAAGCCAAGTAAAGTTATTAATTAGAGGGTTTGAGTTTAGCAGCATGGAGGGACTGAATGCTTTGTATTTGCTTCTCTTTTACTCAGCAGGGGTGAGAAACATTGTCATTAACAGGTGTTAGAAAGGTTGTGTATAAAAAAAAAACATATCTTCATGCACAAAAGAACAGTGCAGCAGACATGGAATTGGTGTGAACCAATCTAATATGTATACTGAAAAAGCACCTGAAATACCACACTTCCTTCTACTCATAACTATGTTTACATTACCTCTTGTACAAAATGTCCATGTGAAATCTCACATGGTTTAAAGTGTGTGTGTGTGTGTGTGTGTGTGTGTGTGTGTAAGTATACTGCATTTAATCTTTGGTTAATGACAGGCTAAGAAACCAAGGAACAGTAATTTACACACTAAGGGGCAAATTCACTAAAATCCGAAAATTTGCCAGCGTTGACTTCGCTAGCATTCGCCAGGCGAATTTTTGCCAGCGCCACACAAATTCATTAAAGTACGAATTTACGCTCAGGTCTGCGAACGGTAGCGTAGTTGCGCTAATGTTACTTCGCTAGGCAGAGCGCAGTTACGCTAGCAAAGCCTAATTTGCATACGGGGTGAACTTTAATTTATAATAGAAGTATATGTTACAGCCACTACATTCCACTACACAAGCCCAGGAAACCTTTAATAAGTAAAATAAAGTTGTCCTATTGCCCTACATGTGCCCCCTGTATAGTTGTGTTGCCATATGTTAGTAAATGTAGGGGGGAAGGAGGGTAACCCCCACAAAAAAATCAATCTTTTTCAGACTATCACCCTCCTATGCTAAAATACGGTGTTTTTTGGGACTTTTTTCAACCTCCTGTCTATTGTATTGAACTTCGCCTGGTCTGACCAGGCGAAGTAACATCTAGCGTAAGTGCTAAAGTTGAGGAAAATGTTCATCTTAGTGAATTTGCGAATTTACGATCATTCGTAGGTGCGCAACTTCACCTGGCGTAAGGGTGCGAAGTTGCGCAAGTCTATCTACTTCGCTAGCGTAAATTCACCAGAGCTGGTGTTAGTGAATTTCCGAAGTTACGAATTGACGTCACGCTGGCGAATTAGTGTAGCGTTAGACGGTTTGCGCTATAATGAATTTGCCCCTAAGGCTTAGGCTCTGGCTGATGCTGACAAAATATTCTGCTGGACAATTGAGCAAAGGAAAATGTCAAATAATATGATATAATAAAGTTATACAGAACTAACACCTTATATATAACTTGCTTGCACTTCATAAGAAAAAGCAATGTTCATCTAGAAGTTAATTAATTGTACTCTGATTAACCATGCCAAAGTTATCCTTTTTCATTCAGAACTAACATGCTCATCACAGCCAGCACCTGGGTCTTAACTATTAAATAAATTGCTCCAAAATTACAATCCATAATAGGTACCAGTAAATTGCTTCCCCTGTAAATGAAGCAGGAATAGCACTTGCAATACAATATTACAACATATTAGATAGGTTCTGTAATTTTGTAATA
Source organism: Xenopus borealis (assembly GCA_024363595.1). Taxonomy (NCBI): domain Eukaryota; kingdom Metazoa; phylum Chordata; class Amphibia; order Anura; family Pipidae; genus Xenopus; species Xenopus borealis. The sequence continues at coordinate 116,588,019 of CM044431.1, read as the reverse complement.
CGCAGGAGAGAATTCAGCCAATATAATTAAATATTATTAATTGTATATTTTTATTATAGTAAATAATTAAAAATTAAATTGAGAAAAGGTTATGCTCAAACTGGCAACAGTAGGAAATGTAATAAGTCTCAAAGAGATAACGAATTTGCCCAAACAAGAGCAAGTGCGTTTCACAATGTAATATTTTAAATAGTCTTATTAGACTGTTACAGGCGGTATGCACATTTTCAGGGATGCTTGAAGGTGGCAAAATCTTTTGGAGAAACATTTTTTTTAGTAAGAAGTTTTATTTTATAAACTGATGCTAATTATAAAATTTCCAAGGCCCAAAGCTATATTAAATGTGTGCAAAGCAGAGGCATAAATTTTCGCATTGAAAATATTTTTCCCTTTACAGGCATGGGGCCTGTTATTCAGAATGGGACTTGGGGTTTTCCAGATAACAGACCTCTCCATAATGTGGAGATTCATACCTTTACTAGAAAATCATGTAAACGTTAAATAAATTAAATAGGCTGGTTTTGCTTCGAATAAGGATTAAGTATATATTAGTTTAGATTGAAAACTATTTTTTGGATTTTAATTAGGATATTCATACACTAAGTCTACTAGCAAATCATGTAATCGTTAATTAAACTCAATAGGCTGGTTTTGCATCCCATAAGGATAAGGTATATCTTAGCTTGGACCAAGTACAAGTCACTGAGACTGATACAAGAGCAAAAAGAATGAAATGTTTAAAAATTTGATTCTCTGGATAAAATGGAGTCTATGGGAGACAGACTTTCTGTAATTCAGAGCTTTCCCTGTACTGATCCCATACCTGTACTGACTTTTATTCAGATACCAAAGTATTGAACTAGAATAGCTGTAGGAGCAGACAGTGAGAGTCAGTACTGAGAGTAGGTTTGTTTTTCATGTGGTTTATTACATTATAGCTTTAAAAGAAAAAAAATCCTATTTCTATGGATTTTCTAAAGTTTATTGTATCTTTTGCTTACTTGAATACATGGCAGGGCCAAGATGGAGATAATTAAATTGGGAGGGACTCCCATGGGAGGAATGTATGTCCTGGTTATTGCTGATGGGTAGGTTTAAATGTGTTCATGCCAACCAATGGATTGAGAGCAACTTGTTGGTTCCTCCTAAGGGTAGAACTGCATGGTCAACTTCTACGTGATTGTGATGGATCCGACGCGCTGTGCCAAAAAGCAGGCAGATTTTCATTAATCCAGATTAGGGGTGTCCAACCTTTTTGCTTCCCTGGGCTGCATTGGAAAAAGAAAAATTGTCTGGGACCACACATGAAATACAAAAACACTTTTGATTTTTGAAAATGCACAGACAATAACTACAATGCCAGTTGGATAACCAAATGGAGCTATACACTGGAATATGTCTATTAAATAGACTTATTATATTATTATTACTACTAACTGGGCAATTGGCCCCCCTCCTGCTTACTCCTATATCCTTTGCAACATGACGTTTCCAAAACCATGGTTAACATTGAAAGAAAACTTTATTGAACTCACAGAAGTGATTTCACAAGTACGGTGCTCACAAAAAACATACAGACTTGAATATTATGAATCAGCAGGCAGAGACACAGTCCAGAATCAGGCCAGAAGGTCAAGACTGGCAGCAGACAAGCAAAGTCAAGAGACAGGCGAGGAGTCAGAATGGGGGAATCCAAGAGCAGGGCACGGAGGGAACAGGAGAACTGAAAAAAGGCAGAAAACTAGAACAAGGAACCAGATTGGAGGGGGTGTCACAAAAACAGGATACTCGATCAGGAGTCTCAGGAACAGGGCCAGACTGGGAGGAAAAAGCAGCCCTGGCAAAAGTATCAAAGCAGCCCATGTATTCCCATGCATGCAATTCATGATATATATTTCCAACCCCAAGGTTAATTAGAACTAGTGTTTATTAATTTATTAATAGATATTTTAAGAATCCATCACCAAATAATCCCCACCAATATTATACACCCTATGTGCTGGAACTGGGCCTTGCAACAAATATCTCACCCTAGTTTCTATCACAACTATTCTATCAGATGGATTAGTGGCCATATACTTACAGTATATTCTAAATTTTCCTATGTGTGCCCTCAGCTAGACCATGCACCCTGGCAGATAAAAGGACTATAATTACCAGGTGTATCACAGGATACAAAGTGTGGCATACTTGAATAGACTAGTCTGCCTCATGCAATTAATATCACAGTGTTCCATATACAGGCTGAAGTGATTGTTCTAATCACAGATCCTCCTGTTGCCAACATACTGATCATAAGCATAAGGGATTGGGTATATAGCAAGCAACTCTAATATTACTAATATTAGTTGGTCAGAATTCCTGGTTCCTCCCATATGCCAGTACTGACATGTGCACTAACAAATGCAGGCATGGCTGGTTATTATGGTTTGCTCAATTACATTTCTAAAGTGATTGGCTCATTTACATATTAAAGACAGACCTAATTAGAATTTTTAGGTGAGCAGCCCATTTACATTTTAAAGCAAGCGACCCATCTGGCTTTTCCCCGAACCCAGTCCGGGCCTGCTCAGGAACCAGAGGAAAAGTCACAAAATCGACTTAATGACCAAGCATTGGCAAAGGTCAGGGGTAAGCTGATAAAGGGTCAGGATTGGATAATGATAAAAGAATAGAGATAATTAGATGAAGCAGAAGGTATGTGTATATTAGGTGAAACAAGAACTCATAACAGAACATCTCTAAGGGTAGTTGTAGGTTCTGCCCAGAGTTCAAAATTCAGTCAGTCCTAGCAATTTGCCCCTTAGTGTTGCTCTCAACACATTAGATAACACATTCATCTGCATTTTGAGCCTTGTTCCATAATGTCCCAGGAAGGTACCCATAGACATGACTAGTCCTGGCACAGTCACACTTTCTACTTTAGAACAAACAAGTGTATACAATTTCACAGAAACAAATACCTACATTACACAGTGTCTTGCACTTCAATAGGCCTTTTGAAAGCATTCTGTTATAAATAGGCTTTAACACTTCAAATAAGAACTTCCTCTTGTTTAAAACATTTAGGGAAATTCTGTGTTAAATAACAGCTTGCACAATAAGCAAAACCTGCTAAGAAAATAAATGTCTGGTAAAAGCAATTAGTTTTTCTTTAATTTAACAATGGTAAAAACAATGACAGGCTTCAACATAAGCAGGGATTGAGCAAGTACATGTATTTATATGAACCCTCTGCATTTTAGTCATTACAACAACATATTTTCAGTTTTTATTTTGGGAATGTTGTGTTTTTTTAATGAAGTATTCCATTTGGAATGTTGTGTTTTTTTTAATGAAGTATTCCATTTGACTTTTGACCTATATACATAAATTACAAGAAATCCATCTCCCACAAACTCTCTTTTAAACAAATAATTCAATCTTTTAAAAATGAAAATTTTTTTTTAGAAATGATTTCCTTCTCAGTAGTAATAAAACAGTACATTATACGTGATCCCAACTAAGATATAATGAATCCTTATTGGAGGCAAAACCAGCCTATTTTAATTCATATTTAAATGGGTTTTTTTTGCAGACTTTAGGTATGGAGATACAAATTATGGAAATATCCAGAAAACTGGAAATCAAGTTTAGAAAAAATTACAAATTGATTTTGTGCCCCTGAGAATTTTTCATAGGTCTATGAAGGCAACAGTTCTTACAGCTTGCTTTGCATGTGACATTACTAGAATAAATTAACTCCAGAGACATTATGACCCTAAATTAAAGCAAATTCACCAATGCTTCCACAATATGACATTTATCTGATACACTTACTGCCAGTGCTTTATTTCCCAGAGCTTGCAGTTAATTTCATTACCACACTGTCTAGCATGAATTATAGTGCTATCTGGCATATTAAATGCAAAACTGCCAGTTTTGCCATTTGAAGGCCAGTGGGGACTTGATCATCTGTGCATGTGGTCAGCCTCAAAGGATATTCTGCTTGTGATATTGCAGATAAGAATTACATATTCATTTTGGATCCTAGTTCACATAAGTAAATGAATCACACTCACATAATGTGGTTTTGGCTGAATAATTGGTTATTCAGATGCATAGTGATCTGTGGGTGTGGTGCTTTAAGTTTTATCTATTTTTGTTACAATTGTTTCATTGCTTATTATAAATTGTTACAAAACTATCGAAATGCAGCTGCCGCATATTCTCGGCTTTTTTGTTAAAAGCCAACTGTCCCCTTTTTCATGGAACAGCCCCAATTTTGACAGATCAACCTGAATTTCTCTTTGATCTCTGGCACTGAACAGCCAGAATAAGATACAATACTTCTAACTTAATTGGCTTTAGCCAGAATAGGTGACAGGTGTACTTAGATACTTTTATAAATTAAGCAAAAAAGCAATTGTAACTATTTAGGATAAGCAAGTTTGAATCTGACTTGCAGCTTAAACGGTAATTCACCATCATTAGCAAAACTGTAATAACACATAAAAACCACAGAAATGTGTTTAAACTTTCATAACCTGCCAGATTTTGTAAAGTGAACATGGTAGGGGGTGTGGCCATGAAATAGGCATGGTCAAAAAAATTCACCACGCTACAGCTACAATGCATGCTGTTTATTTTGGATACAGTTTAACCCTTACTACAAATGTTTCTTCCCAGTAAGTTTTATTACTATGTATTACTATGTAAATAATTTCTATAATATTCTTTTAAGTGCTGTGGGGCAATTCTGGGACACTTTATGTTCTATTTATTAGACCCCTTTGTTTGTGGCGCTGCCTAGCTAAATACTATGCAGCCTAATAGCTCAATGTCCAAAATAATTGCATCTCCTACTAAATCTAAGGGCCCTTACTCACGAGTGGTTAAAGTTGTGCTCCGCAGTGGAGCACAGCTTTATTCGCTCGTGAGTAAGAGCCCTTAAGTATCTAAAGAACCAGGTACAAGTATGGGACTTGTTGTCCAGAATGCTTGGGACCAGATAACAAATCTTTCCATAATTTGGATCTTTGTACTTTCCATTTGTACTTAAAAGAAGTCTTGGGAGATTCTGTTTTGCAGCCAGTGCGATTTCCAGCTCAGTGGACTGATGGCAAAACTTTGGGAATATCCTTGGGTTCCATTGTCCTTAAAGGAAAACTATACCCCTGAACAATGTAGGTCTCTATAAAAAAAATATTGCATAAAAAAATTCATATGTAAAACCCTGCTTCATGTAAATAAACCATTTTCATAATAATATACTTTTTTTAGTAACATGTGCCATTGGGTAATCATAAATAGAAAATAGCCATTTTAAAAAATAAGGACAGCCTCCTGGGATCGTATGATTCAATGGTGCACACAAACATAAACAAACTATAAAGTTAGGTCACATGAGCCAATTAAAAGACAGAGTTGTGTCTTTTGCTTCCACACTTCTTCCTGTTACATTTAGAGTTGAAATATTTCTGGTCAGGTGGTCTCTGAGGCAACACACAGACCATCACAAAATGGTGGTTCAAGGCAAGAGATGTAAAAGGGCAATATTTACTTAAATATATATACCAGTTTGGTAAGATTCTTTAATATGTCACTTAATTTCACTTAATTTCATATAAACTATATGTTGCTCAAGTATTCATTTTGGGGGTATAGTTTTCCCTTAAGGAACTAATTAGACTGGTGGTTCAGGTTTCGGCAGATCGAATTGCAACGATATGTTTTGCACCAGGGAGATTAATTTGTTTGTTTCCTAGATGATATACAAAATGTGGGGCATGGCAATTCTTGTGAAGGACTTTTTTCCACTGGGATTGTTGGCATTGCTATTGCCCAGGTAAAGGTCCAGAGCTACATGGAGTGTAAGCCTTTGCCAAAAAAGTGCTACTCTGCCATGACATTAACTAGTAAATGCTATTTTGTTGCTCCATGAACTATGATGCCAAGGTTTAGTTTTCAAACTAAACATATGTAATATAAAGCACTAAGTTTGCCCTGGAACTATTACCCATAGCAACCAATAAGATGTTTGCTTTTTAACAGGTGACCAGGAAATCATACCTGCTGATTACTGCTCCTGGGCAAACTTAGTGCCTTTTATAGCATAACCCCCAAAAAGATGTCATATCTTCACTAATACAGTTCAGCACACTGTAGATGCTAATATTTTCACAGTGCTGTCTGTGTAAATTAGTTTACATCAGCATTTTCTGTGCGTTCACACATAAAGTCTAAAAGGGCAATTATGACAGACTGCTATGAAATCTCTAGTCACATTGATGGTTTAGTGTGCAACAAAAGGTGCCTTTAAAGTGTTTAGGTCTTTATCTCAAGTACATGAGAGTTAATAGATGGTAGACTTTATTATCCTCCAATTAATCTGGTGCAAAGTCCTAATCATACCTAAATAACTGTGTGAGCATTCGCTTGTACTTTCTGTACCTGTGCAGTAGGGATTCTTACAAAGCAGCAGATTACTCAAAGTAACTTGCATTGATACTTAGGTATGGGACCCATTATCCAGAATTCTCAGGGTCTGGGGTTTTCCAAAAAAACAGATCTTTCTGTAATTTGGATTATCATACATTAAATCTACTAGAAAATCATGTAAACATGAAATAAACCCAGTGGCTGGTTTTGCCTCCAATACAGATTAATTATATCTTAGATGGGATCAAGTACAAGATACTGTTTTATTATTAGACAGAAAACAGAAATATTTTTTTAAGAATTTTGGATTATTTGTATAAAATGGAGTCTATGGAAGGTGACTTTCCAATAATTTGGAGCTTTCTGTAAAATGGGTTTCTGGATAATGGATACCATACCTGTACTTGTATATGCATCTGCCAGAGGGCAGACTTGTTATGAAGATAAGTGGGTCATTTTGGTAGCACGGTAAGGGCAATAATAACTTGATAATCCATGTCAGATTTTTTCTTTGGTCAGCCTAATGTAAAAGGATTGGCTCAGTCTCTTTACTGCGTGCTGTTCCCATTCCCAAATTAACAGAACAATAAATAAAAAAAAAAAGTGGCTATACACGTGCATGGTGCAGGATGGCTAGTTTCCCATAGCAACTAATCAGCTTTTTCGACCAGCAGCAGGCAAAACAATAAAAACAATTATCCGAATGGCTGCCATGGGTTACTGCTCAGATGAAAACCTGGTTAATGAGCCCCATGTGCTAGCATCTGCTTACAGGAAACACTAGTCAAATAGCTCCACTTTTCCTGCATAAAGATAAAAGCTAGATTTCTATTAAAATGTAAATATCTGGTGGTATAATAGGGACAGTCCTTTCTACTGTTGACCTAAACTGTACAGTTACCTTGCCTTACAGGCTAAGCCTGTACCTCCAGTCAAACAGGACTGAAACATAATTTGCTAATTACAGGTAAGCCTTGCAGTTTTACATTCACTTTGATCATTATAATCATGTCTGAATTTTCTTAAGTGCAGTCTGATATCACTATGGCCTGGCAATTTATTAAGGGGTTGTTCCCCTTCCAAACGCTTTCAGTTCAGTTGTTTTCAGATGCCCAGAAATAAAGACTTTTTTTAATGAATTAATTTGCATTATTTATTTTTTTACTGTTTTTCCAAAATCTAAAGTTTAATGTTCCTGTCATTGGTGTTTGAATCTAGAAGTTCAGTAATTCAGGTGCAAACTCTAAACTATTACAATGGTGCATTTAGTGGATACTTTTTTCAGCAGCATCTCTGGAGTATTAGCAACTATTGTATCAATTCTAACAGCTGTAATGAAACCCAGAGATTCTGCTCAGCAGGGACAAAGATAAGAAATGTATAGCTGCTGGGAAAAATTACACTTTAATATTAGAACAATGGTCACAAATAGAAAGTAATTGGAAAAAGTAATTCTTTCTGGTGATCTATCTGAAAGCCACTAGTTGTTTGAAGGTGAACAACCCTTAAGAAACAATAATGCAAACTTTTGCCAAAGGTTGGTGCTACTTTACTATAGGCTGTCTCCTGGTAACTTTAAGCAAGCACAATTGTGCTCTCTACACTAGCGATCCCGGCACAGAAAATATAATCATTCGGTGGCAGGGGGAGGCATTGCAGGAGCAACCCCCTGGCCAGACGAGTTAGGTCTCGGCCTGTGTAGCCACAAATGTGTGTAGCATGGTACTTAACCATTAGTTACATAGCCATAAAATGTGTGTAGCAGAGTAGCTTAAACATTAAAGTATGTAGCCACAAACGTGTCTGCGCCAGAGCAGACAACAATGCTACAGAAAAAAACCAATCACAACAAATATCTTTGCTTTTAGCCTGCTAACCTGGACACAGACCCACCAGTCAGATAATTGTGTTGCTGTGAGTTGGAACACTATGCAGCAAATGCAAGTTAAAACACCCATGGGCAGGTACCCAAATTGCTAATCCACTCTGTGGTCTGTGGTTTAAATAATGCACTTAAGAAAACTACTGATCTGGCGTATGCTCTTTAACAGCAACAGTCCTGGTAGATACAGGAAATACATCCTATTAGAAGACTAGATGTGAATCCAGGCTTAGAAACAAGGATCAAAGCAAATGGTAGGTAATACCCTTAGAAGACTTGGTATTTATGTGTATTTGTAGTTTGGAAGTCATAAAGTCTGGTTAAAATGTACAAGACCTGCTTTCATAATAATATGTGTAATAATAAGCAGAAAGAGAAGCTGACAATATTGCAGCGATCAACTCACCTCCAGCAAAACCCCATTTCTGACCATGCCTGGTGGTCTTGTGCTGATAACTACAGTATTTGACTTTTAATTAAGGAATATCTGAGGTTTTTATTTTTTTCTCTAAACAGGGAAAAGTCTGAAAAAGAAAGGCTGAGTCTTTGTTGTTGTTCTGAGCAAATGTAGAAGGGAACTAATCAAATTACTGGATAAGGTTTTTGTATAATGAGCCCCTCCTTATCTGAAAGCGTAACACTCTGTGGAGGGAGGGGTTTGCTTATACATAGCTTTTTTTATTATTAGAAGAACAGGCAGAACATAGTTATAGTCTAGTCATATATTTAGTATCTTGGAGTGCTCCAGCCCTTAATTAAATCACCCTAATGAGGGTGTCAGGTGCTCAAACTGGATGACCTTCACTTGCCCTTCAGGTCCAACAATCCATATAGAAAAAGACCAGTAGCACAAGGTGATTTATTTAGCCCCTGTGCATACAAAGAAAGGGCAACGTTTCGGACTCCAAAAGTGGCTTGAAAAAGGACTCAGTGAAGGACTAGTCCATTATTATATCCATGTTAGATTAAATGACGTTTAACATAGTTCAGGAAAGAATTCTTTTGCAGATGCATTAAACAGTTCACAAGCACATTATTCTGCATGCAATATAAAAACAATTCTTAATTAGACCCATTTTAGCTATTGTGTAGTATAAGTATGGGACCTGTTATCAAACATGCTGCATTCCACCTGTGTTCTGCTCTTACATGCATCATTGTGAGGATGGGACCATACAGAAGAATTGAGCGTGTCTGGACCTGAAAAGGAATGCAGGGAAGCGTAGCCGTGTAAGAGCCCTAAGGGATCTGTCTGTAACATGGATCTCTATAAAAATCACTACTAAAAATCATTTAAACATTAATTAAACCCAATAGTATTGTTTTGCATTAAATTAGGATTTATTATATTTTAGTTGGGATCAAGTACAAGGTACAACCAAAATCGTTTTTTTAAAACTTCCATTATTTGATTACAATGGAGTCTATGGGAGGTGGCCCTTCTGTAATTCCGAGCTTTCTAAATAACGGGTTTTCCAGATAACGGATCCTTTTCCTGTAACTACATTTCATATTAAAAGAATAAATGACAGGAAACATAGATCATTTTGACAGGAATCAAAATTTATTTTTTTTCTCTTTTTTTTAGAACAATAAATTCAAAATGACAATGATTTTAAATAAACATTGAATATCCTCAACATTGTCTCTTTTGCATGTAATTTAAGACCACTTTAAATAAACAATATCTGGAATTCTAATATTCTACTTGGTATGCCCTGTAGAATACTGAAGCAACATTTCCAAGGAAACAATTGATGTAATTCAGCCATGCGCTTCAGAGAAGCTTAACCTTTCTTTAAAGGTGAAATATACACCCTTAGAAAACAGCACAGTCAATTGAATGTATGTTAATGGGGTGTATAAGCCCACTGCGTGATAAATTATATGATTTATATGATTATATGGTTATAGATATCCAAGTCATCTCAGAAGCAATCCATGTGAAAGTGGAAAGGGTTTGCCCCTGATTCCAGCAAACCATTTCCCAATCCAAGGTGCAAAGCAGGGTTCAAGCCCTCCAAAGCTTTTTCTAATTTCCTTAAATTATGGTTGTTGTAGCCAAATACTTTGTCAGACATTTCTTGGCCCTCTGCATTGGGGTGGGCAACACAAGCAGGGGAATAGTGGGACTAAATTCAAAGAATCAGGAATAGCTGGCTTTATACCTGCCTGCTGTTGAGTAGAGAAATGCTTATTACTCATATATTTGGGTATGGCTTATGCACCCTTTTACCATATATTCGCTTCATTTTTTAAAAAGGTGTATATTTCCCTTTAATACACATTTGTACAAGGAGTGCAAATCATCATCCAGAAAACATAAAAACTGAAGTCTGTTCAGCCTTTCCTTTGATCCGATTATACACTGTGTAAACTGACCGTTCTTTCACTAAGGTACTGTACATGCCACGGTCACCTCTGCCACATAACGGAAGGCATCAATCAAACTTCACTTAAAGGAAACACACTAAAAAAATATACACAAACGCCAGATGTGCTTTATGGAGAGCTTATGTGGATCACAACTAGACTGGCTTGCAATGTGCCATTTCCTCAAGGAAGAGTTTCTCCCCGATTCACGTAAAGAATGCAAAACATGCAATCAAAGCCTCTCCCATCCATGCAGAATATAAATGCCCTTCAAACAAAACATCTGATGTCATAAGGCAATTTATGAAGCTAGCTACAATGCTTTTGCTTTGGCCAGAGACTATTGGGGCAATTAAATCTATTGGCTCAGTCAAGGTTTAAAAGAATTGCCCAGATAACATAAAAGGTAATTATTGCTTATAACAACATTGATAAAGTTCTCTGGCAAGCGCTCTGATGGACAGCTCTACAACTGAACAACAAATCCAAAATGGAATGCTGAGAGTTGTAACTCAGCAATGGTTTGACAGCCGCAGTTTAAAAATCAAATGGTAACATCTCCTGAAATGTTCAAGCAAGCATGACTATATCAATGAGGCTAGCCAACACAGTAATGCAATGGTGGGGGAAAGATATTCAAGACCTATATACATATTAAAGGCTTCTGCATTTCCTGCCTGTTTCTTTACAGTACGTGCACATCAACAAAATTGCTCCAGCTCACCACATTTTCAAGGGAAACCAGATAAAACATTAAAAAAAAAAAAACCCACACCGTTACAACATTTTTACTGTAGCAGGGAAAATGTACAGCATGCATATACATCTTGCTCTTATGGTATGAGTTAAAAAAACAATTCAAATACTACTAGATAAACATGGTGCAGAATAACCCACCAGTAGACTTTTTTTTTTGTTTGATAGCTAATAAATTAAGAGAGCTCCTTCAATTTTTTATCAAACGCAAACGTCTCTATATATTTAAATATATATACTATTTACAATATTTACAGTGATTTTTTTTCCCCGTTTTGAATAGTATACATGTGTTAAAAAGATATTAAATACATGTGTCACAAAATCACTTTCTTATTAACAATTTGGTGTGGAGTAAGAAAATAGTTTGTGTGAAATGGCATGTAAATGGTTTCATCTTATGTAGAAAACAAACATACAACAACAAAAAAGGAACAAATGTAATTTCTGTTGAACCAAAAATAACCTCAACAAGATGAAAGCTAGCAAACAAGGGTTAAAGCTAGATACAGCACAGTTATCAGCAAGAAGAGCACCTCAAAACCCAATAAACAAAGGTCACACCCAGCATGGCTTACTCCTCAGAATCAAAAAAAAAACTCCATTTGTGTTTTGCTTTTCATCGTAGAAGGAAAACACCACGGATGGCAAAACTAGGGGCCTAAGCTGCAATCCCCGTGAGCTTTAGTTGTTCACTGGCACAGAATAATGGGAGAAGTAATTCTGCAACAGCTGAATGGCTGCAGCCTAGACATCCCTGCTTTAATTTATACAATCACACATTTTGTGTTTTATATTTGTCTCATGTTTTTAACGGTTATATTTACTTTGCAGCAATTTTACGAGGTAGCTAAAAAGGGTGTATGAAATCCAGTTTTTGTTTGCAAGAAATAAATATGTAGGAATTTTTCACAACTGTTACATGGATGTTCAAGATAAAAAATATTGTCCTTCTGGATGGTGATGATCTACTTTTTATCTGGAAAGTAGGCTTCCTACTTTAAATTGCAGGGAACCTCTGTTGACTGAACTGTAACATAGAGTATTCACAGTAGGTCAGTTATTTGAGTGCATGAAAAGATGTAGTTTGGGAATAGTCAAAAAGCCACAAGTTGGGTCTCCTTACCCTTTCCTCTGAGCGGGAATGCAAAGTATTTATAGGACTTGGGGTTCTCTCCCATTTTACACACACACAACAAAATGTACTGTCCATTTTGGCCCAGGTTATGAAACTTCACAGATGCAAGTGCCATGCAAAATAAATAAAGATCAGATAGCAAAACATACATGTAATAAAACTATTCAAAAGGTAGTTTCTTCTTTTTAAAAGCATTTTTATATAAACATAATTTATAATACTTTTTTTTTTTTAATTTTATGTTTTTCCTTTGTTTTGTTATATACAGTCCACAGGACCATAGCTATACATCTAAGATTTCTTCGGCTGTACCACCACACCGTAATCGGTAGCGACCTGTCCTCCAGCTGATGGTGGGATCCCACAAGGCAGACAGGAAAATATATATTGTCATGGATTCCCGGATGAACCAGGCAACCGCATAGTCCAGTTTTGAAAAGTTAAGAGGACCTTCCTGCAAAAATTGTAAGAGTAATATTAGTTGATTGGCACATTGTATTACCAACACATATTTAGAAAGTGACAATGTATTCTAATACCAGGAGACCAACTAGGTTTCATTACTTTCTATAAATTTTGAGCAATTCATTTTCCATTTTACCTCTTTCCCAAAAGTCTGTTGACATGAGAAAGATTGAAATCTTGTTTTTGGGAGGGGATAGTAAGTAAGGGTGTCACAACTATTAAAACATGTGGAGGAACATTTCTCAAAGGTTGTGAATTTCAAATTCATGCGAGTTTTTAAAAACTCACGTAAACTCCCATAAATTCGACCATTTTAAAAACTCGAATTAAGGAAGGCTGTAAACAACTCATAATTAATCTCTGGACCTCTACCATTGACTTAAACAGCAATTCAGCAGGTTATAGGTGATGAATTTGAGTTCTTAAAGGGCCACAGTATGATAAATCTCAAAAATCCAATTAAAATTTTTTATTTTCTTGAATTGAAGTTGAATAACTTGCTAGTCGACCATAAAAAATTATGTTTAAAATGTCTTTGTATGGTATGTGAAGAAGAGGTACACTGCTTTCTGTTTTAACCCACAGGAGCTAGTTAGAGCACTGATATAGGTAGTAGAACATGATTTCCATAAATGCAGCAAAAGTGAACCGAGAGTGCAAATAATGCAATTGAACATAAAAAAAAATATGAAATTACGCTTTGGTTGTGTGCTCATCCACATTTGTTTATAGCAATTGAAAAAAATGAAAGCCATACCTGAACTCCTCTAAGTTGAATGTAGTCAAATATGAACCAAGCCAAACAATGACACATGAAAAACACCATAATGTCCCATCGGAAGATGTGATGTGCTGCCCAGCCAATGATCAAACTGGCAACAAAGCATTCAGAAATGGGCTCACAAATGATGGTTGCAGGCAGCATGTTAATCCGTAGCTTTGCCCACCTGGAAGAAGGATCAATATTATTACATGGGTAAACTTTTTTTTTTCTTGCAAAATATGATGTAATGCAGCCACTGTAATGAAAAGCTTAAAGAAATAAAAAGACTTGGTGACATAAGCTTCAAGAGGGTAGTTGACCAGCACTGCAGCACTACCCAAGTAATTTTGCAATCTGCATTAAGCTAAAAAAAAATCTATCATTTGAATTATTTATATCTGTGAGGTAAGCACTTAGCTGTTCACTTTCAACAGCATATCACTGGAGGAGGGAGTATGGCACTGTGACGGCAGAAGCAGTATTGGTTTTAAGAGCATCCCTTTCCCATACGCAAAGCATTAATTGAATTGGCAGATGATGCAATTAATTGAAGCCAGCACTGCTACTGATGTTATGCTGCCATGATATGGCATAATGTGTTTGCTTAAAGAAACTAAATAATAATTAGCTAGAGCTAAGTAAGAGTTTATTATAGAGAACATGAAGCTGAATGCGGAGTGCTTTTATACAGATCAAGGACCTCTAAGGTGACTGCTAATGTCCTCATAATTTACAACAGTGGGTGCATTATGTATTATAATACACAAGTTTTTGGGAGCCATGTGACAGAAATGACATCACTAAGCACTGATCATGATGACATCCCTTTATAACGGATAACAATTTACAGGACATTCATGGCTCTTGTGTATTATATATTTATGAGCCAAAAACACTATTTGTGTGTAATTAAAATGGATTGTGGCAAGAAATTTTTTTTAAATTGTTTTGGCCAGAAATTAATGCAAACCTTCCTTTACAGTTTACCAGCCAAGGCCCTGTCAACAACTCCAGGAAGAAAAATGTTTTGATTTGCGTAGAACATTGTGTTTTTCTCCTTTTCATTATCTGCTGGAAAAACTCCCAATGTTGCTGGGAGATATCCAGATCTACGATACATGGCACTGTCAAAATTGTGCAAATATGATACCGGACACAACGCCCTAAGCCACCTTTGTTACAGCATAATAAGGGCAGATGATTGTTGAAATCCCTGTTTTGTCTGGGATCTTAGAAAAAGTAACTTAAGACTGTAACTCAGTATGCAACTTTCAATAAACAATCCAGATACACTGATTTTAGTTTATAAAAACGCAGCACTGCTGCTAAAAGAGTGGTACCCTAGAATGTAGAATGTGTATATATACTCACTAAAAATACTAAATCATAAATAATATAATAATATGTGTGTGTTCTACAAGCTATACATGCATTTGGTTTCAACAACGTACCTGATCATTCTGGATTGAAACTGGGATATAGAGTAACATCCAGAATTCTGCATTGCAACTTGTGTCGCCATGGAAAATTTCCAACCGCTAAACAAGTAAAAAAGAAAAATGGAAAAACAGTTGGTTTTTTTTGAAAAGCAGAGGATTCTCTTCAAATCAGCTAAAATAGACATAACCCTCACAAGCTAGTCTTTATTAAATAATTAATTCCTTAAAAGTACTTTATTTTATAACCTGTGTGTGCTAGGGAATCCTTCAGAAAATTTGTCAAAATGGGAAGGCTACTCCATATGTTTATCACTCATTCCTTATGTTACCGCTCTGTTTTCCCTCTAAGAAGTATTTTTCCTGTGAACACAATAATAATTCAAGTTTCCAAACTTACCGGTCAGCTATTGCTTTAGCCATAAAGTAATCTTCAGCTATATACTGTGCAAAGGCGATTAATCCCCCGGCTTGGTCCAAAACTTCTTTTCTCATTAGACAAGACATTCCTGTTACACACTTGAAACCAGTTACATTGGCAGAGATGTAAGACCTTGGATGAGATGTCCCAAAGTAAACCTATTTGATGAAAACATAAATATTATTTTGATTTGAACTTTTAGGCACCATAATAAACATGTAACATTATTTACAAATGGGCAGCATGGATTGTTTTGCCGATCACAAGCTTTGTCTTAAAAATATAACTTTGTTTTAGATGCCCTAAAGGAAAAACAAGTTAGTTTAAGTCAACAGATATGTCATTTCAGTCAAGTACTTATGGGTCCTGCATGACTTTGTGACAGAGGAAAAAAAAAATGTAGTTGCTCACTTGTTCTAAAGTAGCAGCAAATCCTTGCCGATCAGCCACATATGGAAGTCCGTGAACCAAGCCAACTTTCTCTGTCATTTGATTAGCCATGTCTGTTAATGTGTCTGGTTTCACTGTGAAGTAATACAATCATAATTAGCAATGGTTCTGCTGTACAGAAACATCTTAATGGCTATGGTGTATTAGCCAGCAAAAGAGTTTCTGAAACCGATACTGCTGCCTCCCACTGACTACAATGGGAACCAAAGGAAACCACTTGTATAGGTGTTTTTTTTTACATTTATAACCACTTCCTATTTTTATTCAAATGCAACTGTCCTCAAACTACTAGACTTATTTTACACTACCTCCCTTTGTTGAGGATCAGATTGCTTTGCTAATTAAATCTTTATGGGCAGGACTTGAATTTTATCAAGAGGTGTATATGAAAACATTTAAACTGGCCATTCTGAAGTCTTCAGATAAATACATAATATTAAGCTCTTTCCACTGAAAAATTTTAGGCAGAAATGTCCATATATATTTTAAATAAGCTCTACTATGAAACTTTTAGAGTCTACTCTTACAACTCCCTTCATTCAGCTGAGGATGCAATTTTAGAACATCCTTAGACTATATAGAATTTGCTAAACAGCTTTTCCACAGAGCATGACTTTGCCAAATGTTTTGCATTTCTGCAGAGAAACCGTAAATGTCTGATGGTCTTGATCTAACATAATATACCTTCTGCTTTTGTGCCTGAGTAGGAATGTTGGGAACTGCATTCTCCAACAACTGCAAACTCCCATTTCCTTGGTTGCTAGACTATAGTGCCTCTGCTGACACAATCACATTATGTTTTGTTTCATAGAGGTTGTTAATTCAAAATAATTTAAAAGAAACATTCATTACTGACTCTCCACACATAGGCCTAAAATGCACATTCTATTTAAATCCTTCTCTGTATATTTACCAAAAAGGAAGTTGCTCAGAAAACACAAAAAAACCCCAATACAGTTGCAACACAGTTCCTTATTATGGAGGATTCATTAGCTGTACACATTTTATGATTTAAAGGCAAAAAGGAAACATACCTTTTATTCCACTATCACATATCCATATGAGATCATATTTGGCCACTTCGTATCCTGGCATCAGGTTGTTTATCTTTGGGTTAATTCCAACTTTTTTACCACCTAAAACAGAATAAAATGAGGATTAAATGCAGTATTAGTATTTACATACAATTCTACTTCAGAAGATATCATTCCCTAATTTGGGGGTCACAGGCTTGCCTCAAGAACTGTATTCTGCTAGATAGCAGTGGGTGTTTATCTGAGCACTGTGTTTGCTGATTACTGGTCCAAACTAACTTTGCTTCACCGTGGCGTTAGTCCTGGTATGCGCAGAAGCTACATCTAAGGACAGAGACACTAATGGAGATTTTGGGATTAGTCGCCTGGTGACTAATTGCCCTTTCTTCATGCGTCTCTTCTAATCGCCCCAAACTGCCTCCCCCCCCCCGATAGAATCTAAACCGCCGGCGGGTTGGAACTCGAAGGAGATTACACATCTGAAGAAGAGGCGATTTGTCGTCAGGCGACTAATCTCCCCACATCTCCACCTGTGTCTCTGCCCTATGGTGACTTCGGAGTGCTTTTTCAAGCATTTTGCAATTGACCAGACTCTGACTCAAGCTATTATATATAAAAATCAAAGATCCGCACAAGGCCTGAGTTGTAGTACACTTAAACCCATATACCACAAAGAGCCCAAAAAAATTAAAAAATAACTTTCATTCCAATTAATATGCATGGAAATGGCATATTCTGTATGTATGAGAAGAAGTCTAATGTCATTTTATAGCTGTATTTTCCCAGTGTTAAAATCTGCTGAACTCATATGAGCTACTGAAACGCATTAAATATCCAAATTTATTTTAGTCTGTTGAAACCGAATGGTTTTCTACATGCACAATCTGACCTACAAAGTTAAAAATGTGCCACTCATAGGTTGTTCTCTCAGACAAGGCACAAAGTACATGAGTGTCCCAAGGATTAGCAAAGAGCACACAACAGGAATGTGGAGTGGCTGATATGAAATATTCATAGTTGGCAGGATGGAGCTGTATGATTAAAGGAATCACATCAGCTTTTTTCAGACTGCAAGAGTCATCATAGCTCATCTGTGATTTTATAAAGAATTAAAAGCTAACTCTGTTTAGCTCGCAAGTTAACCTCTTCATAAATGCTTTGAGATGCACCTTTCCATGTTTCATGGGAGTTTTTACTGATCAGCAGCAGTTGGTGAGAAGCAGTCAAACTGTCAATAAGAAAATAGTTCTCCCACATTCATCTACATGCAATCATCAGTGCCCCTTAGAACACACAATTACTATCCCAAATGGGATAAGATTATAAACACATGCACATTTAGTGGGTTATCTACTAAAACTCTTATTTATCTTGTTGGCCTTTTTGGGGGGCAAAAACTTGAATTTTTCAAGATTTAATATACCCTGATGCTGCCAAAAGCTTGGCTCCAAAAAGCCAGCCTTCAAACCTGTCGAGGTTATGTATAAGTCAGTGGCAGATGTCCCTAAAACAATTTGAAGAAATTGCTGGGTTTAGCCGATAATCATAAAAAATATTGTTGTTTTTGGGCAATAACCTGAAAAAAGTTTGACTCAAAAAAAATCTGATGATTTAGTTTTTCCCCAATCCAATTTAATCTAATTATTTAAATGATAAATAAGGCAAAGTTGTTGATGGGGGTTTGGTCCAGCTTTATTTAATAAAAAATTTAGATAAATTTAGATTTAAGCAAATAACCCCCTCAATGTTTATATGTAGAAGGAATGAAATTATGCAATTAGCTCGTTATGATCAAATATTACTTGAAGATGTGCCAAATAAAGTCTGGAATACAGAGTATCTGATATTACTAACAGCTCTACAGTGACTGCTTCCCAAATGCATCACCCTGTTGTGAATTTAATTATAACCAGAGGGATAACAACCACCCTTTCATAAGTTTTGGTTGTCAGGCTTTGCTAGGCTTACCATGGTTTTGAATTATAACAAATTATCACCAAAAGTAACCTCTACGACAGCTACGGATGATAATGTTCTGCTTGGTATGTATGATACATCATCATAACCAAGCATGCAAACTGGAAACAGTCATTCAAAACTATAATGCAAATATACTAACAGTAGGGAGTGAAAAGTGCCCTATTGGCTGTAGGTAGACTTCACTGCCAAATGCAAGGGGTGTCACATAGTGTCAATAGTATTAGCAATGATAAAAGTTGGAGAGGGGTGTTTTGTGTTCAGCTGTTTTCTGCCAGATGGTAGCAGTGAATAAAACACTGTGTGTGTGTATTTTTTTCATGTTCATAAAATCTGTCAGACAACATAGTCTCAATGTGACTTACCTATAAATAATTTGGCATCTACACTGGGATATTTGCCAAGCAGTTTTTTGCATACATCCACTGCTGGATCATCCAGATCTTGCACACAAAGAAGGATTTCAAACTGCAAAATAAGAGAAGGAGTACATGTAGCTCTTATAAGTCAAACACAGACCTTAAAAACACAACTACATGGATTTACAGCTGTAAATCCCATTTTTGTAGATATTGGAACCTGTCAAACAGGTAAGAGTATTTTTAATTAGTTTCAACTACAACCATTGGAAATGGCTTTTAATGTCCGCTATAGGACATTCTCTGCCCAGAAAAATATACGTGGCAAAAAAAAAAACACAACTGATGAGGATCAAATTTTACAATGAACGATAATTACTGTCAAGTAATATAGACGTTGTTTTAGGTTTTCCAAATTAAATGTAGTTTAATTTTGTTTTAGGATTACCAAGGGATGTGGTTTCCATTGTTGAGCTTCGGCAGTGATAAAATACCTTATATGTTCCCCTATCGAGCATTTGAGGAGTGCATAAAGTAATGAAGTCTCACTGATTTACAAGCACTGCATTCTTACTGCAACAGAACTTGCAAATGTAATAAATACCAGGAATTTCGCAGAATTCAACCTTCAGCCTCTGAAATTTCACAGGCCCTCGTCACATGTCTGTATTTATCGTCAGACTTTAAAGCAGCAATGTGACAAATACATTAATCAGCAATGTGCCCATGTATGTGGTTGGGACTTTTTACACCCACGCTGCAATGATTAAGAATTTTCTTAGTTAGCTTTACATAATAAATATAATAGGAGCAAAGAATATTTGAAAGGATACCTAGCTAAAAGCTTAAAAGGCTGTCAGAACAAATATGCCACACAATGATTCTAGGATGACTGCATTTGCTCTAAAAAAAACAACACACACTGACGTACACATTAAAGGGTTGTTCAACTTTAATTTAACTTTTAGTACGATATAGAGAGTGATATTCTGACACAATTTGCAGTTTGCTTTCATTTCCTATTACGTGTTGTTTTTTTAGTTATTTAACTTTTTATTTGGCAGCTCTTCGCTTTGCAATTTCAGAAATCTGGTTGCTAGGATCCAAATTTTAGTAGCAGCCATGCTGAATAGGAGAGGTCCCGAATAGATAGATGAGTAATTAAAAAGTAGTAATAAATAACAATACAATTGTAGCTTTACAGAGCATTTGTTTGTAAATGGGTTCAGTTACCCCTGTTTGAATGTTGGAAAGAGTTAGATAAAATCACATACTAAAAACTAGAATAAACAATGAAGACCAATTGAAAAGTTGCTTAGAAATGGCAATTTATGAGATACTAAAAGTTTACTTAATAGTGAAGCACCCCTTTAAAGTAAAGGATCAGCACAAGCAATGTAATAAGGAAGGCACAAATATGTACAGAGCTAAATGAGCAGCGATATGACTGACTCATAAATAACCGCTTCACACCAAGCATGACAACTGTCAGCAAGGAAGTAAATTAACCCCTCACAGTCCATTCAGTCCACAATGATTATTAAGTCAGAATCAGATTAATGAAACATATAACGCATAAACAACGAAAAGGTATTCATTGGGGTACATTACAAGTATTCTTCTGTTTCACGGCACATTTATGTTGACACAGGCATTTAGTAACATTGGCATTACGCTAGCAAATACTGCCAGTAAATCAGTGCACCACTGAGCAAAGGCTGTTATAGCACAGACATATGATTGCATCTCTTTACTGGAACAGAAAGGGAACCCCATAAAAGTTTGTCTGACATTTAAGTTCCCAAAATAGGCAATGACTCCATTACTGGGGTCTGAGACAAAAGAATAGTGACCAGAATACAGGGCAATATCTATTACATTTGCGGTGCATTCTTATATGCTGCTTTTTGTAAGAGTACCTATACAACAGAGAATGTTTTTTCCTATATAGGTACATTTTTTCACAAGCTAACCAAATATTGGATATCAAAGGGAATTTAAATTAACAGTATATTATAGTATATCTGTATAATGCAAGACGGCTTAAACTAAGCTCTATTAATGGGAGATGAGTGATTAGAAGCTGCTTATATAAAAGAACAGGTCAAAGCTATGAGAAGTGGACAAAGAGAAAACGTCTTACCCTTTCATAACTAATGACAAAGATCAACAGCTATGCTGTCATTTCAATCATTCTTTCCTATGCATTTAAAGCATTCACACATAGGTAACGACCTTAAGGCCTAGCAGTTCTTGAACCCCAAAAATGCCAAGGAGCAGAGTCAGGTGGTGGCATTTCTCTGCCATCTGAAACTCGCTATTTCAGACAAGATGACAGGTTGTTACACTGACCTTCACCTGGAAATAACGCTCCTTGCTTATTGAGTACACTTAGCATTAATTGGTTGATTCATCAATGCATGTTTTCATACATTTTTCATTGGTGGTGAAAAAGGCATATGAGAATATATTTTATTGCCTACCATACTTTGCTAGAGATGGAAAAAGAAAAGCAATAATGCTAGGTAAGGTAATACTGTTTAAAGGCCTTTTACTTTATAAAGGTATAGGCTCCACATATGGCAAATGTATAGTTAAACAATTGAATAATCAGTACTACAATGTAATGCAGCATTATAGGAAAGTACATTTATTAGAATTAGAATGATGCTGTAGTCTGATTTAGAACACTCAGCCCTACAGTTTGCAAACTGTAATTTGCAGCATCACTCTAAGCCATGAACAAATCACACATCTTGGTGTGTGTTTGTGTGTTTCACGTATTACAAAGCCCTTTTCCTGTTTTAGGCCCTTAAAATTGAGCAAGGCAAGGAATGCAGCTCCAGTCATTGACAATTTATATTGTAAAATATATAACATGATAAAATCAGTACTGGTCACATGAAAGTGAAGTATGATAAAAGTAGCCTAAAGTGCTATTCTAACATTACACTTGAACACCTTTACAAGATCTAATATGCAGGGACAACCAGCACAATTCAATTGGAAGTAATGATTAGGAGCACGGTATTACCCTGTATAAAATGTACTCAGGTTTATTGCAGACAGGACTGAAAATTGCCCTGTTGAAATACTAAGGCTGCGAATCAGCCCTTATACTGAAATTGGCATCCTCTCCTGCCTGTACTCAGAACGCAAAGAATGCAAAGACTCGCGTAGGGGCTGATTCTCAGCCTGCGTATTTCAGCAGACCTATTTTAAGCCCTTATGGCATCAGCATTAAAGTTAGAAAGACAACTAGCATGTTACAGGGGGAGCTATTGTCAGTTTAAACAGTATAAATATAATTGTGATAAGAGATTTTATGACATCAAATCATAACCCTGTGATTACAATACTCGTCCAGTAATCAGCAGAGCAGCCCAAGAGTTCACTAAAGATACAACTACAAAGAAGATATTACTTTCTAAAAAAAAAAAATCACTCTTAAAGGAGAACTACGCCAACCTAATAAGAAAAGCCGAAAAGCCCCATCCACCAACCTATAGTTGCTTCTCCCTGTTTCTACTTCCAAATCCCAACCCCCCCCCCCAGAGGGCATTATTCCAAAAAGTGTCCCTGAATATCATGCTCACATATCCATGCAGAGTAGCACAGCAGAACTCATTGGTACCATCTTTCGCATCTTTGGATCCACTTCCTTCCCTTCAGCTATTTCCGAAACTGGTCTGGATCCAACTGTGTATGCGCTGAATAGTAATTTGCCAAATTAGGAGAGCATTCATACATAGCAAAAAAATGCTGTGGTTATATTTATTGAAGACAACCACACATGTGCGCTGAATAGCTCAGTGTTGGTGGTGCCTTACAGAAAAAATCCAAAGACGGCGCCCATGAGCTCCATTGTGCTACTCTGCATGAATATGTGAGCACTTTGTGGAATTTTGGAATAATGTGCTCTGTAAAGAGAAAGTGAGGGGGGACTATCTAAGTTAGTGGATGGGGCTTTTCTTATTGAAGTGTTAAGTTCTCCTTTAGGGAATGTATACATATGCATTTGCACATGATGTAGCAGCATTGCAGAGCGGTGCACTTAAAGTGGGTTCAGAAAAATAAAAATCACACATCCTGCTAGGTGCAACTGGAACACACAAACAACTGTAAGTCTGGGACTACAGGTAAATGCAATTATAATAATTAATTTAGAGGTTTACAAATGTATCATGTGGCTTGCCCCACATATGCAAATGTCTAAGCTGGCACAAGTGGGATTTTCTTCTGAAGCTAAATGTTGCTTTGTATTGGTGAATTTCCACTGTAACAAAAGACAAGGGACAAGACCTACTGCAGAAACTGCCATGTGTGCCGTGATCTTCAAGCATTAGCCGAAGGACTAAAACTACCTCTTGCTTTTGTATGTTTTCTTTGCATATGACTTTAAATATCCAGTGTCAGAATCATTATCAAGTATTTTAAAGACTACAGGAAATGATAAACACATCACGAGGAATCAAACCTACAATAAGTGGCTTACAATACAATGCAGTTAATAAAGATAATCATTCATTGTTCTCGATACATTTACAGTATGGAAACCTTCTAGGTGGCAAAAAATATTTTATTTGCAGGTACTGGGCACACAAATATTAACTAAAAATGTAAATATAATGATTTGTGCTGGTGTTACTGGCCTAAGATCTCTGCTGGACAGCAGAGAAAGTGCAATGGTCTGTCAGATTTGCGTTATGATTTAACTATGGACAATAAACCATCCTGTGTGGCTCTATTACAAAAACATATTTTATAGCCATGAAATGAACAGTGCTTTCATTAATGCACTGTTCATAAGTGTGCGTGTGTTCCGCCACTTTATGCACCCTTAAGAGATTTCCTTTTTCAAACTTTCAAGTGATTTTGATAAAAAACACATGAAATTGTTTTGGTGCACTGCTCTTCAATCTAAGAAATGTGAAACAGTTTGTGACCATGGGTATGAAATTAATTCAGAAATGACCACACATGTTGAATGCTGCCATATCTTAGGAAAGCACACTAAGAAGGTCATGTACAATAAAGGGTTTTCCTCCAATAAGGATGTTTTATATCTTAGTTGGGATCAAGTACAAGGTACTATTTTATTATTACAGAGAAAAAGGAAATCCTTTTTTTTTTAAATTTGGATAATGATGTTTGAATCAAATCGAGTCAGTGGGAGAAAGCCATTTTATAATTCTGAGCTTTCTGGATAATGGGTTTCCAGATAACTGATCCCATTTCTGTACCAAAAAAATAGTTTGGTCTCCAGTTGGTAATATACAAATCTAATAAAGGACCCAACCGGTTAAAACTAGTTGTACATTTTAACATGGTAATATAAAATTGGCGCATGCAATTATATATGTATTGGCCTCAGGAACTCTATCAAAGCCCATACAGATAATACAAATTGCATTTTTTCCCCTTTGATTACAGATCATTATTATAAGGTTGAAGGCTCATTCTAATGATTCCTTGTGGGCCTTTTTGAATAGAAGTAATGTTAACAAAAGGTGTGGCTCTAATATTTGACTTGGCAAAGCATGCCTAAAAGGTTTGCACAGAAAGGAAAGGTTTTAAAAGCTAATGCTGTTCTGAAGGTGCTCTAAAGCCTGGGAGGCAAGCTCTATAATTATACACCAGCGAAAGTATTAACTATAGCTACTTTCAGATAACATCTTTGCAGAGGTATATTTGTTGTTTTTAGCTTAGTGAAATGTCACTTAAAAATATTCAGTTCAGTTTTATTAAATATAATATACTCTATATACAGTTCTTGCTAGTTCTTTTAACGGACTACTTCAATCAATTTAAATCCATATCTCCCTTAGCCAAAAACATTGCTACCGGATAGTAGAACCTGTCCACAAACAAAAAAGGGACCATATACATTTTAAATCCTTATCTAGTCAGTTTGATATATACTCATATAATACACAAAAGGCACAAATACCCTGTAAATTATATCCTTATAAACGGTTCTTAGTGATGTCATCAGTTATAAACAGTGAGTAGTGATGTCCTTTTTGTCACATGACTCACTAAAACTTGTACACTTCATAAAGAAAAAAAAAATTGTTTTGTGGACTTTTGCATCCCTCTGCCTAATGCATTTTCTTTATATGGGGTCAGTTCAGATTGTACTTTCCTATTTAAACCCTTGTAGAAAGCAGGTAAATAATCCCTGCTATTTTTACCCAGGCATACAAGTACAGAATCGTAAAGTCCACTTTCAGAAAACTTTTGAATTCATCAACAGTGGAACTTGGATTAGAGCAATGAGACTGGCAGAAGACATGTACGATACAAAGAAACGTCTGTTGGAAAGTGTTTCCCACTAACAATTTGCACATTCTTCTTAAGCATCCGATTACCATGCTTCAGGTGATAAAGAAAAGATAAAATAAAAGTGAATACACGAATGGTTACTTACTTTTGGATAGTCCAGTTCAAAGAATGTCTCCAAGTTATTGATAAGGTTGGGGTCGACCCCTTTCAGTGGTTTAAGAAGTGAAACGCCAGGTAGTTTGCTATATGGCTGCTTGTCAGAAACCTTTTTGTTCAGGTGTAGTCTTCTGTAACAAGAAATGACAATAAAGAATTAAAACACAATGAATCTGCAAATCCTCAATTGCCCCAATCATATCATCTACTTTCTTTAAATATTAATCTAAACCAATCTGGATCGGAGTTCACAAAATTGCAAGAGCCTCAGACACTGAGACCAAAATGTGACATCTTATTGAGGTTTCGCAAAGTTAAAGATCTGTCTATTGACTAATGGATCAGAACTACAGACAGCAAGGACTATATATTGGTTGGCATATTTAATGAAAAAAGCATGTCAACCAGTGTGTTTACTATTATACCTACAAAGTTTCCTTTTCTAAGCTTTTTATACATCTCTTTTGTTGCCTTTTATCTCACTGCAACACCTGTCATGTGTGAATAGGTCTCTCTCTCTATAAAAACAGAACCAAAAGAGAGCCCTGTGGGTCAATCAAGGTTAAAATTCAAGTTCACATTATGCTATTACTTGACTGTGTATTAAAATTTTAGACTGTTGTGCCATTTCAAACTAGGCAGTGTTAAAGAGTTTTTGTGCAGAGCAAGTCAATCGCTGCCTCATCATTTAAGCCCCTGAAGAAAATAATATGATGAAGAGGTTTCATCCTAATGGGGGCCAAAGACAAAATACAAGGGACACTTACATGGCTCAGAACAACTCCTGCTATGTCAAATACCTTGACGGATTCATGCAAGCACCTGTCAGTTGTGGCAGGACCTGTTTCTCAGCAAACTCCAAAAATGACTTGTCTAAGCAGTTGACTGACCATAGACTACTATAACTGTGTGTAAAATGTTCCTATCCTCAAATAAACACCTATGATGGGATAGGAGAGACTGTATATTATTAAGTGATACGGTCTTCAGAGTTTACTTGAAACATCACTGTAGAATTTCATACAAAAAACACTACAAGTATGGGATCCATTATCCGGAATCCTGTTATCCAGAAATCTCCGAATTACAGAATGGCCTTCTCCCATTGACTCCATTTTATCTAAATTTTTAAAAACGATTTCCTTCTTCTCTCCAAGTATACAATAGTACCTTGTACTTGATCCAAACTAAAATATAACTAATCCTAATTGGACGACATATATAATGTATGTGAAAGTATGGGAGGGGTGTGTGTATGGATGTTTGGTTTTCATTTGAAGGGGTTGAACTTGCTGGACTTTTGTCTTTTTTCAACCCAATTTAACTATGTAACTGCTATATATATATGTTCATTTGAAATGCAGAATATGTCATAGAATGGACAGAAAAATCAGTAACTTGAGAAATCAATGCTGTGAAACCGGTTATAAGAGTTTTATTAGCTCACTAAGCAGAGGCAACATGATGTGCCTCTATCAAGCCAAAAGTGGCATTGTTGTTTTAGCTTTTAAAGTTACATATAAAAGTAACTTTACAAAATGAATAAGACCTTTTATTTTAAATAGACTGATTTCACATGGACTAAAGTTTACTGTAAAAGTTTTTTTTTTTTTTAGAATAGTAAAACTTCCCCAGAAGAAATTTTAGGCTACACAATATCCACTAGTGTAATACAAATAGCAGAGAATCAACTGTTTGTAATGTCTCTTGTGCACCTAACACTCGCAGTAATCAGACTAAAAATGCTTTCATTTTCAGGCAAAAATAGTACACGTATGGAACATTTCATGCAGAATGCTCAGGGCCTGGGGTTTTGCTGATAATGGATCTTTCCATAATTTGGATGTAAACATTGAATAAAGCCAATAGACTGGTTTTGCTTCCAATAAGGAGTAATCTTATCTTAGTTTAGATCTAATACAAGGTTTTGGAGTCTATAGGAGACAACCTTTCTGCAATTCTGAACTTTCTGGATAACAGATTTCACGATAACAGAACCCGAACCTGTACCAATAACAGTGCTGTCTTGAGTGCTACTAAACTGGTAGAGGTAAGACCCTGTGTGCTATAGCTTTTATAGCAAACAATACATACTACCCAGTTATGTAAAATTGATAGTTATGAACACAAATGTATGAAAAGCCATCCTCCTATTTCTATGAGAAAGGTTTAAAAGAATCTTCTCATTTGCAGTTTACAAGCCAGCCATATTAAGCAGATGAAAATTCAATAAATAAACTCTGGCACATAAGAAACTCTGTTAAGGAAACACACAATGCCAGTGGAGGCTGGTCCCTTGACAACAAGTCTGTAATTGCTTTGAGTGTTTTGTGAACGTCAGCAAAGGAAGATAATTAAAACAAATGTTACTAAAGAAGCAAATGCTTTCAGCTACTTGGGAGATCCTCCATGCAGCTTGTGCGCAGCACCAAACATATGGCATGACTGTATAGTGCAGGAGTGCCCATACTAATGCGAGGTCTACTTTTAGTGGTGTTGTCCCATTATGATCTACACATATAATATTATGGAACATATTACTCAAATATTATATTGATATACAAGATAATTTAGATTACTGTATAAAAAAACAACTATTTCTTATGTAACCTTAAACAATAAATAAATATATGAATGAAAAGAACAAAACAGAAGGGTAGTTTAGTCAAACGGTTTGTTGACAGTGTCTTGAGATCTACTGATCACCAGCTGAAGGTCTACTGGTAAATCCCGATCTACCTTTTGGACACGCCTGGTATAGTGAAAAATAATATATATAGTGAATAAAGTACCTCCTATTGTAAAACATAAGGATATTATAAGTCACCGAGGAGTTCCAAGACCATATAAAAGTACGAGGCTGAAGGCCGAGTGCTTTTATACAGGTCATGGAACTTAGGTTACTTCTAATATCCTCATATTTTCCAATAAGGGGTAATTTATTTATTATAATACACAAGTTGTAGCGAGTCATATGAAAAGTGACATCAATACTCACTGTTTATAACTGATGACATCACTAGTCACCGTTTAGAAGTATTTAATTTACAAGATATTCATGGCTTTTGTGCATTAGGTAGATAGATATAGATGCTTATTTGCTTTCAAATCTATTACACAAATAGCGCTAGGGCCACTGCCCTACTGGAAGATAAAGGC
This sequence comes from Xenopus borealis, assembly GCA_024363595.1. NCBI lineage: Eukaryota > Metazoa > Chordata > Amphibia > Anura > Pipidae > Xenopus > Xenopus borealis. Next base: position 116,558,945 of record CM044431.1, on the reverse strand, counting down.
TAATGTCACATGGGGCTGTGCACTCTCACTTGCTCTTTTGTGTATTCGCATGAACAGGCATGGTGTCGGCCAGTATACAGACACATGGAGCAGATATCATTAGAAGAATTCATGCTTACACATTTTTGTGAAGAAATCTGAGCCACTGGTGGGGGGTGGAGGGCAATATATACACATGCATATACACACACACAATTTTATAAAATTATTTCAGATTAATAACAGTTTCATTGCTTTGAAATGAAAACATCAAGAATAAAGGATTTCTTTAACCACTAAAATGAGAGATATTGTTCAAGTCCTATTTTGCTTAGGAACTTACTGCCTGAACTGTCCCTTCAAATGCAATAACCACAAAAGTTCCAATACTAGACAAGGAGTCTATAGCCAGTAAGGGATTGGAGAAGGGATCAGTCGCAGAGGAAATGTTCAAGCACAAGTATGGGACCTCTAATTTAGAATGCTCGGGACCTGCGGGTTTTTGCATAAAGGATATTTGCGGAATTTGGATCTTCACAACTTAAGTCTAATAGAAAATCATGAAAACATAAAATAAATCCAATCAACTGTCTTTCCTTCCAATAAGGATTAATTATATCTTAGTTTGGATAAAGTCCAGTGTACTGTTTTATTATTAGAGCAAAAAAGGAAATAATTTTTCAACATTTGGATTATTTATATAAAATGGAGTCTATGGCAGGTCTTTCTAAATAACGGTCTACAGGAGATGGCTTTTCCATAATTCAGAACTTTCAGAAATGCTACCAGGTGACAGAAAAAAAAGATATGTGGGTATTTTGTGTTTTTGTTAAGTTTTGGAGGTTGTTGGGCACATGGGTTGGTATAGGAAAATGTAGAATGTTTTTTAAAAATTGCCCAACTACCAACACCATGTTGTTGTTGGGATTATAAAACTAGGCAAACAATCTAACAAACAAATTGAGGCAGCTTTTAGTTACAGAATTAGAATTGTATGTCCTTTTCATTGCTAGAACATATCATTTTCAGTCTTTATTCTATGGAAACAATTAACAAGATGGTTTTATTCCGGGTTGGAGGCCACTGCTCACCAAAGCACTGTTCTCACTGGCTTTCTAGTTCTTTTGTTTATACTGTGTATTAAGTTAACTGCAGAGCCTTGTTTCCTCATACAGAAACTGTAAGCAACAGGACACTTCCAAGAAAAAAGCTCACCAAGCAAGCTCACAGGAATTTGTCAGGCTGCATTCCACAGTGGAAAGTCAGCTAACCACACAAACACTGGGAAACAGATCTACCCCTTTCAAAAAAAAAAAAAAAACACTAAAGCCTTGGTTCAATTTTGCTGCCAATTGTACCAGTTTCTTATGCCTCAAGAAAAGGACTTCCATTTCTGCAAACTTCTAAAGTGCATTGGCTCGTTGTGATTAATATACCCTGTGTATAGTGATACATGTACAATATAAAGAAAGATTCCATTAAACTTAAACACACACTGCTTTTGGATGACTGATTGGAACATATTTGTTCTTTCTTATGGAAGAAATCTCCCCTTTTAATCACCACTTCCTATTCAGATAATTCCTTTACTCCTTCTGAAAAAGTATTTTAGAAGCAGTGAAACATTGTGCTACTTATCAATAATAAGTGGTTAGCACTGCTTTCATGCAGTGCAAGGACCCCCTGAACTGGGCACTACCCAGCTTTATTATGCCCTGCTGCAAGGATATTGTATATGTCTGTGTGCCTTCACCCTTATATTCCGATTTCCTCCCAAACACCTAGAGTGAAACCTACCCTTGTGTGAATATGCAAGGGAGTTTAGAATGTAAGCTCCATTGGAGCAGAGTCTGATGTTAATGATCAACAACCTCTATACAGTGAGTGCGTGCAGATACTAAAAAGGATGGTGATAACGGACTTATTATTCACAGCATATCTTGAAATAGGTGACATACATCCCAGTATCACACAAATAAAACACCCATTAATAACCCATGTGGACCAAACATACATTTGAAAAGAACTTCAATTCGGTATGAACAGCTAACATTTCTGCTGAAGTCACAGATTAAGATACAGCCCTCTTAAGGTGGCCATAGACGCACAGATAATATCGTACGAAACGAATTTTCGTACTATATTCGGTGCGTGTATGGTGGGAAATGAGCCGACCGATATCGTCAGAGGATTAAGATATCGGTCGACTGGTTGATCGGACTGGACGGAAAATTTTGATCGGATGTCTTTGAAAGCACCCTGAACATCGCCCATTGTTAGTGCTGAATCGTCAGATACAAGTAGAATTCTATTGTTTCTACCTGTATATCTGACGATTCAGCTCTACACGTGTGTGTTGAAACGAACGATCTTTCTTGGAAACATCTTTTCCGAGAAAGATCGTAATTGTTACGTCTATGGCCAGCTTTAAGGTGGCCATACACGGGCAGATAAAAGCTGCCGACAGACTGTGTCGGCAGCTTATCTGCCCGTGTGGGGGGGCCTCCGACGGGCTTTCCCGATCGATATCTGGCCGAAAGTCGTCCAGATGTCGATCGGGCAGGATTAAAAATCCCGTCGGATTGCGGCCGCATCTGTTCGTTGATGCGGTCCCGCGATCCGACCGCCCGTACTGATCCGAACGTTGGGCCCTACGGCCCACGATCGGATCAGCCCTATATCGCCCACCTCAAGGTGGGCATATCGGAGGGAAAAATCCGCTCGTTTGGCAACATCGCCAAACGAGCAGATCTCTACGTGTATGGCCACCTTTAGTTACCATTTAAAAGCTGAAACATATTATCTGAAAAAAGAAATGGGAAACTCCATAAAAAAAAGACGTTACATAACTATATTAAGTGCTCAGAAGAAAATGTATGATTGTAAAAAAAAATCTTGCCATAAAGTTCACTCAATTTATTCCATCTGTTACATGAGGTAAAATTGTGCAGAGGCTAGAACTACTGTAGCTTTCTTTCCCGATGGAGCTTATGTTAGTCATGTGTCTGCTTCCTCCTGATCAATAAACAACAATCTGCTCATTACTTCCTTTATACAGGTAATTACACCCCTAAGCGCAATGAATGCTTGTTACAGATGCACATTTAACGGGCAATAACTGAAGTACAGGTATGGGACCAGTTATCCAGAATGCTCAGGACCTGGGGCTTTCTGGATAACGGATCTTTCCGTAATTTGGATCTTCAAAATCATGTAAACATTAAATAAACCCAATAGGCTGGGCTTGCTTCCATTAAGGATTAATTATATCTTAGTTTGGATCAAGTACAAGGTACAGTTTTATTATAGAGAAAAAGGAAATAATTTCTAAAAATGTAGATTATTTCATTATAATGCAATCTATGGCAGACAGCCTTACTGTAATTTGGAGCTTTCTGGATAACGGGTTTCCAGAGAAGGAATCCCATACCTGTAAAACTACAATTTTAAGAATAGCAGTAGTCAAGAATGGGGACCACAATTAAGGATGTTTTCTTATTTAAATACCGAAGCAGAGATTTTCATACAAACTTAAGAATGTGTCTGATGAGACGTTTCACTGCATTACAACAAGGTGAAATAGAGGACAAAAAAACAGAGGAGAAAAGACGTATATGTGTTTCGGGGAAATTGATAATAAATCAAGTTATAGTCCATCTAAAGCTACACTACAGAATGGAATAAGTCTATATTAAGTGAGGGGTTGCTTGAGACGTGAAGAAATCTTTAAACAGGAAATACACTTAGAATTAAAACATCCTTTAACAGGAAGCCAAAAAAAAGTCCGACTTGACACACATGTAATATAGATAAATGTTGAGCCATATTACAAATCCTAAAGAAGGGTAAGGGGGCTTGGCCTCATGTATGAAATCATGTAATAGTATTTAAGGTGCCCAGGCTTGTGGGAATGAAGATCTAGTTTTACTAAGAAAAAAAAAATGAACAACACAATAAATGGAAACTTAACAGCAAAAAGAAAAAGGTAATAGTCTATTTCTTAACTATTCAGGAGAACTGAAGCTTAACAAAGGCATAGGCTATAAATGCTACACATTATGTACTGAATTTAGCTCTTTAGCAGTGAAAATCAGAAGATACCCCCAGTCGCTGCCCATCCTCTTTTCTACTGATTCACAGCACATGCATTGTGCTGCTGTCAGTGACCTGAGCTTAAGGGACCGGCTTAAAATATAAAATACATATACCATGTAAAGACAACTCTACAAGGCTAATTAGTAATTAATTCAGATTTGCATTATATGGCAGCTCAGAAAGTGCATTTTGCATCACAATTTCTAATCAGCTCTGTATGATCAGGTTCACTGACAGGCTATCCTAATTTTATGATTGTTGATTTCAGACAACCCCTTAGATTAGCTTGTCAATAGTTGCCCAACTACTGCAATGTCACCAACACTAAGGGCAGAAACACACTGGAATTTTTGGGGAGAATTAGTTGTCCGGCAACAAATCGCCTCTTCTTCTGGTGACTAATCTTCTGCAACTGCTTCCCCGCTGGCTAGAGTGTAAATCGTTGGCAGGATGGCACTTGGAGCGCTTTGTTTTCCAAGTCGGCCGAAGTTCCTCATAAGGCAACTTTGGGTCGACTTCAGAAAACAAAGTGCTCCGAGTGCCATCTAACTGACTATTTAGAGTCTAGCCAGTGGGGAGGCAATTTGCACGAAGAAGAGGCAATTTGTCTAATCTCCCCGAATCTTCCTGTGTATCTCTTGCCTAAAGAGATGTCCTAATAAGATCCAAGATGGTGAGTTGCTGAAGACAAATGCAGAAGGGCTGGAAGGTTCCTGGGCCCTATTGGTGTATCAGACAAGATGTTGGCATTTTAAAATTACTTATTATGAATAAATAAAAATATGGTGTCTAATACATCCCTGATATCTAAGTCCTTAATCAGAGGGAGTGGCAACAAAAGACAAAGATTATTACAGCAAGACTAAGTATTCTTATGATAGACATGATTCATCTTTTTGATATGTAACATGATCAGGCTTAACTGCTTCCTCATAAGACAAGCAATATTGTGATTATTAGAAATGCAATACAACCTTTATGTCAAAGCGTAAAAATGTGTAATTTCATGTGAAATCAGAGCAAGATGGGTAGTCTTAGCAAACCAACTACTTGTTAAAGGGAAGGCTTATCCAAGGCCTTATTGCAACTCCCAGCAAGCATCCAACACTCAAAGGTTAGAGAAGGTTGCTTGAAGCTGTGGTCCAAAAAATGCTGAAGGATGAGTGAAGCCAATATGACAACATGAGTTAAGATAAACAAAAAAAAAAAAGTATTTAACGGTCAAGGTGGTCAGTTACATCATTTCCAGAGCAGAAGGGGCCAATGGTAAATAAACAAAGTCATTATGGTACTGCAGTCTTATTGCAAAGTGCATATGGGCAGGGCAGGCCTACTGATGGGATACAATGAAATTCTATAAACAGGTATAATCAGTGACACACTTTGGTCATGACGCCAAGCAATGAGAATATGTTGGTGCTATAGAAATACATGTTAATAATATTAATAATGAGATGAGTTGCAAGCTAATTCAAGGGATTCGCATACCTACAGGTTACTGAATGAGAGTCAGGATCCTATACCCATTACACTTTGTTTATAATAGGTTTTTATTACATGTAAAATTATGCAGGAAAGCAATGCTTACAATAATCTTTATTCTTTATGGCAGCACAAAGACTAGAAACCGTTGATCTCGGAAAAGGACATGCCTGCACTTCATATTAAACAGTGTCAGTGACACTGCTTGGTTGTACCCCCCACTTCTACTGCTGTTACCCGTGTCAAACCCTTCTCTCTTGCAGCTCCTTATATTTGGAATGCCATTCCTGCATCTCTCCGGAGAGAATCCTCCCTCAATGTTTTTAAAACAAAACTCAGAGACTACCTCTGGGAGCACCTGGATAACACCTGAACTGGCACTTGTTTCACCCACTGTAAAAAGCACTTTATTACCCCTCCAAATTGTGTCTTTATGTTACCCTCCCATTTAGACTGTAAGCCCCAAGGGGTAGGGCCCCCCATCATCTTGTCTCAACAATGTGTAATTATATTTTATATTTATGCAAACTGTATTTATAATAATGCACTTATTGTTACTGATTAATGCAGTGATCCCTTGTTTGTACTACTAAATTATTGTTACTGTACAGTGCTTTGCCCTCAAGGAGCGCTATATAAATAAAAATATACATACATACATAAACAAGCAAAAACACCATGGATAAATAAGCAGGAAGAAAAACTTAGGCCTTCAGCTTCCTGTTTGTAGGCAGCTTCCGTTTATCCAAACACTACTTCAGATGTCAACTCAGCTGACAGGACAGATTGAAATGCTCCCTTTTCCGGAGAGGTGTCTTCCTCTCAGACAAATCCCCACAGATTAACTGCATATGTGGAAGCTAAATATTGCAGGGCTGCAGCAACAGACTCCCCCCCCCCCAAAGTGAGAATGGTACATGCATCAAGGTATCTACGTGTGTGTTCCCTCTCTCTCTGTATATGCACGTACGTATGTATATATAAGTGTGTATGAGAACAATTCTCCCTTATAACCCACCTTAATGGGACATTATAAGGTATTTTCACCGACACTATGGTAACAGGCAATTCTTAGCCCTACACAAATGAGTAAAGGACCTGCAGTATACTGATGTAACTAGGGCTGTAACAAAACAGAAAGAGGGAGTATAGAGCCCTGACGCCGACCCCCCAGGAGATTAGTTGCCCCTGCAGTCATACAAAGGCAGGAGTGTGGCAAAGTCATTAGGGAGACATGGGATAAGCCGCAGCCACCGCATATTAACGGGGGTTGTACTAGAAGGACTGCCACTTACGTGTAGACGATGGACAATAAATGCATGAACCACAAGACGAAGAATAAGACACAGCCGAAGATGGCGAGTCCCTGCAGGGCCAGATCCAGCACCGCCATGACCGGGACAGACGAGAGAGCCTCCTCCCAAGCAGAGCTATGCGACGGGGAGCAGCGGCCGGGGCAGACAAGTAGATTGAATGGACTGGCGCTGTGGGAGGGGACTAGCAGAAGGGATGGGATCTCTGCTCGGTATCGGCGGCTATTAATATCCCCGCCGCCTGCGTGTTGCACACTCCCACTTCGATACGGTGCCGCAGCTTCCCTGAGCTAGCGGCTTTCAAACCACTCTCAAACCAGTCGTATCCTCCGCGAAGAATCAACTGACATCAGCAAGGCAGCAGCACCCAGTCCCAGGCAGCGGTCTCCTCCGGCAGAATGCATGGCCACGCCCCCTCTATAGGCTGTCCCACCAACCCCGGTTCACATCTAGCTCAAACCTTGGCATTACATTCCCAAATCTTAGTCAGCTTCAGGGACAGCCACGCCTGCTCGTGCCCACGTATTTGGGTGGCGTAGAAAAACACGTGGTTCGCATCGCAGTCTCCTCCTTCGTTTAGTATCGCCTGCCACTGCCACTCCGCAGGGTTTAGTCGGCAATGACATCATCTTTTTTTTTGTCCTACAGTTGCCACAGGGACTGAGCTGTGTGTCAGCAGGGGCGGAGAGAGAAAGGCTGGGCAGGAAAAGTGTGTGTGTGCGGAGCGTGCCTAGTCAGTGTGTTGTTACTGCTTTTGTAGGGGCAGCGCAGTACTTCAGTGGGAGCAGGTTCAACCGGGAGTGCAAAGATGTACGTTGTGTTAGGCACGAACATCGCCGTGAGTGGAATCTTGCCTCTCTCCCTTGTGCTTGTTAAGTGGACCTCCAGCTGACCCTTTAATTAGCAACCCCCGTAACTGGAAACGTCATTTGCGTCAAATGATCAATGCATGCGCCTTAGATTATTACCACAGTTTGGAAGGAAAAACCTGTATAATTTAAAGCTGGTTTTGTACTCCAGGCATTTACTAGTGTATTTGCATCAGGCCACTGGCTTTATTTATTAACAGGAACTGAATGACCTGGAAACGTGCCTCACGCACATACAGCAAAACATACACACAGGAAAAAATGCCCACAGAGCATGTGACTGTGACTTTAGGTTGTAAGCTCCACTGGTGCAGGGGCTGTTGTGTATGATGTATAATCTTAATGATTCCAGAATAGAAATAAGAATGGTAACACGGTATAGCAACTTTACCCTTGATTACTAAGTTATGATCATAAAGTTAATTAGCCACCATACCACACGGTGGTCCCTAACTTGTTTACCTCTGGTCTTAGTATAAAAGCATAATAGCATTAATTAAAGGGATTCTGTCCTG
>CM044431.1:116469171-116481171 GCA_024363595.1 Xenopus borealis | reverse complement strand
AAAGTGGTGGCCTCTGGTTCTTTGATCTTTTCTTTGTCCTCTAATGTACTGGTAAAGAGTGATCATGAGTAATCATGTCCTCGCACAAGCATCTTTTCTCCAGGGAAAACAACCCCAAACTTGACATTCATTTCTTTTAATGTAATTATTCAATTCTCTTTCCCAGTTTATTTGCATGTCTCTGCACTCTCTCCAGCTCAGTAAGGATTGCATTTTTTAGGCAAGACAGTATTTTATTTGCTTCAGTTTAGACAGTGTGTACTCCGAACTTTAGAAGCCACTGTCTGACACTGCCTAGAGTTAAGGTGGCCATACACTGAGAGATCCGCTCGTATGTCGATGTTGCCAAACGAGTGGATCTCTACCCAATATGCCCACCTTGAGGTGGGCGATATCAGGCTGATCTGATCGTGGGCCCTAGGGCCTAAGGATCGGATCATAACTGCGGCCATATGGGCGGTCGACCGCATCAACGGTCCGTAAAGCATATGTAAAAGGTGTGTGATCACTAGCACATTTGTTCAGAAATTAAAATTTCCCATTGCGCTGTCCGGATGATGAAAATTTGAGCAAATAAAAGGGATGGGACAGGGGCGACAATTGACTTTGGGCCTAGGGGCACCCACTATGTAAATCCGGCCCTGGCGCTAGCGGTAATAAATGAATCCTTATAACTTATAAACCTGCAATAAAATCTTGTTCACAAAAGAGTAGTGGATGTCACTGCTTTGTTTACTAATTAACACAAAAGTAATTAGGCGTAGGCTTTTTTTTTTTATACTGAAGCTATAATTGAACTGCAACTCCCAGAACTCCTGGGCATATTGTAAGATGTACTATACTATTGAAAATGTTGAAAAATGTGTAGTTTATGCAGCTTTACTAATGACTACACTGATTTCTGTGCAATTTTTACTCAAACTAACTATATGGCCATGGCCCAAGTATTGCATTTTTTTAAGCAAATGAGATTTGCTTTTCAATTCAAGCACTAGGAAACACTGTTCACACATAACATTTCAAGCATAGGCAGAGACCAGGATTATATAATAATATATACACAAACTATATGAGCCACACACCCCTGAAATGGGGATGGGTTTTGAGTATAAAACCAGTTTATTAAGCAAATGATTAGCTGACAGGACACCAATGCAGGCAGGAAAGCAACAAAGTGCAATAGACTGAAACTGAAATTGAATATCTACAGGACTATAGCTTAGCTGCACATTGCCACAAAGAGTTCCAAAAGAAAAGGTTGGCAAAGGGATAAACTCTTGCTTTAGGCTCCTCCTACAATGCCCATAGACCATGGAATGCTGGGTATTGTCAATCCTGCAGCACCAGGAAGTAGTAACCACACAGAAGAAAGTACAGATGTGCTGTGGAAACAGGTACACAGTAGGGAATATTTTACATAACAAAGAGGACAAAAGACCACATACATACATTAATACTTTACTGTGCGGTATGAATAAAGATGAATATACAAACAAAACATATATACATGCCTAAATATACAAAGCATAAATACTTCTGTTCACCTTATTATAAAGCCCTGTTGGTGTACATTCCAGGATAAATATATATACAGGTATGGGACCTGTTATCCAAAATTCTTGGGACCTGGGGTTTTCCGGATAAGGGATCTTTCCGTAATTTGGATCTTCACACCTTAAATCTACTGAAATCGCATATAAACCCAATAGGCTGGTTTTGTTTCCAGTAAGGATTAATTATATCTTAGTTTGCATAAAGTACAAAGTACTGTTTTATTATTACAGAGATAAAGGGAAGCATTTTTTTAAATTATAATTATTTGAATAAAATAGAGACTATGGGAGATAGCCTTTCCTTCATTTGGAGCTTTCTGGATAACGGATTTCAGGATAACTGATCCAATGCCTGTATTATCTTTGTTATTCAGCTTTTACATTTTCTACAGAAACTTTATACTATTAACATCAATTTGCCCAAAGGCCCCCATCTCATTAACACACATTGCAGATATTCCAGTTCATGTCACCCTCTTCCCATGATTTCATTGTGTTTAACTTCCACCATACAACCAGGCATTGAAACACACTCCTATATATGCCAATATACCTCAGAAATAGGCAGAGCTCAGAGGTTGATTGGGGAAAGGCTAGCTAGGGGCATGCAAAGACCACAAACTAGAGTTGCCTTTTGCCAGGTATTTTGCTGCCTAGCCGTTAAAGTACCAACCAGGGTTAGGGGGTGTTACAAACCTACTGGCATGTAGGAAATTAAATTAAAATAGTGTACACAAAAGTTTTATGGTTAAAAATGAAAAACAAATGGCAGAATGCAATACAATCACTAAAAATCCAATAAAGTCAATAAAGGACCACAATATTAAACAAGTAATTACCCAGTGTGATTAATGCTAAAGCTTGTTACACTGAGCAATAAAATACTTTTTAGGGCATACAACTCTGCTAACTGCAGTAAAAAAGTTCAAAAGGTTATCTATTATATGATATGTGATAAACTCAAATTTTTAAGTGCCTACATATTCCAGACTGCTGTACTGTTGAAGGGTGTATACATCAAACAAACAAATACTGATCAATTCAAGAGGTAAAGCAGACCCTGTTCAATAAAGCTTACAATTTAATAGGACACAGGTATGGGGATAGGCCAGTGAATTTGCTTTAAATGTTATACACTGAGGCTTAGTAACTTCAAAGTATACTAGTGTACTAGAGTCCTGCGCAGAACCAATTTCTAAGACCGAGAACCAAACCCACACCCAAACCGTGGCCAGCATATTTACCCACTTTGATCCGCTACCAGACCCAGACCTGCAACTGCCTTATCCACGACCCGACCTGCAACCCGTCGATCACCATCAAACTGGAAGTTATGTTGCTACAGACGGTAGGTGACATCATCAAGAGTGCCCGATAGCCAAAAGGGAGAGGGACAGAAGCGCGCTGTGGGATGTAAGAGAACTGTGCCTGAAGTCAGATGGGCGGGGGAGACAAGCGGAGGGAAAGCTGCAGGGAGAGAGCTGCAACCCGACCCATGACCCGCAGACTCGCAACCTCACATCAATACCCGCACCTGAAAAGCATACCCTCATTCTGCAGAGTACCCGCTTTTTTTGCAACTAACCCGTGGATACTGGCTCTATAGGGCTATAGTGCTATTGTTACTATTTATTACTTATATTTCTATTCAGGCCCTCCTCTATTAATATTCCAGTCTCTCATGCAAACCACTTCCTGGTTACTAGGGTAATTTGGACCCTAGCAATCAGATAGCTGCTAAAATGTCAAACTGGAGAGCTGCTGAACATAAAGCTAAATAATATGTAAGCCATAAATTATACAAAATTAACACTAATTGCAAAATCTCCAAATATCACTCTGAATATCACTGTCTATATCATACTAAAAGTTATTTTAAAGGCAGATAACCCATTTAAAAGCTCTATCTCTTTTTGTTTCTTGTCAGCAAGCATAATTTTTACTGGCCATGCTGGTCTGGTGGTAACCCTTCATGTTTCAGTAGGTAAATGTTCAATACATGTACTTCACATAATCATATAAAATCAAATTTTTAACATAATGCTAGAGTATTGTTTTTTTCTTCACATATCACTAACATATTACATATTACATCTCGCTTTATAAGGGTTGCACACACACAGGTCCCTGTCTATCCTGATTCCTGCTCATTCATTTACACACCAAATGCAAATACAGTCTCATGTGACCATCTATTTTAATGTCATTTACTGTCTTTTGAAAATGCTGTTCAGCAGCATTTCTAAAGCATAAATCATTACTTTGACCAGAGTAGTTCATCCAACAAAAGGGCTAGGTAGGGGTGCTGTCATGAATAGTAGTGTGGTGATGTCATGGAACCCATTAAAGAAACAGTAACATCAAAAAATGAAATTGTTTTAAAGTAGTAAAAATATAAAGCAGTGTTGCTGTGATATTGTCTTTACTTTAAAACACGTTAATTTTTTTATTGTTACTTTTCCTTTAACCATAAGCTAATAAAATTCCACTACCAGTGTCACCAGGTTCAAGTAGGATGTTCTGACTGAGCAAGTATCCTACTTGACTAATTTTTTCAAGTAAAACTTGTTTAGAAATGTAAATAAACACATTCTGTTGATTGTTACATAGATTTTAGTTTTCAAAGATTTTATTGGTGGGGCCCGCACTACAGGTATAGGATCTATTATCTGGAATGCTTGGGACCTGGTGTTTTTCAGATAAAGGTTATTTCGATCATTTGGATCATAAGTCCTGCTAAAAATCATTTAAACATTTGCCACCAACATGAATATACACAGCTTAGTTACCATCATGTACAAGATATAGTTTTATTATTACCAAGAAAAAGGAAATCATTTTTTAAAATTTTAATTTTTTGCTTAAAATGGATTCTATGAGGCAGATTCACTAAATGACCAAGTGGCTAAGGCTAGCAACAATTCGCCAGCGTTACTATCCACAGGGATGTCACCTATTCACTAACAAGCGTCAATTCGCTAGAGAAAGAGACCGTTGCTATTGTTCGTATTGTTATGCCCTGGTATAGGGCATAATATTAACTCTCTTGTCTTTATTAAGGTTCTCTGGACATTTGTAATAAAAAGTGGTAACTTCAAGTATTTGCACCAACATTTATAATAAAAACCTCCATACATCTTTAAATTACCTAGCAGCGGGCCAGACCGACCAGGCACCCCAGGCAACCTGGCCAGTCCCAGTGCCCAATAGACGCACACAACGAATAGGGACATGCATGCATGTGAAAGAGCATTATTATTATTATTATTATTAACATGTATTTTTATAGCTCCAACTTATTTCTTAGCACTGTTAGCATTCCTTTTCAGCACACACTACGGCTTTGCTCCCTAGGCACATGCCTGCTCTGCCTACCCCTTGGCTTGGCCCTGAAATTACCCCCCCATGCAAATATACCTAAACGCAAGATCACTATTGAATTTTCTCTAGGCACAAACTAATTCTAGTGCATCTTCTCTATGAAATGCTCGCACACAATCCCCATTGGCAGATAAAATGATGCTGAAAGTACAGGAAAAGACTCCGACATTGTACTCTGCACACCGTACATACGCCCACTGGTCTGTTAAACCACCATTTGTCAAATTTGTAAAATTGCTGCTAAACTAAGGTGGTTGAAAACCTTTGTTGTTTAGGTTTTATCTAAATAATAGCACTTAACAAAATGCTAACTATCCATTATTTTAACTGTTTTATATTTCTGCTGTTGTAATAATGTGTAATATCTTTTAGCTTCTTTCAGAAACAATTATTTCAGAAACAGCAATTATTGCAGTGATGTTCCCAGCCTTCAAATTTCATGTTTTGGACTATGCATATGAGGTACAGTGCATTATACTGTTTCGGAACATATAGGGCAGCGCTGTCCAACTTCTTTGGTACTGAGGGCTTGAATTTCTGACCTACATGGTAGAGGTCACTCCCTGTTTTTAAACCATACCAACTGTAAACTGCACCCCTGTTACCACAAGACCATGTCCACATTAATTGTGGTAGCACACCAAAAACCAAATGGTTGGTGCTCATTGTAGGGATATTACTCATCCCCCCCTTCGGATGACACAGCACCCCCCTGCACAAAATTAAACACCTTAGGGGCCCATAACAACAATTTTCAAATGCTGGCAAACCCCCAGAACAACCCCATACCAGGCTTATGTTCCACAGGCACAGCAGGGCACATACAGGCAGAGTTTGTCATACACAGGGAGCATAGGGAAGGAAGATTATGGCACACACAGGCAGAATATGGCACTCCCAAGGAGAATAGGACCGGCAGAGTATTGCACAAATGGACTTTATAGTCTGACTCTGAGGTGTAAACAATGCAGGGGCCAACTGGGCCGCCAGATGGACACCACTGATATAGGGAATAATGTGCTCCTGTTGTACATTATTAGGATATTATAAATGGTGTTCCATTACCATATAAAGGCACAAAGCCAAGTGCTTTTGAACAGATCAACAGAACTCCAAGGTGATTTTTTATATTTTTATAACATATGTTATTTATATGTTACACCACTAATTAGAACTAATCACCTGACTGAGCACTGTTTATGATTAGGTAGGTTACAAGTGGGTAAATATTAAAGGACCAGTAACATCAAAAAATGAAATTGTTTTAAAGTAATAAAAATATAAGGCAGTGTTGTCCTGCACTGGTAAAACTGCTGTATTTGCTTCAGAAACACGTCTATTGTTTATATAAATAAGCTGCTGTGTAGCCATGGGGGCAGCCACTCAAAGGAGAAAAGGCTCAAGTTACACAGCAGATAGCAGATAAGCTCTGTAGAACATAATGTTATCTGTTATCCATTACTTATCCTGTGCCATATAGCCCTTTTTCAATTTCCGCCATTGCTACTTAGCAGCTTGTTTATATGAACTAAAGTAGTGTTTCTGAAGCAAACTACATGATGTTTCTTCACTTTAAAACACTTTCATTTTTTGGTGTTACTGTTCCTTTAACCGCTAGGGATTATAGTAAGATCTAACAGGCATATAATGTGTATGCTGCAAAGTCAATTAGACCCCAAAAATGCCCCATTTACCAGTGCATGAACTTATAAAACCTGGAATAACAAACATTTCTCAGGTGGTGGCTTCTGAATTGAAGGCAGTAGCACCCAGGACAATTTATAAAATAGACCCCAATATACCTAAAATATAGCATCCTTAGAAAACATTGATGAACATCAATTTTTCTCAAATACAGCATCCATAAAGGGCCATTTATTACAGATGCAAAGAATTCATCATTTGTGAAGTTGCCAAAATACAGAATCATGTACAAATGATGTGGCTGAATACCATCCAAACCCAAACACCAATTTGAATATTAATATTTAATACATTTGCATAATCTGTGAACAATTATGGCATGGTGCAGTGCTTTAAAGTAAACAAATTTTAAGATTTTGGATTAGGTTTGACCAAATTCCAGACTTTGCAAAAAGTGCTGGAATTCAACTGTACTCTGAATTGCATTCTGGAACTAGGGCTCCTATACTATTAACAACACATGGCCCCTTAATAATGTAGAAGAGAATAGCTAGAATGTTTATGATGTAGCTAATATGCACTATATGAAGCCTTAAAATTAACTGTATGTTTCCACTGTTTTATCATAAGCAACCAAACACAAAAGAATCTTTGTAACTGGCTATTTAATGCATTTAATTTTTCCTTAATAGAATTTTATGAGGCAAAAGGTTTCCATATCTTGGATGATTATTCCATTCCCTAAAGGAATACAGAAAAATGAAAACTATTGTCACAACAGGGTATTTGCCAATGATAATTACCGAAGACCCTGGACAAGGAGTATGTATTCTATTTCATTGTCTCCTCATGCATCCTCCTGACTTTTTAATCTGAGTAATGATTTTAATCTGGGCAATGAACTACCAAGTACTGCAAAAGATGATGCCAGAAAGTATTATTAAAGGAGAAGGAGTACCATTTTCTACTTGGGGGTGCCAAAAGTGACACCCACTCCCAAGTGACTACTTTTTAATTATCTGACACCCCAGGGAAGTGCTGACTTGAAAATCTTCCTACCCCAGGCCAGTCACCAGAAAACCGGCCCTGGGGTTCTTCTAACGAGTAATACAGAGCGATCCTCTTCCTAATTCGCGGTTTTTAAATTTCCTGGGGCAGACTCATGCACAGTAGAGTGAAATAGCTGGCTTTTAAAGTTCTGATTTTCACTCTATTACGCTTGCGTGACCTTGTAAATACCCAAAGAAGCAGGAAGATGAACTCACTGTGGTGCTCTCTACAAGAACCCCAGGCCGGTGCAGTTTTCTTCTGATAGGAGCACCAGCACGGAGTGAGATAAGTAAGAGTAGATACTTTGGGTAGAGTCCTGTGCGGGTCCATTTTTTGCAACCTGTACCTGACCCGTACCGGCAACCTGCAATCCGCAACTAGGGTTGCCACCTTTTCCTGATCTTTTTACCAGCTGATGGGGGGCAGGAACAAAAAAGGGGTGGAGTGTGACATCAAAAGGGGCAGGACCATGACATAAAGGGGCTGGTCACGGCACAGATCTTTCAAGACAGAGACTAAAGTTAAGTTTCTAGGGGGTGGCTGAGGGGTCTTTTTAAGTGTATTACATATTTACCTTGGCAGGTATTTTACCAGCTAGGCGGCAACCCTATCTGCAACCCGGACCCGCGACCTGCATTTTTACCCACCTGGACCCGCTACCCTGACAATCAAGAATCAGGAACTGTTGTCATGCTGCCAATCAAGAATCAGGAAGTGCTCTCATTGTAACTGGAAGTGACATCATCGGAAGTAGGCGTGATCATAAAAAATGAGTAAAAATCGCCACTGAGAAGACCCATGGCCTGACCCACGACACACAAACCCGCAGAACCACCAACCCACGTCTATACCCACACCCGGAACTTCTGTTCACAACCTGCAGGGTACGGCAGGTTATTGCGGGTAACCCGCAGGACTTTTGGCACACCCAAGTAGAAAACGGTATTCTTTCTCCTTTAAGAGGCATATTTTCAAAAATTCCAGAAATATTTTAGGAATCTTAGTTTGACTCGTTATGAATCCCCACTTAAAATGTTGTTTTGTGCTCCAAAGGCTAATAACACAAGGGTAGATATGTCAGTAGAGAGAATCCTATTCACTGCCTTCTGCCCCCTCTATCTATGTAGACTTAAAAGCATGTGTTCAGCCTGTAAGTGCACGACATAGTAGATTTTGGTGCAGAAATGCTTAAGTATGCATTTTGAGCCAAAATATGCTCTTTGTGTGCCCTTACAGGCCAACCCTGTGTCTGCTCATCTCTGCTGACATAGATACAACCCAATGTGCGAGTAACCTAAGAAATAATCTGTTTATCTTGTATTTACAATGACTGCTATCATTTTTGCCTAGCTACAACACTCTTGGGATGTAATGTGCAGCATGGTGACTCTGTGTTGTATGAGTGGAAAAACTGCCCCAACTTTGATGATTTTTTGGATAAGTGAGTACTACATAAAACATAAAAGCATGCTTTGTATATGTTCTACTTACAAGTAATTTTTCCTATTGATGTTATCTAAAATGTTTATACATTAACATGTCTGGAGCTTGCCATACATTTACACTATGAAGACATGAACATACTTAACTTACCAGGAAAAGCCATGCAGAAAATATACTGTCTTGCCATCCTTTGTTTTTAAATAATATATATATGTAAATGATACCAGAAATGACATGCTGAATATTGTTTTGCTTCTGTTTCCTGCCAAACAATATTCTGCTACTGAAGTTAAATGAACTTTGGGGAACATCTCAGCATTATATGAAGAAAGCAATGACATAAGCAATAAACTGAAAAACCATTATTTACTATTATTCACTAGTAAGCAGGACAATTTTGGGGCTATTTTCTTAGTGCAGTAATCTGCTCTGTAACCCCTCAGTTATTTTACAGTCCCATAGATACCCTGTTTATTATATACTGGGTGTACTAAGTATGTTGCACTTATCCTACACATTATAGGTTCCTCTATGCCATCCTCATTTTCAGATATCTACAACCTATAATCTGGGAAAGTATTCTTATTACTGATACTTGGACCTCACTTAATAATACTCAATAAGAAGTGTAAAATTGTTTCACTTAGTGCCCAATCAGAAGACAGTTTGACCAGGGACATACCTGTACTCTGTACCTCACATAAGATAAAAATATGAGGTGTGCATGTGTTGTTTGAACTTTGCAACCTGTTACCTGCCTCAAGAATGATGACTGAGCCTTTCAGAATGTTCATCTTTAGCCCTCTTCTCGTTCTGATAATAAAGCTTATTTAGGGAATCATGAAGGATAACCATCATTCAAATATTAGCATAGTTTACTGACTGACTGGAAACACATGAAATTTACACATCACTTTAATTATGAAATGCCTTTGTATGAAAGAAGCTTTTTGTGAAATAATAATCATGTAAACGTTAACACCAATTTACAATGTACTATTATGTACTTTTAGGTACCACACACCAGTATTTTGTCATAATGTTAACTTTTTTGAGGTTATTCCGAGTTCAAACCCCAGTTCCCAGTTAGACCTGGTGGAGATCTCCAAAACTACTCAGAATGATAATGTAAAAAGGGAGATGATTCATGAGGACTGTTGGAAAACTGGTATTGACTCAATGATGGAAAAGTCTATTAAAGGTAAACAGAAATTATATTTAATCTCCTAGTTGCAAGTGTTTTGTGAAATTAATACAGGGAATTAACCCATTCATGTCAGTCGCACAAGGCTGAATCATCTTGTCCCTAAGGATCCATACACAGCGGTGCTACACCTGTTTAAATGGTTGATTTATAGATTGTAGTTTACCATGGAGCATGGGACCTCAGTACCTATCAGGGCATCTTTTCACCTAGCATCTTTGGTCCTCCTGCCCTGTGCATCCTGAATGACAAATATGATGTAAAGTAATCTGCAAGTGTTACAAGAATTCATATTTCAGTGCTGCTTTTTTACACTTTTTTGTATCTTCTTTCAGACTATTTTCTTAAAGAGGAAGTTGTATTTGTGGATCATCTTGCAAATTTTAGGTATCATATGCCCAATCTGTCTGTCCTCCTAAGCCGCCTGAAACTGATCCCTGTAGAAGACCCTTTCACGACCTGGCACAATGTCTGTTCTGCACAGGAACACCTTCTCCGGTATGACATCTTAAAGGGCCAGTATACTCCCTTATTCAACACAAGTTCAATTAATATTCAATTGTTATTTAAACAGGGCATTGGAAGCTACTCCTTGTTTGGTCCTTGTGAGGTATGTTGTGTTTTGATACCTGAGGATGAGTAGAGTATAACAGTGCTTTCGTAGTAGGCTCATGCAGCCATTACACGACAGTAACATCAACTCTAGCACCTTAAGCAGTATAGACAGTACTGTGTATGCACATAGATAACTAGATAACTAGATTACCCTTCACTCTGTGTTGTGAATGTTTTGTTAGCAGGAGTCCATTATGCAGGGGGATTATCTATTTGTATACCTGACAAGGAACAAACATGGAATAACATCAGTTTCTCTGTGTAGCTCAACAATAAAAACAATAAAAAAAAACATTTATTTTTCATAACTAAAACAACAGGCAAAATGTTTTTAAGCACAAGCCTTATACTGAATTCAAGTTGAATTCATGCCTCTTCAAAACTTGCATTGATTGAATTGATCATTTTAATAGCTGTTGTATTTATGTGGATAGAAATGCAATTTAATTTAAAAAAATGACAATTTATAAATAGTTTTATACAGAATACATGGAAACTCACTAAAATCAACATTCTCATTATAGAATAATGCCTATTCGACTGAAGAGAAACTGAGAGCCACGAACTTTGATATCCATATTGTTAATGTTTTTCCTTTATACATACAGTTCTCATAAATTTAAGGCAGAGAGTTTTGACCACTCCATGGGAATATTGCTGCGATTAAGATTCTGTATTTCCAGTAAATCTAGGGTAAATCTAAGACAGATGCCCAATGTTTCTTTCTCACTAACACATATTTCTTAGAGTTCCTGTAATAATTTTTACTACAGAGTTGGGATTACAGGCGAACCACCACTATTATAAAAATATACTAAATTGCAGTTAATGTTCAATAAATCTGTTCCACAGGCAGATTTTATCATTTCTTTTGTTACACTTATTTCTATATTAAATTATTTATTTAGTTGCTCAAACTAACATTTTTTACCTGCATGCAACCCCCCCACTATAATATTGTAAGTCAATAACAGATTTCACCTGGTATAATTGCCTGCTTTCAGCTTCTGGATGCAATTCTAAATAGGCTACTGACAAGCAGCATGAAAGCTTATACCTCCAAAATATAAAGTTAATGCCTCCAAAACTATAATACAAAAGTAATAAAAC
>CM044431.1:116420205-116431929 GCA_024363595.1 Xenopus borealis | reverse complement strand
TAAGCAATGGCGGAATCTATGGTGGGTTATCACTTGAGGAATGGCAGTCAATGTCCGAAAACATTTGATCTAACCTTTGTACTATGAGCACTTCAATAAACCTGGAAACACTCCACTTTTTTATTGGACTTCCTGTTTCAGCTTAAAACTCTAGGGCTTGAGCATGCTCAGTTTGATCCTCTCTCCCTCCCTTTTCCCTCCTCTCCCTCTGCTGTAATCTGAGCACAGAGCTATGATTGAGCAGCGAGAGACTCAGACAGGAAGTGATGTCATACCAAGCTTATATGGCTATCCTAAACAACAGAGAAAGTTTCTAGAGCTGTAGAACATTCTACAGAATAAATATAGCATTCTAGCTTGCACTATTGTGGTTAATCTACTGCCTATGTAGCTTTATTTGTCATTTAAAAAAGTTATGTCATTGTGAAGTATTGTTATAGAAAACATTCTATAAACTATTGCTCACCTACGGATTTTAGAAGTAATGAAACCTGTAGCATTTTGCATTTCTTCCACTGTATGCTGATTGTGTCCATGTTAGTACCTTCTGAATGGTGATTTTTTGCTTGAATATATTGGTGTGCATATCTTTTGGGAATAATTTCTTACCTTATACATTGCCAGGAATGAAGACAGTTCATTTATGTCCCACAAAACGCATGTGTCTTGACAGAAAAACTATTTTGGACAGGTGAGCAAAGAGAATAGAAGGAAAGAGTTCATTGTCTTAGGTTACTAATCCAGAGCTAATTTCCTAGTGTTAGTAAATTAATTTAAGAAAGATCCTATATGTTAAGGATATAGAGTATTACGAGCAGCAGGAGTTCCCATTTCAAGGGAGACTTATTTGTTCACAATTCTTAAAGGAGAACTAAAGCCTTCATTAATAACAGTGGAATAACATTAATCCACTGAATTGTTATTCTGTGTTACAGTTTAAAAGGCTGTTCCTGCATTATAGTAAATAACAAATATATAGGAAGAGATTTTCCTTGGACCTGCTTTTCACTGGTGATTGAGTATGATGGTACAGACTTCTGGCAGACGTTGTGCAAAGACTTGAAACTTCACTATGTCACCCTTATAACCAGCCTACGGGATTCTGCCTTTATTGGTAAAACAGCATATACATGTTATATTTATACTGTGAATATCTGTTTTATGATTTTATTATAGTGGGTTCTAAACACCACTAATGTTTGATACAGGTGAAGTTGTACATGTACTTGTGGAATATGGTGAAATTAAATACCTATACAATACTGCATATATTTTATGATTGAGCACTCATAGAATTTAGAGATAAAGCATCAGTGTGATGGAAAAATCAGAAACACTGATAGATGGGAGGGAGGAATCATTTTGTACTGTTTATATATCATCTAGCTTTTAGACAGACCTGCATGGAGGATCACAACTACAATCATTTCATATAAAATAAATAGATTAGGTTTATGATGTTAGTACAGCTTTCTAGAAAACAGATGGGCTGAACAATGTGGAATAGCTGACAGTTGCTTTAATATTTTTTAGTTGGCAAACCTGTAAATATCAGTTTTACTGATATCCTTTTTGATATTCAAGTTCCCTATGTATTCGTGACATCAGAAGGACTTATAAACAGACCAGAAATCCTACAGCTCATGGAGTCCAGGTAACATTACAATGGACAAATCATACTTTGGTTTCAAACAAAAAGGGAGCCACTGAAAACTATATGTTGATCCCTGTGGCATCTTCCAGGTTGTCATCATACCCCTCCTACAATCACCACCATTCATATAAATGTGAAAATGCCTCCTTTGATAGTGGTGGATAGTGACTCACGGGAATCACTTTGGAATGCTTAGATTCCTGTTCCTCTTCTGCATTATGCTTTTAATCACCATTTTTCTTCCCTGAAAGAAGCATGACTTATACAATTCGTTTAACATGGATAATGGCAAACAGAAGTAACAGAATGACCTAAAATAACCTTTTATTCCAATGTGCATAATGGAATGATAAAAGATGTATGTATGCTCAGCCTCAAAAATGTTAAATGATATTGAAACAATACCTGGGTAATTTGAATGTAACAGTTGAGCTATATTTTTGCTAAAACCCCATAGTTAAGACTTATATGAATGCTTGTTTGGCCTTGTGGAGCCTGACAGTGTTATGAAACTGTTGGGTGGATGGGCACTGACAAAAAGGAAAATATTCATCCAATCATCTGTCACTGAGTTAATTTCTAACGTGGGCACAATCTGCAAGAAATGTGTATGTTCTCCCTGAATTTGTAAGGCTCCACGGCCTTCTTTGCACCTTGTACCAGAGTTTGTATCCAATGGGAGCTGCCAGACCCTAGACAGAAGTCCTCACCTTGCACTTTTGCCTAGGGTTTTATATATGTTGTTCTATGTGCTCTTTCTTTCTAGGTTCCATATATCTTATAATTAAACATGTTTCCTTTTCCTTTGCTGAGAATGCTGTACATTAAATTCAAGAATTTTTATTGCAGATATAATATAACTTTTATTGAAAGAAGCAGTAGTGCATCTTTGCAGCTGTTTGGAACAACTGACCAATATACAATCATATCTGTGGACTGGTGTACTGCCATTGTGATGCAGGTATCCTTATGACATGGATCAATAAATGATTCCTGTGACAACTTTTAACAGATGTGCTTTAAAAAGCTACAGAAACATGCTATGCATAACAATGCCCAGTCATTGTAAAATTAATACTAGTGATATATAATACTGGGCCCCAGAAACCTTGAGGAAGAATGGGCCTTTAATGATCTTGGCTCCCAGTGTATCATGGGCCTTCTGTCTCTGTATTCGCACTAGTAATACCAGGGTCTATAATTTCCCCTTCTCTTTCACCTCAGAAGGGACTTAAAGGAAAACTAAACCCTAAAAATGAATATGGGTTAAAAATGCCATATTTTATTTACTGATTTTTTTATATTTTATATACTTTATTGCACCAGCCTAAAATTTCAGCCTGTCAATAGCAGAAATGATCCAGAATTTCAAACTTGTCACAGAGGGTCACCATCTTGGAAAATGTCTGTGACACTCACATGCTCCGTGGGTTCTGAGCAGCTGTTTGTCTGTAATATATGGTGATGCTATATTGCGGATTATTAAATTCTGATGCTAGTTGCACTGGTTTCTGTGCTGCCATGAAGTATTTGTATTCATTACTAATCAGCCTTATTGTGACATTTCTATTCTATGTGTACTGTATATTTTGAGTCAGTCCCTAAGCTCAGTGAATCAGCAGAAAAGAAGATGGGGGGCTACTGGGGCATATTTGGAGACACAGATCTTTACTGCTAAAGTACTGTGGTTGCCTTGGGCTGGTACAGAAGCCAAAACATATTGTACAACATTTGTAGCATACTTCTTCAGTTTAACTTTCCTTGTCCTTTAATAACCCATATCAAATTCATCAGAAAGGGACAGGCTTTCTGGAGGACACATCAGAAAAAGGATGGGGAATGTAGGGAACTTCATTAATATACTAATCTTATAGTATAGTCATATAAATATAGTATATATGTATTGAGCCGCTTGGAACACCAAAATCTTGTGACATACACTACAGCTGTTTAATCATACCAAAGTAATACACACCTTGAATTAAGTATCACAGGTTAGGGCTGGGCATATATTATCCATGTTTTTACATATCCCACATATCTATTACATAGCACTACACTTATAAACTTATAGTTACAGTAAAATAAAGTTTAAGTGCAAAGAATAAAAGAAAAATTATTTGACCTTAAGTTTTAACATATTAACTGTGTTATATCCATGAACCTTCTTTCAGTTTTAACTGTATTTTTTATGCATTGGCTATTTTGCTTAGGACTTAGATGAACTGACAGATATGAAGTCTTCAGAGAAACTAATCCTTAAGCTTGCAGCCCTGTCTCTGCAGTACAGCTGGTGCTGGCTCATATTATATTCTAAGCACAGGTATCATTCTATGTAAGTAATTTATGTAAGTAACTTTTTAATGGCATGATATCCTGTTTAAGGTACTTTTAATGGATTAGATGACACACTCTAATCATTGTCAATATGCTCTGTTGTGCTTTTTTTCTGTGATGAAGCACTAGAAGAATATGTTCTCAAATGTATCATTTGAAACATTAATAGATATATAGGTATATGTTAGTATAGTATGTTTTAAGTTATATCATCTTGTTTGTATTAAAATATATAGTATGTTCATCCATCTATCTTTATCATCTTCTCTCAATCTCTGTCTATCAATCTACAGCATCTATCTTCTATCTATCATCTATATCTCATAAATGATGGACCCTTTCTTGGGTTTTCTGGTGGGCCTGCCTCCCCCAGTCGCACACTACTTTCAGGAATATTTAAGACGGCATATAATTGTTAACCCCAGATATTATCCATACAGCCGTTTTGGTATTCTTTGCCCCTTTTTGCTCTAAATCTATGTGACTGAATAAAAAATGGCCCAAATAATATCATTCATAACCTAGAGATACCCCCTTTTTATGCATTTATATTCCAGGTACAGTCTTTCTGCAAACATAATAAACAGTCTGGCCTTAATTTATGCATCAATTCTTCCATTAGCTTCAAAGTCTGATGAACTGGAAGTAAAGGTATGACTATTAATATGTTGACTGATACGGTAATAAAACTGTATGTATAAAAAGACCATTTTTGCTGTATGGCCATGTTCTATTCATTCCTATGGGATTTTTTGACCATATTAATGAAATGATGAACTATCACTTTCACCCATTGATACTGTAAATACAATTCTAAAAATCCCATAGGAGAGAATAAAACCAGGGTGGGTTTTTATGTATTAAGGTCTAATCTCACATTTTGATAAATCTGCCCTAAATTTTCAGTGTTCTACTGGGGAACACAGATACACATGAAAATTGCATACAGTTCATTGCATCAGTCAGAGACAGAAAATTCCAGGGGTATCATACTGTAGGTGTCAAATGGTTTCTCTTCATCGCAGCTTATACAGCATAACTAAGTGATATACTAAAATAAAATCTAATTGTACTTGTCCTTTGCTGACCTTTTTATTATATAACAAAAATGTTTAATTTTTATGAATAGGTTTTTATTATGCCAGGGGTGGAGGAAACCGCTTTGTTAATTCGCAAGATTGCAGACTACACTCTCATCTCTTATAAAAGTGACCCTTATGAGTGGCTGGATAGATCCTGGCTGTCTATTATGCCTTCTGAGGTTGGTGTTGGTAGTATCTACTTTTTTTTTTTTTTTCAATACATCATTATGGATATATATGCCCATTGTATTTATTAATGTTATCAGTGTTGCTTGTAGAATTATTAATATTTCCTTTTTAGGTGGGGCCCCTCTGTAAGAAAAAGTCCTTCAGATCCAGGGTCAAGAGATGTTAAAAGGTTCAATCTGTGGGAGCATAGTGTGGGATTATTACTGCTGTCAGTTTCTATTGTAGGGTGCCCCAAACCTTTGGAAGGTTATAGAGGTCACGCCATGTCTGAATGCCGATAGCTCTTCATGGGTGGAGCACATGCCTTTATGCTCAGTGCTGAAAAAGTGCAAATAACATTTGCATCTGTTTTTGCACTTGACCCCTTATATGAAACCAGGATCCATAAGGGCTTGTTATGAACACTGGCACAAGTGTAAAATGCTAAATCATATAAACGCTGTTCACAAAGGTATTTACAATTATACATGTACCTTGTGCCTAGTGATGAGGTCCTGGTTCAGCCTGGATGCAGAAGGTGCAACATACACGGCCTATGAAAATAATGGAGCCCAGGAATTAACAGGTGTCTTCAGGGGCTGTTGTACTGTACCCACTGGGGGCCCAGACGAGTAGAGCAGAGTTACACAAGAGTGCAGATAGTTGCACAGGAAGGGGTGGATGTAGGCTTGTATTCTGTGGCCCTTGTTTAGGGTTGCCACCTTTCCCTGTGGCTCAAGCCGGACAGGGGGGGCGGTCCTGTGACATCAGTGGGCGGTCCCGTGACGTCAGTGAGCGGTCCCGTGACGTCATGGGGCGGAGCTATGATGCCGCGATCGCCGATTGGCCGATCGCGGCGTCAATCAAGCTAATCCTGCCCGGTTTTCCTTATTTGGAAAACCGGGCAGGAAGCATTGAACCGGGCAGCCCTTCAAAATACCGGGCTGTCTGGTTCAAAACCGGACAGGTGGCAACCCTACCCTTGTTGCTTCAGCACTTCCACCAAACAGTTTGTAAATGAAAAGTTGTTTACATTTAAAGGACAAGGAATGTTAAACTAAAGAAGTAGGGTAGACATGTTGTACATTATGTTTTGGGGTTCTGTACCATCCCAGGCATCCTTTCAGAATTTAATAATTAGCCCTGTAGCATCAGCTTGCATGACAGGCCAACCTCATTTTCTGCTTGATAATTTGCAACAACCCCTAAGCTTAGCTTCTCAACAGCTGCTCAGCCCACTGAGCATGTCACAGACACTTTCCAAGATGGTGACCCGACCCTATGTGACTAGTTTGAAGTCTTGGATCATTGCTGCTGAACAGCTGAAACTTTAGGCTGGTGCAATAAGTTCACTATATAAAACATGGCATTTTTAACCACATTAATTTTTAGGGGTTCCTTTAAAAATAAATATTAAATAAATCAAGTTGGAATAATTTAGCAAATCAGAAAGTTTTCCTTAAAGGAAAACTATACCCCCAAAATGAATACTTGAGCAACAGATTTTATATCAAATTAAGTGGCATATTAAATAATGTTACCAAACTAGAATATATATTTAAGTAAATATTGCCCTTTTACATCTTTTGCCTTGAACCACCATTTCGTGATGGTCTGTGTGCTGCCTCAGAGATCACCTGACCAGAAATATTTCAACTCTAACTGTAACAGGAAGAAGTGTGGAAGCAATAGACACAACTCTGTCTGTTAATTGGCTCATGTGACCTAACTTTATAGTTTGTTTGGTATGTTTGTGTGCACCGTTGAATCATACGATCCCAGGAGGCTGTCCTTATTTTTTAAAATGGCTATTTTCGATTTATGATTACCCAATGGCACATACTACTAAAAAAGTATATTATTATGAAAATGGTTTATTTACATGAAGCAGGGTTGTACATATGACTAGTTTTATGCAATATCTTTTTATAGAGACCTACCGGGGGGTATAGTTTTCCTTTAAGTCTGCTGTCCTTTACTCACCATGATTTGGACAGTGTAAAGGAGCTTGATCTATTTTGATTGCAAAAAAAAGACAGTAGGTTGTTTAAAGGGGTTCACCTTTGAGTTAACTTTTACTATAATGTAGAGAGTGATATTCTGAGACAATTTGCAATTGGTTTTCATTTTTTATTGTTTGTGGTTTTATAGTTATTTAGTTTTTTATTCAGCAGCTCTCTAGTTTGCAATGTCAGCAATTTGGTTTCTAGGGTACAAATTACCCTAGCAACACTGCATTGATTTGAATAAGAGACTGGAATATGAATAGGAGATGGACTGAATAGAATGATAAGTAATAAAAAGTGGCAATAACAATACATTTGTAGCCTTACAGAGCATTTGTTTTTAGATGGTGTCAGTGACCCCCATTTGAAAGCTGCAAAGAAACAGAAGAAAATTGCAAATCATTAAAAAACTATGAAAAATAAATTATGAAGACCAATTGAAAAGTTTCTTAGAATTGGCCCTTCTACAATATGCTAAAAGTTAACTTGAAGGTGAACCACCCCTTTAATACATGATGCTCCACATAATGAAACACACCTTATCCAGTAAACCCCATATTCCCATCATTCTAGATAACAGATTCCATACATTTGCATAATAAATATACAATATGTTCATTCTTTACTTTATTTAACAGGAAGAACAGTGTTTACTTGCATTTCCTTGCATTAATCCCATGGTGGCTCAGCTGATGCTACACAAAGGCTCATCCTTAAAATGGCTCCTTTCAGCATCAAAGGAACAACTTCAAGAAATCATGCCGGCTGTGCCATCAAAAGTGTTAAAGGTTCTACAAAAACTTTATGTATACCCAATAGAGCAGAGAACAGGTTTGGTTAAAACACATTAGTGATACAGAGTATAAAGAGCCTAGCTATGGCTAAAGCCATTTACTATTGGTACCAATCAAACATTCTCTGAGACAAATACAGAATTCCACAAAAAGAGATGTTGAATTGCACCAGTGCAGTTACTTATAGAAACTAATCAGATATTTGCTCTACTTTTGTAACAGGTAGCAGACTTACTAAAAATAATGGCTTATTGACTGCTATTACCAACTGTGTTATTAAATTAGCATAGTTGTTCATAGAGTCAGTTAATGTAAAGGAGATTCATTGTGTAAAACATCTGATCTCAGTAAGACAAGCCTTGTCCCATTCTGCTTTCCATCCCAACCCGAAACTGAAGGTAGATACAAGCAGAGGAGTTTAAACTCATAGCGGTATATTTATCAAAGAGTGAAGTTAGAGATCAACAAAGTCATCTAGAGTGCAATTCTGCTTCTCTCCATTCATTTATATGGGATTTTGAAAGGTGTATTTATCAAAGGATGAACCCATTGATAAATAATCTTTTACAAATCTCATAGAAATGAATGGAGAGTGGCGGAATTTCACTCTAGAGGACTTTGGTGATCTCTAACTTCACTCTTTGATAAATATACCCCATCGTTTCTTACTGTTCTATTCACCTAAAGCAGCCAATAAGCAGGAA
The DNA here is from genome assembly GCA_024363595.1 of Xenopus borealis. NCBI lineage: Eukaryota > Metazoa > Chordata > Amphibia > Anura > Pipidae > Xenopus > Xenopus borealis. Next base: position 116,423,184 of record CM044431.1, on the reverse strand, counting down.
GCATTTACATGTCATGTTTACGAACAAACATCTTATTGTTTGCTATGGGTTACTCACCTGGGCAAACTTAGTGGATTTTATTATATATGTGGGTCACAATGACTCGCAACCAGCAAAAAATCTGGTTTTAAAACAAATACTTTACAGGCTGCTTACTTTGCCCTGCTACTTATTTTATTGGGGTACAGTACCTCTTTAGCCACAAGTGATGCAGTAGTAACGTTGGGTGTAAGGCTGGAGGCATTGTTTCCATAAACCTTTTCCTAATTAAGTTATCCCTTTCATAAAGATAATACACATCCTAATATACTATGGCTGATTCAGCGCTGCAAAATATGTTGGCACTATATAAGTACATGGTATTATTATTATTATTAACAATAATAATAACTAATCAATACTAGATACCCATCACAACTGTGCTTTGATTTACTAACTTGGAGTACACTCATCAAAAGTAATTGCTGATTGTACACTAGTGCAATTGAGCACTTTTGTTTTATAATTCCGCCACATTTCTTGGCACAGCAGTGCACTGTTTCTTACAGTAACTTTATTCAGATGAGGCCCAGGATGAAGTAATACTACTTTAATAATGTTGTCAAATATATTTTGTTCTTGTAGTAGGAAATGTTACTCTTATGTGGTCCATGGAAGTCAGTAGCACATGTGTAGCTCTGTGAGCATTAGATAACTGTCCAATTGCCCAAATCACTTTGAATGACAATCACCCTTTTGACAGGTGAATATACAGTTGTTACATTTCTAGGCAATAATCACTCAGTTAAGAAAGGCAATTGCCATTAAAAGTAATGATAGTAATTTTTCCAGGCCCACAGAGATATAAATCCCTTGCTCACAAAGCACAATTGTTACATATTCCAGTTCCCTAGATATAATGCCTAGATATAATGGCCATCCATAGTTTAATACAATATTATCATTCTTTTTTTTGTCCAGCATTTCAGTGAAATTACTTCCTTACATCAGTTAAGGGCTTCCTCCCAGCACCGAGATGATAGGACATTGTTTGATAATAACAATGTTCCAACTCTGCTAACTGCCATTAATATACAGGATAGCTCAAATGGCAAAATGTTCAGTAACAAACAGACCTACAATGCAGATACCATTAATGCTTATAGAGATGATATATTACCAGAAGCAACAACAAAAGGTGTCTCCTTTAATGAACTATTCACATGTTCAGAGTCAACATCAAAAGGTGTCTCTTTTAATGAACTATTCACATGCTTAGAGTCACAGACTGAAACTATCCAATTCAAAGTGAATGACCTGAATTTGTCAGGTAAAGACCAACCTGTTGGTAGCAGTGTGGAAAGAAGAAGTGATTCATCTTTACGAGTGTATGCATCAATGGCTTCATTTTTAAATCACCATACAGAGACAGAAGGTGACATTAATCCTTTGCATTGCCAAGCCAACAAAACACAGGCCCATACATCTTTATACCTTGAGGGAGATTTCAGTGTTTCAGCTTTCTCTAGAGATGCACAGGAACATAATGATTTTGGGCACCATCTTTTCACAGATAATCACAGCACTAGGCAAAATTCTAGTTTTCATTCTAAGGGAGACAGATTCTTTATGGACATACTTAGCCAAAAGGAAAGCCAAATTCCCGTGTGCTACCCAAAGGAATTACCAGACACTGTGTGTAGCAACCATCTTCTGCCTTCAGAAAAGCCTAGGGTCTTGTATACCCCAAATCAAAGAATCAAAGCATTTCATCTTGCCCATTTATCAAGAGAATGCTACGACTTAACGAATGATGAAAATAGTGGTTTAACAGATGCAGAAAAATCAAAAGGTAGGCATATTCTATTGTCTTTTTAAGCATTTATTATTTATGTGGTTTCAGCATCATCAATAATAATCATTTTCTTCAATTTGTTCTGAGTTGCATCAGAAATTAATTCACTGAGGTTCTGGTGTTGATGGTCCAAGGGCTCCCCAAGCTTTGTGACACATTGATACTTGTAGATTGACATTACAGGTTATTATTATGCCTACATACTTTATCATCCCATATGATTTGTCCCGGCAACCTAGTCCTCTGGCTGTTGTCAGCCATATACAGGCCAGCTCATTGGAGATTCTAAGAGGTGGTTTTGTTCATCCCTCACTCTCCTATCAAATAATCTGCTGATCCTGTATAATTAGTTGCCCCAATTCCTTGCACATGGTATGGTAAGGTTTGTATGAATCCATGAGGTTTTTTTTTAGTTTTCCCAACCTAAATCCCACAGGGTTTGGAGGAAGAAACCTCAGTCTTTAGCCTCTGTAAGGTACATATATTAATTAATGTTGTCCTTCCTGTGAATTCAGCAACAGGGCAGCTAGTTGAGTGTCTTCACTTCAGAGCTTTCTATCCTGAAAGGGTTACTCCAGATTAGTGTACTTTGGCAAATAATTTAATGTAGATGCAAAGATGTTAGTGTATTTGACAGGAATTTATTGCTTCTATGCAGATGAATAGGAGATGGAGCATCAGTTAATTATAGGGATGCACAAAATCCTCTTTTTTTGGAATCGGCTGAACCCCTGAATCCTTCCCGAAAGATTTGGTCGAATACTGAACCGAATCCGACCGATTTGCATATGCAAATTTGTGCCAAAAAGTCAGGTGATTTCCCTCCCTGGCCATAAATTGTATATGCAAATTAGGATTCCGTTCGTCCAGGCAGAAGGATTCGACCAAATGGTGCTGAAAACGTCCGAATCCTGAACCAAATCCTTGATTCTGTGCATCCCTAGTTAATTAAAGGATAAATAGACAAGTGGTCATTTCATAAATATGTGAAAGATTATGGAGTATGTAAAATGTTGTAGATGATCTGGAGAGTGTAGTGGATATATTTTAACAAAAGAAAAATTCTATATCAATTTTCCTCTAGACTATACGAGTCATTTACAATGTAGAAGACAGGGTAGCAAAATGCAAAAAATGGGCACAAT
>CM044431.1:116355846-116378275 GCA_024363595.1 Xenopus borealis | reverse complement strand
ACACCAGATAACAGATATGGCATTTAGAGCACATTGTTTTTTGTACATAGGCAGAGATAAACAGGAGTCAGATGTCATGAGCCATACAGTAAATGTTTTATGCTGTTATCTGTAAATAAGAGGGACCAGAGTTTACAGCTTTACTAAACATTTAGCATATTAAGTTCCCTCCACCAAATGCAGCCCAGTTGACATCCCATGCAATTTCTTAAGAGCATCCATGAAGGAGGAGCCCAGCACCCTTTGCCCTGCTCTCTCTTAGCATGCCTCGTAGTGGTCCATCCCACAGGTTTCCGCACAAGACTAACTGTACAATCACAGCCTGCTAGCCCCTTTCCTCTGACACTTTCTCAGTCCTGACACATTCCACCACTAAAAAAGAGGGGACTTCTAAACCAGACTTTGGTGCAGCAACACACTCTTTTTTACCCCACTGCCAAACCATTGCCATTGATTTTAGAGTACTAGCTGTGCCTCTGGAACCAAAAACTTCTCAATCCATTCAATTGGCATTGAAAATATCCAACCCAATGTCTGAGATTTGCGCTAAATCCTGCCCATCCAATCCTTAGCCAATCACCCAATAATCCGTATCGCTTTTACCTTCTCTGCATATAGTTTGTAAGAAAACATGAATGTTAATGACAAACAACTTTTTCATCCAGCTGCAGCAACTCAAATACTTGAATATTTAAAGGGGAACCCATTTTTTGTGGCCTGATATACTGTTTGAAACAAGTGGAAGTCCATCCCTAGTTTCTTTATCTGCTCCTCTCTTTTGGCTACAGTGATTGCGTCTCATCTTAAACAAATAAGTACTTACAGTAGTTTATTACTACACCAACCAACCATTGCACATAACCTGTAAACTGGTATCTGGATAACACCATACTATCCTTATGCCATAGAAATGGGCCACCATCTGTTACTTTAACTGCTACAAATTCCTGTACAACCTTCCATGGCAATTTCCAGCTTGTTATTTTTGCATAATTATCCAGTTTCCTTTATCTAACTGATTTTTATTCCCTTTAAACAATGACTGCTGCACTCTTCCTTTTATGATGTGTCCATGACTTGCTGTGCATTTAATTCCCCTGAATCATTTCAGATTCTGAGCAGAGCTCTGATAAGGAAGTAACTTTCCTTTGCATTCATAATTAGAAGATGAGTTTGGTTTGGTGAAATAATGGGAAAGTATTTCCTAAAGCTGTAAATAACAATACTCAACAAAAGAACAATTCTGATGATTGTTTTGGCTAGCATGCACAGACAAATAGTTTTTAATCTGTAGCCCACAAAAAGTTTCTGCTATATAACCGATACTGGGACGTCAGATATATTTCCTTTGTGTCTTGCAGATTTGTAATAAATGTGGTTGATAAACAAGAGCCTTAACTATTATATTAATGCTGATACTGTACAGTAAGGTGATTGTTTATGAACATCTGTAAACTAAAATGTAAATGTAAAGGGTTACATTTTAATAAAATTCACGTAGATACCTCACATTTTGAGCTTATAATTGACGTGTGAAAAAGATTTATTCTGACTCCAAGGAATTTTGACCTTACAAATGGCTACTTCTTTCATCTTCTTGCTTCCTCATCATATATGGGATCCATTATTTGATTCTTGTTAGAATCAGGGGTTTTCTGTTTTCCTCCTACAGTCCAGAAACATAAGGACAGGTTAACTGTTTCTTCACAAAATGAACCCTTTGTGAATGGGTTATTTTTATTTTAATTAATTAATTAGTTTTTATTTAAACATAAATACAACCATTTTGTAAAGCTGTCATTTACTGAGTGTGCCAATATAAAATATGTATGGTTTTTACTTTCTACTCTAAACCAAATATTTCTTGATTTTTTTTCGACCCTAGAGGTGCAAAGCAGACCTGCTACCCACTGAGTCACTATACAGCTATTTGAGAGGAGTTTTTCAACAGTTTGATGCCCAGTGTGCATGAAGGGACCCAAAACGAAAATATAGGAATGGGATCTGTTAGGTATGGAAAGCTCTGAATAATGTGATAGCCGTCTCCCATAGACTCCATTTTAATCAAGTAATTCACATTTTTAAAAATTATTTCCTTTTTCCCCTGTAATAAAACAGTGCCGTGTACTTGATTCCAAAGATACAATGAATCCTTTCTGTAGTCAAAATACATTGGGTTTATTTTTTTTAGCAAGTTTAAGGCGTATTGATCCAATTTACAGAAAGATCTCTTATCTGGAAAACCCTAGGTCCTGAGCATTCTGGACAACAAATTTTCAAGGCTGACACTTTGGGTATTGCAAAACAACACACTGGCTTTATAGGCCATAAAAGCCCCTAACATTAAGTTACCTCCAATGTTTTTTTTAAATGTGAACAGTCTGACAATTTCAAGATGGGAAAAAGTGTCAATGTAAAGTTTTATGAAAATTGCAATTTACATCTTTTCTCACATGATCTTATGTGAAAAGTGAAAGAATGATAAATATAAAAGCCATTGGTTTTCTAAAAAGTTAAATGGGAATAGTGCACACAAACATTTTACTGCATCAAACAAGTCATCAACAATTCAAAATGCAAGATCACTAAAATTTAAACAAAACAAATCAAACAATGATTGTACAGGCATGTTCAAAACCCAACTGCATTAAATGATTTTCAGGCAAGAACACTCAAACAACAACAAAGAAATGAAAATGCAATAAAATTACTAAAAATACAATAAAATGCTATTTAAAAATATATGTCCCTCAATCATAATTTTGTCCGCTTTTTCTTAGAAGTCAAAACATTGCTTTCACTTTATTGTTAATCATTACCTAATGCATGTGTGGCAGTTGAGTGGTGCTGTTCTTTTGTGCTGGGGATGACATGTTCTCTGATTGCTTTGCATACAGTGGTTCTGTGTAGGAATGTACTGAGAATATGGACATCACACACTGCTGCAGTTCTTAATTATGACATTACAGTGGGAGAGTAGGAAGTAAGTGCACTTAACCTGTTCACTTTACAATTACTTTCTAGAATTGCATTTAATTAGAATTGCAATTGCTTTTTTTTTCTGTTTTTTTTTTCACTTCTTTGCAACTACATATACAAGAAAACTGAGCTTTCAAACTACTTTTAAAGTCAGGATTTCTTTGCTGCTGAAGATTCTCTGTTGGCTTCAATAGGTTACAAGTTGCATAATATAATGGCATCAATCACAGTATTGTTCTGCATAAACACATTTATAAATACTTAGGATAACAAAGAAAACCAGTGCTCTTGATTCCCCACTTTTATTTTATCTATAAGTATCTGTTGAGGTCTGACCTAGGTCAGAGATATAACAAATCGAATGGACAAATTTCCACAGGAAATAGAAAAGCACCCCCCAGACTCAATTATCTAAATTCGGTCACATTATCCTTTACTTCCTCCCACAATTAATTCACGTATGCTTATAAGGGATCAGTGACTAATGATTCAAGCTGAACCACTAGGTGTACTATGTATAAATTAAACTACAAATATAAATTAATCAGAGTTACCAATTCATATTAAAGTGCAGTGCATAGATGAATTTTGATTCAGTTCATAAATTACAGGAATAATTACTTAGACATTGAGTACTATGCACTAATTCATAGATTAAAGGATCCTTAATTGATTAAATATTTTCTAAAGGGTTGTCCTGTTTACTCCTGTTTACTCCACTGCTCAGTTCTCCATTATCCTCCTCTCTATCCCTATACTGATCACAAGGGAGGAAGTAAAGGTTAATGTGACTGAATTTAGATAATAGTGTCTGGGGGGGTGTTTTTCTTTTGCCTGTGGAAATTTGTCCATTCCAACATTTATAAATACTGTGATCAGGTCTTTGTAATAGACTATTTCTGTCACAGTGATACAAGGAGTTAATTCACACATAAAGATGACAGTGGAGCATTGAAAATACACCCTTTTTTACACAGTTGTTTACACCTTAAGAATATAAACATGCCGCTCAAAGTCTCATGAAAAGTAATCTCCTTAAGTTTAATATTCAGAGTTGAGCAAAACTAATGGGATTAAATAATTTGGTAATAGTGACTGACAGTAATTTTTACTTTGTTGGAAAAAAATGGATCAGACACAGTTGTAGAACAATAAATATATCATGTTACAACTGCTGTTGCTTGTAAATCATTAACAAAAGCCAGTTTTGAGTCATTAATCATGAAAAGCCAATATCCTTTTGCCAAGCAGTGTCAGGCTGGTCTATTAGGGTACCAGGAAATCCCCAGGTGGGCCCTGGCCTGAGTGGGTGTTAAGCCCTTTCTGAGCACAGAGGTTTTCTACCTTTTTATGGTTTTGCTTTTTTTCATTCATTCTCAGCAGTAAAATAGAAGGGAAAGACTTAATTTAGAATTCCTTGATGGGGTCAGGAAAATGTCAAAAGTCAAATTATAGACATGGCCCTCTACATCTCATTTATTTTTTATTGGTTGCTCTGGATGTAAATCTGTATTTCCATTGTATATATGCTGCAGAATATGTTGGCATTTTATAATTACATTATAATAATAGCCACCAATAAGAAAGAAAATCCAGGGAGGATGTTAATTATAGATCCCTGGCAGGGAGAGGAAACAATTTGCAAAAGTTAATAGATTACCCAAAATAACAATATAATTTGGGCTGTAAAGAGCATGAGGGATAGCAAGATTCTGTCTGCACACTGTCTGTAAGTGCTATGTTCTACAGTCTGTCTCTCTCCCTGTGATATCACTATGTATGAAATATTTCCATCGAGTTTGTTGATGAATCTTTTACACATGAGTAACTTTTTTTCAGAAAGGAGAAAATGTTAGGGCTACGGCTGGACTTCTGAAGCCATGTAAATGAAGTATATAAATGCCTAAATGAACTGAAACAGGACTCCCAAGTTGTTTTTCTTGTTCTGCAATACCCCGCCCTCCTTATGTTTATGCAGAGAGCTTTACAACCTGGAGGAGGTGACCAAAGGGAAATCAAACAGAAAGCCAAGGTGTTGGCTGGCTTTCTGAATGCACAGCAAGCAAACTCATTCTATGCAATCTTTTCAGAAAGAGCAGTACAGTTAAAAAACCTCAATGGAACCTGCAAACTATGACAACACTGGGACATGGAAGAAACCTGTCTTGATGGCCACTATAGGTGTTATCACGGTCATCTTATTGATTACATCCACAGTTCTTCTTACCATTGGCTACATGAATGCTTTCGGTAATGTTGGATTGAGTATCCTTGGTGCTGGAGCTGTGCTTTACTTTGGATCGGTCGTATTTCTTTGCGCAAGTTGCATATGGGTAAAAAATAACTACTACCCAGATGAGATGGACTTCACTGTTAAACCACTATTTGCATCTAGAGATGATACATATCTTCCTAAACCAGTACCCAATCTACCTCGTTCAGAGATGGCGGCATCTGAAACTAGAGAAGTGTCAATGCCTCTGCTTTCAGAAAGCACAACAGGAAGGTCTCCGATTTATTCTCCAACCTCTACAGACACATGGCTTACAGATAATGATGCGTGTTTTTCAGATTCTGATGCTTTCCTGCTTACTCCTCTATCTGCCGAGCACAGGATATCTAAGCCTGTATCAGAGCAAAGACTGGAAATGGGTACTCACTTTGTATATCCTTCTACATTTGTAAAGAGTTAATCGCAATGTTCATGGTGAATTATAAGAACGGAGAAACTTGCTTTAACTCTGCATAGTGTATAGACTGCATTCATTATACAACCATTGCAGTACAATATGAACACAAAAGAAAAGTTTTGGGATTCCCCATAATGAATTGGCACTTTTGTGTTCAGTATCTATATTATCAATATATTGTCATACAAAAATGGTGTCCAGATTTGAATTGAAAGTCTGCCAAAACGTTCATTGTACGTAAACTGTGTCTCATATCACTGGGCACCCAAAACTGTGTACCAAAGTGTTCAGATTTCTAAGGACATATCTTATATGGTCACAACCTCTTCCAGACACGAGGCTAACTGAAGTATTACTACAGCCATAAAACGCCTTCTTCTCAACAAACTTCTACCGGCCTATACCACAAAAGGGGACTGACTTACATGTGCCCAGAGAGACAACAGACCAACATCATAGGTGTACAAATTTCTCACCTTAAAATGAGTGACTACTCTAATGGTGTATTTAAAGGACCTGAATGGGGGGGCAACCATAAATTATACAATACGCTTGGTAAGCATTTTCAGGATAGAGCTTTTACTACTGGAGCACTGGAGCAGATATCCATTCATCAAAAGCTATGGATTTTCTATGTAAACAAAAAACTGTACATTTGTTAGGAATAACATTGAACAATTTCTATTTGCTGAGTGTCTAATGGATCAGCTAGAAATATGTTCTAAATTCCCCTTTCAGTCATCGTATTAGGATAATATTAGGACTGATATTGTTTGACCTACCCTCCACAATATAAATAAATCAAAATTTAGGGGTGAATATAGAGATAGATAGAGGAACTTTATATCAAACAGATACCTGACCTAGCTTTTGTTTGGTTTTGAAATTTGCACCACCATTGAAAGACTGAAGGCTATGTCTTATCTTGTACATATTAATGTGAATTTAGGATTATATTACACAGTGTAATTAAAAGGGAACTATCACAAGTGGGTGCAATAAGTCTTATTTCCATGTGTTGAAGCACGTTACATTTTCAGTCTTGTGATACTATGTCACTTATCATGTATATGTACGTGTGTATGTACGTGTGTATGTACGTATATATATATATATATACTGTATATATATAGAATCTTGCAGTTTTATGATATTTTATTAATATTTCTGAATACCAGAGTATTTTAGGAAATAATTTTTACAGCCTTGCCAGGATGATTAAAACTCAGTGTGTTGTGAAAACAGGTTCTTAAATATTAGAAATTGTGATCATGATTCTCAGGGACAGTACTGTATGGTGTTGTGTAAAACATAGGTGCTTTACAAATGCTTGATAATAGTCAATATAAATATTAAATAGTAGACCCCTAGGCAGACTGGTGAATCTGACATGATTAGCTAGTTCGAGGACCAGCATCCACACATATTGTGGATTTGAAACCATATTATCTGGCCAGCAGTTTTCAGGTCTTCCTCAAACTAGTCAGCCTTACAAGAAATGGGATCACCAGAGTTGGAGAATAGAGGCAGGAAGGCAGAGTAACATTATGGGGCAAATTTACAAAATTCATGTGAATAATTCAAAGTTCGATCAAATTTAATATAAATTCGAATCTTCAAATATGCAAATTAGGCAAATTCGAACATCGAATATTCGAATTCAAATGATTTGAATATTCAAATACAATTTTATTCGAATATTCGAATATTTGATGGTCGAATTACTTCCCCTTTAAACTTTTATTCGACCACCTACTTCCAGTATCTAGCTACCGAATTGGGAATAACTAGCTGAGATCCAATAAAAAAAATTTGATTTATTAAAATCGTTTGAATATTCGATTCGAATAATCGATCGAATTTTTAATATTCAATCGTTCGTTCGATCGATCGAATTGCGGTAAAATCCTTTGAATTCGATAGTCGAATTTGAAGGATTTTACTTCCCCACTATTCCCATGGTCGAATTTCAAATTTTTTTTTAATTCGAAATTCAACCATTAGTAAATCTGCCCCTAAATATATTCAACCTACAGCACCTCAATATAACTCTCAGCATCTCCCACATCACACTGGGCATATATACTGAAAATCTTTAATGATTCTTACACCATTAAATATGTCTCTTCTAATCTTATCTACTTTGCTGGGTGACCAGCAGTGGCTTATCTATGGGGGCCCATGCCCCCCGCAAAATCTTTACCTGGGAGCTCCTCTGGCGGAATTGTGGGTGACCCATCATGTGCTGCAGGTCAACCATGGGCCCTGCAGAGGAAGCGGTCAGCTTCTTTTGTAGTTACACCACATGTCTGCCTTGTATTACTGGTGTCTGCTAGTTTTTTAATTTTGACGGTTTGAAGAGTTGTGTGTGTATATATATATCTATCTATATATATCTAAAGTGTTATAAACCGGCACTCACCTCCCCAAAAATACGATAACTGCTTGGTGCTGACTGAAAAAAAATAAATATGTATATAGTAAATAATGAGATCACTCACGGCCTTTGTAGAAAAAATATTGTATTAAAGAAAAATCTCAAACATCTACGCGTTTCGGTTCACAGGGAACCGTCATCAGGATGTATATATATACATATATATTTATATGGTATATAAATGTACAGTAATAAAAATGCAAGAATTGGATCAAAATCTGCAGTATCCATAAGGCTATTAGGGTGTACACATACACACATATTGAAAACAATAATTTATGGGGTTTTATAGTTGCAGCATTTAACATATTTTGAGAATCATTTAGATGTTCTAAATTAAGTTAATGCACCCGCAGTAGCAGCTCACCAAATAATTATTAGAATTGCTTCCAGAGATGTTGCTGAAGCAGCAAACTGACACCTTAAGGTGGCCATACATGGTCAGATAAAGCTGCTAATATCAGTTGTTTAGACTGATTTGACAGCTTATCTGCCCGTGCATCTCTCTCTCTTTCTCTCTCTATATATATATAAATACCAGTTCTGTGTCACCTTACTGTAATGCATAAAAAATTTAATTCTATTTTATACATTTCCATTTTATTTTGTAATGTATTTTTTAACATAAAACTGTTGAAACAGATGGCACTCACACTACAAAATGTGCTTGCTTTTGGTTTATTGAGATCTCCACACAACGTTTCGGTCGGGGGTCAACCCCCTTTCTCAAGAACACTTTATAGAAAGTGGGTTGACCCCCCGATACGTTGTATGAGATCTCAATAAACCAAAAGCAAGCACATTTTTCAGTGTGAGTGCCATCTGATTTCAATAATTGTGGATCTTATACAAAATTCCTGAGTAACAGAGTTTCCAGACAGAAAACACCACAGAACTGCATACACAGAACTGGGATTTTTATTAATGTTACTATTTTTTTTACATATTAGCATGTTATAGATAATTTGTAATGTATAAATAGTCTCTGGAAAGACTAAACATATTTTGTTGTAATGTATATTCTGAGATATTGACTTTGCATTTGCAAAATCGTGAAAGAATTTGTAAAGCTAATAAATATGTACATTTTTTAACATTAGTAAATTGTTTTAATTGCTTATGGGGAGAATTTTTCCATGTGAAGAGAAACCATTCTAGAACAGGGTATTGGGTAAGAGTCTAAATCAATAAATCATTGCCTTATATCCTCCATTTACAGCGGCATCCAAGGAGTACAATCTTCTCTTGTTAAATAAATATTTAAAGGTGTAGTTGACCTATAAGTTAATTTTATGTATGTTATAGAATGTCCTATTTTCAGTTGGTCTTTTATATCTACATATATATATATATATATATACATACATATATAAACCAAGAAAGAAAGGAGGCGCTCACAGGACTTACTGAAAATTAAAGTTATTTAATGTGGGCACAAAAAAAATCTGACTTTCAGCTGGGTCAGATTTTTGATAAAGGCTGGTGACCCAGCTGAAACGTCAGATTTTTTTTGTGCCCACATTAAATAACTTTAATTTTCAGTAAGTCCTGTGAGTGCCTCCTTTCTTTCTTGGTTTACAGTATTATCATTTTGAGGTGAGCACCCAGGCATTTTTGTATGCATTTTTATTGTGATATTCTCCAAACAGACTTATATATATACATATATATATATACACATTAATAGAAGGGCAGCACTCCATGTCTCGTAAGACATGGCGTGCTGGCCCTTCTATTAATGTGTATATGAAAATATTGGCTATTGCACCCTGCAGTTAGTTAAAATCCGAGTGCAGACGCTGTGTGACATTTATATATATACATATATATATATGTGAATATATATATATGTATGTATATATATATATATATATACATATATATATACACATATATACACACACATATATATATATACATACATATATATATATATACATATATATAACAAATACACTTTATCTCTTTTTCACCATATTTTAAGTACTGTGAGTGCCTTGCTTTACATGATATTTTATATATATATATATATATATATATATACATATACATATATACTTTTTTTTTAATGTTGCCTTCTTCTGCCTCTTCTCAACTTTCAGATGGGGTGACACTGACCCAAGCAGGCAAAACTTATTGTGAGGCTCCAGATTTATTGTTATTGTTATTTTATATTACTTATCAATCTATTTAAACCCTCTCCTATTTGTACTCTACCAGCTGCAGGTAAAACAATGAAAGCCTGTATCCATCTGATTGGTTGCCATGGTTTCCTGCCCAGTTGCAAATTTGCCCATTGTTCATAAATAACCCCCACCACCATCTCCGAAAATCTTAAATTGTCTGAAATGTATGCTTGCAGGAAAAATGTTTTTCCAAGTTGTTCATATTGATTTATTATTTTTTATCAATTATTTATATACATATATTTATTCCCTCCTTCAAGTCCTTTCTAAGGCTGACCATAGATGGGCTGATAAAAGCTGCCAACTTTGTCCCTCCAGATCACATGGGCAGCTTGTTGGCCTTTTTATAGTATAACCGGCCTGTCAGACCCATATCTAGCCAAAAAGCAGCCAGATATCAACTGGGCAGGTTTGACAATCCCATCACGTGAGGAAAGGCCCAAGGCCTTATTTATATTCAGGCACCCGGGTGCATATAAATTTATTTTTTGAAATGTAAAAAAAAAATTGCCCAGCGAAAGAGCTGGGGCGGGGGGGTGAGGGGTAGGGGGCCAGGCTGCCTGACGTCACTTCTGCGACATTTGTATGTGTGATGTCACACACACAGCATATGGGGTGTATTTAGGACCTAGGGCAGCATCAAACCTAAATACAGTCCTGGAAAAAACGGTCTCCATAGGCCCCTTTTTATAATCCATCCTAGAACTTGATTTGGCCTGGCACGTGGCTAGCAAAATCATGTACGCATCTGCTCATTTGGGGACCTTCCCAAAAAGTGGATCGGTCTATGTATAGTGTAAGCTTAATTGTTGACCTTCCAGAAGCTGGTAAGTTTCAGATGATGGGAAATTCAGTTCACAATAAGACTAAGAGAGTTTGACAAACAATAGCAATGGGTGGCTCAATGCCAAACCCAGGAATGCATTTCCTCAACGTGCACATTAACAACATGAATCTAGTCACTGCATGCCCTTTAGTATTTCAGTACTCTTATGGGAGTTATTTATCAGAATCCAGATGGGAAAAACTCAAATAATTCAAGTTTTTTTCACTATAAAATCTTATGAATGTTTAGTGGGGGAAAAAACTTTAATTCTTAAAACCCCGAGGGTGTTAAAAGTCAGAATTAAAAAAGTACTCCAACTCACACCTGTCGAGTTCATGTAGAAGTCAATGGGAGAAATCCTGAAGATATCCTGATCTGCACTGGATTTCGTGCAATAATAATAAGATTTTGTGGTTTTTGGATGAAAATCGGAAAAAAAATCTGTTTTAAGATTTTAAAAACACCCAATTTTACATTTTCCACGATTTAAATTTTTTCTTATTTGCAGTGCCGACAATTTATAATGCTTTCAATGGGTGCATTTCCCTTATTTTTTGTTCCTAAAAACTGCTTTTTTTCCTCTATAAATGTTGTTATTTGTGAAATATGGTAAATATTAGCCAGATGTCTATTTTGCCATGGTTCTGTCTGTAACTAGGGTTGCCACCTGGCCGATGGCTGATCCCAATGTTATTAATAGGAAATAAAATATATAGGAAGGCCTGCACTTTAGGTTGTGTATGTGACTAAAAGAGAGGCCTTGCACATGCCCCAATAGTGTAACATTAACGCTGCAATGCTTAGAGGACCAGTAACATCATTGTTTTTTATTAATTTGTCCCTAATGAAAAAAACACCAATACACATTTCAGTTTAAATTCACGTAGTCTTTATTAAGAAATAACTTGATACTCTCCTTCCGCTCCTCTTCAGAAAAGGAAAACCGGGATGTTCCATCGTGCGGCTCTTGTTTTCTCTTCCCTGCCTTCTATAGGAGATAAGCAAGGAGGAGAAATCGAGTGCTGCACGATGGATTGTCGCCGGATATGTTTTTTTTTTTTGTTAGGGACAAATTAATTTAGTTACTGGTCCTTTAACCCTTGTTATTAACAAGGTAAATATTGTATCTCAAAGTAAAATGGACTCCTGTGCTTATATCCTTTCAGTACTTGAAGAAAAAGTTACTTTAACACATTTCCCTGATTTTACATTTTCCTGGATTTTATATAATGTTTTTCTGGTCTCCTGACAAACGTAAAATGTGAGTTCTACTGTAATCCCCTTAATCTGCTGCATCCTGTAGCTGCTATACTACAGTTCCCATCACCCTTAGCAAGTGAAAGTATAGATGAAGGTGTGAATGTAGACTTTGAACCTTTCAGCTTTGCTCATTCTGCAGTTAAACATCCTTATAGATATGAATATTATTAATCATTATAGAATGTATTGCCTTTCCCATAAAGCATTACCTTAGGCTAATGTCACACTGGGTTGAAACGTGGGCTGCTGAAAAATGCAGGCTATCAACCCCAATGCTGGAATCAGCCCCTTACCTTGCCTGCACCCAAATCCATAGCATTGGCCAGGGTGCAGGCAAATACAGAGGATTTTGGTGCTGAAATACAAACTCTCTCCTTTGGCACCAAATTCCTCTGTACAGTATGTGCCTGCTCCCAGTCTGACACACAGTGGATGTGGCTACAGGCAAAGTAAGGGGCTAATTCCAGCATTGAGTTGTTACTCATCCCGCATTTTTCTTGGCCTGCTGGAAAATGTCCCAGTGTGACATTAGCCTTAAACATAGTTCTGTACTGCACAATATGTTGGAGCTTTAAAAATACAGGTTAATAAAAGTTACAACAGCTAAATAACCCTTGGCCAGCAATGTGATAACAGTTCTGTTTTATTGCTTTTTATGAGTTCAAGGGTAAAACCTATATAAAAACAAAGACCAATAAAAATACAAGTTTTATGTACCTTTACTTCCCAGACTCTGCCCCTTTTTTCCCCTAAGACTCCTTTGCAGTAAGTACTGTAGATACTGTTTGAAGGGTAGATTGGACATGAATGGGATACTAAGGGGCATATTTACTTAAAGGGGAAGTAGCGAACGAGGCAGTCGAATAAAAATTTAAAGGGGAAGTACTTCCAACGGTCGAATAGTCAAATAAAATTTTATTCGAATTATTCAAATCATTCGATCGAATTTTCAAAATTCACTGGTCGAAGTGGTCTTCAAAAACATTAAAAATTTGAATTAGAATCTTTTTGAAATTCGATCGAACTTCGAATCATTCATGTGTATTTAGTAAATCTGCCCCTAAGACTTGAAAAACTTTTAAAAAGTAAAAAAAAAAATGAATATAAAATAAAAAATACATTAACAGAACAAAACAATATCATATCTAAATGCACCAACGGTATTCTATAGACAAGCTCAACTCCATGCTATGGATGCAAGTCCAAGGCAAATGCTTTGCCCATGTTTGTTTGCTGTATTTTTCTAATACTGGTAAGTGAAATTACACGCTGTCTCTCTTTTCTTTCTTAGTAATAAGAATGGGTTTTGTGGTCACCTAATGTTCAGTAGACAATAATATACATGTGCTTAGGCTTGTTTTACACCACATGAGGCATCTATGTGCTTGAACAATAGCAAGAAATGAAACAGATGTGAGTCACTGTTTTACGTATATGTTTTAAATAGACATGCTGAGATGAGAATAAGTCATAAATGTCTGCATCAAGAACAAACACCAAAGTTCATGTATGAGTCAGTGGGTGTGAATAATCTACACTACATGAAGAAAATTGATGTTTTTTGGCATTCAACAACATTTTCTGAAATGATTAAAGACTTCAATTTCCTTTATTAAGACTGCTCTTGGGAACCATGCCAAAAGAAAAAGGAGGACTGAGTCTCCCAGATCCTTACAAGTACTACATAGCAGTACACCTAGCACGCATACGTATATACTTGGATAAATGAGAAAGATGGGAAAGCATGGAGTATACTAGTGCAAAATAGGTGCCCATACCCAATAGGAAATTTAATATGGACTACAGAGAATAAGATACCTAAAGAAGTACAGAATCATCCATTGATGAATGCAACTCTTAAGATTTGGCACAAAAACAAAGGAAAATACAACCTTACAAAACTACCATACTTACTGGCAACATTGCAAAATAACCCAGAGTTCCTTCCCGGATTAGATAGAGGGGCCTTTTGCAGATGTGAGATAAGAGAGGGAAGAGAAACTCGAATAAGTGACTTCATAAAAAATAATAAAATGATTCCTCTAGCCGAGATCCAAAAACGCTGGGGAAGCCACCCTAGGGATGGCTGGAACTATAACCAACTACACAGATACGTAAAGTCAATTAACCCAGGTGATGGGACCAGACAGCTAACTCCTTGGGAAAAATAATTACTAGCAAATTTGAAAAGCCCAAACTGTTATCTCTGCTATACAAACTGCTAATTAATGCTACTTCTTCAGACCTCCCGGCATTTTGTGCAGGGTGGGAAAGAGAGTTGCAGACAAAGTTCCCAGAGTCAACTTGGCTTAAGACTTTCAAAGGTATACACAATTCATCTAGAGCTTCTAAAACTACAGAAGCAATTTACAAACTTACTACCAGGTGGCACTACACACCAGCAAGACTGAGAAAAATGTACCCAGGAACTTCAGACAAGTGCTGGAGATGCAACTCTGAAATAGGTACACACACCCACATCTGGTTAACCTGCCCATTATTAGAAACGTACTGGAAATAAATATTGAGTACTATAAAAAAACTGGCATGATTGGAAATCTCAATAAAAAATGACCCTCTAATTCTTTTGAATATACCAAATAGTAGCAATGACGAGCCCCTAAGCCCTCTAATACTTCATCTCCTACAAGCAGCAAAAGCCCTCATACCAGGGAAATGGAAAGAAACTAAACCTCCCACATATAGAGAATGGGTATCCAAAATAGAAGGAACTAGAAAACTAGAAGAATTGACACACATAATCCACAACAATAGCTCAAAGTACTGGAAAACCTGGTCACCCTGGATCAATTATTTGAATAACATTAACAAGTAAAGTGCAAGCTAAGAGTGCATCCACAAATAAACCCTAATGGTTTAATCACATCCCCTCAACCCCAGGTAGAAAATAATGAAGAATTGTTAGACATGAAGATCCTCTAGTGAACTGTCTCTGTAGATATGACTTGATATCAATGTTTGCTGCACAATGTGTTAGAAATGTATATTAATATGCTTGCATATAATCCCCCCCTTTTTCTTTCTGTACCCTTTTCCCATGTTTGAAAAATAATAAACAGAGATTATACAAAAAAGACTGCTCTTGGGTCCTTTGGGATCAATATAGCTTTAATTAATGGAAACTGTCTTGGGAAAACATGTTTTTTTTTTCAAAACGCATCAGTTAATAGTGCTGCTCCAGTAGACTTCTGCACTAAAATCCATTTCTCAAAAGAGAAAACAGATTTTTTTGTATTCAGTTTTGAAATCTGACATGGGGCTAGCCACTTTGTCAATTTCCCAGCTGCCCCGGTCATGTGACTTGTGCCAGCACTTTAGGAGGGAACTGCTTTCTGGCAGGCTGTTGTTTTTCCTTCTCAATGTAACTGAATAGTACGTAGTGGGACATGGGTTTTTACTATTGAGTGTTGTTCTTAGATCTACCAGGCAGCTGTTATCTTGTGTTAGGGAGCTGTTATCTGGTTACCTCCCATTGTTCTTTTGTTAGGCTGCTGTTAGGCTACTCCAACTTGCAATACAGCAGTAAAGAGTGATTGAAGTGATCAGAGCACAAGTCACATGACTTGGGGCTGCTGGGAAATTGGCAAAATGTCTAGCCCCATGTCAGATTTCAAAATGAAATATAAAAAAATCTGTTTGCTCTTTTGAGAAATGGATTTCAATGCAGAATTCTTCTGGGATACATTTTGAAAAATTAGTTTTCCTATGACAGGATCCCTTTAATTAATTTGTTTTTTAATTTATATTAGTTTATTTTAATGATAGTGGCCTTTCGGGTTAAATTTTTCATAGACATGCTTTTTTTTTCACGAACAGTAGGGGTGCTTTTACTGCTATCTATGGATAAATGTGTCATTTTTATTTAAGAGGTTGTTCACATTTACATTTTTAGTTTAGAGAATATTCTACGACATATTAAAAGTTAACTTAAAAGTAAGCCAACCCTTTAATTAAAGGAATATGTAAATAATGGCACTGGGAGAACATGTAAATAATTTGAGAATGTATGCTGTCTATGATGACAGGCCTCTTGCTGTTACAGAGGATGGTGTTCATTTTGCCATCTGCCTTTGGCCCCAGAGGTTCAGATGACATATTACATTGTGTATGCTGCTCAGCAATGTTCACCATGTGGTCACCGAGTTGTGGCTGAACTATACATCTCTATATACCTATACTATAGGTATACTGTAGATATACCTTCCACCAAAATACAAAGTCTGTCAAAGAACTGCTGTAATTGAAAACATTTTTCAAAGAGAGGGGTGACGTATACAGGGCCCAGTGCAATAGTGATGTGCGGGTCAGGATTTTCTACAAAGTTCATGTAATCAAGAATGCAGGCTTACACAGGAAACAACTTACTTTGATAAAAAAAAAGTTCTGCTGGGATAGAGCACTGTAATGATTACGCTGAGCTCGGTAGTGTGAGTAGAAAGAAGCATGCTGAGTAGACAACAAGTAAAGTAGATTCCCAAGGCGCATACGCTGTTGTCGCGAACCAGAAGACTGCTCCAAATGCACATGCACCAATACGGAGTTTACTTCCCAAAGGAGACTGAAGAGCAGAAGAATGAGCCCATAAGTAGTACAAAAAGTACAAAAACATTTATTGGGACATGAGAACATAATTTTTTTTGCTGTCCATTATTTTATGTTTATATTGTATGCACCCTCAACAAAATTGAAGGACAAAATACCACAATTATATTACATACTGCTGGTGGCCAAGCTATGGACCTATTGCACCACAATTGGCAATAAACACATATGTGTTGAAAAAGTCCTGTGTGCCACTGGATTCTTCGTTTGTTACTCAATTGAGAGGTGGCCGGACCTCCAGGCATCTCTAGTTAGCCTGTTTGAGAGGGTTGTAAAACCGCTGGCTAATTGTCCTAACTATTAGACTTTTCCCCCCAGACATTTGAGGGGCATGGGACATTTGTTTTAGGGTGTCATTTTCATGGGCAGAATCTGCTTTCAGAATATTTATATGAAAATGTGCTGGGTATAAACTATTCTTATTTATGGCATATTTTGCTTTTAACATTCAGACTCTTAACTTTAATGTTAGTACAGATCCAAGTTTCTGTGAAAACCAAGCCAATAGCAATGGCTTACTTTAGAACACTCAGCTTTCAGAATTGAGGTTTATTGACACATAAATCACTTTAATCCAGGCTGTGGATTCTGGCAAATATCAGAGGGGTTTATGTAAGATGCCATAGACACTCGCTATTTTTTGGTCTGGTGGGGGCTTTTTGGGCCTTCTTCAAATATACTTGAAATTTATTTGAAATGTCAGGGCCTATTTTGAATCCCAGTCCAGTTGGGTTGCCACCTTTTCCTGAAAAAAATACCGGCCAGGCCAGTAAAATACCATCCAGGTGGCAGCCCTAAGTCCAGACCAACTTTAACCTTTCCTTTATCCTTACAACTGGTTTACAAATCAGGGCAAGTCATGGTACAAGCCATATAGACAAACAATGACATGACCTGGGTTATATAAATAATGGCATATAGACAAGGACAAACATACTGAATCACCAATTGTTATTGCCAAGTGTTCTTCATTACAATAATGTCACTTGTTTTGCCCAAGGAAATGAAAATAGAGTCACAGTGTAATGAATATCTTTAGAACACATTTGTGTGCAGGAGCCAGCTACTGAAATGAGCTCCTGTACCTAATGTATCTGTTAACCGGAAACCCGTTATCAAAAAAGCTCCAGATTACAGAAAGGCCATATCCCATGGACTCCATTTTATCCAAATAATCCAAATTTTTAAAAATTATTTCATTTTTTGCTGTAATAATAAAGTAGTACATTGAACTTTGTACTTGATCCAAACTAAGATATAAACAGCCTATTTGGTTTATTTAATATTTAAATGATTTTGTAGTATAATTAAGGTATGAAGATCCAAATTAGAGAAAGAGAAAACCCCAGGTCCTAAGTATTCTGAATAACTTTTATCTGTTTGTGTTGGCAACATCCTACTTCTTGTTTTTTTAAACAAACATAAATTATATGTTTTTGATGGAATGTCATATTAGTAGTGATGGGCGTACAGAGAAAGTTTCTAGAGCTGTACTCAGATATGGTAAAGCATTCTAAAGAATAAATACATCATTCTAACTTGCACTATTGTAGCTACAGGTAATCTATTGTTAATAAGCTGCTTTGGTAGCTTTCCGTCTCCTTTAATGATGGGATTAAATATCCTAAATTCTTTGTTTTTACTTGGAACACATCCACTATATTACCAAAATGTATTACCTACGGTAATAGGGGTTTACATGAAGTGTGTCATCCCTTTGCCACTATAGCAGCTTCTATTCTTCTGAAAATGATTTCTATTGGATGTTGAAATATTATTGCTTCTATTTAAAGCTCACTGACGAAAGCAAGTGAAAAAATGGCATTAAATGTACACGCAATGATACAAAAGTACTTGTAATTGTAAAAGCATCTTTATTTATAACATCGAGTGTCACAGACAAAATCTTTAAAATTCTTGTGCGTAAAGAATACAAGGAACATAAAGGAATGACTGGATCAATAACATATTAAAGGTGTTTTCATCTTGAATTCCTTCCAAACATTTCCAGAGCCTGAATCCGTCTTTCACTTAAGTGAAGGGTAAATATGGCTTTCCGCCGTGTGCTGTGAGATTGAGCCGCAGGATCACCAACTGCCTGTGATTTCACCTGGGCAATTAAAGGAATATGAGAAATGTTGTTAAATGGCAACTTCTAATACAAACCCATTAACCCAGGGAAAGCTGAGTCTGTGCAATGATTTGCTTAAAGCTACCAGCACACATCACATTTTCTTCACCAGTGAAGTCTTCTTCACCACATGGTAAGTGACACTGATGATGGGTAATATACCACATGCCATTAGCTTCAATTTGTGAAGTTCAACCATAATTTTAAAACGCTGTTCTTAATAAAGAAAAAAGAATTGTGTAACAAGATAAAAAGATTTTGGTGAAAATATGAACAACTGGAAATAGAATTTATTTAGGGTGAACTTCCCTCCTAATATATAATTTGCTATTTTATAAACTATGATTCCCTCTGAGACTGTGGGGCCTTTTTACTTACATGCAAATTTCTATTTTTTTTTTTTATTCTGTAAAACTCAAGATTTATTAAGTGTAAAAACCACAAAAAAGCTGTCAAGATCCTATAGAAGTCAATAGGAGCTGCACTGATCCTATCGGACCATTTTTAAACAAATACTAGAGGTTTTCTGATCTTTTTTTATTTGGATTTTAAATGTTTCCATATTTGTTAGTGCATTGTTCAGCATTTTTCTGTTTGTGCTTTATATATTCAGATCTTTTTTACAGTTATAGTTTTTGAAGTTACAGTTTTTCTTTTTAAATAGTATATAGATAAGCATACCTTGTCAGTTTTCTCAAAATTCAAGCTAAAAACAATTTACTCTGGAGTTTCTGTACTCAGGTTTTATTAGCTAATATAAGACTTAATGGGGGCGGGGGGGGGGAGGGTTACCAAAATTCTCTTTGGCAAGATTATACTTACAGAATTCCTTTTCCTCTTCTTTCTGCGCCCACGCTTAGATGGCATTTTAAATAAGTGTATATATCTTTTAACACAGTAGAAATCAGCTGCCAGACCAAGTGCAATGCTGCCTCTCTGTTAGACCTTGATAATAGTGTCTTTTATTTCTGCTCCCTTGCAGAAACGGCTATTTGTTCAGTTGAGATGAACCATTTATGTCTGAATATGGGGCTCTGTCTTACCTGTCACATACATGATTCAATTGAATTTATCTTGGATTCAATTTTACACAAAACAACATAGGTAGAGAATAATGAAGGAGGTATAACACCATACTGAGCTCTCATTAAAAAAGGTCATATCACTGCTTCTAACAGTAAGATAAAAACACACAGAGCTACACTTGACATAGTCCCAAATACTACTAACTGGCTTTGCTAAGACACTACATGTGTTTTAGAAGAGGCAATTCTCAGCATTGTCTATGGCAGGGTACTTTTGTAGCCACAAGAGCGACCAATAGCAGCTACTTCTGAAACAATATAGCAGAAGTCAACCATGCAGGCCGGCCTAGTCACAGGTCTCTGAATCAGCCGGCTACAATTATATTATTTCAAAATCACCAGGAAAGACAAAAAAAAAAACAAAAGACAGATACTGCTGTGAAAAACAGTTATCTTTTCAAATAAACTTAAAACCAATAAAAAAATATCTTGACATCTAGGCATTATTTAGGGCAGGGGCAAACGGGCAGATTCGGGGAGATTTAGTCGCCTGGTGACTAATCGGCTATTTTTAAGGGTGACAATCTCCCCGAACTGCCTTCCCCCTGCTAAAATGAAAGATCGCCTGCGGAAAAGCACTTGCGGCACTTCGATTTCCGAAGTTGCCTCATGAAGGAAACTTCAGGCAACTTCGGAAATCGAAGTGCCGCGAGTGCCATTCTGCTGGCGTTTTCTCATTATAGCAGGCGGAAAGCAGTTCGGGGAAATTGTCGCCACGAAGAATAGGCGATTAGTCGCCAGGCAACTAAATCTCCCAGAATCTGCCCGTGTATCCCTGCCCTTAGTTTAGAAGGGCTGAAAAGAGACCAAAAATCAAAAAGAGATTAGTCCAAGACATCAAATACTAGGTTTTTATATATACATTATCAGGGCGCTATTACTTGTTCTAACTATATCAAGCTTTAATAATAACTATAATCATACAATAATAAATAAATATGTATTGTGAACCCAAATATAAATTCAATTAAAGGTAGAAATACCCCCAAATCATCAGTATTTAACTCGGTAATCGCTCCTAATCCAGTATACAATCATAAAAATAATAATCTCAGGAGTTGACATTTCATACAAATATACATATTACTATTAGTATTACACACTGTGAACTCAAATACACCTTAAGTATAACATGTCACATCAAATTCAAAATTAAAACCTAGTGGTACACAAGTATGCAGATAACATACTGCTTCTGGCACTAACCACATAAATGACAGTGGACGTATTGCAATTTATGTCATTATTAATCTTATAGCTCTTATTGGTTACAGTCGACTTGAATTCTTTAGATACTTTCATATGTTTACATGTGAAGCATCTTCGACTGCCACATTTATAGCTTCCATGGGTCGCCAGGGGATTCCACCTTCCCATCTTTTCTAACTTTTCCCCCCTCAAAAAACTTGGTGATAATAGATCCTCTAATAGATGTTCTCTCTCTCTGGTCCCTGTCTGCATTTCAAATGAGGGGTGGGCATGTCCTAATGGTCCCTGCCAGAAGCACAGTAGGATGGACACAGCCAATCACAGCTCTGCAGTCGCACAAGCACAGACAGGCTTCAGTTCCCTATCAGGTCCTGCTAGATGCTGATTGGTTCCTATCCTACAGTTCAGTGAGCTGAGAGCCACCGGTTCCCTTGCACAGCCTGGGAATTCAGGGAGCAGGAAGTGGAAGAGAAGAGAGGGATTATTAGGAGTTTTGCAGAAATATTCAATAAATCAGCCTGAAACACTACTTTTTAAGCACAATTCTTCTATATCTAAATGAGTATGATGCACTGGTATGTTATTTTTTTATACAATATGTCTCCTTAAAAGCTTGATATAGTTAGACCAAGTAATAGCCCCCTGATAATGTATATATAAAAACTTACTTTGATATTGGAAGGTGATGTGGCAAACTTTGATAATAATTTTAATAATAATAATAAAGTGGGGCCAGTTTGGGTATATATCCTCATGATTGGGTGGGGATCATTTATGCATATGATTAAGTACGAGGGGGTATCTCTTTTTGATTTTTGAGTGATTATACCACATTTGAACTGTGGGCTTTGCCCCAAGAATCATGGCCCTTGTTGACAGGCCTTTTTGGACATTAGCATCTCAATATATATAACTTCCTGATGACGGCTCGAGTTTGAAAGCTGAAACGTTGCAATAAACCAGCAATTTTTTTCACTGAAGAAGACCTGTGAGTGCGGTTTTT
>CM044431.1:116294988-116308292 GCA_024363595.1 Xenopus borealis | reverse complement strand
GCAGTTAGTACCAAATCTATACTCCAGCCAAGGAGTCCAAACCTTGAGGTATTTGTGATGAGAGTCGAGTAAGATGCTAGACATCTTTTCTTGGGTCATAATCCAGTCTATTTTGCCTTTGGTGGCATCAAGAGAGATATTTTTGGTTTTCCATGCCTTAGCTATGGAACAGCACTATTAACGGACACATTTTGAAAAAAAATTTTTTCCCATGACAGGATCCCTTTAATGTAACAATCAGTCTCAGTGGGACTTGACTTTTACTACTACTTAGATCTACCAGGGAGCTGTTATCGTGTGTTAGGGAGCTGCTATCTGGTTACCTTCCCATTGTTCTGTTGTTAGGCTGCTGGGGGGAAGGGAGGAGGGTGATATCACTCCAACTTGTAGTACAGCTGTAAAGGGTGACTAAGTTTATCAGAGCACAAGTTACATGACTTGGGGCAGCTGGGAAATTGACAATATGTCTAGCCCCATGTCAGATTTCAAAATTGAATATAAAAAAATGTTTTTGAAAAATGGATTTCAGTGCAGAAGTCTGCTGGAGCAGCGCTATTAAATGAAGTTTTTTTAAAGAAAAAAAAAAGTTTTCCCATTACAGTATCCCTTTAAGTCAGTGGTTCTCAACCTGGGGGTCGGGACCCCTTTGGGGGTTGAATGACCCTTTCACAGGGGTCCCTTAAGGGGTTCCAGGAGCAGGTTAATCTCTCTCCCTACTAGCCCTGGGGCAAGGTTGTAGCTCTCTGGGTGTTGGTGCTGGGAGTTGTAGTTCAGTAACTGTGTAGGGAAGCCAGTTGCACTACAACTTTCTATATCCCCTTAGTAGAGACTGCCATACAGCTCTCCCTGCCCATTTCAAATTTGTAAAATTAACATGGTAATTGGGGTGTGGCCACAAAATGGGTGTGACAACATTACGCTACGCACGGAAAACAAACCTTTATGCAGCCACACTGTCCCCTGTTCTTAACAATCTGCTCTGGGCTGGCAACGAAAATATTTTAATATTTTATGGTTGGGGTCACCACAACATGAGGAACTGTATTAAAGGGTCGCAGCATTAGGAAGGTTGAGAACCACTGCTTTAAGTTACCTTTTAGCATGATGGAGAGAGATCTGCAATTAGTTTTCATTTTTTATTAGCTGTGGTTTTTATGTGCTTTAACTTTTTATTCAGCAGTTCTCCAATTGTAATTGCAGCAATCTGGTTGCGGAGGTCCAAATAACCTTGCAACTAAGCACGGATTTGCTTAAGAGACAGAATATGATTAGGAGAGGCCTGAATAGAATGATAAGTAATAGTAATAAGTAGCAATAACAATACATTTGTAGCCTTACAGAGCATTTGCTTTTAGATGGTGTCAGTGATCCCCATTTGAAATCTGGAAAGTGTCAGAAGAAGGCAAATAATTCAAATACTATAAAAATAGAATGGCCAGTTCTACATAACTTTTCAATTGGTTTTCATTTTTTCTTTTTTATAGTATTTGAATTATTTGCCTTCTTCTTCTGACCCTTTCCGGATTATACTAAAAGTTAACTTAATGGTGAAGCACCCTTTTAAAGAGATCCTGTCACCAACCTGCTCAATGTAAATACACATTCAGAGGTTACCCTAAGCAAAACCACATCAAAATGATCAATATATGCAGAGCTATAGGCTGCTATAATTATTGGAAAATCCTGGTATTTCATTATAAAGTGAGTTAGCCGTGCACATAAAGAGGCTCAGTATTGAAGGGGACAGGGCCTGCCTACCAACAGTAAAGCGCTACGAGTAAGAGGCAGCCCCATGCCTGGGGCCGATCCATAGAGGGTCTTCTATTGAATATTGTTACCATAGAATTAATATCCACACTGAGGGGCCCAGATGTTACCACATTGATCACACTCACATACATGGTTACACTGATAACCCCGGCCATTATTTTACCAGAGACAACCACGCTGTCATTGCAGGTATCCCCCACTATATCACCGTGCCATGATTTTATTACCTGGTGCATTTTACAAAATATAAGAGAGGTTTAATCTTGTATAGAGAAACAAATGGTGATATTTTAAAAAGGGGGTGAATATTGTTGTAAATGAAGTCCATCATTAACTTACCTTCAAGCTTTCTAAGCAGTAGTTCTAATACTGAGACTGCCTCAGTTCTTACAGTTGAATAACTTTTATTTTCTGTAAAAAAAAAAAAAAAAGTGAATTCACAGTGAGGACAGTGAGGTTGTGGAATGCACTGCCGGGTGATGTTGTGATCAGTCCCGGACTGGCAATCTGTGGGTTCGGGCAAATGCTTTAAAATGTACATGGACTGCTCACCTAAAAAATGCAAATTAGGTCTGTATTTAATACGTAAATGAGCTAATCCCTTTAGAAATGTAAATGAGAATGAGCTGTCTGTAATAGCCAGCCACAGCTAAGCCAATTCCTGCATTTGTTAGTGTACATGTCAGTACTGACATATGGGAGGAACCAGGAATTATGATCAACTTCAGTTAGTAATATTAGAGTTGCTTGCTATATACTCAATCCCTTATGCTTATGATAGGTATGTTGGCAACAGCCTAGTCTATTCAAGTATGACACACTGTGATACACATGGTAATTATAGTCCTCTTATCTGCCAGGGTACATGGTCTAGCTGGGGGCACACAAAATAATAATTAGAATACTGTAATTATAGGGTCACTAATCCAACTGATAAAATTGTTGTGATAGAAACTAGGGGGAGATACTTGCAAGGTGCAAGATTGCAAGGGCCAGTTCCAGCACATAAGGTGTATAAAATTGCTGGGGATTATATGGTAATGGACTCTTAAAATTTCTATTAAGTAACACTAGTTCTAGTTAACCTTGGGGTTGGAAAACAGGATTTTTTGATGCTCACCGTTAAATCCGTTTCTCTGTAGTCGATAGGGGGAAACCGGGACACTGGGGTTAAGCTCCCCCCTCCAGGAGGCAGGACACTTGGAAATTAATTAAGGGGCGTGCCAGAGGGTCTGGCTTATCCCCACACCAACCAACCTAATCAGTTTGTACCAAAGAGACTGTTAAACGTAGTCAGAACCGTCAGACTAATCCAACTAACTTGAACTTAACGTAACTAGCAGACCGGGTAATTCAGGGAGCCAACTCCCTGCCCATGTGGAGAGCATCTTGTAAGGGCGGGAAGCCCTGTGTCCCCCTATCGACTACAGAGAAAGGGATTTAACGGTGTGTATCAAAAAATCCTGTTTTCTCTGTCGTCTCAGGGGGACACAGGGACACTGGGGACTTAAAGCAGCCCCAATAACAACGGGTGGGCAGACAAGATCTTGACACGCTATTGCACTACAGAGTGCAATACCTTCCGACCAAAGGAGGCCTCTGATGAAGAAAACATGTCCAATTTATAGAATTTGGTAAAGGTATGTACGGAAGACCAGGTAGCCGCTCTGCAGATCTGCTCCAGAGAGGCAGAGTTGTGCCAGGCCCATGAGGCTCCCATAGATCTTGTGGAATGAGCCCGAATGCCCTCGGGTGGAGACTTTCCCTTGGCGATGTAGGCTTGACGCATTGTCTCTTTAATCCATCGTGCGATGGAAGCTTTGGATGCCGCCATACCTCTCCGGGGACCAGAGGGGACTACGAATAATCTCAGACTTTCGATAGGGTTTAGACCCATCAAGATACCAACGTAGGGCTCTGACCACATCCAAGCTGCGGAGTCGTTTTTCTTTGTTATTTTTAGGTTCCGGACACAAGGATGGTACTACAATCTCTTGATTAATGTGGAATGCTGACACCACCTTGGGCAGAAAGGAAGGCACTGCACGTAATACTGCTTTATCCTTGTGGAACACTAGTAAGGCTGGATCACACGACAAGGCAATGAGTTCCGACACTCTTCTGGACGAAGATATGGCCATTAAAAATACCACCTTCCAGGTGATCCATTTGTCTGATACTGAAGCCAGAGGTTCAAATGGAGGATCAACAAGTGATTCCAATACTATGTTGAGGTCCCATCCCGGAACTGGAGAACGAAACGGTGGCGAAACATGTGCTACTCCCTGCAGAAATGTCCGCACAGAATTGTCGAGTGCTAGACGAGATTGAAAGAGAACCGATAATGGCGAAACCTGCACTTTCAATTAACTGAGCTACAGGCCCACCTGTATGCCTCGTTGAAGAAAGGACAAAATCCTGGGCACGTTGTATTCGAGGAAGGCAAAATTGGTCTCCTTACACCAATTCCAGTAGCTACGCCAAACCCTGTGGTATGATTTGGAAAATGAAAGCTTGCATGATTTCAACATAGTGACGATAACTTCTTCTCCTATACCTTGCCGTCTCCATATGTCTTCAACAGCCATCCCGTCAAAGCGAATATGCCTGGATTGTGATGTGCTATTGGTCCCTGTAGTAAGAGATCTGCCCTCGACATCAGATGAATTGGTTGTTCTATGGACAACTCCTGTAGATCCGAAAACCAAGTCCTCCTGGGCCAATACGGGGCTATTACAATCACTGTGTCATTTGATCGTTTGATCTTTTTCAGCACTCGGGGCAGCATGGGCAGGGGAGGAAAGACATAGGCCAGATTGAAATTCCAATTCTGAGTCATGGCATCCACTGCTGCCGCCAACGGATCCCGTGACCGGGCAAGAATCTTGTGACCTTGTGATTGTATCTGGACGCCATGAGGTCGATCTGAGGTAGACCCCAGTGTCTCGTCAGCTCCTCGAATACCTCTGGATGAAGCTCCCATTCTCCGGGATCTATGCGATTCCGACTAAGAAAATATGCCTTTGTATTTTCCACTCCTGGAATATGAATGGCTGAGAGTCTCACCGAGTTGCTTTCCGCCCAGAATAGTATCTGTTGAGCTTCCGCTAGTGCTGCCTTGCTGCGCGTTCCCCCTTGTCTGTTTATGTAGGCTACTGTGGTGGCATTGTCGCTTTGGACTCGAACCGCTCGTTTGAAGCTGGCGGGACCATAGATTGAGCGCCAGTTTTACTGCTCTGAGCTCCAGAATGTTTATCAGAAGCTTTGTTTCGAGGGAGGACCATAGTCCTTGGAGTGAAAGGTTGTTCCAAGTTGCCCCCCAACCTTGGAGACTGGCATCTGTTGTAATTACTGTCCAATCTGGTGTCGCCCAGGATTGACCCTGTGCTAGGTTGTTGATCTGTAGCCACCAGCGAAGGGATTCCCTTGTCAGCTGAGAGCGAGTGAAACGTTGAGAGAGAGACCCTCCTCTCCAAGTGGATAGTATGTTGGCTTGAAGGGGACGCAGATGTAATTGGGCAAATTGTACCGCTTCTATTGCCGAAACCATCGATCCTAGTACCCTCATTGCTAGATGAATCGAAGGCGCGTCAACTGTTGGAGGCAGTGACCATTTATCCACCAACTCCTTGGGGAAAGGATAGGATTTTGAAAACTTTCTAGTAGCTTGATCAGTTGTTCGTGGGAAGGCAAGACTGATGAGGACTTGTGTTGTCTTTTGAACAAGCCCACTGTCTGTGCTTGTTGATCTGCGGATTGGGAGATCTTAAGTACCTCTAAGACCCCTCTTATGATATTATCGATATCGTGCTGAGTTTCCCGGTCCTTGGGTTCCTCATTGTCCTCCTCCTCCGATGAAACATCGGACAGAGGGAGCTCGCCCTCAGATTGAGAAGAGTTAGCCCCAGCTGATAACTCATCCGAGAGATTATGGGCAGTAGTTGCGATATCTGATCTCTTTCGTTTGGAACTGGTTTTCTGACCCAGTTTGGCGAGTGCTCTTCCTAGGTTATACGCTATAGAAGGTAGACTCTGTAGGGAAGCCAAGGACTTGTATCCCAACCATGTAGGGTAACCAGGGACCCCCCATAACTGCCTACCGGCCAAGGCATCTGCTGTCCGTATCTGGGAGCAGAAGACAATGGGTGGTCGATATAGCCTTAGGCTAGAGATGACCCAGTAAGGCTTCCCACGAAGGAGGGTTCCCCAAGGAGACAGGGACTGCTGTTCCTAGAGCATCCCCTAACCTCTTGATTTTCATCCAATTTCTTATTGAAGACAGTCCATCCTCCTATTAAGCAGGACACTTAAAACTGATTAGATTGGTTGGTGTGGGGATAAGCCACCCCTGCCTCCTGGAGGGTGGAGCTTAACCCCAGTGTCCCTGTGTCCCCCTGAGACGACAGATAAATATATATCATGCTTTTGCAGTCCGGCCCTGGTGTGATGGCCGTTTCTGTTAATTCCTTTTAGAGGAGCTTGGATGATTTCTTGGACAGACATACTATCAAAGGCTATTATGATACTAAATTCTTTAGTTAGTATATGGGCATATATATTTATGTGAAAGTATGGAGGGGTGTGTGTGTGGATGCTGGGTTTTCATTTGGAGGGGTTGAACTTCATGGACTTTGTCTTTTTTCAACCCAATTTAACTATGTAACTATACCCTACCACCTCCCCCTTAATGAATTGCCATACAACTCCTGTCCATAGCCCTGCACAATGACATGTCCACAGTTTGTGTTGGTAAGTTGATTTGCATACTCGACCAATCCCATAACTGCTACATGAGGAAAAAACCGTGAACTACACCTACAAAAATCTCTGTGAAATCATAACACTCTATGCTCTTCCTGAATATAGTTAACCTTTTATTTGCTGACTTTCACTTGAGTTAAAAGCCTATTGGCATTATAAGAATGCAAATATATCAGAAACCATTACAAATTAAAAACTTGTGTAAATCATAACAGAGAAGGAACAGTACTTTGTAACTTTAAAGGAACAGTGGAAACCAAGAGAGCAGCAAAGCAGGAAGTATTGTTCTGGCTATTCAGTCTCTCCAGCCTTTATACATTACATTTTTGCCTAACTATATTAGAAACATTTTTTATTTTGCACAGCCTGTCTATTAGCCCAGTTTGTATTTTTACACTGAACAATTCCTTTAATTCAACAGAAGGAGCTGTGTCCCACAGTACACCGTAGTATTTCCAGCTGGGAATACTGTGATATAATGAAAGGAGATGGGTACATTATAAATCAAGGTTTACCTAAAGAATGTGCAATAGCGGGGCATGTTTCTGTGAGGATATCCATTAGAGCAGCACTGTCTAAATATTCCTTTTCTAAAAGCAGTAACCTGAAATATAAAACACAAGGGAATTATTGTACAATCTGTAAAACGAACACATCATAAGAAACATGGACCATAAACATGCATAGAATTTGCATCTTGTTTTAAATATATATAGAAAGGTTGACACCACCCAACTGTAAAACAAAAAGTATGTTGGTAGTTATCAAGTAGTAATACAACTATATACAAGTTAATTCTAAAGTCATTCTATTTTGAAGTAGAGGGAACAATACGGTTTATAATATACAAGTTTCAATGTGACATGGGACATTAATGACCTCCTAAGTAATGTCCTTAGTTCATTACATCACTGAGCACTATTTACAGTAATATATTTTGCTGGATATTATATTGTGTGTATAATAGCCAACATTTGCAATATGTGCAAAATATTACAATATTTTCACATAGGTTGACCAAGGTAATTAGTCTTGTTCACGTAACTGTGAATTTGAGAATTAGGAAAGTAGTTTACATCCATCCTTAAAAACTGAGCTGCCAAGTCCTGGAAGAGAAAGCAAGTACAATTTTTTTTACCTAGCCTGAGTTGACCTAAAATCAATAGGTAGTATACACACAAACAAATATATATATATATATATACATACATACACACACACACACACACACACACACACACACATATATATGTATACACAAATATATATATTTTACTTTAGGTCAACTCAGTCTAGCACTGGAAGCTGCAAGCAGTGTATTCTCCAAGGAGCTGTTAGGCTACCACTGAGTTCCTTTATGAGTCTCAACTGACCAGTATCCAGTAGCCATACTTCACACACTTGTATATATTGAAAATACATATTTATTAAAACTTACCCTTGAAAATACCAATTCATTGATTGAAGCACAGCATGCTGGACCTTCCAGGTGCTCAGTTTCAACCTCTCGCACATTAATTTGCAAACCTCATAACGATAACAACCTATTGCACCAGTGGAACAATACAAGTCTCAGTTACAAATCCCATGGCACAGATTTAAATATTATGTAAGTGTGGGCCGAAACATTGGATATGCATTGAAGAATAAAGACACGACTATTCACAAGAATATGGTGAGTCCTCTTGTTGTTGTATTTAAGAAATTGCTTAATTTCGTGAACAAATATTTTTATAATCTTAGTTTAACTGCAAAGGGAGTTCAAGTGGTCATTTTGTCAGAAATATGGTGTAAAATGAAAGTGATAAAAACTATTTACTCCCCAACTCTCGCTTGCCTATATACAGTATATTATAAGGCCTCTTTGAACTTAGCCACAGGCAAGGAATGAGTCATTGGAGTGAAACTGCATTAGAGTAACTGCACAGCTTAAGTGTATAAAACATTTAGAAATCTGCTCTATGACATAGTTATTATGAAACAAACTTAAAATAAAAAAAAGTAGTCCCAGCACTACCTCCAAGTACCTACAGGGAGGGTTAACTGGTCTCATAATGATCTACAGTGGTTCTAAACATTTATTATATTTTGAGTGATAAAGAGAGGATGCAGGGCTATTTTAGTCTCATCACTGTGTTTTGAGCGAGTCATGCTATTACGGTTAGTGCAATGACCACTGTACACAGCTCTAGATGCAAAATACTCTCCTTTTGAATGTCACTGCCAATAATAGTAATAACAATATTGCATTTTTCAGCTGACGTAGCCTGGACCCTACCAGGTTCATGTGCAAATAACTGTAAATATTTGCCTATGACCAAGTAACAACCAATCAAATGTTAGTTTCTAAGTATAGATTGGTTGCTCTGAGTTACAACCCTAGGGCAGTATTGGAAACAGCAGCATAATGCCATACCACCCATGAGGTGGCTGTTTTCATGTGATCCACTGTGTGGGAACATGGGAGTTAACATACCCTAGTCTTCTCTCTATAGATCCTATACAGATGGGACTGCACTGATGTGGCCAACACTGTTAGCGTGGAGTAAGATCTTTCATCTGGGGGAAAACTCTGCTTTTTTTTTTCTGCTCGCCACATATAAACCTTTACTTTTTAGATCAATTATTACACCAATTAATTTTTTACTACACAGATTAATGTCGCTGTTGATGGTAGTGATTAAACTAATCAATTGATATATCTACTGGCATTGTATCTAACAAAGAGTAGGCTGGTTAGTCGCTTTATAATATATTATTATAATATTTAATTTATATGGAGATTCATATGGAGATTCTAGAATAGTAATTCAAGGCATCTTACTAGAAGATATCTTGTGATAAAATGTCTGAAAAGACTCACGCTGTGTTTCAGGATTCCTGGGCCAAGCTCTACCTAGAGTTAAGAAGGCACATATGAGACATTCAGTCCGCAACTCCTTGGCTTTCTCATTTTCATCTTCATCATCCTTTGGAGATCGAGCCCCCACTGTTTCCAGTGATGTCTGTATGAAAGAGAAAAGCATGAGAAGAAAGAAGCAGTATTCTACAATGTGAACTCGTCTTTCACCAGCTAAAAACAATGTCCAATACCCTAAATCACTCTCACACAGACCCCCTTGATGTGTTAAAGGAAGTTTAAATATAACTTATAACAAATAAATTAACTTTTGATAATTACAAATTTTTTTTTTGAAGATTCTAAGATATTAAGAAAAACGTACAGGTATAGGATCTGTTACCCAGAATGCTCGGGACCCGGGGATAATGGATCTTAGATCTTCATACCTTATGTCTACTAGGAAATCATGTAAACATTAAATGAACCCAATAGGCTGGTTTTGCTTTCAATAAAGATTAATTACATCTTAGTTTGGATCAAGCTACAGTTTTATTATTAGACATAAAAGAAATAATTTAAAAAAAATGTAATTATTTGAATAAAATGGTGTCTATGGGAGAAAGCCTTTCCATAATTCGGAGCTTTCTAGATAATGTGTTTCCGGATAACAGATCCCATACCTGTACAGCTAATATAATGAAGTTTGTACCAAGAGCACCTACTGATCAGTTTTCAGCAGGGATGCACAGAATCCCTGAATCCTTTATGGAGGATTCGAACCAAATCCAAATTTGCATATGCAAAATTCGGTTCGGCCAGACACAAGGATTTGCCGAATCCTGCAGAAAAACGCCTAATTCTGAATTCAGTGCATCCTTAGTTTTCAGACTGTAATCTGGTAGGGTAAATGTCAGAAGAAAGAGATAAACCATCCTCTTGTATTGATTATTGATGGATTTGGTTTTTTTCATGGTTTTTATTTAAAGTTCAACACAACCACAACATTTCACTTATTTGGCAAAACAGTTACGTGTCATCAAGTATGTAAAGATGGATAACTAATAAAATTGATTTAATTATGTATACGCCCAATTATACAACACTGCAAAATATGTTGGTGTTTTATTAATAAGTAACACTAATAATAGTGGAAGAGTTTTAGCTGATCCAGGGATCCTGTCTAAGGCTGGGGGACAGACAGGGAGATTCGGCGAGTTTAAATGACAAAACGCCAGCGCTGTGCACACGCGGCGCGGCGATTTCCGGAATCGCCCGAAGTTACTTCGTGAGGAAACTTCGGGCGATTCCGGAAATCGCCGCACCGCGTGTGCACAGCGCTGGCGCTTTGTCCTTTAAACTAGCGACGGACAGGGAGAAGGAAGTTCGGGGAGATTGTCGCCTGCTATTAAACGCCAGGCGACAGAATCTCCCCGAATCTCCCTGTCTGTCCCCAGCCTTAAAGGATCTATTTCTCAAGTCCCTGCCATTAAGCACAGTAGATGCTTCAATCCGATGCAAAGATTTAGAATATCAAGTTAAAAGGAATGCAAAAAATAAAATAAGTGTTAAAAGACTAAGCTGTATGGCACACAGCTTTTTCCCTGCATGCTTCTTATATGTGAAGTGATGGGAATGAATGAGATACTTCTATCAATGTGCACAAGGATGATTTAATTCAGAAAATGCAATGCAAGAAATTATAGATACTATAGTTTGTAGAACTTTATTGTTCTGTGCTTTCTCTTAACATCGTACTTTCATATACTGAAAATGATGAAAAATGAAAAATACCTTCTGTATGAGAGGAAAGAGTATATCTGTCAAGTCTTGGAAACAATCCTTTCTTGTAGATTGGAGCACATCAGCAGCACACTTGAGTGCACTTATCTTATACTTGACATTATCTTTCCGGCATTCCTTCAGCACAGCTTGTACAACGTCGTCTACACTGGGCTGCTCAGGTACAGACTCTTGCAGTTGATCACTGGAAAGGGATAAGAAGAGATTCTAGTAGGAGGTCATGTTCTACTTTCAGTAAAGTCCTTTTCTTTTAGTCCCATACAGCCAGTGCAGAGCTGCTGGAGTTTGTATTTTTGAACACTGGACGCAGGACAATAATATTACATTATTACATTATTACATTTATAATTATTAATGATTTAACACCTCGATAAAACGTTGAGGTAGAATTATTTGACAGAGAACTATATGGAAGAAGACAGCCATTTATGTCAACAACTTGGTATTGCCATGTGCGGTGATGCGATTACTGTACTTGGATTTGGAACAAAATGCATACTTTCTTTTTTTTAACCAAAATGCAGTGCAGACAGAGGAGGGAGAGCGGATAGGTTTTTATCCACCTGCTACAAAATGCAGATGGAAAAGGCAAGTCCCAATGCCCAATTCCTGAACGCCTAAATTGCTTTGTTAGATCTCATTTGGTACCAGTTTGTTGAGTCACATTTCTCCATTTTACCCTTAAAGAGCAAGTCAACCCCGATATAAAAACTTGCCTAATAAAAGAAAACATAATTCTAAGTAACTTTGCAATATACATTCATTATACCTTTTCTAAGGTTTTTAAGTTATTTGTATCTGTACTGGTATTGAAAGCAGTCTTTGTCACTTTATATTCTCTGCCCTGATGTCTAAGACTGTTGATAAAATATAAGACAAGGAAGCTGATAAACAGATCCTTCTTTGCTGGGGAACCAAGATTATTGCAACATTGTTTAAAAAGTAACAACTGGGAGTTAAAGGGGTGGTTCACCTTCAGAATAAAGTTTGTAAATTCATTCAAATGCCTCTATTAGTCATTTCACTAATATACATCCATTAGCAAAAATGAACTATAATAAAGATAACTAACCCCAAATACGCAACTCCACCGAAGTAAAATCTCCACAGGCTGTCTTTTTCACTGGGTTCGGCGACACTGCTCACAGTCCTCCCCCCCCTCCCTTCTGTGCTCATGACGTAATCTGTAGTGTGTGCTACGGCTGCCTCAAGTGCTTCGTGCCTCTCTATTGATGTGTATTGAGCCAATAGGAAATGATGAGGGAGGGACGAAGAACAGCAAATGCTCGCATGATAAAGGAAACTCGATCAGGGAGAGAATTTCTTACAGGCTCATAAGCGTGTGGGGGTAAGAAAGGTCTTTGAAAACACGCTCATTTTGCAATGGTACAGCAGGCAAATTAAGAATTTTTACGTTTCATTGTTACTGGAGCACCCAGCTATATTGGAGCGGTTAACCTTACATGTGCTGGGGCCGTGGAGGGAGGCAGCATGCACAAGCATTTTTCCCAGTGAAGGCTTCCACAACCACTCGTATACTTAAGTATCTTCTGCCATAAATCAGGGAGGGAGGTTGGGGGAGAACGAGTGTCTAATTAATGAAACAATGACAAAAACAGTGTCAAAAAATGCTCTCTTATACAGTAGAGTACATACCTGCATGCTGAAACCACTGTTCCTATAGCTTTTAGCAGTTCTTCCTAGAAGAAAGAGAAATCAATTACTATACTTCATAAAGCTCTGTGAAATTAGTTTGTATTCCTGACAAACCTCCCAACATATCAAAATATACTGGCATCTGATTATGTGAACTGCAGCCAGTGGCAGTGCTTCTTGCTGTTGTAAGGGATAAACTTCCCAGGAGATTTTGTAGTATGGTGTTGGATAGACAAAACGCATATGACAAGTCAGATGTAATTTCACGGGTGAATACATAAATGGACTGATGAAATGTAATGCATAAACTACATGGAAAAAATTCCATTTGACGGGAAACGACTGTCGGATGGGCATGCTGCATCTTCTTCTGTTGAGGTAAAATCTGATTGAAATTCATTGTCTGTCAGATGTAGATGCATGAACAATCTGACTATCTGAACTGACTTTACCTTCTAGCTGTTGGGGGGGGGGG
>CM044431.1:116284315-116294786 GCA_024363595.1 Xenopus borealis | reverse complement strand
GGCCTTGTGTGCTGCTGCATGGCCTTGTGTGCTGCTGCATGGTGGTGTTCCATGGCACGATCAGACAAAAGTTTTACCCTAACCAATGCACAACAACAATGCATTGCCATCCCACAGAATGATGCTACCACCACCAGAAATGCATTGACAGTTCTTTTTGAAAAACAGCTTGTTCTGTGCCACTACCCCATTCTGGCCAGTGGAATGAATAGCTCTGGATATGATTGACCAATACATACAGTGATAAATGATGGTGTGTAAACATACTTTGCAATACCAAAACAGGATAAAAAGGTTTAGAGCACAAAAACAAAGTTCTTACTTTCCCAGCCCATGTTCTTCCTGGCAGACCTTGCAACAGAGCACTAAGCACCATTCCTAGATGAGGAGGCACCAGAGAACCAGTCTGTTGTTTGGCAATGGATGCCATGGCAGCAGCACCCTGGGCTTTCATTTTCCAAGATGGCGATTGCAATGCTTTCTGTGTAATATCAATCAGCTCCTTCATGTACAACCGAATGCCACCGCTGATACTACCTGTAAAGGTTCAACATAACTGCAATAAGAACAACACAATCCACAAATAAAAAAAGCACAGTCCCCAGTTAAACCCAGTTGTTTTGTCTGCATAAAATACTTTATTATTAGCTTAAGAAATTTTACCTCTAGAATTATTCCCCTTCATATGTAGTTAGAGGCACATAATTCATCCAAGTGCAATAATATGTTTGCTTTGAAAAAGGCCACCAGTCTGGATGATTGGTTATAATTTGCTATGGGTAAAAGAGTTGTAGCAAGCTTTGCACATTATATTATGTGTGTTTGTCATCTACAATGATGTCCTCTCAAACATAAGATGTAAATCAGTAAGGTGGCAGCATCCTACACACTCAGAATTCTTCAAAGATGGGCCTGTGCCTTCATACAGCTCATGTCATAATCTTTTACATTATACAATATGCTGCTGTTTACACACCCACTGAGGAAGATGAAAGAGGTCTACTATTGTGTAACTCTGTATCAGATGAAAACCTGCCAATATTTAGCACTCAGTGGATTAAGTTATACAAATAATATCAATAATATTTCAGAAGCAGAACAGCTAAAACTATGGATTGAGCTTTAAACATTTAACATACCTGGCACATTTTCCTGCCAAACCTCTTTCCACAAGTTAGAATCTTCTTTCTCCACTGTCTCTTCATCAGCCACTTCATGCATGGCAAGGAAAGCCAATGGCAGGACTAAATCAGCATGGTTTTTCAATACATCAGAACTGTAGCGGCTTATAGCATGAACCGTTAATGTGCAAGCCGATCTGTATGTAGGGTCTTTCATATAAAAAAAAAGCAAAGGAAAAAAGATATGACTATATACAGTATAACCTACAATCATAACCTACACAAAGTATGGAAAGTTTATTTTGTTGAGGATCTCCTCCCATGCTGCATGTAAGGCCAGTGCCACACTGTGCACTTCTTCTGCCAGTATTAATATACTAATACGCTGCTGAGGGGATTTTAGGAAGAAAATGCATACTTTGTTAGGAAAACAGTGGGTGATGTTTTCTCCACCATCATAAGAATTGCACCATGTGCCACTTACCCTAGCCTTAAGGTACAACAGTAACATGAGTATGGAAAGAACTAATTTGTTGGCATAACTGCATAAAAAGAATACCTGTGGAAGTATTAGGAATAAAATAACAATTATATCAGGCCAGGTTGTACTGTATATACACAATACATCTTTATATTTATTCTTTTTAAAGGCTTAGTAGAACACATAAAATTGCTGTTCTAATACAGCAAAGGGCAAATTATATAAGGTTTGAAAATACCGCCAGACGAGAAATACAATGATCCAGTCTAGTCTGGCAAGTCTCTTTATGATTAGACTATTGGCCCTAGGCCAGTGATCGCATTAGCCCAAATTGATCCAGCAAGTAGGTGGCTAGATCAGGTCCAGATACTTTCATTTAGTGAACTTGCATATGTATAAGAATCTTTGCAAGCAGATGTGTTTATTTGCAAAAGAAAGATTCATGCACTTACTGTTAAATCCTTTACTCTTTAGTCGTAAGGGGGGACACAGGAGCCATGGAGTAAAGGGCCCCTCCCATCAGGAGGCAGGACACTGAAGTGGTGCAAAAGCTGTAGCTCCTCCCTCTCGCCTTTTACCACCTTACTCAACCTTATTCAGTTTATTTAACAAAGTAGTCAGCAGAAGAACTGTAATGAACTCAACTATTACACATTCATGGATAAAGTATTTAACAAACTGAACAAGAGTTTCGGGGGGGTGAGTCCTGTGTCCCCCTAATGGTGGCCATACGTGGGCCGATACAAGCTGCCGACAGACTGAGTCGGCAGTTTATCAGCCTGTGAGTGGGGCCCTCCGAAGGGCTTCCCCCGATCGATATCTGGCTGATGTCGATCGGGCAGGATTAAAAATCTTGTCGGATCGCGGCCGCATCTGTGTGTTGATGTGGTCCAGCTATCTGACCACCCATATGCGCATCATTCTGATCTGATCATTGGGCCCTAGGGCCCACGATCGGATCAGCCCGATATCACCCACCTCAAGGTGGGCATATCGGACAGAGATCCGCTCGTTTGGCAACATTGCGAAACGAGCGGATCTCTCGGTGTATGGCCACGTTTACAACTAAAGAGAAAAGGATTTAACAGTAAGTGCATAAGTCTTTCTTTCTCTTACGTCGTGGGGGACACAGGAACCATGGGGACATACCAAAGATGCCCCAAGTGCCAGGGGAGGGAAAAACTCATGAAGAAACTGCCGATTGGAGAATTTTTCGGCCTAGGGCCGCCTCCGCGGAAAGGTAAGTATAACGGTGTCCAGGTAGCCGCCATGCACCCCTGATCCGCCAGTGCCATATTTCTGTGAGTCCAAGAGGCTCCCAATGCTCTGGTAGAGTGAGCCCGAATAATTAGAAGAGGTGTCCTCTTTTGCACCAAGTAGGACCATCTAATTGTTTAATTGATCCGACGAGCAAGCGTGGTTTTGGTGGCTGGAAGACCTTTCTGGGCTCCTGAAGGGAGCACGAACAAGGTATCTGTCTTTCTGAAGGGCTTGGTATGGGAGACATAGATCTTCTATGCTCTTACCACGTCATGATGATGTAGCTTGGCCTCCTGATCATTGTGTGGTTTATTGCAAAATGAAGGAAGGATGATTTCTGCATTGATGTGAAAAGAATAGACCACCTTGGGCAAAAATCCAGGGACAGTACGTAAAACTGCTCTGTCTTCCTGGAAGATTAGAAAGAGGGGTGTGAGGAGGATAGTGCCCCCAGTTCCGATACATGTCTAATAGAGGAAATTGCCACAAGAAAGATGGTTATCCACGTGAGAGCCCAGAGGTCCACTGAGTCCAGAGGCTCAAACGAGGCACTAGTAATGCAGCAAGAACAAGGTTCAGGTCCCATGGAGGGACTGGGTGATAAAATGGTGGTGCCACTCTGGACGCCCCCTGAAGGAAGGTACGAATGTCCTCCTGGAGAACCAGGCATGTCTGATTGAGAGTGCCGGTATGTGGGATTTTAGTGACAATAAACGGAGTTCCTTGGTGAGGCCACACTGAAGGAACGCCAGAATTGTCGGAATATGGCAGTCTCTGAAGTCAAGGTTCTGTTTTGCGCACCAGGACCAGTAACAATTCCATGTTTTATGATAGATCCTGGAAGTGGATGCTTTTCAAGCTTTAATCATGGTCTGAATGACATCCTCAGAAAATCCCTTTTCCTTTGGGATGGTGGCCTCAAGAGCCATCCCATTAAGATGAACAGTCCTGGGTTTTGATGCCGAAGAGGACCCTGGCATAGGAGGTCGACCTGCACAGGTAGCGGAGGTATTGGAGGTTCCAGTGAGAGAGCCAGTAGGTCTGCATACCAGGATCTCCTGGGCCAACATGGGGCTACTAGTATCACTAGTATCACCATGGTATCTTTTTTTCACTCTGGGAATGTGGATGGCAGACAAG
The DNA here is from genome assembly GCA_024363595.1 of Xenopus borealis. Classification (NCBI taxonomy): domain Eukaryota; kingdom Metazoa; phylum Chordata; class Amphibia; order Anura; family Pipidae; genus Xenopus; species Xenopus borealis. Next base: position 116,290,784 of record CM044431.1, on the reverse strand, counting down.
ATTAGGATGGGAATCACCTCCTGGTTTGCTGCCTTGCTCCGAGTGCTGCACTGTCGATTGATGTATGCAACGGCGGTGGCATTGTCCGTCTGTATGCGTACGGCTTTGTGCTGAAGGAGATCTCTCCAACTCTGAAGAGCTAGACGAATTGCTCTGATTTCCAGTAGGTTGATGGGAAGTTGTGATTCTTCTAGGGACCACACTCTCTGTGCTGATCTTCCAGCCGTGGAGGCTGGCTTCTGTAGTGACTATTTTCCAGTTTGGTTCGGAGAAAGTCCCTCCCTGAGCTAGTCGATTGGGTAGGAGCCACCACCTGAGCAACCCTTTGGTGTTTGAGGACAGGGAGATCCGTTGGTGGAGGGATTTCTTGTGCCAGGTTTGCTGTCTGAGTACGGAGATGGAATTCGAGTGCCGACACCATGAGGCCTAACACTCTCATACAGGTCTGCATTATCTTGAGGCGCCGTATGGATGACTACAACTTCAGTTGTTTCTCCTCCGGCAAAAATACTCTGTTGCCTCTTGTCGAAAATTAGGCCCAGGAATGTAATTTGCTGACTGGTTAAGAGAGAGGACTTGTGTTTGGCCACTTCTGTAGAGTGGGCCTTGACGAAGAGGTTGTCTAAATATGGAGTGATGGACACGGAGCCATGGACACAGAGAAGTGCTACCATGACAGACATGATCTTCGTGAAAATCGTCGGTACAGAAGAAGGGGAGAGCGACAAACTGAAAATGCTGGTTCTGAAAGGCGAATCTCAGGAACTGCTGGTGTTGCAAGGCAATTGGGACATGAAGGTAGGCATTCTAAGGATGTCAGGAATTCTCCTGGTTTCATGGCCCGAATGACGGAACAGAGAGAGATTCCATCTTGAAACGCTGGTACACGACCCACTTGTTCAAGCACTTGAGGTCTAAAACCGTCTCATTTTGGGACAATTAATAGATTGGAATAGAATCCGTGGAAATGTTGGGATGCCGGAACAATCACTCCGGACCCCTACCAGTGGAGGGTTAGACCATTTCTCGGTTGAACCCTTAGGGAAAGGATACAAGCGACTGAATTTATTAGTAGCTTGAAACTTGCGTTCCGGCACATCCAATTCATCCTGAATAAGGTTTAGCAGTTGCTCATGTTCTGGAAAGCAGGCTGACGCCTTAAGTTGTCTTTTGAACAGCGCCGGGGATTCCCCTTGCTTCTCAGTATTCTGAGAAATGTTAAGGGTTTCAAGGACCCCTTTGATAATGCTGTCGACATCGTGCACAGTGTCCCTTTCCTGTTACTGCTCTGTGACTTCTTCCTCTTCAGCAGAGGACCCATCAGAGTAAGGAATTTCACCTTATGAGTGAGAGGAAGTCTGCTCATAACTTGACTTCTCTGATATAGCTTGGGTGAAGGATTCCCCTCTGGCTGTGTCTATTTGCTGTAGTTAAGCTTTTCAAGAGCCTTGCCCAAATTTTCTGCAATGGTTGGTAAACCTTGTAGGGATGCCAGGGATTTTAAGAGATGAACTGCCCAACTAGGAGGAGGCGGTTCAGTCACCGACCTTTGTCCTGGATCTAAGGGAATGTCGTGGAGGGGGTCTTGTGACTGCTCAGATATGCCTCCAGAGGCGGCAGCAGCAGCCCCCTGTCCCATAGAGCAGGCTTTGCAAAGTGGCTCCTTCTGGCCCCCGGGCAATTTATTTTGGCACAGGCTACGTACTTAACCTTTGCTGCAGTGGGCACTCTCCCCCCCCTGCCCTGGTGAACAGCCCCCCTGTCCTACCTTCTGCCATGAATGTGGGAGAGATTAAGCCTGAATGCCGTTCTGATACCACTTGGCAAATAGTTTGTTTCTGTGAGAGAGGCTGTGCTGTGGCGCGAACGATCCATCAGACAAAATGGCCGCTGGAACACATGCGTTCCAGTTACCGCGCGCGCAGAGAAAGACCGCAAGTTTTCGCTAGAGAACTTTCTGCAAATTTTCGTTCGCGTGCTCTGTGGAACATTGATGCCCTCTGCTCAAGTTCCCAAGGGCAGGAAATTGTCTGGGTGGTCAGCATAGCCAAACGGCCAGTGCAGGGAGCCCGGTGGTATATCACCTCATTGGGGCTAACCATATTAAAACAGGGAAACCCGTTTTAGGTCTCACCCCGGGTGTCAGTCTGAGACTGACCGAAGATATTCGTCCAAGAGACGACAGTCCATCTTCTCGGCAGCAGGACACTTAAAAAAACTGAATAGGATTGTACTGTAGGTGGGGTTAAGCCTGACCCGACACACCCTTAATTACTTTCAAGTGTCCTGTCTCCTGGAGGATGGAGCTTAACCCCATCAGTCCCTGTGTCCCCCTAAGACGACAGAGAAAAAATGTTGTGGAGGAAGACTTTTGAATTTAAGTTGATATCCTAAAGTGATGATTTTGAGGACCCAGGGGCTGGCAATGTGACATGTTTGTCCCCAGCTGGATTAGGTTGTGGCTTTCGTAATTGCCAAGGAGATTTACATGTGTTGGAGAACCTATGCTTAAAGGTGTTGGAGGAAGGGCGAGTTACTCTTGAATGTGTGGGAGTTTTGCATCCGAAAGGAGCTACCTCTTTGGAGGTAAAACTAGGCTTTGGCTTTTTCTGTGGGAGAAGTGTGCTTTTACCACCCGTAGCGTGGGATATGATTTTTTCTAATTCGTCCCCAAACAGTCTTGAGCCTTCAAAGGTGATGGAAACCAGGGATTTGTTGGAACTGGGATAAGCTGACCACATCTTTAGTCATAGTGACCTACGGGCCTACCAACTGAAAGAACTGAGGACCTGGCTACAAGCTTTGCAGTGTCTAATACAGCTTCCCCAGGTAGGTGCATCAGATGGGGGCCTGTGCAGCTGCGTTAGGAGAGCCTGCATTGGGTTCATCAGAGGGACCTGCTGAGGGAGACTCAGGGGGTTCTGTGGCCTGTGCAAGGTGCGGGCTACAATCAGGGCAACGAGGGCTAGACTGTCCCTCCTTAAATTTTTTTAAAACATCTGGTACAGGCAAAAAAAGTTACTGCTTAGTTTTGCTTGCTTCATCTGGTAGATAAGTCACCCCTGCCTTCAGCCATGCTGTGGAATAGAAGAGTGTTCCCTATATAGAAACACCTTACCACCCGAGTTGTATAAGGCGAGAGGGAGAGAGCCGCAACCCGCTGCCTGTGGACGAAGGAGTTCTGCTAGTAGAGCAGTCCCCTGTGCTGTGTCTGGAGCATGTAGGACCGGGTCAGTGAAGTGACTAGAGCTGCGTCTAAAAGAACCGAGAGGAGAACTCTGTGTGGTCAGTGCGTCAGAGAGGCGTGAAACTAAGGCGTGAAGAACAGGTGACATCACTAGCATGCAGGGGAGTTACCCAAGGATGAATGCCCGCTTACCTTGCCGGAGAGAACTAGTGCGTAGCACCTGTCTCTTCCTATCCAGTCTTGGACACCCCAGCTTTGTCCTTGTGCTGAGCCGATAAGGCTAGTTCAAGATTATTATCCGCTTTACAGAGGGGGAGGAATTCCCGCAAAGGGAGATGACACAACGAGTACAGACAGGCTGCTGCCAATGCTGTTGTCAATGCTATTCACTGACTGAATGTAATCTGTGTGAAGGGGCCTCCCTAGAGGTCCTAACCTCCTGTGACTAGGACACTTAAAAAACTGAATAAAGTTGATTGAGTAAGGGGGTAAAAGGTGAGAGGGAGGAGCTACAGCTTTTGCATCACAGTGTCCTGCCTCCTGATGGGAGGGGCCGTTTACCCCATGGTTCCTGTGTCCCCCACGACGTAAAAGAAAACAGTGTTAAAGGGGTTGTTCACCTTTGAGTTGGCTTTAAGTATAACGTTGAGAATGATATTCTGATATTTGTTTTCATTTTCTATAATTTGCAGAATTATTTAGCTTTTTATTCCACAGCTCATTGCAATTTCAGCAATCTGGTTGCTAGAGTCCAAATTACCCTAGCTACCATGCACTGATTTGAATAAGAGCCTGAAATATGAATAGGAGAGGCCTGAATAGAAAGATAAGATAGAAAAGTAGCAGTAACAATACATGTGAAGCCTTACAGAGCATTTGTTTTTAGATGGGGTCAGTGACCCCTATTTGAAAGTTAAAGAGAGTCAAAAGAAGAAGGCACATAATTAAACTATACAAAAATAATGACGACCAATAGGCCATTCTAGAACGTATTAAAAGTTAACTTATAGGTTAACCACCCCTTTAATCATCAGTATGTTATATTGGGATTGTTAAAGGAACAGTAACACCAAAAAATGTAAGTGTTTTAAAGTAAAGAAAACATCATGTAGTGTTGCCCTGCGCTGTTAAAAACGGATCTGTTTGCTTCAGAAACACTACTATAGTTCATATAAACAAGCTGCTGAGTAGCAATGGTGGGAATTGAAAAACAGCTACATGGCACAGGATAAGCAATGGCTAACAGATAACATTATGTTCTACAGAGCTTATTTGCTATCTGTTGTGTAATTTGAGCCTTTTCTCCTTTGAATGGCTGCCCCCATGGCTACACAACAGCTTATTTATATAAGTTTCTGAAGCAAATACAGCAGTTTTAACAGTGCATGGCAACACTGCATTATATTTCTATTACCTTAAAACAATTAATTTTTTTTATGTTACTGATCCTTTAAGCAGTAACACTCACCCTCTTTTTCCATGTACCAAACATTCAGCTTCTGCAGTAATTTCTCAGTGCTGCTATCCCTGGCTGTCTAAAAAAATCAGAAAGGAAGAAAACATTAACTTAAGTAATTATTTTATTTTAGCATGACAACATACAAAAATATCTAAACTCACCCGAACTAAATGGCCCAGCGCAAACGCATAAGACTTCTGAACCACGCTGTTGCGATCACTCAGTCCATTTAATAAAGCACTCATGAGTTTACCTAGGCACAGATATTTTTTGTTTTAAGTGCTAATGGTGAAATACAAGATACAATTTGCATTGCGATGATATTATGATGACATGTGTAAAGCAAACAATGCAAACAAATTAGAAACGGACAGCAGTAATAGATAATTATTTAACTGCACACTATACCATACTTTTATGATGCTTAATTCAGCAATACCTGCTACAGTTGTATTGTATTTACAGCATCTGTACAAATAAATATACCTGAATACAGTACATTATACTTTGCCTGGATAAAGCTATAAGCTATAAGTTCACTGACTTTGTAAGAAATGGCACACAAGGCATATTTCCACCTGCATTTTACAGCCAACAAAGCAATGAAACCACAGTGCTGTCATTGACTTTCATTTTATGTTCTGAAAATGCTTTACAGTTTTTTCAGGCCAAAAACCTCCTGTAATTCCATTAATAGCCAATAACAGGTGGGAAGGGCCAGCAGAGAGTACTCCGCATGTGTCATCAGCCTTAGGCATTTATAACACAATAGCCAGGAAATAATGACAGAGTCACTACATAATATTTGCCATAGGGCAATGGGAGTTCACTTTATTTCCAACTGCAATATACTACAATTTTGCTGGCAATATAATATACATTAAATATGCATTTTTGGAGTTGAAATTCATAACATAACAACAAGTATTTATTAATAAAAATGATGAAGTTAAGAAGCAAGAGCATAGGAGACGGAAAACATACCGGAGTAAGGCATTAAGTCCCGTGGACACTGTGTAGTTAGAGATACAATGACACTGGCACATCCTCCCTTCAAGAAAATTTTTGAAAATGTTAAACATAGCGGTACACTTTTTACGGATGAATTAAACATTAGATATTACCGAGCTCACAAACTAATTATAGACTAATTAATTGGGGAAAGAAGAATAATAAAACAAAAATGGACCCCAGCCCTGAAGTAGGAAATACTGAAACATTGATGGTTACAAATATGCAGTAGGGAGCCCCCCCCCCAAATCTTTTCAGTACAAACAGAAGAGAAATCTGGATGGTATCATTTGTTTTTCCTTCAAACCCACTCCTTTTTACTAATCAATATTTTAGTTGTATACCATAAGCCATACTATGTATTATGGGAGTCTAGGTTCACATTTAGTTTTTTAAGTTTGTTATTATGGTTTAGTTTTTATTTAGGCAGGTGTTGTCATACACAAGAGATGACAAACCAGCAGTTATCAGAAAATAATGAAATGCACACACATGGGAAGGCATTTTAACTGTTATAGAAACCCAATCTGAACACACATACCTTTGTACCCAGACCAAGGCCACCTTTAATCAATTCACACAGCCTTGGGACAAGCTCTCCTAAAACAGGCACATCCAGATGCTGTATGCACTATAAGTAAAAAGGTATAAAAAAAAAAATATGATAACATTATTATACTTTATGTAGCTCTGTTTCGCCATTGTAGCCCAAAGACAAGCAAACACAGTCCAATGTCTATTCGAACGACATGATTGTTTGATCGAATTTTTATAATTCGATCGTTCGACCAATCGAATTGTGGTAAAATCCT
>CM044431.1:116258844-116273469 GCA_024363595.1 Xenopus borealis | reverse complement strand
AGAAGAAACACTGGCATGCTACAAGATGTATCCATAAATACATTTTATACAATACAATTTATTTGTTTGTAATAACATAAGGATAGACAAGATGTATAAATGTATGCATGTATAGAGAAGTACAAACTGAAGTGATTTCTAAAACAACAGTAGAAACCCTGCTCCAATCAGTTTATTTATATATATAAAAAAGCTAATCTTACCCATCTGGTGTTTTGCCAAGTGAGGTACCCTGGAAAACTTCTGTGTCACTGGAAACAGCATGCTTGGCCCTGGAAAAAAAACAAGTACAGGACACCTATTATGTCAACTAACTCCTAAAGTAAGTGAATTAAGGGCCATAGCCAGTGGCATAACTAAGGCGGACAAAATGCACTGCCAATGGCCTATGTTTGTGCCAAGAGAGGAGTATTGCTGAGGAACAGAAGTGTGGCACAAGCATAAGCAATTGGCAGTGCATTTTATATTAAAATGTATGGGAAAAAGCAAATGAAAAAGGGTTTTTTTATTGTCATAATCTCTGGTTCTCCGTGCATAAATATGCATATTTTTGTAGAGCTTTCTGCCAAAGTAAGTGCATGGGAAAGTTTGTGTGTTATCATTCACATTCTGTGAAAAATGGTTAAAGGAAAACTATACCCCCCGGACAATGTTGGTCTCTATAAAAATATATGGCATAACACAACTCATATGTAAAACCCTGCTTCATGTAAATAAACAATTTTCATAAGAATATACATTTTTAGTAGCATGTGCCATTGAGTAATCAATAGAAAATAGCCATTTAAAAAAAAATAACAGTCTCCTGGAATCGTATGATCCAACGGTGCACACAAACATACCAAACAAACTATAAAGTTAGGTCACATGAGCCAATTAAAAGACAGAGTTCTGTCTTTTGCTTCCACACTTCCAGTTACAGTTAGAATTGAAATATTTCTGGTCAGGTGATCTCTGAGGCAGCACACAGACCATCAAAACATGGTGGTTCAAGGCAAGAGATGTGAAAGGATAATATATACTTAAATATATATACCAGTTTGGTAAGATTCTTTAATATGCCACTTAATTTGATATAAACTATCTGTTTCTCAAGTATTCATTTTGGGGGTATAGTTTTCCTTTAAGAAATCATAAAATCTGCCTGGGTGTGTAAACTTATGAGCACAACAGTACATCCCGATGTAGGTTTCCAAAAGTCTCCCTAAGCTCATTCAAAACATAATTTTATTGGCTCTTCCATAAATCCTTGTGCACCAGCTCTTGTACTACACATAAATTAAATACATTTAGAAGCATTGGAAACCTTGTCAGTATTGGCAATTGCCGAACACATTAAACATTATGGTTCACCGTACCTTTTCCCAGTCATCAGAGTGTCCACAAGTATGGACACCAGCTCCTGTTGATCTTGCTCATTGCCCAGTTCATATACCAACCCAAGACCTTTCGATGCAACATCTTGACTTAGTTCTGTAACAGATTTTTGTGGAATTTCTTTTTAGGGCATCAGTAAAGACAGTATTTGCAAAGGAGTTAGGCTGATAAATGGACTGTGACACTACTTGCACTATACTGATACGACCGAATAAAACAATGTATAAATGTGGAATTTTGTATTATGTATAGTACCCATACAATAAATATAACATATTTAACAATAAATAATTTTCCTGTGATAAGATACATATGAGAAGTTGTAACATTACTTCTTTTCTATTCATCAGCCACACCTTCATGGATTAAGTTACCTCGGAACCCATTATCTAAAAGATTCCAAATTACGGGAAGGTCATCTCCCATTAACACCATTTTAATCAAATTAGTAAAACGGATTCTATTTTTCTCTGTTATAATAAAACTGTACCCTGTATTTGTTCCAAACTAAGATATAATGAATAATTTCTGGGGGGAAACAATCCTGTTGGGTTTGATTAACGTTTCAAAGATTTTTTAGTAGACTTAAGGTATGGAGATCTAAATTATGGAAATACCTGATATCTGGAAATCCCCAGGTACCAACATTCAACATAAGTCCAATACCTGTAATGGATTATTTCCACAACCATCATGCAGAGCTTTATAATTAAGAATAGTTTTACACAGATTTATAAATTATTCCCAATTGACTGTGTAAAAAGAAGAGGCAAGGTCTGAGAATTTGGGGAATAAATGCACAACATATTTGGCTAGAAATAGAACAGCCACAAAGGCAAGTGTCAAGCATTTCTAAAGCTTTTTGGCAAATAAAACCAACACAGTCAACATTAGCAGCACACGGCTTACCATCATTATCAGACAGGACCGATATAAAGGCACTTTGGATTTCTTTAAGTTTTGACTATGAGAGAGAGGCAAAGAAGAATTGTACACAGTAATTAAACTTCATCAAAATACATGTCAAACATGTAGATCAACAACAAAAGACAACGTGATAAAGTCAAGTTCACCTTTGCATCTTGCATTACAATTAATGGAATACATTATCTTTCAGTTGACCTTTATTTTTATTAAGTTTAAAGACTTGCTAATTAATTATTACTTTTCCTAAATAAAAGGAAAATAGTTTTTTGGCAAAAGAAGCAAATGAATCGCAAGGTCAGCCTTGATTTGTATTACTCAAAAGAAAAAAAAAAATCATCCATATAATTACTACCAAATTGAGCCTCTGCTAGGGTTATCATTCTAATTCTGAATAGTAACTTAGATATTTGTTCTATAGAGTATAACAAACATGGATATATCAACTTGTGTAATATTGAACAAGATAATTACCCTTATTTCTTGATGATCACTAAGTTTCTTCACCAGTGATAGGAGCCATATGCAAGCAGCCTGTCTGATGTGAGGATTTACACTCACTACATGTTTGTTCAGAATCTGGTCAAGAACCCATGAAACCACATCATTCACTTTACCATCTATACAATAATGACAAAAAACTATTAGCAACATAGGAATAATGCTCCTAATTGTAGAAATATAGAATAGTGTTACTTGATGGCAAATTACACAGACACACGCCAGGGTGTTTTAATCAAGTATTTTTCCACCCTTAACCACAGGACAACCTGATAGCAACAGAACAAACGTACCTGCTGGGGGGTGGTACTCATCCTCTGTAATGACCCAAATGTCTCTAGCGGCTGAAGATTTTGTCCCAACAGCAGCATTTGTAATTGCTTCACCAACTGTAAACTGAAGCTCAATTTGCTTTGCCTACAGAACAAGTAATGAAGAAAACCACTCAATACACAGCTAGTCTGGTATAAGAATCCACAATATGTAGATCTCCTTTAGCATGTTTAGTATAGTAGAGGATGTTCCCACCATTCCAGGGATACTCAACTCTTTTTTACCCATGAGCCGCATTCAAATGTAAAAAGAGTCAGGGAGCAGTACAGGTATGAAAAATGTCCCTGGGGGTGCTAAATAAGGGGAGCGATTGGCTATTTGGTAGCCCTATCTGGACTGGTAGCTTACAAAATGCTCTACTTTGCAGTACACATGGTTTTTACGCACTTAAAACTTGCCCCCAAGCCATATTTACTTTTCTCTTTTACACAAATCAGTGGCCAAAGACATCTCGTGTAATTTTTGTTAAAAAAAGGCATACAAAACATTCATATTTTTATATTATATAAATGTATAAAGCGAATTAAAAAAATAAATAAAATCCACATACTTCAACTGACTCCATGAGGCCCTGCAGCAGCATTTTCTGATAAGGAAAGTTCCCATCTCCAACTGAAAAGTAGCCCAGGGTCCTTATGGCACGTTCCTTGGCCTAAAAATAAAAGGCACATGGATCACACCTCCAAATAATATTGTCTCATAATAAGGGGTATAAAACTGAAATTAAATGAGTTCCTATTCAAAATGCAGAATATTACACAGACCATAAATTTCATACTGTTTTTGAAATCTAAACTATATGCCACTACATGGGTACTGGGACACACGCCAGAATTACAGTCCACTTCTTTCACCAGCAACATCACATTCTGTCTAAACCGTGTACAGTAGGTAATATATATGATAATAGGCAGATACAGATAAAGTATGATTTACAAACATAGGTGATAAATTGCAACTTTACACCTACCTGTAGAAAGAAATTAGATCTTATAATTAATTTTCTAACTTTACAGGATAATGCAAGACTCTTTAAAAGTGCCAGTTGCACTGTTGCAATTTAACATCTACTAATGAATTAGCTGCAGAATGTGTATATTTGAGATGCAGACAAGAAAGGTCCTATACACTAAGGGGTGCCAAAATGTTAAGCACTATTCCCCGGTGAATACATTTACTAAGTTTATGTGTTGGTGCTCCTGCACTGGCCCAATGAGTTTGAATAACACTGCTGTGGCACCATCTTAAGTTTAGATTCAAACATACACAGAAGAGCAACGTCACGTCACAACGTCATATCTTTCTTAATATCCTCCAGAGATAAATATATATACTTTTTCACACCAAATACCTATGTTTAACACATTAGGCCATGGAACCACTGTTACCTAAACTTTTCACATCAATGCAAGCTACAGTAACCATCTTAAAGGCTTATGGTTTTTACATCAACTACAATGTTTTTAGAGGGTATAGTATTTGGCATTATATCTATTTCTTATGTATTAGTTTGGATTCTCATACTTTCACTGATTTAATTCAAGAGGATTGCACCTTGGTATATGTCCTCTGTATTGATATCATATGAATCTATTTAATTTTAAGAGCACTTGAAATCAGTATTGTTAAAGGAAGACAACTTTGCTTATACTGAAGTTATTCATACCTTGTTTGTCTCTTTGCCAGATGGAATTCGTGCTTGTAGGTTTTCCACAAGAGTTTTCTTGGTAAATCCAGGCCCTTCATCTGGAATAGGCAGTGACCCATTCCTTCCAATCTCCCCCAGTGCAGTGATAGCTGCTATTGCTAGCTGGGGGGATGCATTATCCAAAAACAATCCTAAAGTGAAACATATGAATATTACGATCATACATTTTCTGACACACAGCACGAATGACTGTTGAATGTTTAAAGACCCTTGTTAAAAACAGCAACTGCAGTTTAAACTTGCTGCAGTCACTGAATTTACACCATTCAATAAAGGTAATCTGCATCCAAAAATGCTTTTGTCCTTGAAAACCCGGATGCTACCACCTCCTCAAAGATGACGCTACCTCCAGGGACCCCAACTGCCTCTCCGCCGGCTCGTTTCCTTGTGTGGCAACTTCGGACGACTTCGGAAAACGAAGCGCTCAGAGTGCCATGCCACCCGCAACTAATCTCCCCGAATCTCCACAGCTGTCTCTGCCCTAAAGAACTGGGCTCAGACATCATTTTGGCTAAGAATGCCAAAAATTAAACCAGCACAAAAGAAACTTCTTTGTGTTATTTAAACACAGGGCGAATTTGCATCTGGGCAGTAACCCATAGCATCCCATTGTCTTTTTTCATTCAGCTGCAAGCAGAACAAAAAATCTGCTTAGTGTGTATAAATTAAGTAAAATGAGCCCTTTATAGTTACTGGGTTTACCTATAGTTTCTGCACACGCTTGGATAATTTTATCATGCCCAGGGAGAGACGTGGGTCCAGGCAGCTCCAAATCGTGCATCTCAAACTGACTCCTGTGGAACTTAGCAAGGTATCTTCCAATTAAGTAGCCTAGTGCCAGCAAAGCTCCGTGTTGTGCTTCAGGGTTCTGGAAACATTATGACATGAGATTTGTTTTATTTCCTGCAGCTTACTAACTAACATGACAGTATAAAAACAGCAAAAGCAGAGATAACTTAGAATTACCTAAATAAATTTAAATAAGGGTGAACTCATTCTACAAAAGGGACAAAAAAAATTACAGTAAGAAACAAGACCAGAAGCCTTATTCTAATCCTCATGTGCTCTGTTTAATTAATTAAGATAACATCAATTTATTAAAACAGTAGGCTAAGATCCAGTACTGAGCTCATGAAAAAAAAATGTATCACATAGAACCGGATACTGTACATCACTGCTGAGGATGATTCTCATAATAAAAAAAACCTAAGCACCTAACACTATGCCCACATAAAGGGCTGTTTGTGGAGTCTTATTTAGTATATATTATGCTACTGGGTCATTCTAGTACCCGAGTACTATGGAAGGAACAAATACTGAGTCCAACCTCATCATTACACTTACATGGTTGTCCTTTGCAATCTTTATCAAATTTTCCAGTTTAAACTTTAATTCTGGTCCAGAAACTGTGGAAACCACTACTGCATAAAGCTGTGCAGCTAGCTCACGCATCTCTTCTTTGTTTGCAGTCATTAGACCCTAAAAGAAGTAAATATACAGTCATACAGCACTGACCTATTTTTTTCATTCTACTTTCCGTTATATCATGATATTAAATCAGCAGTCTCTTCAAATATATCAAATAACCAAAAGCATAGCAATAAGTAGCAAGCAATCATTTCTTCTGTTTCTTGCCCATGTAGAATGGACACCAAATATCCATCAGTTTCATTCGCTCTAACACACTTCACTTTTTTCATATACCTTAATCCAGTCAGTTTTATCTATTAATGAAGCAGCCAGCTTCTGTGGATACACAGAGATAACCTCAAGGAGACAGTACATAACTTGTAGACCTGCATGAAAGAAAAAAAAGGCATTGCATTTTTTCCTTTTTGAAATTGAGTTACTAAATAGTTTATGTTATAACAATGTATTATTCTTATAGCTATGTCAAATAGCTATGTCTATCTGCTATATTCTTCTAGTATCCCAGGTCTCCCCTGTCCCTATTGAAAACTGGGTGTATGCACATTACTGAAAGAGGTGAAGAATTTCTGTGCGGCACTCGTGTTTGTCCAGAGAATGCTTGCAAACTGAATAAAATGACAGGGCAACACATAGCAGACAATTTTTTTGTCTGGTTAATCATGCACATGCATGACAACTACTTCTAAATCTTAGTTCCACAATATGCAGTGTAGAAATTGAGAGGGCCACTACCAGAATCCCAGAAAGGCTCAGTCTGAAAGACAAGTTATTTAACTGTGGCTGACAGGCACAGTACAGACTGCAAATCTAGGTTTCCCCATTTAGCACCAGCTTGTTGCAGGGTTCAAAAGCCAATCATTGTGCTGACATTCTTTTGTTACTACCTGTCCGGCCTTATGTTTAGCATCATCATACATTGATTAAACTCTTGTAGTTTTTTCTGGCCCTATCCTAGGCATTTTATGGATTTGCATCACAGGTTATAGGCACCTAGGGGGCTCACACAAAGGTAAATCAGGTAACGGTAAGATTCAGTTCCTACAATAGATTCATCTTGATTTTTAGTTATATAGGGAAAAATCAGCTTCATTAAGAATAATCAAGACATCACTTTTATTCGAACCTCCAACTGCAGATAACAATTGCTGTAAAAGGCTTATGTACATCTCCACTGGGTTCATGCCTTCATTTTCATTTGATGAAACATCTGTTACTGTAAAGTCTGTGGACATCAGCTCCCTTACATAGCGCCCCAGAACAGGAGCCTGGTCTTGCATGTCTGCAATAGATTGGCTGGTCGGTGTCACCCCTGCACTATGGGCTAGACACATTCGCAGGTACAGCATTATCTGAGAGATAAAGAAATATAATAGAGATTTAGGAACAAAAGGGTACACAGCCATACAAAAGTCTTTTACACAATTAACTAAATTATATAAACATAATAAAAGCAGTTACAGGTGACCTTCTGGGTCTGCAACTGTTAAAAAGTTTTATATGTAGCACAAGGAAAAAAGTGCAGCCTAATCCTACAATAGGCGCCAGCACAAGTGCTTTGTGTATAGGCCCGAAGGGGGTACAATTAAGCCCCTTTGGTGCTCCATGTATCCACGTTATATGAGCCCTCTAACTCATTGCTGTGAATTGCACAGTAATTGTTGCACTGATACTTGGGTATCTACCACAGGATTTACCTCTAAAAATGCAGCAGGGTTAAATGGGAGCTCAGAAGTTGCTGTTACAAATTTGACTGGTGTTTTCATCCGGCTGGAAGCCTGATTAGACAGAGTAAACACACAATATAACTTAGTATCACATATTTTACAGGTTATTCAGTGAGATACGGTGTCTTTAATAAATTGGTTACCATAAAGTAGAAGTAAAAACACAATTTTCCTTACCTTTTCCAGTATGTAACTGACCATAACAGGGAAGGAGGGAAGTTTTGGAGATGGGGCTTCTTTATCAGTGCTGCTGGAATATGATCGTAGAACTCTTTGCGCTTCTCCATGTACCTCTTCTCGCCTTTAATTCAGAATGAACTGGTAAGGAGCTATCAAGAAATGTAATGGTATGCCGACCTGCTGTAACCCTCCTAAAACACTGGTATTTAGGTCTTTGAAGCATGAATAATTTATATAATCATTCAATTGCCCTTTTGCTTTAGACTGTAAGCTCCACTGGGGCAGGCACGGATGTGAACAATGAATTGTGAACAGATTCTATAAAGCACTTTGTAATATGCTTGCCTTATATAAAGAATAATGTCTATTTAAATTGAAAAGAATTCTTACGGATCTCCAGCTGAAAGTAAAAGCAGGTATCTTGATGGAATATGGTCAGGAGCAAAAATATTGCTTGCAAACTTCACTGCAACTTGTCGTACCTGGACCTCTGGCTAAAAAAAGGGGTAGTAGAAAATTACAGTATTCAGTATCACTTTCTCAACTATTTCATGTGATTTCATTTAGGTTTAGCAGATGTAACAGGGTATGTAGTACAGGCAGCAGAAAACTGGCCCCACCACAAGACTGAACCTATGGCACTGCTCTTTACATTAGATTCCATTATTGCACACAAAACAAATACACAGTGACTGATAGTCACTAATTGAGCCACAGATATAATTGTTTAAAAACTTCTTAGATTACCTGTTATTATAATTCAGTCAGTAATTTCACACTTACCTTCACTAGATATGAACCCACAAGTGCTTCCATGAGAGTAAGCTGAGCACCTTCTAAGTTAGTGTAAGCCCCAACCATCATGGATAGGGCCTCCTGGATAGAAAGCCTGACATCTGTATCTTCCTGCACAGAAAGATTAACATTTCCTAGTCAGGGAAGCTATTGTCAACTCTTATGCATCAACCTCAGTCTAATATGTTTTCAATTAAGATGGAATTGCTTGTTATTTCCCTAACCTCATTCCCCCAAATATTCATTCCATGATGTTTTAAAAAATTGATGACACAAATATCATTAAAAGGAAAAATTTAATTTTACAAGTAGAACTTAATGTGCACGGATATTATCTTAGAGTAGCCTTGTATAAACTTAAAGGGATACTGTCATGGGAAAACATGTTTTTTTTTTTTTCAAAACGCATCAGTTAATAGTGCTGCTCCAGTAGACTTCTGCACTGAAATCCATTTCTCAAAAGAGCAAACAGATTTTTTTTATATTCAGTTTTGAAATCTGACATTGGGCTAGCCATTTTGTCAATTTCCCAGCTGCCCCTGGTCATGTGACTTTTGCCAGCACTTTTAGGAGGGAACTGCTTTCTGGCAGGCTGTTGTTTTTCCTTCTCAATGTAACTAAATAGTACGCAGTGGGACATGGGTTTTACTATTGAGTGCTGTTCTTAGATCTACCAGGCAGCTGTTATCTTGTGTTAGGGAGCCGTTATCTGGTTACTTTCCAATTGTTCTGTTGGCAATGCTGGGTGGAAAAAGAGGAGTGGGTGATATCACTCCAACTTGCAGTACAGCAGTAAAGAGTGATTGAAGTGTATCAGAGCATGAGTCACATGACTTGGGGCAGCTGGTAAATTGACAAAATGTCTAGCCCCGTTTCGGATTTCAAAATTAAATATAAAAAAATCTTTTTGCTCGTTTGAGAAATGGATTTAAGTGCAGAAGTCTACTGGATCAGCAATATTAACTGATGCATTTTGAAAAAAACATTTTTTCCCATGACAGTATCCCTTTAAAGGACAAGGAAAGTCTAAAATAAAATAAGGCTAGAAATGTATTTTGTATTCTAAACAAACATGAACTTACTATACGACAAAACCTAATGAAACAAATGATTTATGCTTTCAAAGTTGGACACAGGGGGTTGTCATCTTGTAACTTTGTTAAACATCTTTGCAAGACGAAGACTGTGCACATGCTTTGGGCTGCTTAGGGATCGTCATAAATTATCACAACAGCACAAGTCAAATAATACCTGCCAGAAGCTGATACAGCAAGACTGATTAATAATCAGAATATACAGACTGCACTGGGTCCTGTGTTTTCATGTAATCTAATGTGGATTTTATAGTTTTTGTATTGTTTAATACAAACTTTCTCCAACCCTGCAGAACCAGTGGCTGCAGCAAAACAATTCTCCAAACAGAATACAAGTTTATCTGTTTAATTCTGACTCCATGATCTTTGTCCCTGCAGCTGGCATTGGAAACAGTAAAGGGGATGTAAAGGCAAAAATAAAATCCAATACAAATCTCTACACAGTAGCCGATTGCTCTACACAGGGAAGCAAAGCTGCTGGAGTTCTGAAAGGCTGGGAATTAATGCGGGGGGCTCCGCCTGCTGTTCATACGTATGATTGTTTCACAACTGAACAGTTAGGGACTGTCTGACAATTCCTATCCACAGCAGTAAATGAATAGAGAATTTCACTGCATAGTCAGGTTACTTATTAAAATGGAACACATTTTTTGATTAAAGTATATTGGCGATAGATTTCTTTTTCATTAAAGAAAGTAAAAATTAAATTTTTCTGTCTTTATGTGTCCTTTAAAAATCATTCAAATATATATGCATATAAAAAAAAAGAAACTTGTTCAAGACAATTAGGCATTTAGAAGCCAATTGTTTTACTACAGATGAGATCATGTTGGTATAATGAGAAAAAAAAACTGGCATCTCTTATTCCCATCAACAAACATTCAAAGCTCAATGAGCAGAATAACCTTGGGCTCTTTTGCAAATACAAGAACAAACACAAAGCACATAAATTCATGTAAAACTGTATGTATTTGAATGATATTTACAAAGTTGCTTGCTTTTATACACTCTTCAGTTTACAATTTGTATCGGTCACATTGTGTTCAAATAAGTAATGGCAAACTGGGCAGTTGAGGGTGCTTTTTGTTGCCTGAGCAGTCTTTAGCTTAGCAAGTGAGTTGTATGGACAACAAAATACTCGGAATTGAAAGGCAATTGTCTGAACCAGTGTCTTGAGATTGCCCCTTAAACATGCGTGACCCATGAGTGCATCCAAGAATTTTGTCAACCCATGACCAACTGGAAATAGCTTGGTGACTAAATTACCCTTGTGAGATCATAAAACTTGTCCTGAAAAACATGTCTTGTTAACTGGAACAATGGTGCTCTCTAGATTTGTTTCCCCATTTTTAAACACACATCAAAATAATGTATGCATAAATTATTTTTTAAAGGGGTTGTAAACCCAACTGTAATGCCGCTCCACAGTGCCCCCTACTTTTCTCTAAAAGTTACTTGAAAACCATAATTATAGATACAAGAAACTTCACCAATGAGAATTCTACTGATCAAAAACTGACCAATAAAAACTCCAGCACGATGTCAGGCATCTTGCTGTTTTCTTACATATAGAGATAATTATTTCATTTTATTTCTTCATTATAGGACACTGGAATCAGACATGGGGATAAAGGACAGACTTGTTCAGTGCTGGGAAACTGGGCTTAAAGCTTCCCACTCCAATTACAGTAACAAAGAACAGATCAGCTGGATTCTCATTGGAGGATTTTTTTGCATTTTAATGCAGCCACTGGTTATGGAGATTTGGGGAAAAGTTTTGGAAACGTTTTATTGTGCAATATTGCTTTAAGAATACAACCCTGATGTTGGTGGACTACAGCTTCCAGCATGCTTCAACCTTCAGTATATGTTACATTATTCTAGGATTTGTAGTCCAGCAACACCTGAGTAAAAAGTTTGGTTGATCAGTGCAGTGCAGCAGGGTTTACTACCCCTTTAAATATTTTTATTTTCTGGCACGATTTGCCTCTGTTACAACCCAAGCCTTTAATTGCCAGACTCAACTCTGTGCCACTTCTCTTCCTTCTGCAGTAGCTTTTCAGACTGTCTTCCCGCTAGTCCAATCCATAGTTAAAACAAATACCACAACATGCTTGGTTAAGTATGCATTCCTTACTTTACACGGACTGCAAGAATCCAATACAGGGGATTAATCAATCATCAGGGTGAAGGGAGAATTAATTTAACTGTATTAACTAGAAACATGAGAAAGAGACAAAAAAAAACTTTGACACACACAAAGTTCATGTGTGGATCTACTGGTTTAGACCCACGTAGGTCTCGTCAACACTAAAATGACAGCAGAGCAGAGCGCAGTCAGGGAACTGGTTTTGTGACATCAGCAGATGTGAGGTCAGTGGAACTACCCCTAAAACCAAATAAACTGTGCTGAACACATCACTGAAATGTTCTGCACAAGGGCACACTGGGTTTTCACTGAAAATCATGGAAAAGGCAGAAGTCATCATAAATCTGGGGAATATGAAAAACAGCTAATTCTGGTAACTTCTGAAAAATCGGGGGGGGGGGGGGGGGGTGGCGGGACGGAGTCGACAGCTCTGTAACAGAGTTATGCCTGCCCTCCCTGGGATGGAAAGTTTGGGAATGTTGCGATAGTATAGTACCCTGGAAGCTTTGTTTTTACTTTAGCATATAACCTTCCCCATTAATGAAGTGTGGGTCAGCCTGACTTCTGCACAAGTTCATTTTGAGCTCTTCCTTTTACTCTCCCTGCCCACAAACTTACTCTGCTGGCTTATGCTCCATGTAGCCTCTATTTATAGGTGTGCACCTGCCCCGCCCCATCCCCTTTTGTTACTTCAAAAATGGACAGGTTATGTCCTGATCTATAAATTCCCCTATTCCAACACCTTTTTACAGGTAAATGATAGCAACAATGTATATGTGTGCTACAATATAGCAAATATATGTAAAATCACAAAGATTTCAACATTGCACATAATCACAAATAGGTTCCACATCCCCCCTGGGCAAATGCCCCTAACTTGCTACTTACCCCTCAGTGCAGGTCAAGTCCATAGAGTTCACAGGCACCATCTTCTTCCGTGCGGCCTTCTTCCTGATCTATCGGCATTTGGAGTCGCATGCGCAGAAGGAGCATGTCAGTTCAGCTCAACTGCGCATGTGCCGAAAGTCACAAAGTTGAAATCTGAAAACTTTGAGACTTTCGGCGCATGCACATTAGAGGTGAACCAGCAAATGCTCTTACTACGCATGAGCCACCAAACTCCGATGGGCCCTGGAAAAAGACCACACAAAAGAAGATGGCACCTGTGAACTCCATGGACAGGACCTGAGCTGAGAGGTAAGTAGCAGGTATGGGGAATTTGCCGGGGGAGGGATTTTGCGCCGAAAGGATTTCCTTTTCCTTTAATGGAGTCCAGTCTGTTTCCTTCCCTCTGGCCAGGTGAACCAGACAGGGGTGACCACTGCTTTTTGCAGTAGCTATTGTGCCCCATGCCATCTACCTATGACTGGCTGCAGGTGTCAAATGTTTTAAATAAGGTGCACTTAAGGACAAGCTTGCACTATATGCTGTTATTTCAAGAAGAGGTCATTACAAGAGGCTTTTCATATTATTGAGAATTTTGCTACTTTATCATGGCTAACAATAAAATCTAAACCTGTTATTCTCTCCCTCTCCACAGAACTCTCCTCATACACTGTGGATAACAGTGAGCCACTAGTGGACCACTTTACACAAGTAACTAATGTCAGGTCCAAATTAACTATTACTATGTGGTGCAGAATCTGTATAAAAATGTTCCACCTGCCTAAATTTTTATACAAGCTACACAATTCTCCTATATGGATTCCAGACTATTTTCCGCAAAGTGAATATTTTCTTACACCCCCTTCTGTGGGCCAACAAATCTCCACATATAGCGTGTACCTCCCTAACTGGCCCGCTGGACAAAGGTGGTTTAGCAACTTTCTGTACCCTCATTGGTCCTTTAAGGATTAGTCCCAGTAAAGCTGTACAGGGATTGGATAGGGGATGTAGGAACTTCCCCTCCAGCCTATCCAATCCCAATGCAGCTTTAACGGGACTTATTCTTAAGGGACCAATGAGGGTACAGCCAATCTGAAAAGTAGAATAACTTGCCTGCACGGAGCTGCTGTCTTATTTTCTGAAGCTTGCAGCACACTGAAAGCAGGGGGGCCCAACTAATCAAGTAAGTGAAGCATGGCTGGGCCCCCTTTAGACACAACACTGTGGCAAGCAATTTTTCTAAAATTTTGGGGGGCTACCAAGGTTTTTGGAAGCCAGCGGCTTTTTATAACATGGGGGGCAGGATATACTTTTTTTTACTTGCAGGAGGGAGGTCCCTGATCACCACAAGCTTTTTATAACTTGTGGGGGGGCCCAGGTTATTATCATTTATTTGTTTACTTGCAGGGGGGCCCTGATAACTAATAACTTTTTATAAGCAAAATTCTCTAAATCATACTAAAATTAATTTAAAGGAACAGTTCAGGGTAAAAATAAAAACCGGGTAAATAGATAGGCTGTGCA
>CM044431.1:116213966-116229281 GCA_024363595.1 Xenopus borealis | reverse complement strand
GAGGTGATAAGTAGATTTTTTTTAAATGAGACTCACATACCCATAAGGCATCAGAAGGACATCCAACATAAAGTCTAGAAGCAAATACACAGTCTTTGGTTTCTCAGCAAGGTTAAACAGAGATGTAGTTTTCGAGGCTTCTGTTTGGTACTTCATGTGATAAAGGGTTGGTATCAGAAGATGGATTAAACTGAAAAAAAGGAGATATCTAGTAACAGGAAGAGTAACTAAAAACAGAATTGCTTTTTCAGAGTGAACATGTTCTGTTAGATAATTTAAAAGAAGAAGGACTGATATACAGGTAAGCAAAATTCTTTAAAACTGGGATCTCCGGATAAAGTTTTACAATTTATATAAATATATAGCAGATTAGTGAACATCAACAACAAGGTACTGTCTTATTAGAGAATAATCGGCAAAGCAGTGACATTTTTGTTTGTTTAAATAGGACCTAAGCTAAACTGTATTCCTATATTTCAATGGACATATTTAGATTTTCATGAACAATGCCCTACAACACCAGTTTACCTAAATGCAAATATGCTGAGAAGGAATATATTGTGAATACAATAAGTTATTCCCTGAAATTTCAGGGTCTAGTAAAGGGAAAAATCAAGGAGAACAAATGTACACTGTTTTGAGGGTAGTGATTTTGTTTCGATTTTAGATGAATCCCATTTTTTTTCATGAGATTATAGGTGTCAATTATGACAGACAGGAGGAAAAAGTGCACTGATGTGATGATCATTCAGCAAGCACTTCTTTCTCGTCATTTGGTTCAGGTGTGAAACTTGCAGCTGACAAAAAAAATCTGGTGCATGGTGCAGATCATAGTGCCAGAGGGTGCAAGCCAGCCTTTACTTACGGCTTGCTGTACTCCTTAACAATTACATATGAATGACACAAAAATTAAAGGATAGACGGGAGAAATGCATCTGTTTTCTACATTTTTGTACACTGCCTCAGAGCTTGTAAATTACCCTTTCTGAGAAATCCATAACATTATGTATAGTCAGTGTTGTGGTGTCGGAAGCAATTTTGGGTATCTGGAGTTAGAGTCTCAAAAAATGTACTGACTGACTAACTTCAAATAGAAGCACTGAAAATAATCAAAGATTTACGAGTCTCTATGAAGGAAGATATGTATGAAATACTAATTTTGGATTGTATTTAGCAACTATTATACAGCTATAAGCCAAGTTCAAATACTATTTTTAGAGTTTTAGTTCATGAAGTTTAACTTTGATTTTGTTTTAGAATTACCAAAGGATGTGGTTTATATTTTTGAGCTTCAGCAGTGATAAAATGCCTTGTATGTAACTTCCTTCAATTCAACCTGGAAATTACATTAGGAACAGTAACACCAAAAAATTAAAGAGTTCTGACGTAATTAACATATAATATACAGTTAGTATGCACTGGTAAAAAGATGTGCGTTTTCTTCCGAAAGAATAGTATAGCTTATGTAAACAAGATGCTGTATAGCCCTGGTATACAGTTAGTATACACAAAGGGGCAGATTCACGAAGATCTGAAAATTCGCCAGCGTAGGCTTCGCTAGCATTCGCCGCACTTTGCAAGGCGGATTTTCGCCAGCGCTACGCAAATCCACTAAAGTGCGAATTTACACTCAGGTTGGCGAACGGTAGCGTACGCTAGCGAAGCATAATTTGCATATGGCGGGAACTTTAACTTGTAATAGAAGTATATGTTACAGCCACTACATTCCACTACACAAGCCCAGGAGACCTTTAATAAATTAAATAAAGTTGTCCTATTGCCCTACATGTGCCCCCTGTATAGTTGAGTTGCCATATGTTAGGAAATGTAGGGGTGAAGGAGGGTAACCCCCAAAAAAATTATCGATCTTTTTCAGACTATCACCCTCCTTTGCTAAAATACGCCGGCGTTTGACTTTTTTTTTTTCCAACCTCCTATCTATTGTATTGAACTTCACCTGGTCTGACCAGGCGAAGTAACGTCTAGCGTAAGTGCTAAGGTTGAGGAAAATGTTCATCTTAGTGAATTTGCGAAGTTACGATCCTTCGTCAGTGCGCAACTTCGCCTGGCATAAGGGTGTGAAGTTGCGCAAGTCTATCTACTTTGCTAGGAAAATTCGCCAGAGCCAGTGTTAGTGAATTTGTGAAGTTCCGATTTGACGTCACGCTGGCGAATTAGCACTAGCGTTAGATGCTTCGCGCTTTAGTGAATCTGCCCCATAATGTTGGTGACAAGCTAAGATTTCGGGGAGATTAGTCACCCAGCAACAAATCACCACTTCTTAGTCCAACTTATCTCCCCGTAAAGCCTTCCCACCGGCTAAAAAATAAATAGCTGGCGAGATGGCACTCTGAGTGTTTCGTTTTCTGAAGTCGCCGGAAGTTGCCTCACTAGGAACCTTTAGGCGACTTGGTAAAATGAAGCGCTCCTAGTGCTCCGGAGGTTTTTTTTTTCCCATAGTTTATATGAACTATAGTAGTGTTTCTAAAGCAAACACATCAGTTTTACCAGTGCAGGGCAACAGTACATGATATTTTCATTACTTTAAACATGGGTCCCCAACCTAGCGGCAAACTTTTTTGCAAGGACCAGGGGGAGTCGGGAGGGGGGTTGGCATCCAATTTGGGCACTCCGGGGTCCAATTCTTTTTTTTTTTTTTTTCCTCAGGGATAGAGGTGGGGCATACAATTACTTTCATTTTCCATTCAGCACTTCCTAGATGTCACTGCTCTTCCCAAATTCCCCCTCCCTCCTCACACTTTATAATTGTGTAGGGCAATGTTTATGGGCATTAGGTTCCCTATTCGGGCACATGCAAAAATTTTTGGGGTGAAACACAACTTGTCTTAATAACAGTGTCCACAAAATGGCTCCTGTCTGTGTGTTGTGATTGTGTAATTCCAAGACTGAAGGAAATAAAATTAAAATAATAAAGGTAGTGTAAGTAAGCTTTATTTTGCTCAACTAACATGATAAAAAAGAATTTGAATTATTTCTTAGGGTGACAGGTCCCCTTTAAGAGCAGGGAACTCCAATACCCATCCATTTTATTGTCAGAGTTGAAAAGTAACATTTTTACCAGTGCAATACACTTTAACTACCCACTTTCCTCACCAAAATGATGGCTAAATATAAATATTGTCCCAAATACCATACAATCCTTACAAAAACTTAAGGGATAATGCAAAACTGCAGTCGAACTTTTTACCTGTCTTGCTGAGGCTGCGGTTTACCTTCCATGGCTGTGAGAAGATTCTGTGAAAGTTCGCACTGCTTTTCCAGGGGAAGTCGAGGGTATCCCATTTTAATATAAATTATTGTAAAATTCTGTAAGAAAAGCAGTATTTCTACATCTTACATTGAAACAATGCATAAAACACGAACATGAACTTGAATGTTTCTATGAAATAAAATTAATAAATTGTTCCCATTTTATTTCTGAAGAAAAGCAGCTAGTAAAAAAAACATACAGAAACCTATCAGGTTTGATTAAAACAGAACTTTTATATGCTGGTATAAATATAGTGGGGAATAATATAGCAACAGAAAAAGGAGAGAGATAGCAGGGCTAATGACAAACCCTTCTGCGCATAAAAGAAAACATTTTGCTACTTTCCACTAATACTTTGGTTCTACAGAATACTTAAATTTATGAATTTATCTGAAAAATACAATTGGTGCCAAATATGAAGGTAATCAGATGTCATTTAGGCTTATAGTATATTGTGTTTGTGATCATTGCAGCCCAGAGTTCATTTGTATATATCAGCCAGCAGATGGGCATCAGTCTAAATCTAGTGAGCCAACCAGAGGCTACTAGTAATAAAAATGACAATTCACGTGAATTGAAAGTTAAGATAATGTTACTTTTTTTACATAAGCACAACTGAATGGGCTCATATAAAAAAAAAGGTATATTTTCCATTTTTAAACCCACAAATAAAAGCCCCAAGGCACTCAAGGAAGACACAACAAAAAAATGTTCTACTGCAAAAGAAACTTACCGTCACAAAAGACACTGCAGCAGGATCCTGGTACTGGACTAAAAGAGTTTCAACAGGCAACTGAATTTTGGGTCTACTCTTGATTCTTTTGTTTAGGTGAACAAGCAATTCCATAACCTGTCAAAATATATTATTGCCCAATTATACCAGTTTGTATCTGTATATGTGTTTACCACTGTCAGGATATTACAGTATTATGTTTCACATAAATACTCAGCCAATACAGTTCAGTCTGAATATTGAATATTTTACAAATATATGCTTAGATGATTGCATTACAGACATTCAGTCCAAGCCACCTCCTGTCATTTCCTTTTAGCAAATGCATGATGGTGGAAGCTGTAGTTCACTAGGAAGTTGAAATTTGCAAAACTGTCTTTCCGGACTACAACGCCTATATCATTTTTATTAACTAAAGTATTAACTAGAAATATTGTACATTATGTTTTGGGCTTTTGTAAAAGCCCAATGCAACCCCAACCCTTTAGCAGGAAAGATATGAGCTTCCAAAGATGCCCCAGTAGCTCCCCATCTTTTTTGCTGCTGTCACTTACTGAGCTTAGGGGCCAACTCACAATACACAGTACACATAGAATAGAACTTTCACAATATAAGGCTGACTGGTGGTTAAAGGAGTGGTTAACGTTCAAGTTAACTTTTAGTATATTGTAGAAGGGCCAATTCTAAGAAACTTTTCAATTGGTTTTCATTATTTATTTTTCATAGTTTTTTAATGATTTGCAATTTTCTCCTGTTTCTTTGCAGCTTTCAAATGGGGGGTCACTGACACCATCTTAAAACAAATGCTCTGTAAGGCTACAAATGTATTGTTACTGCCACTTTTTATTACTTATCATTCTATTCAGTCCCTCTCCTATTCATATTCCAGTCTCTTATTCAAATCAATGCAGGGTTGCTAGGGTAATTCTTACCCTAGAAACCAAATTGCTGAGACTGCAAACTGGAGAGCTGCTGAATAAAAAGCTAAATAACTATAACCACAAACAATAAAAAATGAAAACCAATTGCAAATTGTCTCAGACTATCACTCTCTACATTATACTAAAAGTTAACTCAAAGTTGAACAACCCCTTTAATACAGATAATTACTATAATAATTACTACACAGAAAACCAGTGCAATTATCATTAGCATTTAATAATCAGCCCAATCAAATTCCTTTTCTGCTGGATAATATGCGACAACCCCTAAGCTTAGCTGCTCAAAGCCTACTGAGCATGTGAGTGTCACAGACACTTTCCAAGATGGTGACTCCCTGTGACAAGTTTGAAGTCCTGGAACACTGCTAGAGAAGCTAAAACTTTAGGATGGTGCAATAAGTTCAGTATATAAAATATGGCATTTTAGCCACATACATTTTTAGGGTTTAGTTCTCCTTTAGGGAAGGTATACAACCCCTACAAATCCAACAGCAAATCATCTTTCATTAGGGCAGGAAGTAGGTGAAGACAGAGTAGGCAGGAGCCTAGGGAGCACTGTTGGGGAGGGGGCACCATTTGTAAACCAAACTATACAAGGACCCTGCTTCCAACTAATGTATAAAGCCTCTGCAATCTACCTCAGCATCCTTGCCTAGGGCATCAGAACACTTATGCCTGGCAATGCCTGCCATTTCCATCAAAAAACCTAGTTCATGGTGAGTACTTACTCCCCTATGTAATATAAAGCACTAAGTTTGCCCAGGGGCAGAAACACATGGCAACCAGAAAAATGCTTGCCCCTAGGCAAATTTAGTGCTATTTATAACATAACCTCATTGGAATCTAAAACAGTCAATCTTCTGTTCTCCAGTATTTAGGAGTATAAAGCAATTATCAAAATGGTACGTTATTTCGGCACAATATGTCCCGTTAACATAACTGATAAAGATGAGATGAAAAACAAACCTTCTTCCGTACTCCCTCCTGGGCGCTTGAAAGCTTGAGGAGTACCGGAGGCAGAAACTTAGATATGATACTCTGCAGTTGTTCATCTGTTTCTGCATGGCCAAGCCGCAAAAACACACGCTCCAGCTGATCTGTTATAAAGAAAAAGAACAAGTGTCAGTAATGTGGAATGGAAGAATGCAAAACATTTTGATTTACTGGATACTGTAATGGTATGTTATTCTTTCTGTGCAAAGCACAAACACAATGCTCTACCAGAGTGTGTGGCACCAGTGAGAATGCACACCAGGTTCTCTGTGGTCCCAAGCTAATGCACAGAGTATATGCTAAATCCTAGCTCTGTAACAGGAACGCTGGTTTAGACAAACTAAACAAAATTGATGCAGATTGCCCATAGTAGCACCACTATGAATAATTCGAAGTTCCATCGAATTCGATCGAATTCCGATCATACGATTTTATCGGATATTCGAATATGCAAATTTGCCCACTTCGATCATCGAATATGCAAAATTCGACCGTATCGAAAATAGAATTATCGAATATTCGATCATTCGATGATCGAAGTACTTCAACTTCAAATTACTACCCAACTCACAGTTTACCCCAGTCCATGGGTGCATAAACGCATAACAAAAAAAATTGTTTTTTTTTTCTCCAACTTAATGACCAAATGACTTGTATGTCCCAATAAATGGATTGAATTTTTTAATTATACTGCTGGTCATTAATTTGGAGAAATAAACATTTTTTTAACCCTGGTTTAGGCCTAACTTGCCAAAAGTGGTCTGGTTACTAGGCTAACAAATCCCTAACAACTAAACATCTATTTAAAATCATGTGGCACCTCCACTGGTCAATTTTCAGTTGAATGCAAAGTTTGTTCTTAAATGGCTTAATTTTTAGCAATTTGATATGGACTTGTAGCGTGTGGATAGCCAGGAGAACACTCGCCTCTTCAGAGTCTACAATATAATAAAGTTAATTTATGACTTCCCCTTTAAAGATAAACTAAGAACAAGCTGAAGACAGGCAGAGCCCATTACAGCTAGCACCTGTCCCTTTCATCATTCATCTAGAAATGTAATAAATAGATGTATACCAAAGCAGAACAGTCATTTCTTCAGTTGCAATGAAAATGCTAAATATGTGCCAGGGAAAAAAAACAAATGTAGCTAAGTATGCCATCTCCTAATAAGGCAAAAACAAAAAACCTTCCTTCAGTCTGTCTAGAGTGAGCCATTTTAAAAAAATAAGACTCATTGTAGCTACTATTTAATACATTACACTAAAGGGGACTATTTATCATGCTGTGTAAAAAGTGGAGTAAACATGAACAGTGATGTTGCTCATAGCAACCAGTCAGTTCTTTTGTTTTCTAACTACGGAAATCTAATTGCTGGTAATGCTTCACTTCAATTTTTCCATGGCATGATAATTAGGCCTTACATGCCACCTTGTTGCATACCGGACCGGAGACAAAAAAAAAAATTGCACGAATTTAAAAAAAATAACAGGGTTTGTGAGCATTCAGTTGGCACTAACATGGACATATTTGATAGATAAGCAAACTAGGGATCTGCAACCTTGGCTCTCCAGCTGTTAAGGAACTACAAGTCCCACAATGCAATGAAGGAGTCTGTCATGATTCATAAAGGCAAATGCATTGTGGGAATTGTAGTTCCTTAACAGCTGGAGAGCCTTTAAACCTAATAAAAACATCAAAGCCCTTATATGTCACATATCGTAGAACCAATGGCACTAAGTGAATTGATTCTGTGTTCCAGTTTACACTCCTGCTGGCTTTAAAGGGGTTGTTCGTTGTTAAATTACCTTTTTTTTTTTTTTTTTTTTACAGTATGATATCGAGAATGAGATTCTGAAACAAATTGCAATTGGTATTTATTTTGTATTATGTGTGTTTACATTATTTTGCTTTTTTATTCAGCTGCTCTCCAGCTTGGGTCTAAATTACCATAGCAACCAAGCAACAGCATGAGTGAGGCACTGTAATATAAACAGGAGAGTAAAGAAAGATAAATAAAATAACAAAAACAATAAAATTGTAGAATCACAAAGCAACAGTTTTTTTTGTCAAATGATGTCAGTGACATCCATTTGAATGATATAATAATAATAATAATAAAAACTAAGACCGATTCTTGCTAAGAATTGCTTGTTCTATAAAAATCTATTATAAATTAATTTAAAGGTGAACTACCCCTTTAAAGGACAACTAAACTCAAAAAATATGGCTATAAATGCCATATTTATATAATGATCTTATTGCACCAGCCTGTCAATAGCAGTAATGATCCAGGACTTCAAACTTGTCACAGGGGGTCACCATCTTGGAAAGTGTCTGTGACACTCACATGCTCAGTGGCATCTTTGGAGACACTGATCTTTACTGCTAAAGGGTTGTGGTTGCCTTGGGCTGGTACAGGAGCCAAAAACATAATGGACAACATTTATAGCCTACTTCTTTAGTTAAAGGAAAAGCTAAAATTAAGTAAGCTTTATCAGAAAGCTCTATATTAATATACCAGTAAACCCTCAAAGTTATGCTGCTCTGAGTCCTCTATCAAAAGAAACACTGCATTTCTTTCCTTCCATTGTGTACACATGGGCTTCAGACTTCCTGTTTTCAGCAAACACCTCAAGGGCTAGGGCTTCAGTATGCTCAAATCCCTCTCCTCCTCCCCTCCAAGCTGTAATCTGAGGCCAGAGCTATGAGCAGCAGGGAGAGACTCAGGCAGGAAGTGATGTCACACCCAGCTAATATGGCAGCTGCTATCCTAAACAGACAGAGAGAGCTTCTAGAGCCGTTCACTCATGTATGGTAAAGCAGGGGTGTCCAACCTTTTGGCTCCCCTGGGCCACATTCGAAGAATAAAAAGTTTCTGGGGCTGAACATGAAATACATAAAACTTTTGTTTTCTAAAAATAAAGGAAATACCCCCAGAGCTCACAGCAGCATGTCCATGTATAATTACCCCCAGAGCTCACAAACATATGGCAAAGTTCCAAGAATATGTAGAAATACCCCCATAACTCACAAACAGATAGCACAGGGGCAAGTACATGAATAAATACCCCCAGAACTCACAAACAGATGGCACAGGGGCAAGTACATGTATAAATACCCCCAGAACTCACAAACAGATGGCACAGGGGCAAGTACATGTATAAATACCAGCAGAACACACAAACAGATGGTACAGGGGCAAGTAATTGTATAAATACCCCCAGAACTCACAAGTACAAGGCTGCAGACTGCAATAGATAGGGCTTTCCTTGCTTCATTTTCTCCCGCGTTGCAATCTGTGCTACTGGCCAATCAGGTGCTCCCAGGCTGCTCTCTCTCCCTGTCACAGCTGAAGTAATATGATCCGGCAGCACTGGGACAAGGGAGGGGGAGCGAGCACCAAGGGAAGGAGCTAAAAGAAAACTCTGCTGCACAGAAGAAAAATTTCCAAGGGAGCGCATCAAAGAATCCACAGTAAGGTGGGGCCGCATCAATGTCCATCCCGGGCCGCATGCGGCCCGCGGGTTGGACACTCCTGTAAGCATTCTGTAGAATAAATAAACTGTTATGGCTTGCACTATTATGGCTAGGGTTGCCACCTAGCCGGTATCTTACCGGCCTAGCCGGTAAAACACCAGCCAAGGCCGGTATTACAAATTTACCGGCAATGTAGCTGCCGGTAAATTTGTAATACCCTTTAAAAATGGCCCTTGCCTTGCCTTAAATCCAATAAAAACTTACCTTTCTCGCGTCTTCAGCCAATCGCTCGTGTGGCTCCGCCCCCTTTGACGTCACGTCACGCCCCTTTTGACATCACACCCCTTTCTGACTCCGCCCCCGCTGGCCGGTAAATTTTTTAGCAAAAGGTGGCAACCCTAATTGTGGCTAATCTGTTGGCAATAAACTGCTTCAGTAGCTTTCCTTCTCCTTTAAGCTTTAGTTCTCCTAAGGTCAGACATCAGTTACACTTTTACCATAAGCTCACACAGGCTAATTATACAGTACCTTCTGCATAATCACAAAGAAACATGTAAGCAGGGCATTAATCTTTGTACGTACATAGTAAGTGGGACCCGTTATCCCTAATGTTCGTAACCTGGGGTTTTACGGATAACAGATCTTTCCTTAATTTGGATCTTCATACCTTATGCCTACTATAAAAGCATGTAAACATTAAATAAACCCAATAGGCTGGTTTTACTTCCAATAAGGATTAATTATCTTAGTTTGGATCAAGTACAATACTGTTTTAGTATTACAGAACTTTTTGCATAATGGGCTTCCAGATAACTGATCCCATACCTGTACTCAAGATTGACCAGCAGGGTTACCATGTATGGGTCCCATACATGCCCATAACCATTATTCATTAGTCCATCCACTCTAGATCTATACATCATGCAACCCAGCCTGCTGGGAGGGCAGGGGAAAGATATGCAGATAGAGGGACCTGAGTCAAACTATGTAGTTCTGGGTCACATAAAATCAAAATGTGCACTAATCCTACATAGATTGTTGCACATAACCCCCTGTAACCCCTTCAACATATATGCACATAATAAGCAATAATACTAAACATTTGATAAAATATAATACAACTAATAATAATAATATATGCACACAATTATCTGTAAATCTGCATACATTTCTTAGTAGTCCTATCAACACATATGCATCTAATTTCCAGTAATCCTGCAATACACATAATCCCCAGTCACTGTGCAACAACATATACACGAAATCCTCAGTAATCTTGCCACATATATGTAGATAATACTTTGCCAGTATATCTGCACATAATGCTTAGTAATCCCCCAGTCACATATGAACAGGATTTGGAAACCAGCAGATTTCTATAGTGAATAATGTATTAATTATAATCACAGAGGAGTTCCATGACCATGTGCTTTTACACAGGTCATGGAACTCTGAGGTGACTTCTATTTAGGGATGCACCGAATCCACTATTTTGGATTCCGCTGAACCCCAAATCCTTAGAGAAAGATTCAGCCGAATAACGAACTGAATACGAACCCTAATGTGCATATGCAAATTAGGGGTGGGAAGGGGAAAACATTTTTTACTTCCTTGTTTTGTGACAAAAAGTCATGCAATTTCCCTCCACACCCCTAATTTGCAGATGCAAATAAAGGTTCGGATTCGGCTGCGCAGAAGGATGCGGCCGAATCCTGCTGAAAAAAATCCCGAATCGAATCCTGGATTCGGTGCATCCCTACTTCTACTATACTCCTATTTTACAACAGATGATATCACTAAGTACTGTTTATATGAATATAATATAAAAGCTGTGAATATCTTGTAAATTATATCCTTATAAATGATGAGCTCTGATGTCATCAGTTATAAACAGTGAGTTCTGATGTCATTTCTGTCACGAGTCACTGAAACTTGTGTATTATAATAAATAAAATACCCCCTCTTGCAAAATTTGAGGATATTAGACGTTACCTGTATCAAAACGCTCAGCCTTCGGCCTAGTGTTTTTATATGGTCATGAGACTCCTTGGTAATTTATATTATCCTTATAATCTACAAGAGGGCGTACTTTATTCACTATATAATTTACAGGATATTGAGGGCTCTTGTATATGTATACAATAAACAGCCATGCATATCCAGTAAATTATATCCTTATAAATGGTGCTTAGGGACGTCTGCTTATAATCAGACTTAAGTGATGTAATTTCTGTCACGACACACTGAAACGTGTGTACCTCCTGTTGCAAAATATGAGGATATTAGAAGTCAACTCAGAATTCCATGACCTGTATAATAATAATACTAATACCCTCATATTTTGCCAGTACACCTTCATGCACACATTTTTTCATAATCCTACCAAAATATTTATAGAGAATCCCCAGTGAGCCTACAAACATAGTATTCAAATACACATTTCATTTAAAGTACGAGCTCCAATGGGGCACAACTGATACCACTACAGGAGCTATAGCACCAGTTCTATCCAGTGCAGAGTTTATACTAACTTAATTTAAATCAGCTGCATGGCACTGTTTTATTATGACAGAGAAAAAGGAAATAATTCTAAAAACGGAATCATTTGCTTAAAATAGACTCAATTGGAAATTACTTTCCTGTCATTCTAAGCTTTCTGGATATCAGGTTTCTGGATAAGAACGCCCATGCCTGTATTTTCATTTTCACTCCTCTCTTGTGCCTTTTTTTAAAATTTTTAATCTTATTTTCCTTACTTTCCTACCCTTCATTCTTTTTTTTGACAGGTCCATAAGTAAAGATGGCCATAAACAGGGAGATCTGCTCGTTTGATGATCGGATCTCTCCCAGATATGTTTACATTGAGGTGGAAGATATCGAGCTGATCCAACTGTGGGCCCTAGGGCTCAATGATCGGATCAGAATGGAGGCAATACAGGCTGTTGGATCGTGGGACAGTGTCAATGCACTGATCGACAGGATTTTTTAACCTGCCTGATCGAGAACTGGAAGACTTTCAGCCAGATATCAATCAAGGAGGCCCATTAGATGCCCCCACACATGGGTCAATAAGCTGCCGACTAGGTCTGTAGGCAGCTTTTATTGGCCCATGTATACGGCCTTAAGAGCGTCTGATTCTGTCTAACCCCTCCCCCCCCCAACCATATATATATATATATATATATATTTATGCATCTGAGGACGATCACTGTTGGGGCTTTTCTTAATGTGCATGAAGGCGCATGAAGCTCCCTCCTGGTGCGAGTGCTCTGGCGAGGGCATTTAAAAAAAACAAAAAAAAACACCAGTACCCCAACCGGAATGCGGGCTCTATCAGCCCGCACATTTGGTTGGGGGTAACGGTTTTGCATGATAGGTGCCCTTTAATAAAATATCTCCCTAGCTGCCACCAGAAACTTGGGAGTGACTACAGCGGGTAAACTAGGACAACATGAAGTAATATTTTGTGGGCTTTTTCTGTGCCCTGGTGCTGTGGAGCAGGTGGTACAGTCATCTCTGGATCTACTACACACATTCTTTATACTGGATTAAAAAGTACAGGCTTGATGGGCCCCTCAGTCAACTGCCTCAATTGCCTTATTTTCAAGCCCCGCTAATGTAGTGACAGCATAATGCATTTCCCCGATTTTACATTTTCCTGGATTTTGCATCATTTTTCTCTAGTCCACTGAAGAGCATAAAATGGGGATTGTACTGTATTTAGATGGTAGTGACAAGTTATGCAGCACTTTACTGTAACAAAATTAAAATCATGTAACAAACAAAAGTTGCAGAACGATATAGAAGGATGAAAGGACCTTGATCACAAAATATTTTGCAGCAGTCTTAAAGGGGTGGATCACCTTCAAGTTAACTTTTAGTATATTGTAGAAGGGCCAATTCTAAGAAACTTTTCAATTGGTCTTCGTTAATTATTTTTCATAGTTTTTTAATGATTTGCAATTTTCTTCTCTTTCTTTGCAGCTTTCAAATGGGGGTCACGGACACCATCTAAAAACAAATGCTCTGTAAGGCTACAAATGTATTGTTACTGCCACTTTTTATTACTCATCTTTCTATTCAGTCCATCCCCTATTCATATTCCAGTCTCTTATTCAAATTAATGCAGGGTTGCTAGGGTAATTTGTACCATAGAAACCAAATTGCTGACACTGCAAACTGGAGAGCAGCTGAATAAAAAGCTAAATAACAAAAACCATAAACAATAAAAAATGAAAACCAATTGCAAATTGTCTCAGAATATCACTCTCTACATTATACTAAAAGTTAACTCAAAGGTGTACAACCCCTTTAACATATATATATGTAAATACCAAGGCCACTGCACACGCTTGACAACAGGATATATACCCCGGCGCTACCAGAGTTTCAAAATATAGAAAATCGGATGCCGGTGCACACAGGGAATTTTTAGCTGAATTCTCCTTTATTGAATCGACGTTTCGGTCCTCTGTTGGGATTTATTTAACGCCACTGACACGACTCTATACAGGAAGATGACAGGCTCCTGCTCCCTGGTTTATTGTAAGGATTAGTCGAGGTTGGCAACAGCCAGTGGCAGCTGATTTTGCTTTCACTTCATACTCATGACTAGGCAATCCCTGCTTGAAAGGCCTGAAGAGAAACACATAGGGAAGGGCTCTGCCTCTCTCGCCTGAATCAACACCCGCCTAAGGAATTGATTTCCTCCGAGCACATTTATGATGGCAGCACAGGAATGCCAGGGCCATGCTGCCAGCCGGAGCACATACAGAAATAAACAGGTTTAACCCCCCATTCAACCCAAAATGCAGGCAGCACCCATAGGTGCTCACGCCATCACAACCAATTCTACTACCACAATTAGCTCTGCAACACCCCAAACACTGCCGTCAGCCGGCTCTAACTTACTCAGTTCGTCCTGTGCAGCAGCAGCAGCAGAGCTAGGAGCAGCCATTTTCACCGGTAGTACTAACACAGGGAGCAGCCGGGGGAGGGGCTGTTCTAGTTCCTGACTGCACACTGATATCACTGCTGCTGCTTTCTGTGACACGGTTATATTTAGAAAGAGGTTGCTCTGCCCTGACAGACGCCTTTTTAGTCACAGCGGGGAAAGGACAAGAAAGATGGCACACATTACAGAGAAGGGCATCTAACTTTACTCTAACAGAGAAAGCAGCCAAAGCTGATATGTGAAATTAGTGGCACTGCTGGTGAATTTCAGTATAAACAATGTTGCTGCCCTTTGTGCATTGAAACTCAGCAAAGGGGCACGCCTCTACTGTTCCACACTCTAACACCACGCACCTCGACCTAAACTAAATACAAGGGGACTGGGGAGGCCTAGCTACCCCCCCCCCCCCCCCCCCCCCCCCCCCCCCCCCCAGGGTTTCTACAAAAGAAACTTTCATAAAGGGAGGGTTCACCTTTAAAGCAATTTTAGTATGTTATAAAATGGCTAATTCTAAGCAAGTTGGTCTTCATTATTTTTTTTTTATATATAGTTTTTGAATTATTTGCCTTCTTCTTCTGACTCTTTCCAGCTTTCAAATGGGGATCACTGAAACCATCTAAAAACAAATGCTCTGTAAGGCTACAAATTCATTACAATTTCTCATCTTTATTACCCGTCTTTCTATTCAGGCCTCTACTATTCATATTCCTGTCTCTTATTCAAATCCATTGATGGTTGCTAGGGTAATTTGGACCCTAGCGACTAGTTTGGCAAAATTTAAATCTGGAAGCTGCAGAACAAAAAGCTAAATAACTCAAAAACAACAGCTAATAGAATATGAAAATAAATTTGTGAGCAGGTGAGCAGCCCATTTACATTTTTAAAGCAAGCGGCCTACAGATAGCAAGTCTGGGCCTGCTACAGACCTGCCTATCTCATTCGTAT
>CM044431.1:116194058-116204855 GCA_024363595.1 Xenopus borealis | reverse complement strand
GGCCCCTGGTCTAAGGTTTTCTGGTGGGCCCCTGGTCTAAGGTTTTCTGGTGGGCCCAGGCATCCCAGTCCGACACTGCCTGTAGTTAATTTTCTCTGATCAACTAGTGTGTCAGCACCCACTTATATTAATGATCGTAAATATGCAGATACATTAGGTTTTCTTATGCCCATGTTTTTCAAAAGATAGAGAAAATAGTAAAGTGAAAGCAAACGACAGATAAAATAGGATATGTTTTCTATTACATTATACCCTTTATTATAACTCAAGCCTTTTTCTTTTCAACTGAATATTACACATGGCTCAGCAGAGCTTGGTTGAATGACATAGGAATGCTCCTGTCCCACTTTCAATTTTTCCTGCATGTCTTGTCAGTGCTGTTTAAAATGACATATGATCCTCTGGACTTAACATCTTTCAAAGGCATTAGTATTGTGAGTCCCTCTTTTTGTATTAACCCTATCAAATTATACTGCTGAATGGCCATATCATGATTCATGCTGGAGTAAAGCAGATAAGTAGAGGCTTGTACTGTAAACAAGTATATAATTTGTAAAGCCATGCATACTACTTGCACTTTGCCTAAAAAAATAACTCATAGATTAGGGCCAATTAAAATTTAATTTATAGCACAGATTAAGGGGGTTGTTTACTTAAGTGTGAATTTATCT
The DNA here is from genome assembly GCA_024363595.1 of Xenopus borealis. Classification (NCBI taxonomy): domain Eukaryota; kingdom Metazoa; phylum Chordata; class Amphibia; order Anura; family Pipidae; genus Xenopus; species Xenopus borealis. Next base: position 116,204,184 of record CM044431.1, on the reverse strand, counting down.
CATATTTAAAAAAAAAAAAAAAACAAACAAAACACAAACTGCCATGCTTGATTTGACCTAATTTATTTATGAAATAACCCATAATAATAGGATTGCAGAAAAATTCAAGAGAAAACTCGAATAGCTTTGAATTGATATAGGTGCCCCTCCCATTGACTTATACATGACTTTGACAGATCTAAGATGGCTGATTTTCGGATTCTGGATTTTTGCAGCATCGGGTATAGTAAATCTTGAAAAATTCAAGTTTTTTTTAATGAAAAATTCACGTTTGTGCTCCAAAAAGCCCAACCAGATACATTCGAGGTTTAGTAATCAACCCCCTAATATAAGTGAAATATTGTCCAGCAATTGTGGTGACCAGTGCATACAAAGCAAGGCTGAAGATTACCTCCTGAATGGACTTTTGAAAATGCTTTATTAGAGCAAACACAAAAGGGTAGTTAACGATCAACATTTTAATCCTTGGGCTACAAAAGGTCCTTGGAAAGAAATGAAATGTTATCTTACTGTATATTTGCTGCTTTAGTGAACTGAAATAATTCGCCAGTGACTATGCTGGTTTACTCTCTCTTTCCTTTTTAGCACATGTTTATACCGTCTGTGTGTTTGTTTGCTAACATGAACACGGTAAGGGGCCTAGCCACGCTCAAGGACTAAAGTTGCATACAATGTGTTGCATACTGATGCTTTTACAAAGATATTCTTGGAATCTAAAATATTTGGATGTCAAAAACTGTCGTAAGTGAACCTTCCACATTGTTAATGTGATAAATGCAATGTTTTTGGACTAGAGTCAAGTCAAAAAAATGTGAAAATGACATCTCTTTTTCATTTATTTTAAAATGTAATTATAGATGTGTGTGAAGAAAAATTTATACCCAAAAATGAGGCGTATTTGTCAGAGTTCATCTTGTTTTGAGCAGCTTCTGTCATGTGTTGTCACTTGTATATGGTACTGTGAGTTACCTGGGCGAGGCAATTTTTATCACAGTTTTATCTGTTTGCCTCTAGGTTGTTCATTAATGAGACATATATTTTGGAACCAGGTAGCACCCCTCCCCCCCTTACAATGCTCACTAATGTGTTTGTTTATAGAATGTAAATTGGGTGCAAAGTACATAGGTATCAGAGTGGGTGTTCTCTAAAATAAAAATCCATTTTCATGGTGCAGAGTGCTAACTTAACCTTTAAACTAACAGGCAGTTTTACTAATCCTAAAATAGTTTGACTTTTTTTCATAATACAAACATACTGTACTCATAACTTAACAATAGTGCTCAAAATGCATTTTCTGACAGATATATGTAGCCATTTTAGGTGCAGCACAGGAAAAACTATCCCTATATCATATTCTGTGTGCATTTTCATGGATGTCAAAATGCACTCAATTTTGCACCTTGAACAACAAGGGTTCATTAGCACAGGGACTTCTATATACATTTGAGAAGTGCAGCCGGGTGGAAACAAAGCAATGGGAAAACACATATGGAAGAAAACACAGAATCTTCAATATACAGCAGTACTAAGACGTCTATCCACATTTAGTCAGGCAGTTTGACTGATTTCAGCCATGGTGCTCAACTGTCAGGGCTTGTACAGAGCCTCTGTTATTGCAAGGAATTAGCAAGATAACAACTGCTAATTGAGCTATTTTTAAATTGATTGTTTTACTACCTGTCAACAAAGTGACTGTGTTTTTAAAATATAAATTTTATGTACTGTCACAGGCATGATTACCTGAACCATTCATTGTAACCAGGTACATTTTTTTGCCAGACTGGTGAACGTTAAACCTCAGGCCATTGTTTAATTTTCCTAAATGATGTACTACAGCTGTGAGGCGGCACTGTAATCTGATAGGTCTGAGCCTTCAACTTGTTTAATGCCATTCTATTTGTTTGTATGCATAGTTGTACAGTTTAACCATTGCAGGTCTGAGAATGCAATGCCTTGAAATAAATTACTTATGCTGGCTCCAGTTTTCTTGATATCTGACCAGGCCAGACAATCTGCCTGACTATTGGTTTGATAGTAGTACAGTTTAGATACACAAAAGTGGGTGGTCAATACTTATTTATCTGATTGGCGTGGCCTATGGGTCAGATCACTAAAAGCAGGTGTATACTGTGTATACACATTCATTCACAAAATTAAGTATTCAAGCTATCTGAAATGTTCAGTTCATGAAAAGTGTGTTTTCCAGTAGTCTCCAACAGCAGGAAGAATCTATAAGCCATTGTTAGTTTCTTTGGGTAGGGATGGCAGTAGACCTGAAAGCTGACTGCATTATTTGCTTTTTGGAGTGGGAGTTCTTGGGTGACCCCTTCTATAAAAGTATATGAATCAGGAAGAGTTAGTATAATTACCACACCTTAACACCAAACTGTTCCATTTTTTGTGGGATAGTCCCGATTTTGACAGCTCAGCCTGCAGCCCTGGATTGTTACTGAAATGTACTGACTTTTCCAACTCTGCAGAATCATTGGCTGCAGCAAAATAATCCTCCAAATAGAATCCCAGTTTATCTGTTTAAATCTGGCTCCATGATCTTTGTCCCTGCAGTTGGAGTTGGAAACATTTAAGGGGATGTAAATCTCTACCAGTAACTGAACTAGGTGGGGGCGTTTGTGCCTAATTTCTGCACCGCTGCTGCCAACTCCTGCCGGCTGCAGCGGGCGCGAGACTGCCGGGAGGCACCTCTTGCTCCCCCGGTAGTTACACCCCTGATCTCTACACAGTCGCTGACGGCTCTACAGGGAAACAAACAAAGCTGCTGGAGTTCTGAAAGGCTGGGAAGTAAGGCAGGGCTCCCCCTGCTGTTCATAAGTATGACTGTTTCCCTGCACAGCAGTTAGGGACCATTTGACAATTCCTATCCATAGCAGTAAATGAAGGGAAATTTTTAATCTATACAGTCAGGTTTCTTATAAAAATGGTACACATTTTTTGAATAAAGATTTTGGAGAGAGTTGTCTTTTTCATTATAGAAAGTAAAAATTGGATTTTATTTTTTTGCCTTTACATGCCCTTTAAAGTAATGAAAATATAATGTACTGTTGTGCTGCACTGGTAAAACGTCAAAAACTCTACAATAGTTTATATATATGCCATGTGAGCAGCCATTCAGTTGTAGGGTACATGATAGATAACAGATAAGTTCTTAAGAATCCCATTATATACTGCAGAGCTTATCTTTTTCATCTTTGAATGGATGCCCCTATGGCTACACAGCAGCTTGTTTATATGAATATAGTAGTCTTTATGAAGCATACATGCCAGTTTTACCAGTGCAGTGTAACTGTACACTATATTTTGATTACTTGTAACACTTTTGATTTTTTTTTTTTGTGTTACCGTTCCTTTAAGCAGATTTAGCTTTGAGGTTTATTTTGTTTTTTTTTTTTACTTTTATTACTTTTAGTGGGGTTGAATATGTATGCTATTGGATATCATAACAGTTGGTGTTGAAAGCCTGCCTGCTGCTTTCTTGGGTACCACAAACAATCAAAAAAGAAAGAGGCCTAGCTCACTCATTCAAGCTGCATGAATTGTTTCTATTTTGGAGCAAGATACAAGTATAGAGCACACTACAGTTCACACTAACTAATGCAGTTTGTACTTTTCATACAGAATGGGTTACTGGGATTTCCCAGAACATGTGCCACTGAAGTTTGATAAACAAGTTGACTGGTCAAAAATTAAACCTATAGCTGTCTGCATAAGGAGTTACACAAGAGGCAGTGTTCTGGAAGAACAAGATATACTGATATCAATTTAGTGTGTAAATGAGAGGCTTTCTCGGGTACCTGTACTCAGCTGCTACATAACTTGATACCTTGTATTGCTGAATCAGGTGAATTAGAACAATCCATTTTTTAAATTGTATTCTTGAGTGACCATCTCACTTGTTTATTTTATTTACCATTTATTTATTTACCATTTAACAAACTTGAGGCCTAAGAAATTGGCTTTCAGGTTTTTACATTCCTTTTTTAATAAGTACGCTAATGAAACCACACGCATGATAATATGCATTTTCCATGCATTTTTGTTTTTTCTCATTCCTCACAATTCCACTCAGAATAGTTTTAGTAAACTTTTGTGAAAAAAAGAAAAGCAGAAAAGCAATTTACATGTAAAATGTAGCCATAATTACGTCACCAGCATACAATACAGCAAATACGTATATACACAATCCATCTCGCAAGAGTTTGGCCGTCATTTTGAAAATACATGGCGTATTGCAGTGAAGTGTATTTTCAAACCTGTCCAATAATATGGCGTTGTGCGCCATATTCCAATTTTTTTCAATAAGGCTTAATTTTGTTTGTATGTATGGTCAGCTGTTTTTAGAAATGCAACGTAAAAAAGCCACATGTGACCTAATGCTTAAAGTGGACCCGTCACCCAGACACAAAAATCTGTATAATAAAAGTACTTTTCAAATTAAGCATGAAATCCAATTTCAAATTTTTATTAAAGCATTCATAGCTGTTTTAAGCTTGTTTAAAAATCTCAGCTGTCAATCAAATATTGTCTGCCACTCAGAGGCGGGGCAGATAATTGCTTTCACTTTCCATTCAGCACTTCCTAGATGCCATTGCTCCCCACACATTCCCCCAGTTCTCTTAACTGTTTAATTGTGTAGCCAGGACATGGGAATAGACATTGGGTCCCCCATTGTGGTGCTCAAACAAGATTCTGAGATGATGCAAGGCTTGCCTTAATAAGAGTGTCCACAAAATGGCTCCTGCCTGCTTGCTAGCATTATGAATTCCCAGACTGAAGAAAACAAGATTAAAATAATTTATATAGTGTAATTAATGTTCATTCATGTAAATAGGATTTTGAATATTTTTTTGGGGTGACGGGTCCACTTTAAAGGGCTATTATACCTGCAAGTTTTCCCTAGGGTTGCCACCTGGCCGGTTTTTTACCGGCCTGACCGGTATTTTAGATGTCCGACCTCAATGTTATTAATAGGGAAAAAAGCTCAATATATAGGAATGCCGGTATTTTTATTATTATTATTTTTAAAGAAAAGGTGGCAACCCTAGTTTTCCCTGACAATTATTCTTACAATGCCAGTATAGCTTTATTGTGTCTATCGTTTGGACAACCCTGCTTTATATAAATAGTGAGGCCATATAAAATCTGTTGAATTTGCCACTTCTAAAGCCAGCCAAAACATACAGAGAGGTGCTGTCTGTAGAATGCAGAACAGATTTACTGATTTTTTTAAATTAATGTTTTGGGGACATTAGGTCTTATTTACTAAAGTGGACCAAAGACAAAAAAGTATCCTGTTTATTGTATCTGGTGCATTGTCTGCTCCTATTAATAGGAAGTGGGCAAATTAAATGCCCCCTTTCTTGCCACAAGCTAATGAGCACCAGGACCACATGGTGCTGGGTAAACCTGTACTTTTCTCACTCTTATGACAGGCGTAATGCAGAGCATTCCCATAAAAAAAGTTGCAAAGTGCTGCTTGCTCCAACAGTTCTATAGGTGCACGTGCTCTGTGAATTTCACTGCCTACTCAGTTGGCACACTTGCTAAATACCAGAAGGCTTGCTCAAGTAGCATGACCCATGTTCTCTGTTAATAATAAGCTCTATGCAAGCTGGCACTGGTCTTCACTGGGAAAACATACAGATCCAGACTGGGATGCCATGGCAAGTACACAAATTGCCTAAACAGCCCACCACCAGCCCACTAAGTGGTGACTGTCTATGGCATTTTACAGCAGCCTTTACAGATTTCCAGTCTCTGCCTGGCAACACAGCTTGTGCTGTGCTGGGTACCAATGAAGAACATGCTCTAAAAGATGGAAACCTATGTTATAAAAGTAAAAACATCACAATCCTAGACATTAAAAATTAATAAAATATTCTGTTGATCAGTTAACTCATTTACTCAAAATACCGATGGTCAAATTTCAAAAAAAATTTTCATTCGAAATTCGACCAATATGCACATGAATTAAAGGAGAATCAGCAGTGTCTGTTTTCCAAAACACTTTTCTTGTAGACATGTAAACTGAAATGAAATATATAATATATAGACAGGTCTTCCCTTTCAGACTATGGAAGAAAGGATTGTTCGGAACAAATGAGACGGTCAGTGGGCTAGATAAGGCTAGCACAATGTTGGCACTAATTACATTTGTGCTTTGGAAGAAAAAAAAGTGGCTCATGGCCAAGTACCATTTTTTCCTCTAATTTGTTTGTACTGTAGTCTCTCCATGCAAACATTTTCTTTTGTGTAAGTTTTTACATATGGCTGTCATTGTGTGTTTGTGCAGCTTGGTGTACAGACCTCTCAGGTACTGATCTGAACATTGTGCAAGATTGGAAGTGCTTTTTGCACATTGTACAGCATTAGTTGTGACTGTGCTTAAGAGTACAGTGCCATACTATATGTTTTAGATATCTGAGTGCGACACACATACTGTATTTGTGCTGTAGCTACAATCCAGTCAAAGTCCATCACCTTTGTTTGAATAAACTCTATCTTTACTGCATGCTCAAGTCATATATGAACACACTTTATAGTGAGTAAAAACAGGAGTGGGTGTGGGAGATATATTACAATACTGAACAATTCAGTGGCCCAAAGGAGAGAGAAGGTGCACATATTTGTGATATTTCTCACAGATAAGTGGTATTATTATGGCAAGAGTAGTTTTTATACAACATAAAATGACTTTACCTGTGATGTAAAAATGACTTACTGTCAGAGAACAATATAAGCATTGTACAGTTTAGTCAAGGGCAGTTTTAAGGTATTTTAGGTTAATGACAATTGCAATTGCATTCTGCACTGCTGCTTCTGACTCTTAAAACAATGTAGCAGAAGTCTTCTCTCTTCTGTCCAAGTCTTCATTTCCCACAGTGCCTTGCGTGCTTCTTAGAAGGTCTGCCATTCTACTACATTGTTTAGCAGAGCAGAGAATAACAAGGATCAGGCAGATTCTAGTGATGTGCAGGCCCGCCCGATATCAGTGCAACCTCAGCGCAGCATTTGCATGACACGGGACACCTTACACTGCCGGCTTCCTGCTTTGGGCTTCTGATTGTATAGGTGTGTGTTCGCCCTGCCACCTTTGTGATGTCAGTGGGGTGGAGTGGAGCAGGCCTATAAATAGAGGGGAGGAGGAGTGTGCGACTTTTTCTCGACCCGCACATCACTAACAGATACTTCTTTCAATACTCAATACACTTGGAAGGATTTTATATTGAACATTTGTAATAAATGTATATTGGAAAACTGCTTCCAATTAGATTTTCTTTCATTAGGCAAACTGTTATTTTTGGATTTACACTTAAGTAATATTAATAAATCAAAGACAGTCAACTTTACAGAGAAGATGATCCATCTTTATAGGATTAGTTGACTGACCCATCCATTATCTGTCTGCAGTTTCATTGACTTGGTTAATGTACAGTTGCACTTATGAGATGAGTGGGAGTCACTGTAATTGTTATGTATGCTGCATGTATTGATGGGCTAATATCCATTATCTACCATTATCTGTACATGCACTTTAATACCTGTTCTCGTGAGGATGCAGTCAATGTTCCTTCTAATTCCTTCTCATCTATGTGAGGGGAAAAAAAACTTGTTGTTTTAAACTTGTGTGTTTTTAAAACTGTGTGCTCAGGTCAGAATTGATACAAAATGTTATGTTTTCTACAATTTGTGATTACAAACACGAACGCACACCTTATAGATGCGGTGTTCTTAATACATGAAATACATAAAGTATTTATATAGCACCAACATATTTCGCTGCGCTGTGAGATAAATCTGCTGATTAATGTTTTTTCATTTTCAGATGAATGATCCACAAATTCTATTTGCAGACATCCCTTATTTGGTAGTTACTCTCTTGGGTGAGCAATTGGGTTCAATGCTTATTTCTTCAACCCTCCATGCAGTGTTGTAGTTACTAAATATTCTTGGCACAAGAATCAACTATATGCCTTTTGATGGTGAAGTGGGAAACTGCACAGAGTTTTAGGGCCCTGTTTTTAGAATTTTGGGTGGTGGTTTATGATTAATATTATAAATTAGTGGGAGCAGACGTAACTTATTAAAGTGGTAACCTTATTCACAGGTTTTTATGAAACAGCTCCCTCCTGTGGCTATATTATCAGAAAATAAAAAGTGCTATTTTGTCTTGGTTTTATCATGCAATAATTTTTGAAGGAAGCATCAAAGAACCATTTGAGCAAAAATATTGGTTTCAAAATTCACAACTGGTCTACATAATGTCAATGTAGGACATACATTGGAAAAAGAAGGGCAAAGAATAATACATTCATTGCTAGCATTTTGTGCAAGGGGTACTGTATGACCAATTTCCTTCTGTACCCAGGTGGTCTTTACATGGGCTTGGGCTGAGTGCATGTGCAGTACTGAAGTTCTTGTAAGACAGAGTGTACTTGGCATTTGCCCACGCCAAGCCTATACAAAAACACTAGAGAGCAGAAGCAAAATAGAAATGATATTCTCCACACTCCAAAATGTAGATGATGCACTCAACAGCAGAAAACTTTGGGACAATTTGTGTTTTTGTAAAATATGTACTGCAGCTCAGGCTATATATTTAATAGTTTTGCTCACTGGGCAACACCTTGGCACCCTGCATGTGATTTTCTGTTTCCTTGTCCTTTGAGTTAAGGTCCTTTGTATTCTTTTTTAGCTTGTTTGTGGTTTAACTTATTCCATGTGCTTGTATTTGTTTCCTTGGAAGTAGCAGATATCTACAGACAAATAGAATTAGAATAGAATTCAGACAATGTGCGATCTTTGGTCACGTTATCAGTATGCAAAGTCCAGCGAAAACTAAACCAATAAACACTTAATCAGTGATGGCTTTGACTATGTAAGCTTGATCATTTTATAGCCATCCAATAAAACCACCTTGGCACTTGTAACTTTTCCTGGGACAATGGTTGTAAAAAAAATACTTTGCATACTTTTAGCGTATATAAATTGCTTGCTGTGCGCCTAGATTTGGGGGCAGATTTATCAAACTGAGAGATTCGAACTGACCTCGCTTTCTATTCATTCCTATGGGATTTTTAGAATCGTATTTATCAATGGAATTCACCATTTGATAAATATGGTTTTAGAAATCCCATAGGAATGAATAGAGAGCGAGTGAGTTTTATTGTGGTCAGTACACTTTGATAAATCTGCCCCCACAGCCATTTAAACCTTTTGTCACTGTGCCATAGCAGAGTCCTTCTGTTTTCCAAAGAATATTTGTGCCATCTGCCATAGAAAGAAGAGGGACATCAAGACCCAGAATCCTTCACAATAGGAGACATTAAAGGAGGGGTTGAATGATCCTGTGAGTCTAAATGGGAGTGGGAATATGGTTTCCTAAAAGTCAGAGATAAACTATCATGATTTCAAGAATCAGTTATATTGGTATAAAAATGTATGTGTGTATATGCTCTGGCTAAGACATAATGTAATCAGATTTTTTCAGTTTCTTCTATGGCCCTCACCCATCAGTTTCTTTGCCTCCTCCATTTAGGCAGGTGTAAGGTTATGTAAATATACAAACAAGTTGTGTGACTGAAAGTTTCTGAAATCCCCTTGTTTTGCCGACCAAGTGAAGCTCGTTTCTCCTCGAGTAAAAAATGCAAATTTCCAAGTTTTATAAGGTCAGCGCTAACGAAAGCTCAGGGGAAAAAAAAAGGGATGAAAAAGGAAAACAAATAGATGATATAGTGTAGTAATTATTGGCAGAGAAAGGAAATCTGCTTTGCTTTATTAATTAATTAGGGATTTTATTGAAATCTATTGGGAACATTTGGCGTGGCAACGATTTCATTTAATTTCATGATAAGACCCTTATATGTCATTGAGAGAGATAGTAGAAATTAAGAACTGCAGTGGGAGTTAGCGCAGGGTTGCCATAGAGACGCGCCTATCCGTATGAAAAAGAAGTGAGGACTCAAAGCGAAGCCGGAGACACACGCAACTATGGCAACCACTCTTTTTTTAAGAGACTCGGAGGAAAGACCCTACCTACGGAATAGACCCTGATGAAGTCGCTGAAGCGACGAAACGCGTAAGGCATAATCTGCTGACATCACAACTGAGC
>CM044431.1:116162316-116174544 GCA_024363595.1 Xenopus borealis | reverse complement strand
AAAAAAAACAGACAATATATACAAATAATTACAACTTTTTTTTTATTTGTCTGTGATTCATTTAGTTCTAGCATGTTAGGTGCTTGCTCAAATAAACTTTTTAGTGCAGGTATGGAACCTGTTATCAAGAATGCTTGGGAATTGGGGTTTTCCGGATAAAGGGATCATTACGTATTTTTTATCAGCATAATAAAACCTAATGTAAACACTAATAACAATAATACTTTTAATAATGATATATCTCAGTTAGGGTCAAGTACAATGTACTGTTTTATTATTACAGGGGAAGAAGAAATAATTTTTTAAAATATTAATTGTTTGATTGAAATGGAGTCTATGGAAGATGGCCTTCAGAACTTTCTGGATAATTGGTTTTGGATAATGAATACTATACAATACAAACGGAATTATTTCCATGAAGAAGTAAAATGATAATTGTGGACTTATACTATACTGTATATTAGTGTCACACAAAGTCACACTACCTCCTTTTTAATTTTCCACCTGTATGTTGTTTTCTTTTGGCTGCATTGTACCTTCTAAAAATGGGTTTCTGAAATCAGCCTTACATGTATATGTAATGAAATCAGGCACCCACTTACGTATCAGATGATGTCACATGTACTTACCAGAGACAAATGAACATTTTTTTACATTATGCAGACTGACTGTTATATGATCTTAAAATAGTTTAAATAGAAGGTTTATCAATGCGTTCTGTGTCAGATTATCAGACTACTGATAAAAACTGTAGGTCCGTGAATATACGGCCATCTATTGTATCTGCTATAGTCATCATCCTCTGCCAAAAGCTTCCATTTAACCTTCAAAACAACGTTTCATCCTAGAGCTGTTCGCCAAAATTGCTGCAAATATAATAAATTGTTATAGGGCAGCATGTTACATGAATGCTGAATTAAGTGGACAAAACTCACAGAGGGCTATGTTACTTTTACAGAACAAGTAAACGTTTTTTTTTTCTATCTCTAAATTTGCTCTAAACAGCCCCTCAAATTAATGTACCTTAGTCCCTGCTGCAAGTCTGCTCTGGTTTCTGTGTTATCAGCAGCTTGTTTCACCTTCTTCCTGGTGCAGAGTGAAGCCCTGCCCCTTAGCTTTCTGAGCTGACCTTATCTCTGTGACTAGTCCTGGAGATCATTTGCATACTGTGACATAGCAGAGACCAGTGTGTGCTGCAGCTTTTGCTTGGGGAAACTAGCTTATTAATGCACACACTGGCTCCCTCTTCCTCTCTATTGTGGAACAGCAGCAAATGGACTGCTCAGTAAACTAAGGGGCTGGGCTTCACTCTGCACCAGGAAGAAGGGGAAACAAGCTGCTAATAACACAGAAACCAGAGCAGACTTGCAGCAGGGACTAAGGTACATTAATCTGGGGGGCTGTTTAGAGCAAATTTACAGAAAGAAAAAGAAAAACATTTACTTTTCCTTTAAAAGGGCACACAACACAAGAAATTAATGCACTATATTAATTATAGATATAGTAATATAATATATAGGGATTTTCACCTCTTGGACAAATTGGAGAGGTTACTGATGGGTGTTTTGCTTTCCTCTGGATCAACTAGCAATTAGGCAGGTTTCATTTAGACAGAAATGATTGAACTTCATGGATGTGTTTCTTTTTTTCAACCTAAATTGCTAAGTTACTATTGAAACCAAACTGTTGGTTGCCAGGCTGTTTTCCCAATAATAATTTGGTCCAAAGAGAAAAAAGGTTAATGGAGAAGGAAAGTCTAAATCACAGGGGGGGATGCTCACACAGAAATACCCTGGGCTGGTGCAGTTGTCTGTTAACAGGACCACCATTCTGGGGTATCAAAGGAGCAGGGATATATAATTACTGGGATTGACAAATATAAGGCACCCCGCCTTATATTTGTCAATCCCAGTAATTATATATCCCTGCTCCTTTGAGAATCACTGTTGTATCAGCTCCTGGTTTGCTAAGGTGACTGTTTAGCCTAACACAACATAGCTTGTGGAAGACGGCTTTGGTGAACCTGGGGAGTATTTAATAGCACTAATTTGTGGGGGCCCGGTCTAACTGAAATGCAGATGCTCCTTATGCTTCAGGCATTCTTGTAAACAGAGTATTGCTTATTCTAAATATGGCTTGTATTTTTTTCTGTTCTGGGAATTTAAACATGATGTAATCATTGCTCAAGAGGTTATTTGCTTTTATGCATTTGTAAATTAGATTATGAAGTCTGTGGCTGAAAATCCAGCTGGTGGTATATTACTGCATAGCACATAGCTCACAGATAAAAGCTCACAAACATATTTCCATTTGTAACCACCTGCAATAATGGTGTGCTTGAACCTCTTCAGTAAGGAACCCATCTTCTGAGCAAATACAGTGTGCTATGATTTCCATACCATATTTATAGTCAAGAGCATTTATCAAATCTGCAGAGAACTTGTCATTGTCTGGTGAAATCATAGGCAGATTTGTAGGCAAGGAATGTGACCAAGGGATAACCATGGAAAATATCCTTACAAAAATGGAAACATTAGGTAAGTAATATAGCCATAAATAAACTGTGGTTCCTTTCAAAGATCTTCGCTCCACCTCTCTGCCCATTAGCTGACTACAATCTCATGGTGGCCACACATGGGTTGATAAAATCTTGGTGCCCTTAGAATATCTGGCCAAAATCAAACAGATATCTATGGAGCAGACAAGAAAATCCCATCAATTTAGATGTGGTCCTTGTCCAGCCGTCTCTGTAGTTCCAATATATGATCTGATCAGTGGCTACAACTTGGGTGGTCAAATAACATTGGCCAATCTCACCATACAAGCCCATCTCAATGTGTATGGCCAGCTTCAAACACAACGCAGTCTTTTGCCATTTGTATGTGTACATACATTCATTAGGACAAGACTAATGAATAAGACTAATGTAAATGTCCACCAGGTGGCAGAGTATCAGTGTTCAAAAGAAGGTGGTGAGGGGAAATATATATTATTTTATAGAAAATTTATTTAATAATTCTTGAACATTTTCAAACACAAATTTGCTGTCAACATTGTCATGGTAAAAAAAACTTTTCTTGACAGTTAAGCTACAAAGTCAACTTAAAGGAAATGTTAAACTTGTGCAATCCCAGCAGAGTTAGGTGCTTAGTGCCTAACTCAGTGCCTTCTTTTTATGTTCAATTTAGGCAGTTACCTGATTCCTGGTTTAGAGCATATGCAAACATGAGTACTAGGGAGAAAGAGATTATCATTATGTATTTTGCTTAATGCAAGGTTCGCTTGGTGACAGTGACAGTAAGTAGATACAGATGCTCTTAACTGTTGATCTTTGATTGTCTTTATTGAAGTGAGAGGATCAGGTAGGAGCATATTAAAATAATTTAAATAATGCAAAGGAGAAATGTTATTAAAGCATTAAATTAGGTAATGCAAAGTCCTACTAGTCTGGTTGAACTTTGCAAAAGTTGGACATCTCCTTGAAAAAAGTATCTGCGTACCGTACATATATTTCAACAGTTCAAACGATTGGATTAGAAGGGAACCCTAGTTATTACTATTATAATTCTTTATACAGCACCAATAAATTCCACAGCACTTAACAGAGATTATAGATCATTCACATGGATCCCAAAGGGAAACTTACTGTGTACTGTCCTTATCACAAGCAAAATTCCTGACGACACTACTTTTATCGTTTGATACATTAGAAGAGGCTTAGCGCATACGTTTTAACCCTTACTAACTGAGTATTATTAAAGGGAGTCTATTTTACATTGGCATCAGTGTAGGGTTGCCACCTTGCTGGTATTGTACCGGCATGACCTATAAAAATTATAGTTTATCCCAATGGTATTAATAGGAACAAAAGATAAATATATAGGAAGGCCGGTATTTTTTTCCCTATAAAAGGTGGCAACCCTACATCAGTTCTTACTTTTTTCATATACCTAAACTCAGTTTCAGTTTATCTGCATACCCGTTGTGATGTGTTTCTATCTATGTGTTTTTATCAGGTCTTTGCATGCCTATTTTGGTGAAATTAATGGGGAAGACGGTTCACACCAATATAGGAGTATAGGAGCTTGGAAGTCACCAGGACCGTAAAAAAAAAAAAAAATTTTTTACAATATAAAATTTGTTGGCATAAGACACATCAAGAACATTCATGGGTCAGCATGGGTCATATCATCTTCAGGCACAGCATGGGAGCATTTTAATATTGTGGATCTGTATGTGTGAGTTCTGTAACCATCACAGTATACGGGCCTCTGTATGTAATGTACTGTAGTTAATTAAGATCCCTGAATACAGTATTTTTGAACTTGCTTTTAGAGAAGGGATTGCTGTGCAGTCATATTAAGCAATTACTGTAACAGTGGTGCAAAACAGATGCTGTTCTAAATGATGTAATCTTGGATCACAAGTGACTGATATCAGATTTCCTGGATATAATTTGCTGTGCATACTTTGCATTTAGTTTTGTGTAAGTAAAGATACCAGATCATGTGAAAAATTAGGGGTACTTCTAGAAAATTTAGCTAGAAGGTCTGCACCAATTGTATTTAGTTTATTTAATGCAATTTGCCTGCAATTGTAGGTCAACAAATTGCCACAGAAAACACTGTAAAGGTTGAAGTACATTGTGTATTTTTTGTGTTGTCTTTACATCCAGATAAGAAACAGACCATGTGAATCTGAAAATGTACTGTTATTCACTTTATTGATTCATGGATTGTAGAGCCCATGGCTTTGTAGTCATTACTGCATAGGTAGGTGAAGATTGGTCCCTGATAATTTTGGTGAAAAAAACAAGTGCAGTGTTTTCTTCACTTTGCACCTTGCTCCCCTAGGGTTGTGCAACTCATTACACTTGCAGAATAGTGTGCAAATATGTGTGCCCATCTAGGTTTGCAGCTGTGATTGCACTTCATGCTAAAAGGGCAAGAATTAGGGTTTTTATGCATGAACACCAGGGGCCCCAGAGTCATACAGTACAGGGCTCCCTTTGCCTATGTGAGCTGTGTTTTGTTGCTTGTGTCAAATGTCAAGGTTGTTCTTTGTATAGGCCAAAATCAGAACCATTTTGCTCTGCAATGAACTGTGTAATTAAACATGCAGGTTGTAGATTACGTTTGCACATTCTCTGCAAATATACCTTTGTAAATGTATATCTTGGCCAAGTTTTTCCGCATAAACAACCATGTGTGTGGTTACCATCACTTATATTTATAAGTGAAACTTGTAACAAAGGAAATGTGCAGAGCTTACAATAAAGTACAAGCTCAGTGTGTGTATATGCGAGAAGGAAAGCAAGATAGACGTAGCTTCTAATTAGAGGATCATTTCTCTCTAGTGATGTATATCAGCAGTGTTCCTGTGAACAAAACCAGAAGCTCAGTCCTTTTTATGAGGAAGACCTTATGCATACTTTAATGCTTCAAGTCTAGTCAGTAGGAACATGTATTTTGGTGTTCCAGAAAGTGAAGACAAGAAAAAAATATAGTCACATCTCACGGTGATTCAATTCACACATTATCAGTGTTATGCTCCACACCTCAAAAAATCTAGTGCAGGTGCAATTATTTGTATATATACTCAGACACCATCAGGTATAGTGCACTGTGCCAGTTAGATAGAATGGTTTTTTAGAGTAGGTGAGTACCCACATGGTTTATCCTGGTTTTTTGTAGTCGATTATACTCATAGACGACAAGAGTTTGTTTCACATATTTAGAGTGCAATTGTTCCCCGAATCCTTCCTTTGGACAATAGAGTGGCATGTGTGGAAAGCATTTTACAGTACTTTAATAATAAAATATATTGCAGTTACAATTTTTGCCACTTCAAAATCACTTTTAAAACCAAAGCCGATATTACCCCAATATGTGCTGGGATATCTACTGCGGTCCTTTCTTAACAGAGGTTCCTCATGCAGTGTGTCCTGAGATATTTTGCGGCATATCTGTTTTGCAAGCGGTTGTCCTGACGTGTGTGCCGAGATGTCTGTGGCATGTTTTTTTTTCTCCATTTTCCTTTATCTGAGGTATGATCAGTATCACTTTCTGGAACATTTGAATTTTACTGGAGGTTGGAGAGAACCTACTCATTACTGAACTGGAGAATACACGTAGTATTGGGACTTTATAATTGTTGTTTTTTAATTGTTGTTTTTTATTTGTTGTTTATATTTTGATGTTAATATTACTGCTTTAGAAAAAGCACTTTGCAGAGCAATTGAGCAAAAACTGTAAAAAAAAAAAAAAAAAAAAAAAAAAAAGATCAATGGCCAGGGTATGGAATCAAATTCTTTATATTAAGAAAAAAAAAGGTTAATCCTGATTAAATAACGTACGCTTTAAAGACTTTGTAAACATTATTTATGGCCGTCTGACAATTTTATCCACTAACTCTCATCTAGCACTTATTTTACAAACGTGTATATCTCACCATTCTGAAGCATTGATTCATTGATCTATTCTCTCTGGTGAGCTTCTGCCCTGCATCCATCCTCTCAACTGCTTCAGAATGTAATGGAACACTTGGCACTGTTTGTTTTGATCAATTGAATATATTTTACATAATTTGCCCCTTCCCACCACAGCAGCACAGAAAGCCAGCACAAATGATTTTGGAGTGATTCTTGCTAGACAACTTGCACAAGCACGTTTTTAGGTGAGAATCACATGAATAGGCCATTGCTGGCATTTTTACTTGACTGCCTTTGCAAGCACTAAGCAGGGCACTCATGGCAATTTTTCGGCTTGTGAGTGAAGAAAATAAACTGGTCATCTCTGTGTGTACCAAAGGCTTTATTATCTCTACAAACAGTGTATATCACTTTTTAACTACACATTCAAAAATTATATTTCATGCACCAGTTTAAAAAAAAACAATTGCATGTAGTAGAGGGGTGTGCAAAAGAGCATAATTTAGAGAGTACATTGGCCCCCAACAGACACATTGCCAGTGGTTATGCTATTGAAAATGACAGCCAGCCAGTTCATTTAGCTGGATTGAAGGGCTGTTATCTCAAGGCAGACATATTCATTGAATAGGTTGATTCATTAATTTTCTGTCCTAGGCCAAAGGTGTTTTGTTATGCTTTGGGTCTATATTTGTCTATGTTGACCCAGGTGACAAGGTTTACATGAGTTTTTAATCAGCTCCATTGTTTTATCTGTATTGCTTTTGTTTCTGTACAGTAATCAAACACAATATGCATCCCACTACAGAGAGAGAGAGAGAGAGAGAGAGATAAAACTGGATTTTCATGCCAACATTTTTCTGAGTATATCTCAATCCCATCCCTGAGACCTTCTATTCTATTCTTCTCAATCTATTACACTTTATTGCTGCTCACTTCAGCTGCTGTCCATGACGACATACATTAGATATGTGCACAACTTACATGCGCTGACTGGACACAACTCTATGTTTTCTGTATGTGACTTGCAATAACTGAATCACTATAAAAAGTGGTAAGAATTTACTGTTCAAAAAATGAACTTGAAAATTCAGCATATTTCAGTCTTTAGTAGTCAGTGAAACCCTATATGTAGCTGTAGGCTAATGCACATGAACATTTTGCAGTGATAAGTTTATTCTCTAAGTACGTATTGGAGATTTCTAATGCTTTTAACCACGGAGAGAACAACTAGTTAGGTGTTCACCACAACACTTACAACCAGTATAAAATAGCATTTCCACATATATTCACAATTGTCAAGAGTATTTTTTTGCTAGTGGCTGTTTAATATATCTGTCTCTAAAGTTGTCTTTACAAAGTTTGTGCATGGGTCCAAAACAATACCCTTCCTATCAAAACAAGTGTGGGTCTTATTCAGATCAAACTATACATTAAATCTCCATTTTTTAAGGGCACTGAATATGTCTTTAGCCTCAAGTCTTTGCAGGAACCTCATATAATTTGATGGCTGGCTTACAGAGGTAGTTAACCTTATTATTCACCTAAATTAATTTAAAGTATAATGTAGACAGTGATGTTCTGAGACAATATACAGTTGGTCTTTTTTGTGCTTTTTTTTAATTAGTTAGCTTTTCCTTCAGCAGCTGTCAAGTTGCTAGGGTCCAATTTACCCTAATAAACATACAATGATATGAGAAACTGGAAGTTGAATAGAAGAGGACCTTAATAGAAAGATAGCAAATTATTAAGGAAGAACAATTAAAATTTAAAATGTGCTTGTGAATATCTGTTCCTGCAAGGTTAAAGTGCCTAAGACTAGTAGCACACAAGCCTGTATGTGGTACATGTAGCGTAACTACATCTGAAGAAGACCTAGTGGCTGCAGGGGGGCCAGGAGATATAAGGGCCCCCATAAGGCCCTAATTCATATACAATTTCAATAAATATTGATAAAAGTTAAGTCAACCTTTAGACATTTTGGGGGCCTGAAAAATAATTTGTTGTGAGGCAAACAGTTATTTGTTGTGTATGCAATGACAAGCACGGTGTTAGCCTATGAGTGCAGACATGGAGCAGACTTCAGCACAAAAATGCACACTGTGTAGCCTCAAAGGCTGAAGCCATGCCTGTCAGTGCTCTTGTGCACACAACACATAAAACCTCGTCTGTGTTTTAGGCAGGGTGAGAGAAGTGGACCTGTTCCCATATACTTTCAGGTTTAGCTGCACTGACAGGCATAGCCTGGTTCTGTGTGCAGCTATGCAGTGGGGGGAGTGGAGATTGGCCGAAAAACATAAAATCATGCTTTTTTTTCAGGCTTTTCTACTCTTTTCTGCCCTGTGTAGCTGCACTTAGGCCAAACTTACTGTACTTACTGTATATACTGTATGCACTTTAAAGTGTTATGTACTTATGTACTAAATTTGTAAATCCCAGTCATTCTGCCCTAACCCACCCATGATCCACCCCAATCCCCACACCCCTCTAACCCCCTGATGCCCACAGGAAATTGCACTCCCGTGGGTGTCAAAACATATGAAGGCCTTTTCATTGAGAGCATTTGAACTGTGTAATTGCCCAAAAATGCAGAAGCATTTTCAATTACACAGTTCAAATGTTTTACCTTAGATTATTACCATTGTTCACAAAAAAAAAGTTTTGTCAAATGCAGGGAGACTGCAGGCAACAAAGTGGTGCAGGTTAGAGGTGCAGAAAGAAGAAACTGCAGCAAATAAATACAATGGTGAATCAATCATTTGTATGTTTGCTACTGAGCTATGGATCACAGTAATTCCATGAGACAATAGCAAATGGTGCTTAGTAAATACTGTACTTTCTTGTATTAGCTGCTGGCAAGTCATTTCTGCATAGTTTATTCTTAACATCCCCATTCATTTGTGACAACATAAGACATGTTTACTGGTACAGCTGGGAGAAAAAATAGTAAGGCATCTTTTAGATGAAGTTGTGCTTTAAGCAGTGCAAGCTGAATACAAAATATATCTCAGCTCTGCAGTTTCTATACTGAATCATGTATTTATATATATCACCTGATATAGTTGCTTAGTTACAATCTTGTGATTTTTGTTATGTGCACTCATCAAATTATTACAAAGCCCCCTTGAAAGAAGTCTTTATATTCTGAAAAATGGTTTCCTTTTTCTCCTGTAACTATAAAACAGTACCTCGTACTTGATCCAAACTATGTAATTCATCTTTATTGGAAGAAAATCCAGCCTATTCTCCAAGTTAAAGAGCAAGCAGAGCCTAAACGATTATTAATATATCGTGTAGCACTGGCTCAATAGAGTGCCCATTTGCTAATTCATATTGAATATCCACCATTATAAAGGGGCTAAACCTCCTCTGGGCAAGTGCTTCGCATTAGAGTATAACTCAAAAATTCTCAACATTATTGTGTAAAAAGCAATTTTATTCACCGCCATGCCTGATAGTTAAAAGATATTTAAAACCAATTGCAGTAACCTGGGAGACGGGATCCCGTTCCTTTTAATACTTGGATGCACCGCCTGATCCACAAGTCAGGGGAGTGGCCAGTATATAATATACAAAATTATACAAACACTCAAATGGCCTTTATATCTTATGTTGTGAGACAGCTTTGTCAGTATAATCGGAAACTATCCCATGCATCTATTTGCATATTCAAAATAATCATATCTAGTATTGTGTAACCGGCAGCTTTTGGGGAAGTATCACAGATTATTATCTTCTGTATGTATATACTAGCAACATCATAAATCTGTTTTATACCCAAAAAGGAACTCCACACATCACAAGTCCCCAAAACATCCTAAGCAATTAAACAATCGCCGTAGTCAATTGGATGGAAACAGAATAGGCCATTTGTAGGCACCGTGTGATTAGGGTTTGCGATGTGGGAAAACCCGACATAGAGGAAGCAGGTGGTAGCTCCAGGCTTCCATTGTATCACCAGGCATAGCAGTAGTAGATTCAGGACTGAAGTTTGGAAGGACTGACCACCTCTTAGCAGGGGCGTAACTATAGAGGAAGCAGACCCTTTACCAGCAGAGGGGCCCAGGAGGTATAGGGGTTGACACCGGGTGCAATTATACGGAAGTGCAAAGAGCACATTTTATAGAAGTACCTTTAATGTACGGGTTTTAATGTGTAACAACTGTGGGAAATCTTGCGGAAATGCAGCATCACATGCAATTGTAAATTACTCCTTGTATGTTATTGTTGTAGCAAATGATATCATTTTTGTAATATCGTTTAAATACTATTATTGTTATTATACATCTATCTTTATCTCTCGCTTAAATTAAGAAAATGTAAATTTGATTATATCATTAAACTAATCACAAATCCATTGCTTTATTTGCATAGAATAAAAAATTGAGGCTCTCATTTGTCATTAAAACTTGCTTTACGTTCGTTTTCATTATTAAGAATATCATATAGTTGGAAAAGAACTATGACTTATTCGTCCAGTTTATTGAATAACCAATTTTACTTACATACACACAACTTTCCAAGGCAGTTCTGCATGCTCTGCTGAATTATTTTTCAGGAATTCTTTCAGTTTTCTGCGTTTACCCACCCCTATATTTGATAGGTCAGGACAAAGGATAAGATAAGTTTATAAGTGACTCTTTTCTTAGGAATGTGCCTGTACATTTTCTGACTTAAAAACATTAATCAATGTTCACCAGTCGCCTGATATTGCCTTACTTTAAAATGTCTGTGGGACCTAATGGGAGGTATAAAAGGAGACCTACAAGTAATGAAATTTTTTTTTTACATAAACTGTTTATGTTTATGATAAACATATCTTGTTTCTGTCATTGAGGCTATGATTGTAAATGGGAGACAAAGGTAATCATTTGAAAGAAAGTATTCTAGCCATTCTATAAGAGAATAACAAACAACATTAAATAAATAAATGAGTGCTTGTTCAGTAGAAGAGCTGCAGGTTGTGGCCTTAGAGATATGGTCTAAAGCTTCCCATACACAGGTTGATATAACAGACTTAAGGTTGCCATAGACACACAGATATTATCATATGAAACTTATTTTCGTATGATATTTGGTGCGTGTATGGCAGAAAACTACTGGACCGATATCGGCAGAAGAGTTGGATATCAGTCGGCTCATTGATCGGGCTGGATGGAAATTTTGATTAGGTGCCTTTGAAGGGTAGCAAACATTGGCCAGTGGAATCGTCAGATACAGGTAGAATTCTTTTGTTTATACCTGTATATCTGATGATTCAGCTCTACACATGTATATTGAAACGAACAATCTTGGAAAGATCTTTTCACAGAAAGATTGTAACTGTTACATCTATGGCCACCTTAAGTCGATTGATATCTGCCCCAAAATTGGCCAGATGATGATGCCACATTTAAAAATACTGTTGGCTCCTCGGTTCAACTGCCCTTATTCTCCTCGTTGTGATCCGATCATTGGTACTTAGGGCCCAGCACTTAAAGGAGTTGTTCACCTTCCAAACACTTTTTTAATTCAGATGTCTTCAGAGTAGTACTATCCAGAAAAAAGAGTTATTTCAAATGCTTTCAGTGTTTTATTTTGTACTGTTTTTTGCAACATTTAAGTCAAAAGTTTAATGTTCCTGTCTCTGGTGTTTAGGTCTGACAGTTTAGTAACGTTGCTACAGTAGTTGCTACATTTTTCAGCAGTATCTTTGGAATATTAGCAACTATTGTATCAATTCTAACAGTTGCCTTTAAAGGGAATGTAAAGGCAAAAAAAAATCCTTTACTATTACTATTCCTGACATATAATGAAACCTA
>CM044431.1:116110224-116130973 GCA_024363595.1 Xenopus borealis | reverse complement strand
TGCAAAAGAATAAGAAATCAGGAAGGGGGCAAATAGTTTTTCACACCACTGTATACTGCATAAAAATGACTTGCTGAATTGCTGAAAAAGCCAAGATGAAATGCAATCAACATAATATTTATGTATACAAACAAGAAAAACCCCTTAATATTCCCTTGAACTTCTTAAGTATTGCGATGAGATCCCTTGGCCCTATTAATTCATTTAATTTTAGATTATTGATCATACAATGTCTTGTGCTTCATTAATTTGAAATGTGCATTTTTAAACCCATTTTATTCTCTATAAACATTAGTGAAAATCATTACAGCATCCACATCCCAGATTTCTGTTTTTACAATTTTAACAAAATCTTAAATGTGAAATACTAATGAAAGCTACCTACTGGCAGATTGCAGGGATTTCAGGGTGTCCTACATAGCTGTGTGTGTGTTATAGTGTACTATTTTAAAGGGGGATATTGGAAGATATTAATTTTCATACTGGTGCAGGAAGGGTTAACCAAACTAAATTACACACACCAACACATACTGACTTCAGGAATCACCTATTCCTGAGAATAACCTCTTAAAGGACATGCAAAGCCCACATTTTCCTACTATGTATATATGTTGGCCATATCTTCCCCACACAAGCCACATCATGTGTACTGCATATACCCACCTCCATTTGCCAGTACCATCTTATTTTCCTAAAACAAATAGCAGCTTTCACCTGCCGGCCGTTTTTCCTCTGACACATCAGTAACATTGAGACATGTATGCTGTAAAGTTGATGCAATGCAGAATGCAGGTTTACACAGGCACAACATACATTGATAAACTGTTCTGCTGGATTTGAGCTGAGCTTAGGAGGTGGTTGGGAGAAAAAAATAGGATGAGACAGCTAGAGGTTCTATGGGAACCAGCAATGCTTTTCTTCATTGGCTGTTAGACTGGATGGTATGTTTAGTAATTAGTGATGGGCGAATTCGCGAAACGCCAGCGAAAATTCGCTGAATGCGACAAACGCAACGCAACGAAAACGACGCACGTCGAAAACTACGTGACGTGTCGAAAACGACGCACGTCAAAAACGCGACTCGTTTCGTTTTGCAAATTTTTTGCCAATTCGTGAATTTCGCTGGAAATTCGCAAATTTTTCGGGGAAGCGAAACGGGGGAGATTCGCCCATCACTATTAGTAATCTCAACTGAGAACAACTGAGCAATGCTCATGAGCCAACAGCCAAAGTAAATTCCTGAGGGAGGGGCAGAGTGGGTAAGTGATTAAGGGGATGTTGAAGCCTTACTGTTACCCTTTTAACAACCAGAGCACTCCCTGGTGGGCCCCGGTGCAGGATGGGCACCTGGGCCCCCCTGTTGGGCCCTTACCTCTATAAATCCCATGCTGGAGTGTTTATGGCATGTGTGATTTATAATCTCCCCCTAGATAACCACCTGTCATTACCATTATCATGGCTCCGTTGGGCCCCAAGGGGGTGGGGGCCCTGGTGCAATTGCACCCTCTGCACCCCTGGCAGTTACGCCACTGAACCAGAGTGTCAGGTATCTAAATATTTCAAAGATGCTGTTCAATGATTAAATTTTTGTGGAGGGGTTTACATGTCCTATAAGTCCCACAGCTGGTGGGTGAAACTGTGGTGTATTAACCCTCCTGCTCTCCACTTTGGAGCCTCTGGCTGCTCAAATAAAAAACGCAATCCTAACTTTCCCTACTAGAGTGAGCTATTACTGATATTTCCATTAATTAACTTCTCCTACTGAGACCTACCTCCACCTCCAGGACCCACTTCCCCAAACAAGTGGCCTTTGCTGGATTAACCCTTATGGGGACTGCCTGAAGTAAAGGTGAGCAAAACCTTTGCTCTTCTACATTAGTAGGTACCTGCCCTTATTTACTCTTTTGTGCCTGTTGTCAACAAAGGTTGCCTCACACCCACTAGGACTTTGGAAACAATAAATACTATCCATGATGATATATTAAGTATTGGGTACTCTACTATCAGTGTGGTTTTTTTTTTAGCTTGACAAATTCAAAATATGTACAATATGGTGATTATGTTTAAATATTCTTTAACCTTCAGTTTACAGACATAGAATGTAATATAATGTTAGATTTAGTTGAATGCTTATATATAAATAGCCCAATGTAGCCATCTTGTGGTAGCTTCACAAACAAATCACAAGTGACTGAGGCAGTTTGCAAGAGTTTGGCATTGTTTTTGTGCAAACAGTAACACAGCACTGGTCATGTTCTTATTAAATGTATTGCAAATAGTCAAGCAAGTAAGAGTAAACAATAACAATCACATGCATGCATATATGTGTACCTCTGTTCATTTTCAAGCTGGTAGATGTAATTTAGTGCATAAAGATTCAGCTGACATGGTTTTCAGAATCAGAAATCACAGCTGATAGTATGCAGTGATTGTCCAGGAATGAGTTTTTGTTTGAGAAAATATGAAAATCTCTAGCTATAACCATTTTCTTGCTGTCATGTTTAAGAATGATTCCATGTAAAGATTCAGATTGCTGCTATAAATAAGAATCTTATACAGGGTTGAGCCTTGGCAGTCGGTGAGATCCTGGGAGTTATAGTGTAAAAACATTTTGAGAGCTTAATTTTACTCTACTAATATGCTTTTCAGCTTTTAGAAGACTCTTCAAGTATACATTTTTTGTTGTTGATATAGTCAAGAAATATTAAAAGATCTAAACTAATAGTTTAAATTTTACATACAGTCAGGAAAACTTGATCCTCATCATCCAAAAGTTTGTGGTCATAGAGGGAATGTGCTGGACATCAAGTGGAACCCCTTCAATGACTATGTAATAGCATCTTGTTCTGAAGATGCCACGGTAAGGAAATTATAGATCCTTGTGCACAATATAACTCCTACAAATGTACACTTAGGGGCAGATTTCTTTATGTGAGATTAGAATTCACCACAGTAAACCCCACTAACCTTCTAGTCATTCCTATGGGATTTTTAGAATTGTATTTATCAGTGGAGGTCACCATTTCAAAACTATGCTTTTAGAAATTAATTCAAAGTAGGTGAGTTTTTAGTCGCGAGTTCTAATGGCAAATAAAATTGTACATTTTCTCTACTTGTCAGCAAATAATCACTTATCGCCTGTAATAGTTGACTTTAGGGTGCATGCTTGTTAAGGTCTGGAGATTCTGCTATTAAGAAATATATCAACTTAATGTTATTAAGCTTTAAGAGTTTAGACACTAGGGGCACTATTTATTAAACCTTGATTTTTTTCTGGTCGAGATTTTTAAAGGAGAAAACTCACATTTTTAGAGGGAAACAAAATCCTTGAATGTTTATACCCCAAAGCTGCTAAAAATCTGAATAAAAAAATGCACCAGCTAAAACCTGTCAAGGTTATGTAAAAGTCAATGGCAGATTTGAAGAGGTTGTGATCTGCGCTTGGTATAGTACAATCATCCAAAAAATTTGTCATTTTCAGATGACAACTTGAAACAATCGATTTGATTATTTGATTATTCAAATAAGCGGTAAGGGGGGTGGCACACACCTAAGTTGATAAAAAAAATGTTTTGATTCAAGAGATTCAGTATAGAAAAACTTGCATCTGTAAAGGAGAATTCAACCCCATCTGTGCAAAAATCCCCCCCCCACACCCCTATGTAGGCTCCCCTCCTCCCCTGGCAAATACCCCTAACTTGTTACTTAACTCTCCATCCAGGTCCTCTCCAGCGGAGTTCACAGCAGCCATCTTCTCAGGAGTGCTCTTCTTCTTGTAGCTATTGGTGTTTTGTGGTGCATGTGCAGTAGGAGTCACAAACTTTCAGATCTTTTTTCGGAAAGTTTCGTGACTTTTGGGTGCATGTGCAGTAGGAGGCATTTGCTGGTTCAGATCTACTGCGCATGCTCCGAAAGTCACAAAGTTTCCAAAAAAAGAATTTGGAAACTTTATAACTTTCAGGCACATGCACAGTAGCTCTGTACCGGCAAATGCCTCCTACTGCACATGCACCCAAAAGTCACGAAACTTTCCGAAAAAAGATCTGAAAGTTTGTGACTCCTACAGCGCATGCACCACAAAACGCTGATGACTACAGGAAGAACAGCACTCGGGAGCAGATGGCTGCAGTGAACTCCACTGGAGAGGACCTGGTTCAAGGGTTAAGTAACAAGTTAGGGGGATTTGCCGGGGGGGGAGAGTGGTTTGGCCTATGGGGGGAGGGATTTTTGCACCTAGGGGTTTAGTTCTCCTTTAAGATCTTTCAAACTTAAATTTTTTTATCAATATCTTGTCTAACAGGTCAAAATTTGGGACATTCCAAAGCACTTGTTAAATAAAAATTTAACAAATCCAAGTAAGGAGCTGCTTGGTCACACCAGAAGAGTTGGCCTCATTGAATGGCATCCAACTGCCAGTAATATAATTTTCAGTACTGGCTACGATTACAAAGTAAGTAATTTTCAGTACTTGTTCACCATTTTGCAAGATTTATCTAGCATTTATTATAATCAATAACATTTAATGTTTATGTTTTTTTATAATGTATGTTTGGTAATTGTTTTTACACTGAACAGAAGAAAGAGCGGATGTTGAAAGTCAACTGATCATATATCATGTTGGCATGGGTTTGAGATTAGGAATGAAGGATTAATATTCAAAGAATTTCCAAAGGGTTGTGCTTGAGATAACTGTTAAACTGGCATATTAGGTAGCAGTCAAATGCCAAGGGCTTCTTGTCACATTTCCATTGTTGCAGCTGTGAAGTGATCCATAGGGTTTAGTTAGGTGTGGGTCAGGCTGGGTTGGGCCAACTAACGTACATTTTTAGCTTGTCACAGACAGGTGTGGGACAGATTCTGCCCTCAGCCTCCCTGCTTCCTGCTGTTGTTATGCCCCACTTCCTCTATGTATGTACACCTGCCTGCATGACCCCATTGCCTTTGACAATGTCACAGATAGGTTGGCTAGTGCCAGTATATAAATAAAGACTATTTGCTAGGTTGGATTTGGGATTGGGCAGTTGAGGATTGGGTACATGTTGAATTTTTTTCATTAATAGGGTTCCTCTATGCTTTAGTTGGTGCTAATAGTACAAGTGCTCAAAATGTCTAGTATTCTATAGCCCAGAGGGTGGAGAGCAAATGAGGAAAGGTACATTTTTTAAATTTTACTAGTCATAGTTCTTAAAAACGTGGAATGGGTTTCAAATTTGATCTATTCAACAAAATTAAAATTTTTAAATATTCTGCAGAAAAGACTCAAGATAAAAGCATTACAGAACTGTGAATAACAAAATAAAATGAACTTATTATGAATGAAACATGCCCCTGATATGTGGGGGTTTTAGCTTCTGTGCAATTGATATTTTCCACATGTAACTCATGGGTGTGTCACAAAGCCATAACTTTTATGTGATGTTTTCACGGGTTCTCCTGAAAGGTTCTAGCAATTGTAATACAGTTTGAATTTCTGGATATCCTTTAAGATTCCCCAGATTGAATCTTCTGCTCTTTAACCATTGCCAAATTCTGTTAATGAACATTATATGACTTCAGTTTTAATCGTAATGCTGTAGCATTTGAGATTTGTTGCCTGGCATTTTAATCTGTGTACAAATCCATTAGCAGCTTTTCCACTTCTATAATGCATGATACCAATTTGAATTATGTTCATTGTTGTTTTTGCAGATTATGATATGGAATATTGACAATGATGACCCTGTTATTTATAGCCCTGTGAGAACAATTGAGTGTCACAAAGATGTGATTCTTTCCATGTCATTTAACACAGATGGTAGTCTTCTTGCCACGTCTTGCAAAGACAGGATTATTAGGGTCATTGACCCTCGTCAAGGGACCGTTATACAGGTTAGTATTTCTATCTACATTGTAAATCTGAATTAGGAAGTTTGTTATTATATTTTAATAATATTGGATGCCATTGTTTTGCAGCATTAAAATGGCTAATTCACTAATAAAATTAACCTGCATTACAAAAAATGTAGTACTATAGCAGGAGTAATATTCCATGTTTTAGATATAAAATTGAATTCTTAGATTTAAAAAAATATATATATTTACTGTATATGAAGACCTTAGAAAGAATTTACTTTTAACTTAAAAATGCCATTTGCACAGTATGCGAATAAGGGGCCTACTTATGAAGCCTCACTTTTTTCTTGTAAAGTTTTACAAGGGAAAACTTGAATTTTTAGAGATTTATTATACCCAAAAGCTCCTAAAAATCTGAATACAAAAATATGAGAGCTAAAACCTGTTGAGGTCATTTAGAAGTCAATGGCAGATGTCCCTTATACAATCTGAAGATGATTCTTGACATTATGATTTGCGCTGGTTTTTGTACAATAATCTGAAAATGTCTGGGTTTTCGTCAAAAATTCTAAAAAATATCAAATCCAAAAAAGTCATACCATTCAAATTGTTGAGAAATTTTGTCGAGACTTGTCCCACACCAACTTTTTTTTTCTTTTTTTTTTAATGATAAATGAGTTAAATTCATGGATGGGAGTTAGGTCAACTTAGTTTTAAAAAAAAGGCACACATTTGAGTTTTAGTATAACAGGTATAACAAGGGACCAATTTATTTTCTGTTTTTTTTAAATTCTTTAGATTTAAGCAATTCCCGGACTGCAGTTCTGTTAGCTTCCCATTTCAACTAGTGTCCAAGTGGTAGTTTGTTTTCCCAAAAAAGAAGGCAGAAGAGTAGCATTTTGTGCTGTACTGCTGTTCAGTCCTGTTCAGTCCTGTTACATCTGCATAGAGCCAGGGCAAACAAGCAGATGAGCAATTGGATTAAACTGTATGTGACCACAACTAGTGATGGGCGAATTTATTCGCCAGGGCCGAATTCGCGGCGAATTCCCGCGATTCGCCGCTGGCGAATAAATTCGCGAATCACCAGTGAAATTTCGCC
The DNA here is from genome assembly GCA_024363595.1 of Xenopus borealis. Taxonomy (NCBI): domain Eukaryota; kingdom Metazoa; phylum Chordata; class Amphibia; order Anura; family Pipidae; genus Xenopus; species Xenopus borealis. Next base: position 116,124,039 of record CM044431.1, on the reverse strand, counting down.
GAAAAAACGAGTCGCGCGTCAAAAGCGTCCCGCGACTCGTTTCGCGAATTTTTCGCCGATTCGCGAATTTCTCTGGAAATTCGCTAATTTTTCGGCGAAGCGAATCTCGGGAGATTCGCCCATCACTAGCCACAACACAAAGAAAAATCCTACAGACCCAATTCTGATATTTCAGCTTTAACTGCTACAGTGTGCAGTAAAGTTTGTTGAGAGTTTATTCCCGGTAATGACTCAGAAATGATCATTACTGTATGCAGTGACAGTAAGCAACATGTTGCTCACCAACCCCCCTTGGATATTGTTTTCAGTGGCCTTAGAGCAGGTGCTTATTTTTGGATTTCTGGTTTGGATGCATCTTTTGGTTGCATATAAATTAGTTGTACTGCCAATTGCCAAACAAAGCCTACTGTAGGCTATCGATCCACATAAGGGCTACCAAATAGCCAATCACATCCCATATTTGTCATCCCCAGGGACCTTTTTATGCTTGTGTTGCTCCTCAACTCTCTTTACATTTGAGTGTGGCTCCCAGGTAAAGAAGGTTGGGGACCCCTGGTCTTAGCCATAGAATGCAGTAGTGCATCAGTGCATTAGACTTTCCTAGTTAGATAATGTTTCTTGGAGTATTACCATTTTTCTGGTTGCCACGTTTCTTGGAGCTTACCATTTTTCTGGTTGCATTTGTTTTTGTGGATGGTGAGGGGTATAGAGTCTGCTGCACTGAAAGTAGGAATGGGTATAGGTTGAATAGGAGGGATATAGGGCCTCTTATGCTGAAATTAGGAAGTTGGGTTGCTGTTAGGGCCAGTGACTTGTGTGATGGGATGATAATGTCCCTTTAAGAACTTCACACAAAAAAAACCCCAGTGTTTTGATATTTCTTAGCTTGGCAGTATTATTGTGACTAGCCTTAGCTGCATCCTGTGCAAAGTGGAGACATAAGCCAAAAAGCTGTATGCTATGGCCATATGGTGTCATATATTAAAGCAAAAGGTTTCAGCACATTTCTATTTTCTTGATATTTGGATTATGGAATAAAATATATATTTTTGTATTAGTAAACCTGATAGAAAATGTTTATGAGCAACTATAAAAACAACATTATTGGCCAACCATGCAGTAAAGTGACTTCTGGCACCCTGCAATGTATACTCCAATAGTTAAGCAAGGGAGAAATGTAACAGATGGTTTCTGTTCACATGATATTATGTACTGTGCTAATAGAAAATGAATTGGTTTATTTTGTACCTTATAGCCTTCCTCCTACTTTAGAATGTACTATAAATTAGTATTAGAAATAAATGAATGAATTGAGATAATAAACCAAAAAAAGGCCACATGTGCCAATTTTTTGCTGCGTTAAAAATGTCATACGTAGCATAGATACACCGATTATGCATTCACATTTAAATGAATTAGACCATCCAAAATGAATTTCCCATGGACATAAAAAGACAACCAACGCAGAACAATGCATTTTTAGGCATTGGCTCAAAAACACCATTAACTTTTCAAGAGTATTGATTGCAACGCAAACACAATTGTTCCTTCAACACATGGCCAAATATGTTACATTTGAAGATGGCACCAGCAATTCTGCATTACTTTTTTTACCTGCTGAAATTTGGAGCATGCCTAGAACTGTAAGGCAAATTGGCAGAGAACAGACAAAGACCTGAGTCCTGAGACAGACCAGTAGGCTAAAGAAAAGTGTTTATTTTTCAGTATTAGGCATCATTAAGCAAGGCAAAATGTTGATGTTAGGGTTCATTCAAACACCTTTTATCAGTGTAATAGTTGGATTTCAAACAAGATGGATACCTCCGCTTTCAAAATGTATTCCTTGATGCTGTTACATAAACAAAGACGGAAACCCTCTTTATCAACCCTAATTTGGCAATTATTGCATTATCCAGGCCTGAAAAAAAAGCATCTGTGCAAGCATAAAGCATTGTCCATTACCCTAAATGTTTCCATAGATTGTAGCTACTGTAATTTGGATTGAGCGTATATTTATTAATAATTAAGCTGGAGAAAACTTAAGTGTAATGGCTTCCTTCAGAAGAACTTGTGATGAGTATTGACTGATAAATTACTAATAAAGCACCTTTCTTAGCTGCTAAATATAGAACAGCAAATACCATCAGTACATGTTGGTTTCTATGATGGCTCCAGGAAAAGCAGTCCCCTTGTAGCTCATACATTTTCTGCTGTTCTGATGAACAACTGAGGAACACTGCAGAGGCTTAATAATGAAATATCTATCAGTTTGGTATTAAGGATTTCCTGTTTTATAGAAGATTATTTACATTTACGTTATTTCCCTTTAAACAACAGGATCACTGACACCAGGGAATGAGAACAGAAAATACATTACAAGTGTGAAAAAAACATAAATGCTCAACATTTTCCATAAAGCCAGTTCTGGGGTGAATTTTGCTGTGACTTAATACATACATATTTTAGGATTGCTATGCCAGATTTTATTTTCCTTATCTCGACCGTATGGTCTGATATTCTGTGCACACTGGTTCTAATGATCAGTCTCATTTGCCAATGCGAAATCTTGGACGGTGGCATTAGTAAGTATAGATGAGGGAGAATACACCGCTCATTCTGGAAGGCTCTGCTGGATATTGAACCAGGAACCTCTTGGTTATTGACTACTTTATCTTAACTAAGGATGCACTGAAGCCACTTTTTTGGGATTTGGCTGAATTTGGAACTTAATATGAACTCTAATTTGCGTATGGAAAAGGATTCTGATTAGGTTTGACTAGGCACTTAGATTGGCTGAATCTGAATCCTGCTGAAAAAGATTCCAAAATCACTGTACTTGCAAGTACAGGTGTGACATGCAAAAGGAACCAAAGTAGCTCCTAGATATTAATTTCAAGGCTTCCTACCATGTAAGTGCCCTGTACTTTAGACAGTTTATCGGAGCAGGCTGAACTAGGGCTTTGGAAGAAGTTGGAAGGGTATGGGCACAAGTACTGTTCTTAATGAAGAAGCTCTGCCCTTGGATATATATTGGGTAACAACTACAAATATGGGGATGCAAAACAGAATCAGCAAACTAATCCAGGGACTTTTTTGATCTCTGAATTTAAATGCCAGATAATTATTTTTCTACCTGCCCTAGCTCTTAAAATTTTATTAGTTGGCCACTCACAACTGACTGTAAGGACTTACCTGATACCCCAGACAGATGCTCCTGTTAGCACAAAACTGCCCTGGACCAGGATTCTTCTTAGTGAACACAGAGTGATCCTCTTCTTCCATTTTTTCTTTCTTCAAAATCCTGGGGCGAAAACGTGCAGTAAAATGAAAGAACAAGCTTTTTTGTTACATTTCAGCTTTTCACTCAACTGCATATGCACACTCACAAAGAAAGAAGAAGCAGAAGCTCTGTGGTGCTCACTAGAAGTACCTCAGTCTGGGACAGTTTTCTGCTTATAGAAGAACTAGCCCACAGTTTCAGGAAAGTGAAAACAATCACTAGGGGGTGCCTAACTTTTGGCCACCCTCCCAGTGATTGTTGACTTTACTAGTACTTAAGGCTGTCTGTATGTCTGTATGATTTCTTGTGTATAAGAAAAAGTTTTTGAGTCAAAAATGGTGTATTTTCACCATACATTGTTTGGTCTTCTTTTCTTGCAGGAGTCAAATTGCAAAACTCACAAAGCCAGCAAGGTGTTGTTTCTGGGAAACATGAAAATGCTGCTATCTTCAGGGACATCCAGGTGGAATAACAGACAGGCTGCCCTATGGGATCAAGTAAGTGTGCAGTAATTCAAGTCAAGTGGATGTACTGGGTACATCAAGAAATTAGCAACTCTTTTACACGGTCACACTGGGTGGACATTTCAGTTCCTTATGAATGTATATCAGTTCAGTCCTTGGGAGTTGAGATGCCTGATGGCTTGTGGAAATAGACTGTTCCGCATTCTAGTAGTCAGCACTTGAATACTGCGGTATCTTTTACCAGATGGCAGAAGGGTAAAGAGATCATGTGCAGGGTGGGTGCTATCCCTGACAATGCTGGTAGCCTTCTTGAGACAACGGGTGTGATAAATAGCCATAATGGAAGGAAGTGAGACCCCAAGGATCTTTTCCGCTGTCCTCACCACCCGCTGCAGGATCTTGCGGTCTGATGCTGAGCAGTTTCCATACCAGGTAGTGATGCAACTACATAAAATGCTTTCAATGGACCCCTGTAAAAGATAGTGAGGATAGATGGTGGGAGGTGGGCCTTTTTCAGCTTTCACAGAAAGTATAGACACTGCTGTGCCTTTTTCACAATAGAGCTGGTGTTAAGGGACCAGGAGAGGTTCTCCGCCAGATGTACCCCAAGGAATTCGGTGCTGTTAACTATTTCCACCAGAGATCCGCCAATGTACAGTGGGGAATGATCCCCACATTTTCTCCTGAAGTTAACAACTATTTCCTTTGTTTTGTTCATTTTCAGATTTGATTGTTAACTTTGCACCAGTCCGTTAGCCATTCCACCTCTTGTCTATATGCTGACTCATAATTCTTGCTAATGAGACCTATTATGGTTGTATCATGAGCGAATTTGATGATGTGATTGGACCCATGACTTGCCAGTCATGAGCCAGTAGTGTGAACAGCAGTGGGCTGAGCACACAGCATTGGGGTGCTCCCGTGCTCAGTGTGATGGTACTGGAGGTGTTTCTTCCCATTCAGACTACCTGAGGTCTCTCAGACATGAAATCCAAGATCCAGTTGCAGATAGAGATGTTCAGGCCCAGTATGCTCAGCTTTACACTTAAGTGCTAAGGAATGATTGTATTGAATGCTGAGCTGAAGTCAATGAACAGCATATGTACATATGTGTCTTTATTGTCTAGATGGCTAAGCGACAAGTGCAGGGTAGTGGCAATGGCATCATCCGATTAGCGGTTTGAATGGTAGGCGAATTGCAGTGGATCCAGAGATGGCGAGAGCAGGCCTTTGATATGTCTCATGATGACCAGCCTCTCAAAGCACTTCATTATAGTTTATGCTAGTGCAATGGGACGATAGTCATTTAGGCAGGACACTTGGGACTTCTTTGGTACATGAATGATGATAGACTGCTTGAAGCACCTTGGAACAACAGCAGTGCTCAGGGAGATGTTGAAGATGTTGGCGAGAACATTCATAGTGGGTTTAGAAGCAAAACACTAGAAAAATACTTTTTGAGTGTATGTGGGTTTTCTGACATTCCATTGACTGGATTAGATGAAAATGATTATTTCATACAACAAACTTGGGCACCTAGGTAGTCTGTTTTTTAAAATTATATTATAAACCTATAAAATGTATATTAAACCTGCCTTTGTAGCTGGAGTAAGACAAATATGTTTATCAAAAGAAATAAAATCAGATTATGGAGCAGATTTATCAAATGAGAAATCTAGCTGTACACCCAAAACAATCTTCCTCTTCTATGTATTTGTTAAAATTCAGTTAAAGGGATAGTATTACTCATTGTTCAAATTTACTTCAGTGAATAGGGCTTGTGCTAAACATACCTTGTCCTAATGTTGTAATTATGAAAAATCTTTGGTTTTAGTTATTTCTTGAGCTAAACTGGAAACAGGGAAACTGAAGCCACTCCATGTTTGGTCTCTGCAAGGTAGATGATTAGATTTGCAGTGTAGACATAATCCCTCTGCATAATGGACACCTGCTAACAATATAGTCAAAATGAAAGAGGAAAGGGATGGGCTATATAACATAAACATTATTAGAACAATGGTCAGCTCAAGCTTGAATTTATATGGAATAAGAGGGTGTACTAGCCCTTTAGTTCAGAACAACACAGACTTGTTTTGAATCAATATATGTAGTAATACATTCCAACAATCATTATGGATCAACTGGATTGTTTCATAATGATTACTCATAAATCTGGCCCTATGTCTTCAGTGTTTATGAGTTATAGAGTGAATTCTCTCTTATAGTTCTATAAATTACTGGAGTGGTGGCAATGTAGGTAAGATATCACTTTCATGAATTACTTTTTATTAAACTTTTCTACTGAATGTCTGAGGAACGGACACGTTTTTAAAATACTTTTCTGACTGCCAGTAAAATGTTCTCACTAGCCGGAAAGGCTTAAATAACATGATTGATCCTGATAGAAATCCTTTAGCATTCAGCCCCATTGTGTCTTCTGCAGGAGTGCTGAGACCTGGAAAGGCATAAGGAATTATATGGAATGGAACAAATTATCAAGGATTATTAAACTGCTTTAAATAAGGCTCTCTATTTAAATCAACAATGAACTGGTAGTTTTATTAGATTTCATTTGTACAGAAAGAAAGCACTTCATGCTAGTTAAATATATTGTGCATTTTATGACTGTAAACTGGTGACTTACAGCTTTATTAGAAAAAAACACAGAGATTTGCATGCTAGAGCTTATTTCTTTTTTGCTGTTGAAGAAATATTATTGTTCATGTCCTGTTGCAATTTAATTTAAAAACAGCAACCGAACCAGCTTTCAGAATGTCCCTGCATATTTTCAAAATGACAAATAGCATAGTTGCCATGATACATATGTAAAATGAGCCATAAGAAGTACCATACACTGCATAATATGTTGGGACAGGTTTATTAAAGGATAAGGAAAGTGAGGCACCCCCAAGTGACTATAATGACCTGAAACCCCGGGCCATTGCTCCTATCAGCAGAAAACTGCACCGGTCCGGGATTAACCAGCGAGCACCACTGAGCGATAGACTTCCATCTTCACATTTGCCCAGACTAACGCACGTACCATAGAAAGAAAATGCCGACTTTTAAGTTAAAGTTCAGCTTTCTGTTCTAATGTGCAGCCGCGCAAAGACAGTGGAAGAAGGAAGTCTATTACTCTGTGGTGCTCACTGGTAAAACCCTCCCAGTCGTCGAATTTCAAGTATATTCAAATTTATACGCGTTAAAAAAATAACTAGAATTCAAAATTTGGCCTTTGATAAATGGGCCTTGTTGTATAGGCTGCGACTCTGGTCCATATAGAACTACTGCTGAATGCCTGCTGAACCACCAAACTGCCTGTAATTGTCTGGTTTGTACATATACATACATGGATATGTATCACACCTTCACAGAACATAAAAAGGGGCTGTTGTGACACTGCAGAAGTCAGTGGCAGAGGTCCCTTGAACCAGGCTTTTGCTTGAAAAATCTATCAATTCAAGTTAACCCCAAACTCGCTGATTCCAGTTTCTTCTTAAACAAGAAACCATTCAAGTTGTGAGTTCAAAATTAGAGGAATTAAAAACTCAACTCAACTAAAATTCAACCTTTGATAACTCCCTTAACATAAACAGGCCACCAATATTTTTGCCACCAATATGGATTCATGCACAGGCCCAGGCCTAGAGCAGCGAAATTCTAGGGGTGGCACAACGTGGGCGGTAGGACCCCGAGGCCTCAAGGCGCCAAGCAGGGAAATCCGGCCATGTTCATACAGTTTAGTCTGAGAAATTCCTGATCCTAACCTGCCTCCTCCCAATCAGAGCCTGGCCTGCTATTGCCCCCCTAATTATTACCTTGAAACGGCCCTAAGGTGGTCTGAAACGTTGTATGTACAGATACATGCAATAAAAGTAATTAGATTTTTCAAAGAGAGAATATACATATATAGAATATAGATTATCTGCATATTGTGCAGCACTTGCCAATGTGCATTAATGATATTTTCATTTATAAAATGCAGAATGATCTATCTGTGCCTTTACATCAAGAAGATTTAGATGGCTCCTCCGGGCTGATCTTCCCATTCTATGACTGTGACACCAACATGCTGTATATCGTGGGAAAGGTATGTATCAGTAGCTTTAATCTGTGCTGAATGGACATGTAAGATGCAATGTCAAGAATGCGCGAGTCAGCAACTACAGGGGACATAATCAGTACAATATCAGCTTTGTATTTGTACTTGAAAAATGTACAGTGAAATATAGGTATTAAAATTCTGAAAATGTTTCAGGTACTAGTGTGCTTGAATTGAGTGTGATGTACTCCTGTTACTCATGTATATGGCTTTGTCTCTTTCAGTTCTCTCAAAAGGCAGCAGTCCAGATATGCCCAATGGCTGGATGGATGTTTTTATAATGTGATATTCATCATGTCATAGATGTCCGATTACACTTTTAGGGGCAAATTTACTAAATTCACCCAAAAAATATTAGTTTTTCCTCGATATTCGATTTAGGCTACCCTTTTCTTCGATCTTCAATCATTCAACGATCGTTCGATCATTCGAATAATTCGTATGATTCGAACGATCGATGACTTTGATCGTACGAATCCTATTCGATCAGGACAATTCGATCAGGACAATTCGGTAGGTTCAATCTGGCGAAGTAGGCAGTCGAATAATTTAAAAATTTTAAGTCCTTCGATGATCGAATGATCGCATATTCTATCATTCCAATCTATTCGATCCTTCGCTATTCGATGATCGAATAAGCCAAATTTGCATATTCGACCAATCGAATAAATCCTACGATCATTGTTCGATAGTATTCGATCGAACTTCGATCTTTTTACGTGAATTTAGTAAATGGTCCCCTTAATATATTGTTTTCAATAGCCTTTACGCTATGACTTAAGTGTTATGCTATCTAATATAATTGATCGGCACAGGAACAGACCAGTATACAGTAGACCCCCCATTTTACATTTTCCAGGAGGCCAGAAAAAACCAGTGTAAAATCCAGGAACAATGTAAAATCAGGGACATGTAATATGTATTCTGGATTGATAGGACCAATAAAGAAAAAGTTCAAATCAGGAAATGTAAAATTGAGGTTTCACTGTACAGGTATGGGACCTGTTATCCAGAATGCTTAGGAACTGGAGCTTCATAAGTCTACTAGAAAATCATGTAAACATTAAATAAACCCAATAGACTGGTTTTGCCTCCAATAAGGATGAATTATATCTTAGTTTGGATCAAGTACTGTTTTATTATTACAGAGAAAGTAGGGATGCACCATATCCACTATTTTGAGTTTCTGTCAAATCTTTTATGAAGGATTCGGCTGATTTGAAGTCTGTAGGGGAACCTGGAATATAATGCATTATCTCATATAATAAGTGCTTCTTATTGTTTCTGATATTAAAATGAGCCACAAAACATCAACTGTAAACGCTAACAAGAAAAGAATGAATTTCTGTAAGTGTAGCAAATGGTTTCCGTTTCGCTGCTGGATTCATCTGTTAGTAGCCTTTCATGTAATTGCTTACAAGATGTACTGTGCTCTGGGAAAGTTAGTGAGTAGCTGCACCGAGCCTCAGGGGGACCCTGCAACATCCGTTTTCCTGTTAATTTAGAATAAAATGCAGTTTGTGGGGCAAAATGTAGTTTAATGCAATATGGTAGTTCTCAAAATAAAATAATGGCATTTGTTTAAAGGAGTTGTTCACAATTAATTTTTCAGTTCAGTTGGCCTCAGATAGTTTACCAGAAATAAAGATTTTTTTTCAGTTGTGTTATATTTTATATCTGTTGCCAGTTCTATGAACTGTTCTAAATAGGGATGCACTGAATGCACTATTTTGCAAAAGATTCGGCCAAATACCAAACTTCAAACCTAATTTGCATATGCAAATTAGGCATGGGAAGAGGAAAACATTTTTTTTACTTCCTTGTTTTGTAACAAAAAGTCATGTGATTTCCCTCCCAGCCCCTAATTCGCATATGTATATGCAAAATGGATTTGGTTTGGCCGGGAAGAAGGAATAGGACCAATCCTGCTGAAAAAGGCCAAATCCTGGATTCAGTGCATCCGTAGTTCTAAATTGATACATTTAGTTGATATATTTCTTATCTTTTCCCTGGGTTTAATAACAGGCAGCTGTTAAAATTGATACAATAATTGCTAATACTCCACAGATCCTACTGAGAAACTAATCAGCTAATGTAGAAAATTTCTATCAGCTGCCAGATGTCAGCGACAAGTACATTCAATTTCAATTTCGGAAAATAGTAAAAAAAATATATAAATTGCAAATCAACTTTAAAAATCTGTTTCTGGTGAATCTAAAAACAACTGAACTGGAAAAAAAAGTGTTTGGAAGGTGAACAATCCCTTTAAAGAAATGGCTGATAAACATTTCTTTTGAATAGTAGTGGTACCAGTACCAGTAATCCCATATGGAGCCATATGGAGTCTTACTTCATCCCATTGACAAGTTCTGGATGTTCCCTAGTGCTAGGGTATAACACTGCAACCGTGAAGCCTCAATAGTGAGTAGTGTTATTGTGACACTAGTGCATTGGTGAAAAAGAGCAAAGGTATAATTATATTCATTTTATATCTGGAGCTGACTTTTCAGTTTATTGTTTCAGAAAGTAAAACCATGCTGGGTGGATTTTTTTTTAAGATCTGGTTGTCAACGGTCCATGAGGTTGAGCATTTGACTTCTGTTTATCATCATTAAGTTCTGAAACACTTACTTTGTTATTAGCTGTTCTCTTAATTGCTGTCACAGGTGAGCCCTAGAGCTATTCAGGAACCTGTATGGCAGCTTCTGCAGTTACAACTTTGCTCATTTATGTGCAAAGTGTTAGAGATTCTGAGATAAACACATTGTTTGTAAAAGGGTAGGCTATATATAATAATTTATAATGTAGCTTGCCTAATTGTTCAGCCCAGGGCCACCCTGTTTTGCATTTTGAAACCCAAGCTATGGGTCTATTCTCAGCTAAGGAGCAAGTGTGTGCAAGTGCATTTCCAAATTGAAGGATGATACCATATGCAAACAAAAGGATGGATGGTTGCTTTGAATATAGTACTCAAGAGCCTGTAATATCCTCTAAATTATATTCCTATAAATGGTGCTTAATGATGTCATGAATCTATGCTCACTGATGTCATTTGTGTCACATGACTCCCTGAACTTGTGTGTTGTGTTCCATGTCTTGTATTAGAGCACTGGACCTTCAACCTCATGCTTTTACATTGTGATGGAACTTCTCTATGTTTTCTAATATATTTCTTCCCAATATCTTTAACAGCACTGGGCTGGTTTTTAGCTATGTTTCATGACTCAATGAAACTTGTATATTATAAGAGACAATGTTCATCCTTAAAAGTGGTAGTTAACCTTTACATTTAGGATGTCATAGAATATCCTATTCTTAGCAACTTTGCAATAGGTCTATATTTTTATTCTTTATAGTTTCTGATTCATTTCTCTCCGAACTTTTGCTCTGTGAGGCTACAATTTAATTATCAGATAGCTGCTGAAATACCAAACTGGAGAGCTGCTGCACAAAAGCTAAATAACTGTAAAACCCTTAAAAAAATGAAGACCACTTGCAAATTGTCTCGGAATATCCCTGTCTAACTAAAAGTTCATCTAGGCGGTTTACCTTTAACTTTTAGTATGTTATAGAATGGCCAATTCTAAACAACTTTTCAACTGGTCTTTGTTGTTTATTTGTTTTTATAGTTTTTGAGTTATTTACCTTCTTCTTCTTACTCTTTCCAGCTTTACAATGGTGGCCACTGACCCCATCTTACAAAAACGAAAGCTCTGTAAGGCTACACATTAGTCTCTCCTAATTCTATTCCAGTCTCTTATTCAAATCAGTGCATGGTTGCCAGGGTCCAAATTTTCCAGTTTTCTTTCTGCTGAAATTGTAAACCGTAGAGCTGCTGAATAAAAAATTTAATAACTCAAAAAATACAAATAATAAAAAATGAAAACCAATTGTATGCTGTCTCTGAATATCATTTCCTACAATGTACTTATAGTTAATTTAAAGATGAACATATTAATTAAGCATTTTAGTAACCAGTTTTTTTTTCATGACCTGTATAAAAGCATGTAGAATATTTGATCAAGGAACTCATTGGTGCTTATATCTTACACCAGCAATTACAGTACATTATTCCCTATATGTTCTGTTGCATTGGTTTGCAAACCCAGTCCTCACTGTTCTTATCAAATCAGATTAGATATTTGACTGCAATGCTTTATAGACACTAGCTCATGCCTGAGAGTCGCAGCATAAGTCATTTGACTCTTGCTCTGTTGAAAAGTAGGTAAAGAAAAACTGTATATAAGGTATAAATATAATTATGCAGTTCCTGGTCAGGAGCACTGTCACCCCATAACATGCTTTACAAATTTCCAACAATTGAATATCTGAAGCTTGGAGTGGAGCACTAAAATGAATAACTACACAAACAATATCTCTCTTTATCCAGGGAGATGGAAACATCCGATATTATGAAGTCTGTCCTCAGAAGCCTTATTTGCAGTACCTTAATGAATTCAGATCCAGTTTGCCTCAAAAAGGAATCGGTAAGTCATTTCTGTCCTTTCAAAAAGTTCACAACTGCAAAGTGTAAAAACTGCTGCGGAAGATTATACCTAGTACTATCAGGCACCATTCTTCTGAACGGAATTGCATCTGCACATGGCTGTCAACATGCACCCTCCTAAGTCCCGGGGAGCCACACTAGTGTAAAAAACATTCCTAGGGGTTGCTAAATAAGGGCTGTGATTGACTCTTTCTCTCTATATTTAGAATAATCCTGTCGAGCAACATGTTACACACCAACCCACAAATATTATCAAACTATTTATTTGTAGAGGACTGTAAAGCTACCCATAGATGCAAGGATCCGCTCATTTGGTGACATCGCCAAACGAGCGGATCTTTCCCTGATATGCCACTAACTTCAGGGCTATATCGGGGGTAATGCGAACGTTCGGCCCTATGGCTGAACAATCGGATTACAACGGGTCTGTCAAACAAAATCAATATCAATTGATATCATGGCCAGATATGGACCTGGAAGAGCCGGCGGAAGCCCCCATACACTGGCAGATAAGCTGTCAAATTGGTCTAAACAACCCGCCCGTGTATGGCTGCCTTAATGCTGGCCTAAATAAGATGCTAATATTGGTCGTTTAGACCAATTTGACAGCTTAACTGCCCGTGTATGGGGGCTTCCGAAGGGTCTTCCCGACTGATATCTGGACACAATATCGACACAAAATCGACCTGTCGGAGCCCCTTGGTGTCATCGTAATCCGATCCTTCGACCATATGACTGAACATTCGGATTACCCCGATATATAGCCCTGCTGTGTTAAGGTGGCCATACACGTAGAGATCCGCTCGTTTGGCGATGTCGCCAAACGAGCAGATCTCTCCCCGATATGCCCACCTTGAGGTGGGCGATATTGGGCTGATCCAATCATGGGCCCTAGTGCCCAACGATCGGATCAGTACGGGCGGTCGGATCGCGGGACCGCATCAACGAACAGATGGGGCCGTGATCCGACGGGATTTTTAATCCTGCCTGATCAACATCTGGCCGACTTTCGGCCAAACGAGCGGATCTTTGCGTCTATGGTCAGCTTTAGAAAACCAGGATTACAGACATATTTTAAAATGTTAATATATCTTTTTCCTAGGTGCTTTGCCAAAGAGGGGAGTCGATGTGTCAACTTGTGAAGTCTTTAGGTTCTACAAACTAGTCACTATAAAAAGTCTTATCGAGCCAGTGTCAATGATTGTGCCTAGACGGGTAAGAACTATTATTTCTGTCTCTTTTGTTTGTTTGCATAGGCTTGTTTTTTTTGTTTATGTCGAGAAAATATGTCTTCATAAAGTTGGTAGGCAACACTACACTGGGAAGCAATGCATTTTTTATTTGTGTATATCGATTTAGAAAAAGATTTTTTTAAAAAGTCAGCTGTATATGAAACAAATGTGCAGACTTGTGTACAGCAATTAAGCAGGTGTTCAACGTGCATTCAAATTCTAAATGTTTT
>CM044431.1:116096103-116109213 GCA_024363595.1 Xenopus borealis | reverse complement strand
CCCCCCCCCCCCCCAACCTCCCAGCTAAAGTGCTGGGCGATAGATCTAGATGGAGGACAAAATACATATCTCAGAATGCAATATCCTACCTAAAACCAGGAAAATATATTGTTTTCAAGAACTATATGATGCAGATGTATACACACAACAGAATCTTTGTTTACACAGACACATAAGCAGGTGCTTCTGTAGTGTATAGGGTATGTTTTCAGCTGAACCCAGCAATATTGTGGCTGCCTCTCATGTATTAATGTAAAAATACACATAGGGAATGTTCAGTTTCCAAATAAACCCCCTCCTGTAGCCTGTTTTTTCAGTGAGTGATCACATCTATGAATATTTATCACATATAAATGGAAAAAAGCATACTGCATAAAGCATACTAAGCTTTATAGGAGAGTTAATCATTTGCAGTATGCGTAATATAAACATTAATGTTGTTGATAAAACATTCCAGGAACAAGGAGCAGGTTGCATGTAAAGCAAATCTCACGCTTCTACCTTCTCTAGGCACTTCCAGTGTTATGGAGGTAAGAAACACCTCCAATGGTAACAATTGGAATACCAACACAGCAATTTGTTAGAGAAAATACCATATGTACTGTATGTAGGTAAAAATGGATACCTAGTTATTTTCAAGGAATACACAGAAAGAAAATATTCTCCTATTCATTGCTCGGATTGACTAACTAGAAGCAAATAACTGTTTGCGCCTGATATTTAAGTTAATTTGTGCAATATCAGAATATATTTCTTCTATAACGAGCACAAATATGGCATGCCTTCTTATCCAAAAAGGCATGTCCTGGAGAACCCATACTAATAATGGGACCTACCAGAAGTTCTCTGGAGTCTTGCTGTTCTGTGCACATTTCTTTTTGCATCACTTACTACATATGCACACACTCCACCAGAAACACATGTTTTACTTGCTGTATAAGAACTACCAACATCTACTACCAACTCACTACTCTCCAATCAGGATTATGCCCCAGACTTCATATCTCATCTGCTGTTTACATAGATGTCTGTGAATAATACATTTTCATGTAATAGTATTTCAGCAACAGACGTGCTAGAAATTTCCAATAAATAAATCTTTTAGAAGTGGAACAAAACTATGTGTACAATTTCTCTAGGTCCTGTTCTGGTATCATTAAAGCCAGGATCAAAACCAGCTCCATACCAAGTAGAAGTGACCAAGGAGGAGCCCAAGTTTCCTATAAAGGAGCCAAAACTAGTTCATGAAGGGAAGATGCCCACAAGGACATTATGGGAGATTGAGTACAAAACAGAGATCATAAGAGAGGACCGGAGCAATAAAAAAGCCTTTGAAAGGCTCCAAGACACTAAGCAAGCAATATCTAATGGATTTGACATATTTGAGTGTCCACCACCCAAAACGGAAAATGAGGTAATATATGTTATTGATATTGGTTAATTCTCATGACAGGCTTTATATTCTAGTATGTGCTCTATATTTGGGTGCATACAACAAAGTGTACAGCTGCACTAACCCTTGAATCTTTTCACGTGGCGCTTGGTCCCCTAGACGTAAGGCAATGTCCAAAAATTGCACGTGACGAAGGAAGGGTAAATGGAGTAAGCTCCCCAGCCAAAATGTATGGGTCTCCATTCTCAACTTCGTACTCTAGATTTACATAGTTACATAGTTAAATTGGGTTGAAAAAAGAGAAAGTCCATCAAGTTCAACCCCTCCAAATGAAAACCCAGCATCCATACACATACCCCTCCATACTTTCCCATAAATTATATATATCCATATCTATACTATGGGGCAGATTTACTAAGGGTCGAATGTGAGGGTTAAAAAAACCCTCGAATTCGACCATTGAATTTTAATAGAATTAAAATCATTCGAATATCGAATTTGAAGGATTTTAATGCTATTCGAACAATGGAATAGAAAAAAATTTGATCGAACGATTTTAATCATTCGATTTTTATTCGATCTACAAAACTTAAAAAAATGCTATGGAAGCTTCCCATAGGGAAGTATAGCAATTCAGTAGGTTTAATCTGGTGAACTAGGCAGTCGAATAAAAATTTAAAGGGGAAGTAATTTGACTGTCGAATACTCGAATAGACATTTATTCGAACTATTCGAATCATTCGATTCGATCGAATTTTCAAAATTCAATGGTCGAAGTGGCCACAAAAATTATTCGAAAATTCGAATCTTTTTGAAAATTTTATCAAATTTCGAATCATTCACATGAATTTAGTAAATCTGCCTGTAACTGTAGATTTTAGTATCACAATAGCCTTTGGGTGAACACTAGCACACATTTTATAAGTCAGGATCAGAGTGTTGGTTCTTCCCGCCACTGGAAAGTCAAAATGTCAGCTGAAAAAGGAACTAGAACAAAGTTTAGATGTTTACGAAGGATTGGCTGTACTTTCATGAGGGACAGTGGTGTTTGATATTAGATGTTTTATGAGCGTTATGTCCAATGAAGTTTAATCATCTTGTCTCTGCAGCTGTTACAGATGTTCTATAAGCAGCAGGAAGAAATCCGCAGGTTACGGGACCAAATAAGTCAAAGGGACGTTCAGATCAAACAATTGGAATTAGAAATCAAGAACAAGCGCAACAGTACAGCCAGCTATTGACTATCATCTACCCACAGCCACTGGAATGTACTATAACACGGGGGAAAAAAAAAAAAGCCTCTATACTATTTTTATGAAAAAAAAATGTAATTTTCAGATATGTAGCAATGCTACAAGGTACACATAATATTTATCATCTTTTATTATCTGTTTTAAGCTTTTTTTTATGTTATTTGAACAAACTGCAATCAAAGGTTTTTTAATACTAAGGGGACTATGGCTATAAATGAGAGATTTTCATTTGAAACTAAACGCATCTGCCTTAAGTGAGCCAAAACCCTATTTCCTAAGAATGATAAGCCTGGCCTTCGCTTGCCTGTGAAACCCCCCCGGAAATTAGTAGGCCATAAACTGGCCAGATTGCTAAGGAGCAGCCTGCTGGGTTTTCTGTGATGTGTTTATTGATCTGAGGTCAGGAAGGAAAGACAACAAAATCTGCACCTACTGCACGTTCCTGCAATCACACACTTCCTAGCCGGGTGCTGCTATTCAGATCTACATTGTGGTGCCTTGCAGTGCATTTACTAGGGATGCACCAAATCCAGGATTCAGTTCAGGACTCGGCAAAGAGTCTGCCTATGGATTTGGCCAAATCCTTCTGCCCAGCTGAACCGAATCCTAAATTGCATATACAAATTAGGGAAGGGAAGTCGCATGACTTATTGTCATAAAACAAGGAAGGGAAAAATGTTTCCCCTACAGCTCGGTATTCGGCTGAATCTTTCAGGAAGGATTCAGGGGGTTCGGCCGAAACCAAAATAGTGGATTTGGTGCATCCCTAGCATTTACTGAATTTGCAGGGGTATCTATGTGAAAACACTTATACAACTGAGCAATCAATTACTGTAGTTCATGTGTTTTACCATATTTTATACAGCCTTAATGTAGCACATACTTTTTCTTCCATGTAAACACAAAGGCCACATACTTAAAAAAAAACTTAATTGGTTCTTTATGGTTCCCTATTTTTGAGCCGTTTTGACACAACCCTTGTGACTATATGTAGGTTCTCACATAAAAACAGGAACAATGCAGACACCAGGACTCAGAAGGCCAATTCATGAGGGGCGAACCCCTGCAACTTTATTCGTCAGATATAACATTTCGGGGGCAACCCCCTTCGTCAGACATCCCCCCGAAAACGTTATATCTGACGAATAAAGATTCAGGGGTTCGCCCCGCTTGAATTGGCCTTCTGAGTCCTGGTGTCTGCATTGTTCCTGTATTTTGGAGAGTGGCCGATCTCTCTAGCCAGTGACCAGGCCGACCTGTTGGAGAGGGAGTGTGAAAGTGGGTCATTGTGTGTTGCAGTCTCACATAAAAAGACATCTTCATCCAGGTATTTTTTTACTGCATCAATGAATGTCACCAAAGGGTCACAGAGCAATATAAAGCTTGTGGCTCAGAAGTGCTGGGTGCAAAGATTGTTCTTCCAGTAGCTCAGATACATAGGTGAAAACATAAGACTTGCAGAGGTAGTATTGTATTGCCTTAATAAGTCTGCATATTGAAATATTGAGATGTCACACACCTACAGTTTTTATAATTCCTGATTTTGCAGGCATTGAATTTAAATACTGGAGCCAATACAGGGAGCACACGAAAAAGTAGGGCCATTTGTATAACAAAGTTTGTAACTTTTTAACTCTTCTATAAAACCACAGCAAATGTGTTGCTAGGCAGAACTACATAACCAACCTGGTACTATATGGAGAGTGGAGCAATCCCTTATTATAGAGCACGGTTAGTAGCCCTCCATTATAGTGGAAATAAAAGGAAACAATAACAGAGGGAACAAGGTGGTTGCATAGAGATAAGTTACTGGAGATCCTTATCTCCAGCTCTCAACAACTTACCTGCCATTTCCTTCCCTCTCCTCTTTCTGTAGGCCCTTTTTAAATACGTATTGTGCCTGCTGTTGTCTCTTTGCTTTGTACCAGAAATCTCCAGCTGTGTATTTGTCTGGTCTGATGGTGTCTGGGTAAAACAGAGGAGAGCATGAAGCTTTACCCAGACATGATCAGTTTCAGATAATGGCAAGCAGTTTGATGCAGCTGTGATCAGGTTCCTCTGGACATATACTTATTCAGGTAGTTCTCTCTAAAGTTCTCTACTGTAGTTTTCATTATGGCGAGGGAGAGCCAGCCTCAGGCATGATTACGCAGTAGCTGTAGTTCTTTAAGGATTTATAGATTGTTGGAAAACACTGCCCTTTTTCTATAACTCAGGAAACTGTAGCTATGCTCCTGTTGTTCCTGGAGGTTTCATTTTGGCCAAACTGTCCTTAGAAGACCAAAGCCAGATCCTGATGCAACGTGGCTGATCCTTTGTTAAACTGGTAGAGCAGCAAAAGGAACAGAAGGCCATAGAGATAGTTAGATATTTTGTTGGAGTGGGGGGTTCTTGAATCCAATAGCAAATCAGCAGAAGGCAGAAGTAAATGGCCCACTCTTTCAGTAGTTAGATGGGTATAAGTGATCAGGCCAGAAGGCCTGGAATGCATATGATTATTTACCTAGTAACTTTATTAAGGTAGGAAAATAAATGTAATATCTTGCTTTGTACATAATATAATACTGAGCTGATGCACTACGCTGCAAGCCTTTTCCTTGTTTGCATTATGATGATGCAGCAGCAGAACAACTACCTTGGGCTTTACCTGAATCCCAAAGAAAATCAGAACCCTAACTTGCACACAAAAACCAATTTTCAATTCAGCTAGGCACTTGGATTCAATCAAATCCTGCTGAAAAAAAGGGGCTCACAATCAATTAAATCCTGGTCTGAAGCCCAGATTTAGTGCACCGCTACAACTAACCCATCAAAAACCTGCACTTTTACCTTTATGTGGCGCTGGACTGTTAATTGTTCCTACTCATGAGGTAGTGTGGGACAAGCTTCTTGATAAACAACTGCCATAATGTTCTTGTAGCAGTTAGACGCATCTCTCTGCTAAACAAAAGTCTTATCACTGATGATTGATCTCTGGTGAGATGTTCCTCACTCAATGCCAATGTGTTCTATTGGTCACCATAACCCAATGATCTGCCGCTATAACTTCTACTCGGAGACTGAAGAACCATAGTGGTCAGGTCACTGCACCCAGTGTATATTGGGAGGTTAGCACATAAGGTAAGGGCTGTCCTGCCCTGTCACAATTTTTACTACTAGTTAGGTCCTCAAAATCAATACTTTTGTAGAACTGGAATAAAACTTAAATCTAACAGACTACTAGAATGACAATGTACTACTATTCCCAGGATCCCACCAACAGGCACATTTATCTTTTAGACTTCATAAGTTTACAAATGTGTTCTTTCATTTTATTCTTAGCATTTATTTGAGGGAACATCTGAAGTAGAGAGTGCCCTACGGTAGGAATATAATCCCTCTAGGCTCAACACTTGGATATTTTACAACTCAAATAAAGCAAATGGCAAAAACGCATGCAAATCGCCATGTTTTGCCCATAATGCACCACTTCTCAGAATTGCAGCACAATAGTGGGCTGTATGCATTGCAATTTGCATGTGAGTTTTGTACTAATGTGTGCATCAGTTATGTGTGTAGGCCCAATATGCAAATAGGGTCCAAATGTGTCTAAACGCAGTTGTTAAGCCTATGACACCCTTACTCCTTGTGCATGATCTTCAGAGCCGAAATGAAGTACTCATGCTAAGTAAAAGTGACAAGGAGTGTGAATAATCCCAACTACCTTTCTAAAGATGATTTAAACTAAATTTTTGCATACTGTTTTGCCCTTGCTTGTAAATGACCCTGCAGCAGAGTGGTTACGAACTCATTGAAAAGAAGGGGTTACATTTCTTCATGTGGGTCCTTCCAGTGGAATGCATGAAATGTCCATCGTAAGAAGCCACAAGAAGAAATCTTGTAAGGGCCCTTAGGAAACAAAAAAAGGGATGTAGCGAATTCAGGATTCAGCCAAATCCTTGTGTCTGGCCAAACCGAATACAAATCCTCATTGGCATATGCAAATTAGGAACAGAAAGGGAAACCATTTGACTTTTCATCACAAAATCAGGAAGTAAATCCATTTTACCCACTTTTTCTCCTTCCTGTGCCTAATTTACATATGCAAATTAGGATTCAGATCGGTATTCAGCCAAATCTATCACAAAGGATTCAGGGATTCGGCAGAATCCCAAATAGTAGATTTAGTGCACCCCTACAAATATATGATCTCACTCCAAAGGCTCTATTTAATTAACATAAGTGCACTTGTTATCCATAGCAACCAGCCAAATACGTTAGGAAAAGTGGGAGGCTACCAATAGTTGGCTTCACTTGTGAGAGCTAAATATAATACAAAAGGCCAAAACAAGGGCTAGACAGAAGAGGTACATGTCGATTTCGCTCATCTGCCTACCTTCTCATAGCTGTTTTTATGCAACAACTTTGGGTGGTTGGCTGCTTAGTTAGTGGAACGTGAGACAGTAAGTGAGGGTGTTAGAGGGGTCGCTGGTGCTCATCCACTCATGGGGGGGGTTGTGACATACCTTGACATTGCTGGGCCCACCTGAAACAAAGTGATTGGGGGCGCACACACAGAGATGACTCTGATGGAAACCCCAAGCCCCACCTCCTCTGGCCACTACCCACAGCAGGAAATTGGTTATAAAGGTAGAAGTGGCTTAGGCTATGTAATTATATCAGCCATTGTGCATAAAGGTGGATACGCAGAGGAGGCTCCCTGCATAACCCAGTTTGCAGTGCCTTAGTAACTTATTTATAAACAGGATAGTGTTTCCTTTAATCAACGGTTTACATAACAAGTTGCCATGTAAAGGTTACTAAGTGTAGTAATTAATAATGGTATAGCATGCAATTATATTTGACAGTTATAGCAACCTCATTCCAACTATAGCAGCGGTTCTCTTGGATTTTTTTCTCAGAATTATGGCTGGCATCCAGTATGTGTGATATAAATCTTTATCCTTGTTATGAGCTATGAATGGCCTGAACACATATGGGACCTCCAGAGCGGGACAGAACTGAAAAAGTCCATCAAGCACTGCTCTATAGTAAATGAATGCTGCCGTGAGATATTGGCAGTGATCTCCCCATTTATACACCGTATAGATTGCGTCTTGTTGGATTCACATTACCCCAGGCCAGAGCCACAATGGAGTAAAGAAGCATTACTCACAGAAAACTGGATGTGTTTTTAATGATGCATGATCTCTTTGCTTTACATACAGATATTTTCACTAAGACTAATATATTTAAATTATTCGTAATCAACATAAAATAAAGTGTATTTTTTAAGATTCATCTCTATTATATGCCTTTATGCACGAGATGTAACAGGCAAATAAAAATGACTACAAGCCAATTGTAACTATGCTTACTGCTAGAAATTACTTGAAGAGAAATTTGTCATTGTTTACGGCAGGTATCTGCAGCACGCGTCCCCTTCAGCTGCTGCTAAACTACATCTTCCAGCAACGCCTCTTACTAAGGAACTACAACTCCCAGCATGCAGCAGCTTTTGGCTGGGAATTGCTAATCAGCAACAGCTGAAGGATCACTGGTTGCAAATCCTGGCTTTACTATGTAACCTCAGAACAAAGAAAATGTAATTAGCACTTGACTATTTTTGCAATATGTCTGTAAAAGCTTTAATTGTAAAATGTTTTTTTTTTAATAGCTTTTTCTGTGATTACATCAACCTTGGATTTTTTTTCTGCTTTTACTGTTTTTTTTTCTTGTTGGTTACATTTAATGCTCACTTGTTAAAACAACTGAAAGTATAATAAAATACAAACAATTTTCAGAAACGTGAATTGCAAAATCATTCTCTGCAGAATTCGCTCAATGGAAAGAAACACAGAATTCTGTGGCTGTAGTAAGTCACTGTAGTGGGTTTTACAAAAGGGGAGGAAACTGAAACTGGAGGGAGAAATATTGCAGTTTGGCATGAAACTAAATTAAATTGTCATTACCGAACTAGCAGGAGTTTGCAGTATCAGTTGTCACCAGACAAATCTGGAGTACAACTGACACCTATTTGACGTTTGGTGTAATCATTAGGAATGCATCAAATCCAGAAATTGGCCAGGATTCAGCCTTTTTCAGCAGGATATGGATTCAGCAGAATCCTTCTGGCCAACCAAATCCGAATTTACACATGCAAATTAGGGGTGGGGAAGCAAATCACATGACTTTTAGTCATAAAAAAAAAAAAAGGAAGGAAGGAAAGTCTTTTCCCCTTCCTTCCCTCTTAATTTTCAAACGTAAATTAGGGTTTGACATTAGACCGAATCTAGAAGGATTTGGGGGTTAAGCCGAATCCAAAAAAGTAGATTTGGTGCACCCCTAGTTATTAGTGCCACTTTTTATGGTTAAAATGGTGAAATTGCATCTCTCCAACTTTTTGCCATTGCAAAAAAGTATTGATCAAGTACCTAGAGTGTAGTAACAAAAATTGTCTTTTAATGATTGTCTGCCCTAAACATACCTTTTCTCCAAATGTGGCCACTTTTGTGAATTCAAAGGTTATATCACACCCTCCTCCCTTATTATTAACCCACACTGGTGAAATCACTGCACTTGGTGTACTGGCAGCAGAAAAAGTTACACCAAAAGGGAAATTATATCACAATAAATTAAAGTGAGGGACAGGTCAGGTCCAGACTGGCAATGTGTGGTTTCTGGCAAATGCCAGAGCTGCTGTTGTCAGATGTCATAGCAGTGGCGTAACTACCAGGGGAGCAGGGGGTGCAATTGCACCAGGGCCCGCCAGAGAGGCTAGGAGAACTCCAATGTGCAATTCATAGGAGGAGAGCCCGATAGGGGGGCCCAGATGCCAATCCTGCACCAGGGCCCACCAGTGAGTAGTTACGCCACTGTGTCATAGACAGTCACTATTTATTGTACAAAAAATATAGCTTTATTTGATCAAAAGAATTTTACATACAGTATATATCCTTAATATGTAATATGTGTTTGATCAAACAAAACAATTTTTTGTACAGTGCTTTTCCACTTTTCTAATGCATTTACTTATTGGAGACCCATGGGTAGCCTCTTGTGGAAAGAGCACCTCTCAGTGAGTATTCAGGGTGTATGTCGGCTAACTGTTCTCTAGTCACTATTTATTGGGCTGATGGGCAGCTGTTTAGGCCTCTGTGTACCTGAAATGCCATGGCCTATTTTGTTTCCTCAGTCCAGACCTGCTGAGAACAAGCTCTGCTGTATTCCATTACCAGTCACAGTAATCCCAGGCTGAATTCCAGTCCCTTTGCTGCTTGAGGCAGCTTTCTGACATGAAGACTATAGAGGCCTGGGCCAGCAAGTTTAGGGGTGCCTAGCTGCACCCTACTTTTTTCAGAACCACTGGGGACTGCACAAAATTCCCAGTGCTCCAGCTGAAAGTCTGATTATAGCACAAGGGAGCAAAGTGTGATCTTGAAGTGCTATGCAGGAATGCATAAGAAGAAGCAAGACTGAACTGTTAACTAAAACCTACCTATGTCCAGGCAGTGGCCCATGGGAAAATGGCCTAATTTCATCAGGAATTGTCCAGAGCCCCACCATTTTTTCAGTACCACAATCCTTCCATCACATGAGCACAGCTCAACCTAGTGTCACCACCTCCAAGAAAAAAATGTCACCTATATGTCATCCTGCCAATGTGGTCTATTTAGGAAAGTGCATAAAAAGGCACAGAAATACAGGTACCACATCACTGTACACTTTAATTTCATATAACACCAACTTTCTAGTGAATAAAACGGACTTAAAGGGGAAGTTATTTGCATTAAAGGGATTCTGTCATGATTTTTAGTTCTAAATTACATGGTTTACACTGCAAATAATTCACTCTACAATATAAAATGTAATTCCCGAACCAGCAAGTGTATTTTTTTAGTTGTAATATTGATGTGTAGGCAGCCATTTCAGGTCATTTTGCCTGGTCATGTGCTTTCAGAAAGAGCCAGCACTTTAGGATGGAACTGCTTTCTGACAGGCTGTTGTTTCTCCTACTCAATGTAACTGAATGTGTCCCAATTGGACCTGGATTTTACTATCGAGTGCTGTTCTTTGATCTACCGGGTAGCTGTTATTTTATGTTAGGGAGCCATTGTCTGATTACCTTCCCATTGTTCTGCTGATGGGCTGGGGGGGGGGGGTGAGATCACTCCAACATGCAGCACATTATACAGTGCAGGCACAAGTCACATGACTTGGGGCAGCTGGGAAATAGACATGTCGTCTAGCCCCATGTCAGATTTCAAAATTAAATATAAAAAAATCTGTTTGCTCTTCTGAGAAGTGTATTTCAGCGCAGAAGTCTACTGGAGCAGCACCATTAACTGATTGTTTACCATGACAGTATCCCTTTAAAGAGGCAATTCACTTTAGGCTTTGCTAAGTAGCCCAAAGTTGCGTGCAACTTCAGCCCATGATGAAGTTTATTGTTCTGGAAATCAGTTGCCCATGATGACAAGGCAAATATCATCTTAGCTTTTAGCTAAATTTTACTATTTTATAGAATGGCTAGTTCTAAACAGTTTTTAAATTAGGCTTCATTTTTTAAAATAGTTTTCAAATCACTTACCTTCTTCTTTTGGCTCTTTCCAGCATTCAAATGGGGGTCACAGACCCCAGCAGCCAAAAACCGATTGCTCAGTGAGGAAACAAGGTAGTAAAAACATATTCTAACAAACTTTAACTGATCTCAATACATGAAGCACAAATACTATACTGCTTTAAGATGGGATTTCTACTGCAAAACTGCTTATTGTTGGCTTCAATCTTTCAAGCGCAACAGGGATGTCTCAGCATCAGCACCTTCTGTTCAATCCCTCACTTGGATGAGCTTAGCCTGCAAATCAGAGAACAAATGTTACTGGAACAGGTAATGAAGCATGCGTATTACTGGACTGAGGCTATTGGCGATATGGAAATAAAATGTCCCCTAAATAACATACCATTGAATTCTTGCCCTAGTTGCACAAACAATATATGGGTGTTTTACTGTGTAAATGTTTACAAGCATATAGTATATATTGCATAAGGGAGTGCAATTGGAGAAGGTTATACAAAGGTCCTGTCGACTCCCAAAGCAGCAGTTATGTCTTTCTTTTATGCTGAGATTCTATAACAGAACACAGATAAGTGGCATGAGACCCTGTTTTGAAATATTGGACGGTTGGGCAGGAAGGAAATAGTTAAACGTTGGGGCATTTTGATCTGTTTTGATGCCAAAGAAGCTATCCTGCAGGGATCTGAGATAATAAAGCTTTGCTAGGCAAAAGAACAACTCTGCAGCAGTTATAAATTATGGAAGATTATGAAAACAGAATATATTTAGCAAACACCACCTCCCCTCTTACTACTACAGGCATTGGATCGGTTATCAGGAAACACTTTATCCAGAAAGCCCTGGATTACAGGAAGGTCATCTCCCATAGACACCATTTAACCAATTAATTTGAATTTTGAAAAATGATTTCCTTTTTCTTGGTAACAATATAACAGTACTTTGTACTTGATCCCAAATAAGATTTAATTGATCCGCATTGGAAGCAAAACCAGCCTAATAGCATTATTTAACGTGTAAATGATATTTTAGCAAACATAGCATAAAGACTCCTTATCCAGAAAATAGGGATTTTTACTCACCGGAAAATCCTTTTCTAGACGGCCTGGACTGTCAGTGCAGACACCATGGGGGTTAAGTATCCACCTCCGGAGGCAGGACAGAAGAAGAAGAAGAATCTTGGCTCCTCCCCTTTGATATATAGTGCTTGCTCCTCCTGTTCCATTCAGTTTACGTAAGTCCGCTTGGTTAATAGGAGAACAGGAAGAAGCATAGGAGTGCCAAGATATTCATACAACTTAACAATAACATTTAACATAACTAACTGAAGGGTGGGGCTTACTGCACTGACAGTCCAGGCCATCTAGAAAAGGATTTTCCGGTAAGTAAAAATCCCTATTTCTCTAGACCGGCCTTTCCTGTCAGTGCAGACACCATGGGGACGTCCAAAAGCTGTCCCACTTCTAGGGCTGGGTTAATTTAATGGTGCCCAACTGCAGCCTGAAGCACTTTTCTACCAAAGGCTGCAGGTGCTGAATGAAACACATGTAATTTGTACAATTTAGCGAAAGTAGACAATGAGGCCCAAGTGGCCGCTTTACAGATTTGTTCTGGAGTGGCTAAATTTTGCAGAGCCCAAGAGGTACTTAGTGCTCTGGTGGAATGCGCCCTAACTTTGAAAGGTCGGGTCTTGTTAGACAGATCATAAGCACAATTTATAGTTTCTACTAACCATCTTGCTATGGATCGTTTAGATGCAGAAGAACCCTTATTAACACCATAAGTGACTAAAAATGCATCAGACTTTCGATACGACTTTGATCTGTCTAAATAGTATCGTACTGCTCTGACCACATCTAACTTGTGCAATAACTTCTCCTTGACATTGGATGGCCTTGGACATAGGGAAG
>CM044431.1:116078412-116089643 GCA_024363595.1 Xenopus borealis | reverse complement strand
TCTTCTTCTGTCCTGCCTCCGGAGGTGGATACTTAACCCCCATGGTGTCTGCACTGACAGGAAAGGCCGGTCTAGAGAAACACCAGGTCTCGAACATTCTGGACAACAGGTCACATGCCATAATGACAATTCACTTAAATTAAAATTCTTTATAGAGAGAAATATTGGACCCAACATTTCACAGATGGTGTGCTTGACAATTGAGTATAGATATGGTGAACCCCCTCCCCCCTAACAGACTCATTATTCCTGGCATGTGCACGATTGAAATGGGCAAGTACAAGACATTTGCTTATGCATGCTCTAGTAAAACAGGATGGCTGATGATGGCTATGATATTTTGGTATTTGGTGGACCAGCGGGTCTATAAGAAGACGCCTCTGCCTCACTGGATACCTTCCCCCATATTCATATCACTTCTGGTTTTATGGTAGGAAACGGGAAGCTCAGTTTGTAGATTAAGCAGTTGCAGATTAGATAGGTCTTTGGGTCCAAGCGGGGAAAAAATGTTGGTCATGGGTCTTAAATTATATACTCGTATCTAGAATGGTTTATTGTGATAACACATTTTTATGAAACATAAAATAGTAAAACAAAAAATCAAATTCACAAATGCTAGAAACAGAAGTTGCACAAACTTTCTAGTGCTTTAATAGGGGGTTGCCCTCAGGATCCTAAACAGTTAAAAAATGAATTGCCCCTATCCCACCACCAGAGCTAGCAGCTGAGCTTAGGAGGATGGGCTGCCTCCTTCATCAATCAAAACATGCGCAGACTGTCCTGCTGATGAATCTTTTGCCAAATGTTTGTCAGTTGTTTAGGGCAGAGACACACAGTCAGATTCGGGGCGATTAGTCACCTGGCAACAAATCTCTTCTTCAGGGCGACTAATCTCCCCCAACTGCCTTCCCCTCAGCTAGAATGTAAATCGCCGGTGGGATGGCACTCTGAGCACGTCATTTTCCAAAGTCAACTGGTTTCCTAGTGAGGCAACTTTGGAAAACAAAGCACTCCCAAGTGATTTACATTTGACTTGGCAGGAAGGAAGTTTGGTGGGCAAGAGATTTAAGGGGATTAGAGGGATCACATTAAAGATTATGTTCTGGAGAATTGTTTTAGGAGTAGTAATCGGAATGGTTTCATGAAGGACAAGATCATGTCAGACAAATGTAGCTGCTTTTTATGAAGCAAGTATGAACTTGGTCAGTGGGGTTTCTATGGATGTGATGCTACTGTATTTTTCAAAACTGTTGGGTCATGGCAATGCTTTTAATGCTATAGAGTTGTGTTGTCAATAGTATATTCTCCCCTTGGGTAGGGTTCTGTATTAGGTACAGCCAGAACCACTGAGGATGTGTGACTGCACCAGGGTCTGCCCAAGATACTGTGGATGGTGGCTAAAAAGTAGCCAAGGGTTAATTTTGCAGCTGGAACCATAGAATAGTTGTTTGAATTGGGGATGTGGAATTTTACGTAATGTAGCAGTGTTTACAGATTACACAGACCTATGCAGGCCAATTAATCCCATCCACGATATAGCATTCTGCCAGAGGGATATAAGTAAATTGGCATTCTGCCACTTATGCCCTTAACAGGATTAAGGTAGACACATGGTTGGTGGACACTTGAGGGTAACTTGTCACTAAGAAATGTCACTAAGAAATGTCGGTTAGCATCGGGAAGGCCCAGAAAGGTATTTAACCTTTATTAAAAGGGATATAGGGCAGGAGGGGGTAATTCTTCCTCCCCTTACAAAACACTGGTAATTGAAAATATGCAGTGCCATTTTATTCTCCAAAACTTAGATTGGATCTCAGTGAAATAGGGGATGTTAAAAGAAGAGTGACTAAGGTGCTAATGGCTATGGAAAGAGATGTATACGGCTAATATAACAACTCTGTCTAAACATATACATGGTGAATAAAGTACCCCCTGTTGTAAAATAGGATATTATAAGTTACCTATGAGTTCCATATTAAAGCAGTCCGAAAGGCCTCGAGGTAACTTATAATGTCCTCATACTTTGCAACAGGGGGTACTTTATTATAATACACAAGTTTCAGTGAGTAATGTGACAGAAATGACATCACTAAGATCTGACTATAACCAATGACATCACTAAGCATGGTTTATATCATTTACAGGCTATATATGGCTGTTGTGTATTATATATACATACAATAAACTCTAATGCTTTACTTACCAGTAGGTACTTTCAGCAGACACTAGGGCATCCACTCTGATTAAAGGAAAGAAGGTTCCATTTTAAGATTTTAATAATGCTTTTTACAGAGAATGCGGTGACGCTGCAGCATTCTCTCCCTGACCTGGCTGTACTGTAGAGTTGCCACCTGTCCGGTTTTGACCCGAAAAGCTCAGTATTTTGAAGGGCTGCCCAGGTCAAAACTTCCTGCCCGGTTTTCCATATTTGGCAGGATTTGCTTGATTGACACAGCAATCGGCCAATCGCTGTGTCATAATCCCGCCCCCTGACATCACAAACACGCCCATGCATGTCATTGATCTGCCCCCCAGTCTGAGCCATACGGAAAGGTGGCATCCCTACTTAACTGGCACATACATTACATATATTCAAGAAAAGGCCTATTTAGTAATTTTTAGGAGTCATGGAGGAATTTTCTCTCCCTCGGAGGCAAATCAGAGACTTCAAATCGTTTTTCACCTTCCTCTGGATCAACTAGCAGATTTAATTAAAACAAATATTTGTAGCTGTATGGATGAACAAAACAGAACAGCATTTCAGAGGTCTGTGGGCTACATGATTAAAAGGAATTTAATTCAGAAATGTAAACATACAACTAGGATTTACCAAATAGTAACACGTTTATTTCACTCGTTCTTAAAAAATAGTTTATCATCTGCAATTGTCGCAAAAAAAACATACTGTAAAAAAATATTGAACAGTTAGGAAAAAAAAGCAAAGCATGAAAAAGAACCAAAATGTTAAGATTTTATTTACAAAGGTTTTTTTTCTCTTTTTTGTTGTTGTTGTACAGAAAGTAAAAATGTTGCTCCATCTTCTAGTTAACAGGTAGCCAGTGACAATCATTACTTACTAAAATACAACCTCAGAGGTCTAACTCTTAGGAACCCCAACATAATAGGAAAAGCTCTGACCCAAGTTTGTAAATAAGCCACAAGTTGTGTCTCTTTTTTTTTTCAGACTTGATTAGAAATCATGTTCTAAGCTTCCAGTAGGGTTATTGTTGGTAGGAATGTCACAGTAACAACTCTTTGGCTCGATGGGAATTCAAGGACAAGGGGTTTGTTATAAATCGCTATGACTTTGAAACTTGCTTATCAATAATCCATAGGTGGGGCCAGTTCAATCACTACCATATAATCCATTAAGGTCCTTTATCATTTCATTTTCTTTATTATTTTGTTTTTTGTCTTAGTCATCCTCTTCATCATCTGTTTCTCTCTTTCTTTTCTCTCCTTTGCCAGATTCTTCTTCTTCTGACAAGACAACAAGGAGAACAGTTCATAAGGGCATCACTGTTCTGTTCTAACCAAATCTAGTTCTCTGTTTTATTTACGTCATACATTACTGGATGTACCAACTTATCAGAACTCATCCACTGAACACATCACGAAACACTGAAACCCCTAGTGAAACAGCAATAGCAGTGGGAATTTTCTCAGCACTGAAGATACAAAAATAAACCTATATTGCAATGTCCCTTTCAAAGCTATAACGTTCTTGCCTATTTCTTTTATTCAAGCCATTTTCTTTTTATTTAAATCTCCAGCTACTTCACTATGCACATCCACTTCAGATCAGATGAGCAAAAGGAAACCCTGATGTGGTACATAGCATTAATGTTCATCTTCATATAGATGGACCTATTCCAAGAAATTCTTCAAGTAGTCTTCATTTTTATGTATCGCTGTTGAATCAGTACTGTTATCCTGTCTCAGATATTTTTAAAAAGTAATCTAGTTGTTTTATTGTTTATATTCATTCTCTGCTATTCATCTTGCAATCAATGGATGCTCAGATGCGAGGGTTATCAAGCTCTAGCAACTAGAAAAGAGTGTACATTTGAAGTCAAGGCTGCACAAAATAGCTAAAATATTAAAGGGCACCTGCTGGTCCAAAATATGTCCCCCCACCAAAGGAGCAGGCTATTAGAGCCTGCACTACGGTTGGGGGTAACCTTTAAAAAAAAAAAAAAACTTCTGTTACGGCTAACCGGAGTGCGGGCCACCTTTGGTGGGGGAAAATATTTTATTGCAACAGGTGAGCTTCTGCAAATTGTTTAAATGTTTTAATGAATGGATTGTTTTGCATATATATTTCCACTGCATATCAACAAGAGCCCCACTGCATGTGTAGCAATTCTGTCTATGAGCAACTGTGGATGTTAATGCTGTCATTGTGAATGTGTGAAACTTGGGTGGAAAAGGCAGGACTGTTTAACTCTATTCCCACGGACATTAGCAAGTGATATTAGGAAGGGATCTGTGACCTTTTTGATAATTTAGTGTTACTCTAATGGAAAAGACTTAGGTGTTAAGCTAAATGAGCATGTAATGGAGTGAATGATAGAGAAGATTGGTAGAAGGCTGAACTCCATGAAAGTGGTCAAAAGGAAGGCTGAGTGAGTGAACAGACATTTCACAAGAGGCAGTACAGTGATTTGGAAATAAAAGCCTTTTACATCATGCATTTAACAAACCTTCATCCTCTTCTTCATCATCCTCATCATCTTCTTCATCTACTTCTCCATCATGTCCTAATTCTTCTTCCTGCAGACAACAGTGATAGAAGATATATGACAGAAAGGTTTGCGTGTTAGCACGATGAATCATACAGACCAGGGGCCGCCTTTAGTGCTTAAAATGGCATTTTTCTATATAGGATTATCAAGTGGCACATTCTAATAGAAAAGTATATTTTTTTATGAAACGGTTTCATTTTAAGGAAACGGTGGTTTACATATGGGTTGTTTTCCACAATATAATCTTATGAGATGTTGATAATTTTATATGTTATGCTCAGGGGTATAGTTTCCCTTTAAACACATATAGCCTTAGTGATGACCCTAAAGTATAACAAATGCACATCAATAATTTGTTGGAAAAAAATCTGTCAAATATTGTTTAGCTTTCTTCATTTTCTCCCACACGAGTTTAACTTTTTTTGTGTTCTTTTCTGAATTGTTCTCCCCCTCCACATTAAATATATCACAACCTGAGTTCATGAAAAAAAAACATGGATGGGGAAAAAAAACCTCTTAAAACTTTTTTTCTCAAATGTTAGCTTTAAAGGGATATTGTCATGGGAAAACATTTTTTTTTTCAAAACGCATCAGTTAATAGTGCTGCTCCAGTAGACTTCTGCACTGAAATCCATTTCTCAAAAGAGCAAACAGTTTTATTTTCTATTCAATTTTGAAATCTGATATGGGGCTAGACATTTTGTAAATTTACCAGCTGCCCTATGTCATGTGACTTGTGCCAGCACTTTAGGAAGGAACTGCTTTCTGGCAGGCTGTTTTTATTTCTCAATGTAACTGAAGGAGTCAGAGTGGGACATGGGATTTTAGTATTGAGTGCTGTTCGTAGACCTACCAGGCAGCGGATATCTTGTGTTAGGGAGCTAGTTACCTTCCCATTCTGTTTTTAGGCTGCTGGGAGGGGATGGTGATATCACTCCAACTTGCAGTATAGCAAGAGTGATCAGAGCACAAGTTACATGACTTGGGGAAGCTGGGAAACTGACAATATGTCTAGCCCCATGTCAGATATCAAAACTCAACAAAATATTCCTACGCGCGTCACGTGCCAGCAAAAATCGAATTATCCCATTAATTTTCAAGAAGTCTGAACCTCAAATGTGCTTCTGATGGTCCAGTTACAGAAGAGCTGGGCTACAAAGGCAGAAAAGGTGTTTGGCTTGTGCTTCAATCATTGAGGCCTAGACAATCTGCCTACTCCTACTTCTGGCACTGGTGTTTGGGGCCAAATATTTGGTGACATGAATGCATTCGATGCTGCAAGAGGCAGTGGCCACTGCATCTTAGTGTGTCCAATGTATTTGGTATGACAGGACCTTCTGTCTTTCACTGTATAATTTATCTAGGATCTGGAGTTATTGCATCATTATTTACAAGTGCATACGGTGTATAAATATTGCTACCCACAGGCAACACATCTCCTGAAAACACCTTTCCATTGGTGTCAGTGTAAATCACAAATGAATCACTGCTGGAAAACACAGGAGAAGGCAGTTTTCAGCAGTAACGTGATTTGTATGTTTTAGCACATACAGAAAAAAGTAAACCGCTCACCAAGTTGATTGTGTGGTCCAGGTGCCCCAGACGCAGAACCCCAGCTTCATGGAGTGGCAAAATTAAAAATGTCTTCTGCACTTGTTTCAGTGGGATTCTTCAGTGAAAAAATAGGGCTTATCCGGAAGAATCCACAGGGTCAAAAATATGAATGTTAAAAAAAATTTTTTTTTTTATTAATTATAATTTTAAACGTATAATCACATCTCCATGGAGATGCACTTACACTTTTAAAATTATGATTAACAAAAAAACAATTTTAACTTATTCAAATTTCTGACCCTGTGGATTCTTTTGAGTGCTGGATAGCCCTATTTTTTCATTTTAGCTTGGCACTGAAGAATCCCACTGAAACAAATGCAGAAGACATTTTTGGGAGTTTTGTTCTCTTTGGGTAGCCCAGATTTCCTCTGGGCAACATATCTCCCCATGTGCCATAACTAGGGTTGCCACCTGGCCAGTGTTTTACTGGCCTGGCCAGGATGATCCTAATATTTTTAATAGGGAAGAAAGATAAATATATAGGAAGGCCAGCATTTTTTTCCAGAAAAGGTGGCAACCCTAGCTTTGCCTGTTTCATCATTTGCTAATGCAAAGAAGGAGCATCAGCATAGAATTGCAGAAGTGCTATCAGTTCAGGAAGATTATTAATCAGCAGTGGTGCTAGGAAGTTGTTACCTGCCCATTGTTCTGTTGATAGGCTGCAGGGGGAAAAAATCTTTTGAAAAAATGGATTTCAGTGTTATAAATGGTGTCCCTTTTCATTCTCTCTCAATATTTGCTTTCTTGAATCAACTCTGCACAGCATTCACATACTTTTCCACTACACAGTGGGTGGTGCTTTTGATTTCTTATCCATTGTTCATTTTTGGATTGTTTGAACAGAGACATTTAGCCACCTACAAATCACAGAGTCATGTATTTACCTCTTCCTCACCACTGGCATCCTCTTCATCTTCTTCCGCTACCTCCTCTTCATCTTCATCATCATCTTCCTCATCTACATCTTCTTCCTCTTCACCTTCCTCTTCTTCATCTTCTTCCTCTTCACCCTCTAGGGGGAAAAAAAAAAAACATCTTGTTTTTGTTCAATAACAAACAAAATGTCTAAACATAAATGGTTTCATTTTATTTACCCTCATTCAGTGTTGATCCCATGAATAACACTGGGTTTACACCCTTCATGAGATGGCCCTCAGTTTTTATGATTTGTTTTAATATGTTGTGATGTTATTTGTATTCATAATAGAAATAACATAATGCAAATAATTGTAATTATAATTATGTATGGGTTTTTTAATATGGTGTGGTGTTCCTCTACTTAAAGGGCCAGTAACAGCAAAATTTAAAAAAACAAAAAGGGGTTAGTACACAACGGAAAAAAAAACCCACCCATACAAAATTATTTTAAAATTGCAAAGCATTTATAAAGGAGTAACTTACAGAAACTCTGCTTCCATTCCTCTTCAGAAAAGGCGACAGGACGACCATCGAGCGACGCTTGATTTCTATGTTAGCTCCCACTTGCCGTACTATCTAGTGCAGCCGTGCTTCCCGCATGAACTCTCTGCAGATTAGGGCAGGCTCGCTAGTGCGCCTTGGGTACTGCTAGCACAGAGCAAGGGTGGCCTGTGGCAGAGAATTCATGCTGGAAGCACGGCTGCACTAGATAGCATGGAAGCATGGAAAGTGGGAGCTAAAGGAGCCAGCAGCAGAGATCCAGGGAAGAGAAATCAAGCCCCGCTTGATGGATGGTTGTCCTGTCGCCTTTTCTGAAGAGGAGTAGAAGCAAAGATTCTGTAAGTTTTTTCTTAATAAAGACTTTGTGATTTTAAAGTATAATTATAAGTATTTCTTGGTGGGTTTTTTTTCGTTGTGTACTACTTTTTAAAAAAGTAGTTTGTAAGTTCTCCCCATGTCTGTGTGCACTTCCTCTGGGAACTACGGTTTCCTCTCACACTCCAAAAACATCCAGGAAGGTTAATGGGCTCTGAATACAATTTGCCCTACTGTGTGTGAATGTGATAGGGACCTTAAGAGTGTAAGCTCCACTGAGGCAGGGGCTGTAATCTCTGTAATGTGCTGTTGAAATGTGTGTGAGTTTACAAATAAATACATTAAGATATTTTGTAGGACGCATCCACCAGAACCAAAGCAACTATAAATGCTATTAAATGAAAAATAAATAGCTGTGTCAGGCAGGTTTTTAGAGGAAACAGGTTAGTTTGCAGTCTACATTTTTCATAAATGCCAATCCTGAATGAAATTAAACTGAAAACAATGTACTGCTTTCTATACAATATATTAGAATATTAAGGAATAATCATTTTAATTTGATAAATTATGGTCCATTCATTCCAGTACAAAAAATGAAAGCAAGAAAACAAACAGGACAAATATGAAGAATTTAAGTGTAGATAAACATTAGGAAACAGACTAATCTGTGTCTTAAAGTGGACCCGTCACCCAGACACAAAAATCTGTATAATAAAAGTCCTTTTCAAATGAAACATGAAATCCAATTTCAAATTTTTATTAAAGCATTCATAACTGTTTTAAGCTCATTTAAAAATCTCAGCTGTCAATCAAATATTGTCTGACACTCCTCTATGCCTTAGGCATAGAGGTTGGGCAGATAATTACTTTCACTTTCCATTCAGCACTTCCTAGATGCCACTGCTCCCCACACATTCCCCCAGTTCTATTAACCATTTAATTGTGTAGCCAGGACATGGGGATAGACATCGGGTCCCCCATTCTGGTGCACAAACAAGATTCTGAGATGATACAAGGCTTGTCTTAATAACAGTGTCCACAAAATGGCTCCTGCCTGTTTGCTATAATTATGAATTTCCAGACTGAAGAAAACAAGATAAAAATAATTTATATAGTCTAATTAATGTTCATTTTTCTTGACTAATGTGATAAAATAGGATTTTGAATATTTTTTTGGGGTGACAGGTCCACTTTAAAAGACCATTTTATTTCTTATATTCCCAAAATTTTTTTTTACTTTTTCAAAATGGAGCTTAAAGTGATACTGACACTAAAAAATTAATTTTAACATAGGAATGTACATTAAATGTTACCTATAGGTCATGTTGATCATTTTTTGCCGAGAGGTTTGTTTTTGTGTATAATTGTTAGTTGAAGTTCCTAAGCCTGACACTCTGACTTTGGAAACCTAACAGTCCAATCTCAGTCTGTTAGTTACAGTTTCTAATGATAACAGATGCCTGCTGCACAAATATGGCAGCCCCCTCATACAGGAACATGGGGGATCAGACAGGTAATGTAAAAGCATCATGCAAATACTTTATGGTAAAGTTACAAGTAGTTTTCAAAGCCAATATTATAATATCTGTAAAAAAAGAGTTTAATTTCAGGTGTCAGCATCTCTTTAAGTGACCCACCTTCATCTTCTTCCTCCTCATCTACGCCATCTCCATCAGCTTCAGCATCAGAGTCTGGGGCCTCTTTGTCTTCTCGGTCATATCCATCCAGGTAAGTCAGTTGTGGGAGGAGCTTGAAAACACTTTCTCTGTAGTCATTTAAGTTTGTTACTTCACAGTTGAATAGGTCCAGGCTCTTCAAAGACTCAAATTTTTTCTGAAAAAAAGGTTAAAATGTATTAACATGAATTCCACCTTACATAACTTAATGCAAAACAGAATGCATCCTATTTTCAACAGAGCGAACATTTTATCAATCACTCTAGTCGAGGTAGATGCGTGTTATTTAGAGAGCTGATATATAACAAGAATATCAATGCTTGTGACCTGGGGCTTCAGGATACTGCCTTTTACTTCAATTGCATATTAAACCCCTCACTATACTGTAGATAGGACCCGGCCCAGTCACTATTCATACTAATGATTACTATGGCTGTATGTATGGCTGGTGATGCCCTAGACACTGAACATCAGTCTGCCCTCTTCCAATTCAGAGCTGACAGTTATGCAGGAGGGTCCACACACCAATCATGAAGGGAAACCCCACCCCACCCATCAGATTTAGTCAAGGATTTGGGGAGTGTGTGTGATTTTTCTTATTTAGATAACCAAGGTCTGTCTCCATACAGTAACTATGGCTCTGGTGATGACTTATGGATTTTTCCCCAAGGTCAAGATCACAGCAAAATTCTGCTTTTATTTGTAATTCTTGTCTGCATGAATAAATCTATGAAAAACATTTGCTCTGATGCAGTATTCGGAGTGGGATTTGGTAAAATGGACACAAATTCGGGCCCTTTGGTGGGGCTAAAGGCAAGGCCAGACCTGGGGTTTTTAGGTTGCATTTTTAAAAAAAGCTCCAGGGCGTAAATACGCATAAACTGCACTACCCTTGAAATTAATGGAAAATGCACTATGCCAATTCTTGCAGGGCGCTTGCAAGCCAAAATCTGCCACAGGATGCCAGTATTGGCGTTTCTACTGAGAAACTACCTCAAGAAACTACCAAATCAATAGATTCTATGGGATACGCACATTTGAAACCACAATTTACGTAAAAATGCTGCATATTATTAAATATGTCGTCCAAATTCTCACGAGATACATGATGCATATACGTTTTACAGGGTAATGGGCCAGTTACGTAATTACGTTGCGTATTGACAATCATTCCTGCTCCATTTTGCATGTAAATATCTTTTTGATTTCTAGCCAGCGGAATTATGGGGAACAAGAACTATGAGAACTGCATGTTGGGAAAAGAACCTACCTATAGAAAAACGCATGAAAAATGCATGTTGACAGTCGCGTGTGGTTTCACCGGTGTATTTACACCCGACTAAGCGTTTTATAGACACAACACAAGTGTGATTGGGTCTATTTATACACAAGTCGCTGACATTGTGCAACCAAATTTTCCTACTGGCCCAATCAGATATGATGTTATTAAAGGGGTTGTCCA
>CM044431.1:116000833-116021629 GCA_024363595.1 Xenopus borealis | reverse complement strand
TGTGGTAGTGGGGGACACAGCAACCCCCAGAATAAACACTTAACCAACAGATAGTGTATTTCATATTAAGTGGCCTATTAAAGAATCTTAACAAACTGAAATATAGATATCAGTAAATATTGCCCTTTTACATATTTTGCCTAGAGTCACCATTTTATGATATTCTCTATGCTCCGTCAGAGATCACCTGACCAGAAATACTGCAGCTCTAACTGTAACAGGAAGAAGTGTGACAGTAAAAGATACAACTGTGTCCATTAATTGGTGCATGTGACCTAACATGTATGTGAATGTAGAGTGTTCAGCAGTGGGCACATTATTTATTATGATACACAAGTAAGTAAAAATTTTAGTTAGTCATGTGACAGAAATTACATCACTGAGCACCAATTATAACTGTTGATACTAAGGGGGCAGATTTACTAAGGGTCGAATTGCCGAGGGGTTTTAGCCCGAATTTGACTGCCGAATAATTGGCGAATAAATATTTGTCAAAATCGAATAAAATATTCGCCTGTTTTGAGTGCTTTTCGAATATTCGACAAAATCGTCCGATTTTGTGAAAAAATTTGTACGAATAGTCGAGCGATTGAATATTTATTTATTTGGTCTATTCGATGCGACCGAATATTTCATATTCGATGGTCGGAAATACTTAATTTGCATATTCGAATAGTCTCACAATCGAAAATAGACTATTCGAGCGAAATTCGATTCCTTCACAAGAATTTAGTATACCTGCCCCTAACTAAGCACTGACTAACCATCATTTATAGGATATTCATGGTTGTTGTGTAGTTCATAAATATACAGTTGTGTATTTAATTTATCTTTAGGGGGCAAACTAGCAGTAAGGGAAAGCCCAAAGGGAAAACAACTGGACGTGGGAGAAGGAAGGTTCAAAAACCTGAGCCTGAGCCAGATGTTCATAGTGAGTTAGCACCTGAAGTGGAACCACAGCCTGAGCCTGAAGTCTTACAGGAGAAGACAGAAAACGGTCAGGAGCACTTACTTTATCCTGAAGATCCAGACCTGGCAGTTACCAAAGAAGGTAACAAAGATGCAATCTTTTTAACTCATGAAAATCAGGAGGCTGGACATATTTCTCACATCAACATCCCTTTCCTAACAGGTAATATTGACAATTCTACATGGAAAGTATTCCATATTTTAAAGGAAATCATGAGTCACTGGGGAGCCAGTTTATTAGACATCAAAGGCTGCTGCAGCTGGGAAGCAGGGGCAGAAAAATAAACACTGTTTAGGAGACAAATTTCCATTTTTTTTATAACTGTCAATTCAGCTTTTGCTAGTGCAAGAGAGAGCAATTGTGCTCTGCCTCCGGCACAAGTAAGGTAAGCACCAGGGCCAGCATTGTAGGGGCAGCCTCAGACAGCTCCTTAAAGGAACAGTTCAGTGTAAAAATAAAAACTGGATAAATAGATAGGCTGTGCAAAATAAAAAATGTTTCTAATAAAGTCAGTTACCCAAAAATGTAATGTATAAAGGCTGGAGTGACTGGATGTCTAATATAGTTAACATAACTGTTCAGTGAGTAATTTTTTGACTAACTATATTGGAAACATTTTTTATTTAGCCAGTTTTTGTTTGTATAATGAACAATTCCTTTAAGAAGAATCGGTGCTGTGGGTACCCCCTCCCCAGTAAATCTAACTGTTTACCCAAAGCTAGTGCTTCTCTTCTATAGGAGGTATACAGTACTATTCAGCAGACAGCCATTTTCCCTAGTTTCCCTGGATTTCTCTACAGACTTGTTACATGCACTGTACAGAACTTATTGGTAATACTGTGCCTAAGTCAAGTCTTGTGCACCAGATGTCTGGGAACCTGAGGATGGTGTGATTTTTAAGGAGGAACTAAGTGAAAGGTACAGCGGCACACTGAAATCATTAGAAATATTAGTCAAAAGAAGTATATATTTGTCCGTTTTGAAGGGACAGCAGAATTGGAGTGCCACTTAAAGGAAAAGGATAATTACTGATAGGGTAGCAATTCAACATCACATTTTTACTACCATGTCTCTCATTATGCACTAATTTCATAGTTCCTTTTAAGTAAACCATTAGTTTAGTTCCTTTTCATATTTATATTAATTCTAAATTCAAGATTTTCAACCTACATCCATTATGCTAAGCAAAAGCAGGTTCTCAAGATATTAAGACTTTGAGACCTGAAGCCACACAACCAAAGGGTCATGCTGGTATTGGCTCGCCCGTTGTACCACTAGCAATACATTTTTAAAATTGCTTTTCCTCACCAGAACCTGGGGGGAGGGTGGTGGAGAGTGATTTGTGATTTAACAGGAGAAGACAAGTGGCAAAATAAACAGAGGGCAACACACTTCCCTACTTTTGCCCAATTATGACTTCCACGGTCATATCTAGGCATGAGATCAAAGCGCTCTAGGTTAGAGCTACAGCCTAGCCTAACAGAACACTGAAGTGAGTGATGGTATACTCATATCTTCCTACCTGTCCCCCACAGAGTGCATATTATTTATTATCATTTTTTAAGTTTTCAGTGAGTGTGATATAAGTGACTTGAATAATGGATATAGTTTACAAGTTATTTAAGGCAGACTTTGTGTATTAGGTTGAAACTAAAAGAGTATATATATATATACTGTATATATATATATATATATATATATATATATATATATATATATATATATATATATGTATATATATATATATATATGAAAGTAACAAGTAAGTTGCAGGTAAAACTTAGTCCCTTTTGTAAAATGTAATAGCATTCTTAATGAATCAGATGTAATTTGAGAGTAGGACTGGCCAGCTTAGTTTGGATCAAGTACAAGGTAATGTTTTATTATTACAGAGAAAAAAGGAAATATTTAAAAAAAAAATTGGATTATTTGTATAAGATGGAGTCTATGGGAGATGGCCTTTCCATAATTCAGAGCTTTCTGAATAATGGGTTTCTGGACAAGGGACCCCATACCTGTATAGGAATTTTCTCTAACTGAAATGCTGTAAG
Source organism: Xenopus borealis (assembly GCA_024363595.1). Lineage (NCBI taxonomy): Eukaryota > Metazoa > Chordata > Amphibia > Anura > Pipidae > Xenopus > Xenopus borealis. The sequence goes on along the minus strand of CM044431.1, from coordinate 116,018,608 downwards.
TCATCTACTATCCACTAAATCTACTAAATCTTGACCGCCTATAATCTTTTTCTTAAATTAATGTAGAAGACAAGGAGCCAGAACCAGAGGAAGAGGCAAGCCCGGTGTCACTAGCTACAATTCCACTACCTGAAGCTCTCAGCTTCTCTCAGGAACATCAGTGTGAGGAACAAAATATCTATACCTATTTACTGTAATCTGTACTACTGGGACACAAAGTGTCCTTTAAAAAATAAAAATAATGTTTCTGTTCAAAAAAATTTTTTTTAAAGTTTGTATTATAAACAATAATATTTTGACCATGGCCTAAAGATAGGGGTCATACATCATATAAGGTTCTTTAACTGTGCTGTCCACCTTTTACAGTGTCTTAGACTGAATATTATTGATTTATACCATGATTATTGTCATGTAAAGAAATATGTGAAGCAATGTACCATTTGAGTTTTTTTCTAGCGCATTTGTAAGAACTGTGTGCCATAAAGTAGTTAGGGCCAAGCAAGTAAGGTTCAGGAAATAAAACTGAATGCACTACAAAACAAACTAGGTAGAGAGACAGAATTGAATGAGTGGCCACACCTTAACCAAGCCACACCCTGACAAGGGCATAACAGAATCATAATAGCCCTCCCTGTCCAGCTCAACCCAATTTTGAAATATAAATCTGAGAGACTCCCGTAAAATATATGAAGGTTGAAAGCAATAACTGGAGGTGCAAATGCCATCATTTGAATGTCAATAGGAAGGTGGGATCTCCTTCCTCTAGTGCAATGATCCCCAACCTTTTGAACCCGTGAGCAACATTCAGAAGAAAAAGGCTTTGGGGAGCAACACAAGAATGAAAAGTATTCTTGGGTTGCCATATAAGTGCTGTGATTGGTCATTAGGTGGCCCCTATGTATATTGTCAACCTACATTGAGGCTCTGTTTGGCAGTGCACCTGGTTTTTATACAATCAAAACTTGCCTCCAAGCCTGGAATTCAAAAATAAGCACCTGCTTTGAAGCCACTGGGAGCAACATCCAAGGGGTTGGAGAGAAACATGTTGCTCACAAGCTACTGGTTGGGGACCACTGCTCTAGTGGTAGAATAGCAGAGTTATATCCAGCATAGAATAAGATAACAGTGGCAAGATATTAACAGTCTGAGTCACCTGGGGTCTTCATGAGAGCAGCCTTATATTTATATATATATTAAGTGGGAGCTGATGAAGTGGTTTTCTGATGTAAAACAAAATGTTATAAGAGACTACAAGTATGGGACCTGTTATACAGAATGCTCAGTACCTGGGTTTCCAGATAATGGATATTTCCATAATTTGGATCTTCAAGCCATAAGTCAGCTAGGAAATCATGTAACATTGTAAGTTAGGTTGAAAAAACACACACAACCACATATACAGTATGACCTATGTAACTGCCAGTTGATCCAGAGGAGGGCAAAAACCAATTTGAAGCCTCACCAATTTGCCTCAGAGGGGTTAAAACTTCTTCCTCTAAACATTAAATAAAGCCAATGGTTGGTTTTTCTTACAATATGGATTCATTATATTATATTGGTTTCCCAGAAAATACAGGTCTGTTAATCAGCTGGCTTGTCTTACATTGTATAAATAGTCTGAGCCACCAGGGCAGAGAATAGGCAGGGACAGACAAACACTGCTTTCAATAGCAATACATAAACAAATAACCTAAAAATGTGTAATGAATGTATATGGGAAAGTTGCTTAGAATTGTTTCTTTTATTAGGCAAAAAAATGTTGTTGGCATTTACTTATCTTTTAACACAATTGATTAAAGGTAAATTTGCGCAAACACACCTGTGTTTGTGATAGTAATTGAGCCCTCATATTTCTTTTTTATGAATAGTCCTGTGGGGGGTTCAGTTTTAATATGCTTGCCTGAAAATTGGAATTGGATTCCTTTAAAATCAGTAAATGTAAATAACCCTAAAACATATTTAGAATTGTTGGCCATATAGTTCATTGGTGATCATTATTTTGCATTGTTCTTTTGTTTGAATATTCAAGAAAATAATAAAAAGACATTTTAGTGTGATTTGTTTTTATTTTGTCTATCATCTACCATAATCTTTTTTATGTCTGCCACTCAGACATAATTAATATACAAGTAGGTGGGTGTAGTTTTGTAGTGCTATTGGGAGCAGAAACCATTGTGTGCAATTAGAGCAATGACGTGGTATTTTGTCTCCCGTGTTTTGTTGCCCAATTACGTGATTTGAGTTTTTCCTGCAACGGTTTTCAGCACTGAATTCCTGGCTTGTTGGAAAGTTTTGGCTGCATAAAAACCAGCCAAACAGAGCCTTCTACACTGCCAGTCCACATGGTGACAAACAATCACAGAACTTATTTGGCATCCCCTGGAACTATTTCCATGCTTGTGTTGCTCCCCAACTCTACATTTGAACTTCATGGGTAAAAAAGATTGGATACCTCTGCTCTAGCCAGGGCTACCATTACCACGGGGCCGCTTCTGGACTTCGACTGTTCGGCACTTCTGCATTCTGCTGTTCGGGACTTCAGAAGGGTGGCACAGCTTTGGCACTGTCAAGGGGGGCCTGGCTCTTTCGAAAAGCGCAGCGCTGCCGGGCCCTCCTTCAGGCCCGGGACACTTGTAACCCCTTTGCCCCCCTGATGGCGGCCCTGGCTCTAGCCACTATGTTTGTGCTGGGAAAAAGAAATAACCTCACCCACTCTTGTGTATTCAGCATTCTTTCAGCTCAAGTTACCCTTACTCAGTGTTTGGTAGCCATTCCAGTTTCAATTCACTGCACCTCATCTTACACTATGGTGCTTGTCATGCCAGAGCAGTGTTGCTCTGGCATTGTAAACATGGACATGGAAAACATTTTGCTTTGGTCCACAAAGAGACCGTTACATAAACACTTCCACAAGAGAGGTATGCAGCTAGGTGATATCCATATCTGCCTTCAGAGACAATTTAGCGTTGCACCATTTGGGTAAGGAAGCTAGATTAGTCAGCCCCTTTGAAATGCTGATCAAGGACCCTAGAGCTGTTAAAAAGTGATGGAGGGTATATATATATATATATATGTATTATAGCAAAGGATCCATATAGCCTCTGTCATAGGATTCACATCCTCATAAATCACCAACCGATACCCACCAGCTAGCAGACATGATTCCTCGGGACCTTGAGCATGAGACACGCCTAATGTTTGGTATCATTCTGATCGTCCTCATATGGATCACTCCATGCCCCTATTTTTATTATAATACTGGGTACTGGCAAGTCCCTATATTATTTTACATTAATGACATGGTCATGGGCACTCCTACCTCATGCATAAGGGTGTCCCAACAGGCCATTAAAAAGTTGGGGAGATGTAAACATGGCAGCTCATACTTAGGGGACTCACCTTTGTTGTAGTATAGTGCCTAGGTTTCCATTTCTTGCCTTAGGAGGGCACTAAGAAATTTTAGCTACATAGGGTTTCTCAGTGTTTTATCCCGTTTTATTTTACTTACAGTTTCTATTTGTGTATTTTATGTCTTCTTGGTAACAACTTTTTTTATAAATGCACTGCTTACTTCTGTAATATCAAATTTAAAATTTAATAAGTTTGGTCCTTGTGTTGTAAAGAACTCATCACCCATGTGAATGCTTATGCCTAGGTGTATTAAACTAGTTGAATCTAACCCTGACTATCTACTGTAGCTACCTAAAGAGTGTTTGGTGTATTGTGAGTTATTACCACTTATAGAGAACAGGTGAATAGTCACATTAGGTTTGTATCACCTGTTAATGATAGGTGGTGGCAGCAAATCCATTTTCTGGGTGTTGGTATGTTTTGGAATGTCTGATGTTAGTCTAACCTGTGCGCAAGGTAAGTGTAACCCCTTGTAGTCAAACCCAAGAGTCAAATGTGGCTAAGAAAGTTGTTTTCCTGATACTGCTCTTGTTACAGCAACATGTTACTGTAAAAGTAAAACATTTGACTATATGTCACAACTTGTAATTATATAAACTGCAAGACATTTTGCTTAGTCTAGAGCTTCCTAAGGCCCCTTTCAATGATTCTTTACTGTGTTCTGGCAACTAGCTTTCATTCACATTGCTAGAAATTGATCATTAATAGTGCAGAGAACACAACTGCACTGTACAGAAAACATCAGCACCACAATTGCCAAAGTAGACATATAGTATTTATTTGAACTGGCATGGGCATACATTTAAATAAAAAAAACCTGAAGACTGGTGAAAAATTACATCTGCTTGTGGTTTGGGCATATTTCTAAAAATCGCAAAACCGATATGCCCAATAGAGTATGTTGTAGAAACTGCATCTTAAAAATGGTAGAAATACATCTATATTGCTATTGTTATGTAGGGACCCATAGGGTTCATGGCCCCCAATGGCTTTAAATCCCCAAACTTCCTGATCTCCCTATTCTCTGGGCAGATGCTCATGTAGCTGGATGTTTCCAGGGAGACTGTGTACACCAAGGCCCAGAAAAACCAGTTGCCTAGAGGGACCTGCACCTCTAGTGTTTAAGTCAGGAAACAGGGACCCCGTGAATGAGGCTAGTGAGTGGCGGGATGGAATATGATTGTTATAGACTCTATATTAGAGTAAGAAAGTGAGGGGGGGATAGAAAGAGAAGCTTTGTGCTCCATCAAGGAGGTGTAGCAGGGAGAAGCATCTCAGGCTGTAAGATTTGCCTAGAGTGAAGGGACCACAGTGGATAGAGTTTTAGGCTTTAATTTTCTCCTCCATGACCACGTGTGAGGTATTTTTATGAGGAGGTATGCTGTACTGCCTTGACTACATTCTCAGGGAATGCACCTGCATCTACCTCTGTCTGAGCTCAGTGCCTATATATATTCTGTAAATGCCTCTGTACTGATGTACGTACCCTGTGTCTCTGACAAATAAAGTTATTTTGTTTTGTTGCAAGAACCTACAGTTATATTTCATGAAATGTTAAGAAGCTTTACCTATCAATATTTTGTTTGAATCAATTATCTTTCAGCATCTAGCAAAACAATGAGGAAAGCAGACCCCTTGACTGCTTGGGGCTATAGAGGGCTGTCAAGATCCACCGTGCTTAGAAACTGAGACTGTGACATGGTACGCCATTGCTGCACTTGGCTCAGCCACAGAAAACTCTTCCTCTTCAGTTAACCCCTTTCTTCATCTGCAGGTTTATTTGACTCATACAGGTAGTTCTTTAATAAAGGGACTCTTTAACCCCTTTGGTGTTAACTTCAAAAACACTGGTGTTCATTGCCATTCTTTTCTTTTGAACATTTGAGTGGAGTAAGTTGACCTCAGAAAACAATATATTTTATGTATATATTTTAACGAAATTCAAAATGCTTAATTAAATGTGTCTCCACACAACTACTGCATACAAACTTGGAGCACAGCACCCAATGTTGAATAAAATGCCTTTATTTCAATTTCATTGGCAATATTCTGGACATAGCGACGTTTCAGGCCACATTGGGCCTTTTATCAAGCTCCACACAACTACCACATTACAAAAAGCAGTCTAGATTTTACGACATACCTGAAAAGCATCTAAAATGTCATAATATGCTAAGATAAAATACAGTTATGCTCATAAATTTACATAGTACATAGTTACATAGTTAAATTGGGTTAATAAAAGACAAATTCCATCAAGTTCAACCTCTCCAAATTAAAACCCAGCATCCATATACACACACACACACCCTTCCACTCTTTTACACAAACTGTATTTGCCCATAGCTATAATAACAGTAGAGTTTAATATCAAAATAGCCTTTGATATTATGTCTGCTCAAAAAATCATCCCTAGCAGAATTTATGATTTCTTAACCGTTTTTCAGAGAATATGAACGATAACACAAACGTTTCTTTCACTCATGGTTAGTGGTTGGCTGAAGCCATTTATTGTCAAACAACTGTGTTTACTCTATTTAAATCATGATCACTACATAAACTACCCAAATGACCCTGATCAAAAGTTTACATGCCCAAGTTATTAATACCGTGTATCGCCCCCTTTAACATCAATGACAGCTTGAAGTCTTTTGTGGTAGTTGTGGATGAGGCTCTTTATCTTCTCAGATGGTAAAGCTGCCCATTCTTCCTGGCAAAAGGCCTCCAGTTCCTGTAAATTCTTGGGCTGTCTTGCATGAACTGCATGTTTGAGGTCTCTTCAGAGTGGCTCAATGATATTCATGTCAGGAGCCAATGAAAGGTCGACTTGGCCTTTTGTTTTAGAGCATTGTCATGTCGGAAAGTACGTCCCATGCGCAGCTTCCGTGATGATGACTGCAAATTTTCCTCCAGTATTTTTTCATAATTTACTGTATTCATTTTGCAGTCGCACAGGACAAGTATAGAGAACAGCAATTAAAATGCAGTCGGAAAATTTTTATACAGGATCATTTAACCCCTTCAAGGAAAAGCTGCCATTGCTACTATTCTCTGAAAAATGGTTAAGAAATCATAAATTCTGCTAGGGTATGTAAACTTATGAGCACAACTGTAAATATGAATGCCAGGGTGATTCTGAACATGTTGATGCCCATTATGCATAGGATCATCAACTCAGTTGCATAACTATAAAGTGTACACAGCGGCGTTTCTGGGGCTGCTGCCTGAGGCAGCAGCTCCAATGCCGCCCCCCCCTTCCTGCTCCACACTTAAAAATCAGTGTTGCAGCGGGTCAAAGGGGGCGGTATTGCTAGTGCATTGAACGCAATTGTGCTCTCTGCACTAGTTGAGCCGAATTTCCAGATTAAAACCCGGAAATACGGCTCTTAAAGTTACAAGAGGTGTTTTTTTCCCACCCCTTGTAACTGGCTGCTCCGTGCCGCCTGAGTCAAGGTTCTCGCCTTGCCTCGTGACAGGAGCAGCCCTGAGGGTACAGACCTCACAGGGGTGCCACAGTAGAGGGTGAGTGAGGAAGGTGGGTGACTCTAGATGCATTGCAGGTTACTGTAGATTCAATGAGGGAGGCTTTAGTATACATTGGGGGAAAGCCCAGGTCCCCTTTATGCTTCTGTGCACACTTAATTTAATATTTAATATATATTTTAATATGTATTTTATATACCAAAATGTCACTAAACCCCTAAGAGTAAACTGACCCAAGAAACCATATATCTTTACTAAGTACACTTTTCTGAACAAAATATGGATAAACAGACAAACTGCAAATTGTCATTAAACCCCTAAGAGTAAGCTGACCCAAGAAACTATATATTTTTGCTAAGTACACTTTTCTGACCAAAATATGGACAAACATACAAACTGCAAATTGAAGCTAAAATTTACTTTAATCAGATTTGAGAACACAACCATAAAACTTGCAGTTTACAGAAACTTATGTCTCACATGTCCTTGAATAAAAAAAATCAGGTCCTTTGCTAACCAGTTGACCATACAGATTAATATCTGCTTAGCTAGCATAGTTACCAAATAAGCAGATATTGGCCCAATTTGGCTACCTACTTGCAGGGCTAGATCAAGGGGATAAAGATGATGTAATAGTTTGGTCCCTGGCCAAACAAGGCTATCGAATGGAATGGATGTATGCACTGGATAGACAACACACAGAAAACATTACTATGCTTAGTTATGAATAGATCTGATTATCTTTCTGGTGTAATTCATAGTTAGTGGTTAAGTAATTTCTCATGGTCATCTCTGTAGTTATCTTAATGGGAAGTCTGGGGTTAATAGAGTGCTCTTTGGCCATTTTTGCAGTGATCTTACTTGTAAGACTGGTGTTTATTGACTTCTTGTGGACAGTTTGTTCTGCAGTGACATTACTGGGAAGCCTGGAAAAGGGTGGGTTTTGTAAAAATGGCATAGTATTTTTGGGTATGGCAATGTAGTGGGCATGGCCAAAATTTTCATAGCTGATATCTTTCTGTTTACCTTGCTTAGGGCCCCATTTAGTCTTAATCTGTATGTATGCTCATTGCAGAGTGCCAAATGCAATCTGCTTTATATAATACAATGACCATTGCCTATGGTACACTGCAAATCAAAATACTTTTATGGTACTAGCTACACTTATAAACCACAATAGCATGCAGAGGGCAGATGTTCTGACATGGTTTTCTTTAAGAAGAAAGCAAATAAAACATTACCTCAAGGCCAATAACATGCATGGTTTTTGTAGTTGTGTCTGAATGATAAGAAATACCAGGCTTTGTCTGATATTACTTGATGTAAGTAACTGGATTCCTGGTCAGGTAAATGATTTAATCTCACTGTTTTCAATCAGTATGTTTTAGTAATAAATGAAGTCAATATAGGCAGTTCATATACAATAACATATTAGGGTAGAAGTACACAGACAACTTCCATGCGTTTTCGGTGGATCCGATGTGCTGCGCCAAAACACAGTTAGATGCGACAAGAAAATAAGGTAAGCAATAGCAGTCGGATGGTGTTGAAGCGTTCATCGACACAACGCTGCATGATTGCTGGATGCAGACACTGCATGCTGCATCTGCATCCGACAGTCATGTTGTGTCAGATGAACGCTGTGACAAGATCCGACAATCGTATGAAATGTTAAGGCTTTGCTCCAAAGGTTTCAAATGACACATGCAAATGAAGCCCAAATAGGGATGAAATGGATTAAGGCCATGGGCCTCCCTCCATACACGTTTTCCAAGTTCTCACCACAACTTGAGAAACCATGGGTTGTTGTGTGGGCTTGGTGAAGTAAACGGGTGGGCATGGGGAAAAAATGAAGGTAATGTAAAAGCATTAAATAGTGTTTACTTGGTCAGGCAAATTTGCTTTAACATTTTTTTTTGTTTTCCTCCCAGCCACATGATACACATGTAGATGGTTATCAGAGACAGAAAGTCTGTATTGTCATTATCTGTTTGGAATGAACAGGTTCCCTAGAGTCCAGCTCTGGCTGCCAGAGATTTCATTGGCTCCTTTAAGGTCATACAGTTTATTGAGCAACCCTAGCATAAGACACTGAAGCTCCAGGAATGCCTAGCCTTCTGAAATGCTGTTAAAGTTATGTTTTTCAATAAACAAAGCCTATGACCTTCACAGCTACAAAAGGTCTTCTTTACTTAGCCTCATGCTATAGGTGCAGCCTTTACAATCAAAGTTGGAACAAGTACTAACTGCAAAACATAGATGTTAATCATAAATTAATGATTTTCTGTCAACAAAACTCCTCCCAGCAGAAACTATGATTTAGTTCTTCCAGCGAAACGGTCTTTTTAAACTATCTTTTCACATGCCAAGGTACACACGTCTTTGTTTTTATAGTTTCATAAAATAACCATTTTATCTGTTATGCACCTTTGCAAAATCTCACAATAAAATATTATTTCTTCCACAGATGGATGTCAATATGGCATTGATGAGAGGAGACTTTAAGCTTTTGAGAAGTCTAGTGGAGTCTGGTGCCGATGTCAACTTAAGGGACAATGAATATCGCACTGCATTAATGAACTGCTGTCTCCACGATGGCCAAAACTGGGCAATGGGATCAGCTAGACTACTCCTGACACATGGGGCCAAGGTGAGTTACTGTGATAAAGTGGGGCGCAATGCACTGATGTATGCGGTCATGTACCAAAGAGAAGAACTTGTCAAACTTTTTCTCTCAGCTCTGGACTGTGATCTGAGACACTGTGATAAGCAGAACCATACAGCACTATGGTATGCAGCATCTTCTGGAAATCCAGCTATTCATATAATGCTAAGAGAGATTTTAATCAAGTACAGTTTACTACCCATGGTAACTTCTAAACTGCAGAAGGATATAAGCAAAGCTCTTACTCAGTCTAAAGGTCAAACAGGACTTAAAGTTCAACAAAGAGCAAATAAGACACCGCAACAATTACACAAAGTATGTTCCCCCATTAAAGCAAAGTACAATAACTATGGACGTTTAGGAACTAAATATAACAGAACAAGCTACGTTTTGCCTTACAAAACACTGCCTGTTGATATTTGGAAAAAAAGAACAGCTCTCTATAAAGGTGAAAATTCCAGACAAGGTCTAAACAGTTCCACAGTTAACCAATCGATAAAAGAAAAGCCCTTCAAACTAGGCACAGCGACAATCATTCTTGGTAATTCTCCAGACATCAGGAAAGAAACTAATGGTACTCCAGCTAAAAAAGGGTGTGATCCCTACCAGCAAAACAACTGGAAAAGGGACTATCAAAAACTGGTTGCTATGTTTGAAATCCAACACAGCTCATCTTACTGTAAAGAAGCAGAACCTTTACATCTTAATCAAAGAAGGTTCACCAGATGTCAAAAGGAAGCAACAAATAACTTTGCAAACAATCATCTGGGGAAAAGGAGGCATATGGCAAGGAGGCTGTCATTTGAGACACTGGATGTGCACTTGGATAAAAACATAAACGGAAAGTTCAGGAGGAGGCGCAGTGTAGCTGTGATCCCTTTAATCAGATTGCAACAGCCAAAATCATCATCCACTGAAGGTGAAAAAGAGAAGATCAGAATTTAGTTCCTTGGTATTTTTTTGTTATCATATGGCATGTCTGTATAATGTGATTATGTTGAGAAACACTTATCAAAAGTTTTTGCTGGCGAAGTTATGGCACACATCTATCACCAAAATTTAGCACTTACACAATAATATATGCCATTATACTCTATTGCTTTACAAAATACATACATGAATGATAGTGATGTTTTCATCATGTGTATGCATTTTGAATATCTGTGATTGGTAAAGTTTGTATAACTGGGTTTGCCAGCCACATTAAGGTCACATTTTTATATATTACACAAGCCCAGGAAACCTTTAATAAACAAAATAAAGTTGTCCTATTGCCCTAAACATGTGCCCCCTGCATAGTTGTGTTGCCATATGTTAGGAAATGTAGGGGGGGAAGGAGGGTAACCCTAAAAAAAGCAAAAGGTTTTTTTGGGACTTAGAAAACATTTCAAGTTTTTTTTTCAAACTCCTATCTATTGTATTGAACTTCGCCAAAGTAACGTCTAGCATAAGAGATAACGGTCACAAAAATTTTCATCTTAGTGAATAAGCGTAGTTACATCCCTTTGTCAGTGCGCAACTTCACCTGGGTCGATGTCCTTCGTTAGCGAATTTTCGCCAGGGACATTGTTAGTGAATTGGCGAAGTTGTAAATTGACGTCATGCTGGCGAATTAGCACTAGCGTTACACGCTTTGCGCTTTAGTGAATTTGCACCTCTGTATACTTCTTTCCTCCACTGAGTTCGTTCCTGATTTTTTCCAGAAGAGGGTGCTCCCACATCAACAATTGTTTATTTCAGGATCTTACTATATATACAGACACTAGTAATAAACACGTTTCTTATTTAGAACTGATTTTCTAGGAAAAAAAACCTAAAGTTTTTGTCGACTGACTAGGTATGAAAGGCTAATTCAGTGTTGCCATTTCAAATGAAAAGAAATGAAGATTGTGTTAATGTTCCAAACAACTATTTTACATTGGTACTTGGTAGGAACCAACCAATAAACCTGTATACACTCTGATTCTGAACAGTGCATTAAGGGCACACAGACAGAAAAAAAAGGACATAATGAATGCTGAATTAAAGGGCAAGGAAACTAATGAAGTAGCTAGAAATGTTGTACATTATGTTTTGTGCTTCTGTACCAACCCAAGGCAACCACAGCCCTTTAGCAGTAAATATCTGTCTCCAAAGATGCCCCAGTAGCTCCCCATCTTCTTTTCTGCTGATTCACTGATTCACATGCTCTGTGCTGCTGTCACTTACTGAGTTTAGGGACCCACTCACAATATATAGTACACACAGAATAAATATGTCACAGTATAAGGCTGATTAGTAATTAATATGTATAATTACTACACGGCAGCACAGAAACCAGTGCAATTAGCATCAGAATTTAATAATCAGCTCCGTAGTATCAGCTTGTATGACAGGCCAACCTCATTTTCTGCTTGATAATTTGTGACAACCCCTAAGCTTAGCTTCTCAACAGCTGCTCAGAGCCCACTGAGCATGTGAGTGTCACAGACACTTTCCAAGATGGTGACCCCCTGTTACAAGCTTGAAGTCCTGGATCATTGCTGCTATTGACAAGCTGAAACTTTAGGCTGGTGCAATAAGTTCAGTATATAAAAAATGGCATTTTAGTCCTATTCATTTTAAGGGGTTCATTCTCCTGTTATTATGAAAGTCTATATCAATTAACATAATTCTATACCAAAATAGAATCTGCTTATTACAGTATAAGGTATTAGTATACTCATAGTTGACTTTTTAAAATCTTATATATTTTATAATAATATAATAATTTGAGGCACACACAAGATTCTATTTAACTAGCATATTAAGCAAACAGCATAAGAAATGTTTTGTACTATTCAACTGACTATAGTAAATAGTACGGAATATTTGATTATAGCATATTCTATTACAAAACAGTTTTAATGAATTGCTGTTTCATATTGCTTTGAGGCTAAGGATTTATAGTAAAAAAAAAATGATTTTACTGTGCCTTTGCTATCACATCTATCAAATAAATAGTTTCTACTGAGAAAGTGGTTGTGTATATACAATGCCCCTGACAATTTTCTGCTCACAAACACCTATCAAAATGGACTTGTGCAACTGAAGATTTATGCAGATATATGCATAGGTATAGATGCAAGAGTGTGATATTAAAAGACTTCTTAAAAGTAAGTACAGCATAATGCATTGGCATAACTTTTGGGTTCCTAACCAGACAGACAACCAGCTAGACATTAGTATGGTTTGCCAGACTACCAGTACAGGCATCTGTTATCTGGAAATCCATTATTCAGAAAGCTCCAAATTAAGAGAAGGCAGTCTCCCATAGACTCTATTTTATAAACTAATTTAGATTTTTAAAACTGATTTTCTTCGGCTCTTTAATAATAAAACAGTTCCTTGTACTTGATCCGAACTAGTGATATAATTAATTTTTATTAGTGGCAAAACAGTTTATTAGTTGTTTAAATTAATTTTAAGTAGATTTAATGTATCAATATACACATTTTGAAAAGATCCCGAGCATTCTGGATAACAGATCCCATACCGGTACTAAAGTGGGTGTCAGTGTCAGACTGGGACACCAGTGGCCCACCCAAAAACCTTTGACCAGGGGCCCACCATAAAACCTTAGACCAGGGGCCCACTCTAAGTACTAATATTCTTCATCTTCTCACTACAACTCTATTCTCCTAGTTTGTTTTCTTTACATACTATAATCAATTATTCCATCTATTTAGCCTCTTTGTTCTCATAGAAATAGGGAATGGCCATGAAATAGGCCAAAAGTTTAGCAGCAGAGGGCCCACTGACACCTTGGCCCACCGGGAGTTTTCCTGGTATTCTGGTGGGCCAGTCCGACACTGGTGGGTGTTGACATTGGTTGAGGTAGTTTTAAGTTTTGGTCATTGATGGGCTAAAGCACACATGAAGGGAATATACACAGGTAACAAGGATCATACAACTGGAAAACAATCACACTCTGAGGACTTGGACTGAATTATGATGAGCAATAAAAGGCAATGTCACAAATTATGGCTTGAGTGGTAAGGTAATAACAGAAAAGCATATATTATATGCAAGAGTACCCATCAAAGGCTGCCCCCCGCCTGCATCTTGAAATTGCTTTCTGCAGTTTTCTGTGCTAAAGGCTTGTAGACAGGCCCGGACTGGCAATCTGTAGGTTAGGGCAAATGCCAGATGGGCTGCTATAAGGTGCCATAGAAAGTCAGTATTTAGTGGGCTGGTGGGGACTGTTTGGGCCTCTATGTGGGCTGATTGGGCCTCTGTGTACCTGAAATGCCAGGGCCTATTTTGATTCTCAGTCCAGTCCTGCTTGTAGATATTTGTACAATGCTCCATGCAGTGGGCAAAATGCAAAAAAAAAATAAATGCTATTGCTTTTTTTGAGCTTGTAAAAAGGTCCTAATTTTGCTAGCATGTTGAGCTGGTTTTAAGGCAATCCTTTCTAATCCTATAACTTGTATTTCTATATAATACAATGCAGTAAATGTTATATTTTTTGTTTTAATCTCAGTGCTATTTATCTATACAGATCTGTATTATCTTTTAATATTAAAATGAATGCTCTCAGTCCTTTTGAAAAAACTCAAATGACAAAATAAATATGTACTTGATAATCTTTAATTTACCTAACCACTCACGACAGACATGCAGCATGCTTTGCATACCATCAAATATTAAATCATTGGCATGAGACATGTTTGGACTTGCAGAAGTTAATCATTCATAAATAGTTTTCTTTTCCAAACACAATCATCTTTTTTCTACATCTGATAGGATATCAGAATAAATATTGACCATATACATATATACTTTACAGCTAAGCATAGAGTGTGTGGCTGACTGCTTTTCTCTAACCCTCGGTAGCATAATACTGTATATACACAGTTTGACCATCTGTTTATTAGCACATACACATTGAAAATATTTTGGGAGTACAGGTAAGGGATCCCTTATTTGGAAAGTTCTGGTTTATAGGAAGGCCATCTAACAAAGTATTTCAAGCAGATAATTCTAATTTATAAAAATGATTTCCCTTTTCTCTGTAATTATAAAACAGTACTTTGTACTTGATCATAATTAAGCTGCATGAATCCACATTGGTGGCAATACAATAATATTTAGTCTATGTAAAAGCTCTTTTACATTAACTATAAGTATGATGTAGACATTGATATTCTGAGACAAATTGCAATTGGTCTTCATTTTTTATCTTTTGGGGTTTTTCAGTTATTTATCTTTTTGTTGCTGGTTGCTATGCTCTTATTTACCATAGCAACCAGCCATTGTTTTGAATGAGAGACTGGAACATGAATAGGAGGTGGCTGAATAGAAAAACAAGCAATAAAGTAACGATAACAATACAATTATAGCTTTACAGAACATTAGGTTTTTTGCTGCTGGGGCAATGACCCCCATTTGAGAGCTGGAAAGATGCAGAAGAGGAAGGCAAATAACTCAAAAGACAAATTGCAAAGTTACTAATCAATAATAAATTTGTTCGGAATCGGATATTGGTTATCCTGGTGAAATATGTGTCTGGGGACATTTCTTAAAGTGATATTACTCATCGGTTGTGTCATGCTGCTAATGGTACAAGTGCTGTTACTTATCAAAACTGATGCACCCCAGAACCTTAGATTTATTAGAAGTCAGATTTTTCAAATAATCTTTAGGGTTAAAGAACAAGGAAAGGCTAATTCACTATGAGGTGGTAAAATGTAATGAAAACCTCAACAATTAAATTTATCTTTTTGGAAAATACTTCACTGATCCAGGAAAGAAACTTACAATACCTGCATTTTACATACCTTTCCCATTTTTTCTGGGCTTGGCTAAACTTTTATGATTCTACTGTACTGCATAAACCTTAGTGTCAGTCAGCGGTAATGACACCTGGGAATGGTACGTAAAATGGCTGTGCAGTGATCTGTTTTTCCACTGGCTGGTGCATTTCTTTCTATAAAGGAGCACTGGCCCAGGGAAAAATGTAGTGACTGGATTCAAAGAACAAAGAAAGGTAGATTTACTGGGGGTTGCCAAAATGTTACAGATGGAGTATTTTATCACTTGTGGGGAATCTCCTCTCCTATTGGCGATAAAGTACCTGCCCTCTGTATTCACATTAATCTCTGCATGCAAAATACTTTACCTGTGTTCCCCTGCATGTGGTTTTAATGCGTGTCGCCACAGGGAGCACAGGATAAAACACTTTCTTTTTTGGGGGGGCTATACTTACACAGGCACATGTAAGCACCAAAAGCAGGTGGAACATTGCAACATTATACAAGTACAGACTTGAGCAGCTCCTGCTACTTTGTGGAATTTTTAGGGGATCCCCATCCTTTATCACAGCCTGGTAGCAGTTAAAGCAATAAACACTTATAAAGTAACACAAACTATGCCCTCTATTGTATAAAATATGGAATGCGCACATTAAAAACATTCATATAAAAATGCAGTCAGTGGTATAATACACACATCTTATTAGAATGTTTTGGCTGTAAGAAATATAATATCAGGTATTATTGTTTTATGTATGTGAAACAGATTTTTATGATTTACACTCTCTAAATACACAGCCTTCTAGTTACACAATTATGGAAGTTGCAAGCAACTTTCTAGGCTTTGCTATTTTGTACAGCCTTGGCATTACTTTTGCACTTGTACAGTATACAGCCTTTACTTTTTCTATGTCGCCCCCTGGGAAATTCTCTGCAGATGTACATCATGCCACGCAGGGCAGGCATATGTTAACTTCCCTTCCCGTCCTTTAACAGCCCTGTTAACAACAAAGCAGTGACAAGACCCCAGGATAGTAGTTTCATTCATTATTCTTCTTGTGAGGCCAGTGGCTGGGGAAATCTATAGTTCAGAATCCTAATGGAGAAAATCAGAACTAGAGGTGGGCCCTAGGCAATACCTCCAGGCACTTTGCCCCCCTTTACGCACTTGCGCCCCCTTTGTGAATGTGTGGGTAAGTGCAATGCTGTCATGGTGGATTGCCCCAAGGTGAGGCGCAGTGAGGAGAGTCAGCAGGGACAAGAAAGTCCAGACTAGAAGTAGGAAGAAGGTTCTTCAAAAAGTATCTGCCCACTGCCACCGATCTTTACACCCTAGGCAAGAGCCTGTCTTGCCCATAGAGTGACCAGAGATCTGTAAAGTTTTTATTGCAAGCCCTTTTGCTTTCAGTTCAGTACTACTTTGTTGCAAGTTACTTGTCATTCCTGCTCAAATGTTTTACTTATTCTAACCATTTTAGTAGGCATGTACCAAATCCAGGATTCGGTTGGAGATTTGGCAGGATTCAAGTGCCTGGTTGAACTGAATTTGAAAAAAAAAATGTATTTTTGTCACACACACAAAAAAGACAAACATGTTTCACCCATGCATTGCGCACTGGGTTCTCGTACCGACTTTTTCCCCCTAATTTACATATGCAGTTTAGGGTTTGGATTCGGTTATGTATTCAGCTGAATCTTTCACAAAGGATTTGGGATTCAGCCAAATCCTAAAATAATGGATTTGGTGCATCCCTACTTTTTTAGTATCAGCTTGGATTAATTTTCTTCATCCCTTCCGTTTGTGAGTGTCCAGCACAACATGATGAATGTATCGAAGTAGATGCAAATAAGTACCATGCAACGTTTTCTTACTCAACTTGTATGCAATTTTGCCATCAAATTAAACACTGCCCCCGTATCACTCATCAAATTCTAGTATTGATTTAGGGCAAGTCTCCACCATTGAACTTTATGTTCAGTGAATAGCTATGAAACACTACAGGATATTTTCTGAAAACACATGAAACAAAGAAAATTGTTGAAATTCATTTGTGACTGGCAACATTTTACTCCTGTGACTCACAGTTATTTTCCCACTACCTCTATGAACACACAAAACAGCATCACCTCCTACATGTTCTGCATTGATTAAAAGACACAACTTTCCTGACTAGTGCCCTTTTCCACTGGCAAGAGACGGGAAATATCAGCATGGTTCAGTTGTGTTGAGAGCAGTATGACTATTCTGACATTTCCTGACAGAGTATGATTGCAGAGTGTTATGGTAATGTTAGACTCATAACAATGAATGTGCCAAAGGCTACACAGAACTGTCAATATAATAATAATGAAATCACTAGTTCAGTGGATATTGTAGTTTATATTTGGTTTTAATGAATATGCAATACAGGTACAGTATAAGATCTGTTACCCAGAATGCTG
>CM044431.1:115975664-115987552 GCA_024363595.1 Xenopus borealis | reverse complement strand
ATTGACAACCCCAATTGGATACATTGAATCCTGTTTTATGACAAAGAATGGCACCCCCCGACAGCCATCAGTTTGCAGTCTGTCTCGTGGCTGTCTAAGAATAAGCAAAAGTGTCTTCAACAACCCAGAACATTCACTAATTGGGTTAGAGCAATTCTCACATGTCTGGTAATACACCTTTACTGTTTGTTCTTATGATGCCATTAAGAAAGGCAAATAACACCTGTAGCTGAAGCTAGGACCAGATCTGCTTCAACTGTGTATGTTCTTGGTCAGCAAGTCTATTCTGCTTTTTAGTAATCTGGTTTAGGGGAGCAGGGCTGTATTCAAGGGTGGTTCACCTTTAAAGGGGTTGTTCACCTTCAAACAAGTAGCTGTTTTCAGAGAGATCACCAGAAATAATGACATTTTCCAGTTGCTTTCTATTTTCTATGCGTGACCATTTCTTTAATATTAAAGTGTACAGTGTAATTTTTCACCTTCTTAAGGACACCTATGGCCCAAAAAATTTGCCCCAAACCGAAGGTGCGGGCTAATTGAGCCCGCATTCCGGTTTGGGGTTCTAGTACTTTTTTTAAAAAAAATTCCCCTGCAGGCGCTGGCTTACTAGCACCGGGAGGGAGCTCCCGGTGCGAGCCGCCATGTCTCCTGAAGCACATGCGCAGTATGCGCAAACTGAAAAGCAGCTACCCTTCTGGGGCCGCTTTTCATACTGCGCATTCGCTTCAGAAGACATGGTGGCTCGCACCGTGAGCTCCCTCGAGTAAGCGAGTAAGTATGGATACATATAGTTTATACATTTCTTATCTTTGTCCCTGCAGAGCAGAATATCTGGGTTTCATTATAGGCAACTGTTCGAATTGATACAATAGTTGCTAATACTCCAGAGGCGGCGCAGAGAAAAGTTTTAAATGTTGCAAAATTGTAAAAGTTCATAATCTGCACCTGAAATACTGAGCTGCTAGATAAACAACAGAGACAGGAACATTAAACTTTAAATTTAGATTTTGAAAAAAACAGTAAAAAATAAATAATGAAAAGTAATTTAAAAAAGTCTTTATTTTTGGGGAACAATCTAAAAACAACTAAACCTCTTTAAGTTGACTTTTAGTATGTTATAGTATGGTTAATTCTAAGCAACTTTTCAATTGGCCTTAGTTTATTCCTTTTTATAGTTTTTAAATTATTTTCCTCCTTCTTCTGACTCTTTCCAGCTTCCAAATGGGGGTCACTGACACCATCTAAAAAAACAAATGCTACGCATGGCTACCAATGTATAGTTATTACTAAGTTTTATTAATTCTCTTTCTATTTGGACTCTCTCATATTCATATTCCAGTCTTGTTTTCAAATCAGTGCATGGTTGCTAGGGTAATTTGGGCACTAGCAATCAGATTGCTGAAATTGCAAACTGGAGAGCTGCTGAATAAAAGCTAAATAACTCGAAAAATCACAAATAATGAACACCAATTGCAAATTGTCTCAGAATATCAGTCTCTAAATACATACTACATACTAAAAGTTAATTTAAAGGTGAACAATCCCTCTAAAGAGTGTGTGAGTACTGTAGTTCAGAAAAAGAAGTATGCCTTTATTTAGCCCTAGTTCACCATTTTGGTTTAAGCCCATTTGACACATTATGCCAAATAGTAATAACATATGACTTGTATCAGTGGCAGAAATATTTTTTGCCTGGAATACTGTTGTTTCCCTGCTTAAAGCATCATTTTCATGTATTTGTCCAAATCAGGGTTTTTTGTATGTCTAGATCTTATCTGAGTGCTCAACCAGAGAGTCTATAGGATTAATGCAGACAAAGGTCGGGAAAACTGGGGATTGCAGTTACTGAAGATGAAGTAAGGATTAAATGAGACCAGAATGGGCAGCTACAAGAAGGGTGTGGATGAATATTTAGAAACCGAATAAAATTAATTTGGAGGGCAACATTAAAAGGGGAAAACATGAAGCAACAGAATAAAATAATCAAATGTTTTATAATAAACAAGTATAATTGAAATAAATTAGTTGGCACAAAGTTTTCAGCGTTAATAATTTGCCTCAGACGGAAGAAGAGTACTGTCATTCTCAGGTTTTGGCAAAATTCTTAGGCTTATGCATCCAAGTAATATTTTCTTTGATTTACCACCAGCACCATGCTATATGCTGGTATACAAAAATAAAAAAACAACAACAAAAAATAGTAGATAGTCAACCTTAGAATAAGAACACACATACTATTAAAATTAAGCATACAAGGATAGTCATGAGCTCATTACAGGTATGGGATCCATTACCCAGAGCTCATGTAAACATTAAAATGGTTTTGCTTCGAGTAATAATCAATTATATCTTAGTTTGGATCAAAGAACCATGTACTGTTTTATTGTTATAGAGAAAAAGGAAATAAATGTAATAAAATTTGATTATAATGGGAGCTGGCCTTTCTGCAATTTGTATCTTTCTGGATAACCGGTTTCTGGATAATTGATACAATACCTCAATATCTCAAATATGAGGAGTCGCATGTTTTATCAGCATAAGTCAAAATACCCACCCAGGAACCCTAATAGACTGAGTCCATCAGTCTCAATTGGCTTAAAAAGTCTGTAATCCCCTTGGGCAGTTTGGAGACCTTGTTGGCCAGTTCTTTCAACAGGCCTCTGTTGGACAACCCTATGTAAAATATTTTTAAAAGAATGACTACACTTTTTTTTTTATTTTGTGTTATGTGTATTATATGAATAAAATAATGTATAGTTATTTGCTTTTTGCCATTATCCCCCCCCCCCCCAAAGCTCCTATTAAGATTAGCAGAGGCATAGACATTTGAAAAGGGCTTTAAATGGAATTCATCTTAGCAGGGACAACACCCTTTCACAGCATGTACAAAGGAAAAATCTGCATTTCATATTTATAGCTTGCTTGCTTATGCTTCAAAATAAGCATTTCCATTGTTTGTTACGTTTATATAAAATAGAAAGCCTGCTGAGGAATTCTAAGCAAACAAAAAAAGAGTTTTTTCACAATACTAGTTAGGTTGGAAAGTTGGATATATTTGGTAGTCAAAATAGTTACCCCTTATGTCATCTTTTACTTTCTTTCCAGGATTTTGTTTGTATTTCATAAAAATGGTCGATTGAGTTGCAAAGCTAAAGTCCAGCCACCAAGGCTGAACGGAGCAAAAACTGGCGTGTTTTCCACAAGGAGCCCACATCGCCCTAATGCAATAGGATTAACACTTGTAAGACTTGAAAAAGTTGAAGGTAACAATATATTCATGTATAACTATGTTAAAGGGAAACTGTCATGGGAAAACATGTTTTTTTTCTAAACACATCAGTTAATAGTGCTGCTTCAGTAGACTTCTGCACTGAAATCCATTTCTCAAAAGAGCAAACAGATTTTTTTTTAATTCAATTTTGAAATCTGAATCTGGAGCTAGACATTTTATCAATTTCCCAGCTGCCCCTGGTCATAGGACTTGTGCCAGGACTTAAGGAGGAAACTGCTTTCTGGCAGGCTGTTGTTTTTCCTTCTCAATGTAACTGAATGGAACGCAGTGGGACATGGGTTTTTACTATTGAGTGCTGTTCTTAGATCTACCAGGCAGCTGTTATCTTGTGTTAGGGAGCTGTTATCTGGTTACCTTCCCATTGTTCTGTTGTTAGGCTGTTGGGGGGAGGGGTGATCTCACTCCAACTTGCAGTACAGCAGTAAAGAGTGATTGAAGTTTATCAGAGCACAAGTCACATGACTTGGGGCAGCTGGGAAAATGACAATATGTTTAGCCCCATGTAAAAAAAAAATCTGTTTGCTCTTTTGAGAAATTGATTTCAATGCAGAATTCTGCTGGATCAGTGCTATTAACTGATTTTTTTCCGATGCAGAACAATTTTTGGAAGGATGCTTCTAAAAGTGTAAATGAACCATTTAATGTCAATTTAAATTCTATATGAGAGTTATGAGCATAACAGGAATGCAAAGCTGTCTTCATGTTTCTATTTATGTGTTATCTACCATGAAGTCCAGGAAAAAGTGTTTTCCCCATGTCTCTTCTTTTCCTTCATTGTGCAAAGTGTCTGGCTCCGTGGGTATGTCTGCTACTCAAAATTAAAATTCCGTTGAGGGTGATTTATTGGTGTCGTATCACTAGCTAGTAGAAGGAAAGCAAATTCTCTGAGGTGCCAATTTGTAAGGGACCCTTATATTCTAATTGTTAACATCTTACACATCTTTGCAATTTAAATAACTTGGGCAAGGTGCCTACGTATAAAAGAGCATTTTTCCATCATCAGAAAAAAAAATCTATATTTCTAAAACACACAGGTAATAAAAGGCCACTGTTTCATTTTCTATAAGGCTTTCAAAGTAAATTTCAAAAGGGTATATTTGTAGTCATATGTTCTATGTTCTTGATCTTTATATCCTTGCTGTGCAACATAATTAAGAGCCCAATGCATGTGCCAAGTCCCAGAATCCATCACTTCACAATAGACCAAGTTGGGGAAGGGGTTGGAACACTCTGTGAGGGGAAGGGAACTGGTCCCTGCAAGCTCACACAGAATATCATCACACAGACTATACATTTATATTTATTTTTAGATGTTTTTATGCACCTAGATAAGACCAACAGGTAATAATTGGGTGTATATTTTCTGTTTAAGACAGACATACAAGTGTTTGAGTTGTGCACTTAATCTATTGCAAGCTGGTAAAAAAATAAAACTTTATTTTTTACAGGTAGCACACTTTACTTGTCTGGGATTGATATTATACATGGTACGCCAGTTGTTGACATAAAGCCTTATATTCCGGAGTATGATTCACCGCAACCTATTATCCCCTTTGAAGATGTGCAGCAGGAGAGCCCATATAAACAAGATGAGAGTCCAAACTGTGCCCTATCTGAACCCGATAAAAAATCTGAAGAAAAATCTACAAAGCCTGGTCAGCCCACCAGTGACCATTCGCCACATTCCACAGACTCTGAGCAGCACACACCAGACAACCCTTCTAAGATTACTGACATTCCCAAAGAGACACGCAAATTAGAAGATCAAAATTTGAAGAGGATTGAAGAAATGCCTTTTCCAATATTTGAGGATCAGTATCTCAAAGAACTAGAATGTGAAAAGGCCACAAAAGATGATGTGTTAACATTCACACAGGAAAAGGCGTCAAAATCAACAGCAGCCAACAGTTATTGCAGAACTGGGGAAAGCTTTGTTCCCACCTGGGTAAGAGATGCACCTGTGGCCAAATTAAAAGTGAGGTTTACTCCCCACGCAGAGAGGGAACTGATGCAGTTTAAAGCTACAAATTCCACAGGTATAACTCTTACAATAATAACTTTAAATGCATGTTAATATAAAACAGTAACTATATGCTAAGAAACTTGTTTGCAGAGGTTACTTGAACAAGAGATTTGGGGATTCGCACGCAGGTAGAAGATGTTGTGCTAGGCCAAAGCTAGGCCTCAGTGTTTGTATACAGACACCCATAACTTCACACTTTCGGTTAGACACATAGAGGCATTTGTAGAAAATGGCGTAAGATTTTTACACGTTTTTTTGCTTTTGCTAGAAGCAATGTAAAATAATGCCAGAAAATTCGCATTGTGTAAAATTAAACACAACATGCAATATTTTACATAGCTTTTTACACTGCTTTTTTCAGTTAATTTAATTTTACATAGCATAATAAATTTGCCCCTTATAGTAGTTTGTGTACTTTTACATACTTAGCAAACAGTAAAAGGCAATGGCCACTGCTTATAACTACAAGAGAAAATGAAAAGTTGGAATCTGAATCATGAGTTAGAAGTTGAACAATTTGGCATAGACAAGAAATACTTGCACAAAAAAGGTGGGGGGCACAGTAAAATAAAAGTGTGGCATTAAATCCTACCCTTGGTAGGTGGTTGTGACATGGTATATAGAAGGAATGCTAAGCTAGATAAAGGTAAGCCTCTCTAAGAAAGTTGACAAACATGGGAGCGAATTCCAGAGAAGGGGTGCAATTATGTTTGGAAGTAAAAAGGAGGTGTTGAAAAGGAGAAAGAAGTATGTAACAAGCTATTTTATGAATACATGGAGATATTTATAGATGCAGGTAGGAATGCAATATTAATACCACTGTGAATGTCAGGGGGTCATTAGTTATCCTTAAAGGTGGCAAAAACCACTGTGGAAAGAAAAGAAACACTCCGTGAGAGCCCTGATTCTCTTTTTTTTATTCATGTTCCCATAGGCGAGCCAGCATTTCGATACTTCCAGTCTCCAGAAGAAGCAAAATGTGCAATATGCAATGTGTTGTGTGCTGATCCTCGATCTGTGTACCGGAGGAAGCAGTGCCAGGACCGTCTATTTTATTTCAGTCTGGACTCGGTTCATGTTACGTGTTGGTTTGGTGATGGGTTTGCAGAAGTTCTTCGAATACAGCCCTTCAAAGAGAACTCTAAAGCCCAGAGCTGACACAGACTCACTGAATATGATATTCATCCATTGCCATTTCTATGACTACATCTCTATTAAACTAGATACTTATGTGTGACACACAAGGTTTACATAGCTGCGTACACCATTCTGCCACATGAGAAATTTCACCAATTGCTACCATGATCACAGCTGCCCTCTGCTTCCTCTGATTACATTTTAGCTCCTCTGACAACCCTGACACAACTGGGGCATGAGTCAGATGAAAGGCAATGCCTTTGAGTTAAGCCAAATACAGTTCTTTGTGCAATCACTGAGTATTCTAAATGTATGTAATAACAATGGAACATCTCAGTGGATGCAATTTTAGTGTAATGTACTGTATGTGTGAATTCTGTAAGTACAGCTGGGGGTATAGTGTATAGTACAAGAGACTTTTTGATATCTGCCATCTAGTAGCAGTAGTCATAACTCAGAAGCATCACACAAGTGTATTTCCTATTTATAAGCGGCTTTCAGGCCCAAATATCAAATCTTGCCACTAT
The DNA here is from genome assembly GCA_024363595.1 of Xenopus borealis. Taxonomy (NCBI): domain Eukaryota; kingdom Metazoa; phylum Chordata; class Amphibia; order Anura; family Pipidae; genus Xenopus; species Xenopus borealis. Next base: position 115,980,573 of record CM044431.1, on the reverse strand, counting down.
GGGGCAATGAAGTATACTTCCTCTCAATTATGTGGCTACTACTTGGTACATTTATATATTGCAGCTGGATTGCGTGAATGCATTCAAGCATCAAAATGATGGTTTAATGTTGGTTTTATTCTTTCTATATTTTATATTTGTAGGCTGAATTAAAAGTATGCTCAGACTTTTATCTGTCCTCTTACTGTTATTTCTTTCCAAGTCTTCCCTTGAGATGTAATGCAAATAGTGGTGTAATTTCAGGTAAGGAAATCCTTATGGTCTGCCTCTGACTTGCATAGGACAATGTTTCAATGCTCCCTATGGCTTATAAAACAGAAGTAAGATAACAGTTGTGAGTTTTGGGTGCCATGGGTTGCTAGGAGTCGGGTCTATCATTGCATTACATTTATTATTTAGGGGTTTATTTACGAAAATTCTAATTTATCTCCTAATGCTAATAAACAAGTTCCCAAACTCCCATGCCAGATTTTTTTTGCCTAATTTATTAATAATATAACTCAAATAAATCTGAATTTTCTGGCTTTTGCCCAAAAACCCAGAATTTATCGGGCTAAACCCAGTGCAGGCCATGATAACTTCATTGACTCTCATTGACTTATATAGAACCTAGACACGTCTGAGATGATAGCGGATTTTTGGATTCTGGCTTTTTGCAGCATTGGGGTATAATCTGCAAAAAAATTTAAGATTTTGCCTCAAAAAGCCCAACCAGATAAATTCGAGGTTTAGCCAAGAGCCCCCTTAGTGTAGGCCTAAATGCTCTGTCCATATTTGGGGAACTATAAGCAATAATGAACATTTGGTCAATCCTTTGCATTGTTGCCTACTTGCATAGGTTTATAGACAATGCACTGATCCAGTCAACACTGCCACTGACTAGGGTATTCATTCATTAGTCCCCAGGAATGGAATAATGATTGGTGGTCAGCTCTCTTATATACAACCTATTGGCAGGCTGAAAATGAGAGCTTGTCTGAGTGATGTTCTGCCACTCACTATTCATTTCTATGTGCTTTTTAAAGACCACCATCAATGTGGTGAACGCAATATGTTTATAATCTCATACAAGTTGACATACAATGAAAGGAATTATGAACTGTAACTAGCACTAATCTTTGATAAAAATGCCCTTATCTGTCAGTAATCTATAGATTAACAATAAATTTCTATATTGGGGTGGTAGTCACATAAATGGAGTAAAAATGCATACAAAGAAGAAACAAGTATTATATTTATATCCTTATTATTGTAACAGATCTGGGATCTGCAAACCCATATTATATAAATAGGCAGCATTACTGCAATACCACATTCAGCCTGCATGTGGCAATATAACATCCATTCCAAACTACTGCTTACTTCCTGTTTTTGTAACCTGTTTCCCAAGTATATAAAATGTTTTGTAGCTGAGCTTATATGAGGGTATAATATTTAATCCTAGAAGAATACTAAAATACTGTTAGGTTATTGTTCAACAAAGACACCAAGAATGGGACTGATAAATGCATATTCTATGGCCTGTGTTTTATTAGTAATGAATTCTTGTACCCCTAGGCTGTAGTCTAGGAAGCCTGTGCATTAATTGATCCCTGGATGGGTACCCCCCTGTTGCATTTCTTGAGGAAATGGTTTCCTGACTGAAACACTAATCTGAAAACCTGATCCTCCACTAAATCAGAAAGTATGATTTAAAACTGCAATACTTGCTCTATGGTTAACATCCACTGTCATGGATTTGCTATGCTCCTAAAGGTAGGCATACATTAACAGATTCACTCCTTTTGCAAGGTCGCTAAACAAGCAGATCTTCCCTTGATATGCCCAAGCTATTGGTCGATTCGGTATTTGAAGGTCCTCTTACCCGGAAGCTGTCGACTGGGCTTGCCAGCAGCTTTTATAGGCCCTTGTATAGCCACCTTAATAGTTCCAGCCTGGCACTATCTGCAAGGACTTTATCTCTGTGTGGGTTTCATATGGGTAATTGGTGTTCCTCAGGAATATACAGGCAGATTAATTGGCTCCTTATAATATTCACAATAATAGGAACACTGACTGGAGATGATTTTCATTAGCCTTTCAGTGTTTTTCATCAACCCTTTTTTATTTCTCAAAAAAGTGCATATAGGTTTGGGCAGAAATCTAGCATAGGAGACACCCAGAGCTTTTTACAGGATGTCTAACAACAACGTGTGCTTAGCAATCTTGGAAATACAGTTCAAATGGGAAATCATGAGTAGAAGCATAAGAGGCACCTGTCATTCTCAGCATTGTCCTCTAGATGGTGATCTTACAAAATATTCCTTCCCTCCCTTGCATAATAATGTAATGGAATACAGACAGCATTATTAGATACCCGCCTCTCCTCTTTATAATGTGCAACAGGATAAACCAGCACTGAAATCTTTACACCATACTGTTTACTGGTTGTCAAGGTCATAAAGACATGACACATTTCTGAACGGTGAAAAGCCTAGATGCCTTTTAAAAAAAAAACTTTTGAGTTCTGGGAAACAAAACTCAGGCTGCGAGACATTCTATTCATTGAACGCTGCCATTTTTTTTACATCTGTCAAAAGATATTACACGTGAATGGCACAGCAAGATATTTCTCTGTCTTTACATTTCTTTATTTGCTGCAAGGATTAGAATTTAAAATGAAAATATAAATTACATGACATGTACATTTAGGTTGAGGCAGGGGAAAAATGTCACTGTGCACTGTATTTAAACAAAGACTTTCATGAAGAGTAATGCTTTAAAAATCCCTTTTAATAAAAGAAAAGGTTAACTATGTGCTTGAGGAAAAAAAAAATACTCCGCTATAATTTTTTTTAATGAAGCAGACTACCCAGGCACCTCTAGAGTAAACAGTCTACATAGTCCCGTCCCCCCCAAGAATAGGCTTACGTGCATAAAAAAGTGTTCAGAGAAACCTTTAGAGCAGTAGATTTCCACCGAATAACCAAAATGAGACATAAAGGCTTCTGTAGACAATGTTTGTGTTCTGGTTTCCAGCATATAAGATTTGTACAGTATACAGAATCGCGTGCTGTTTACGCTACAGACTGTTGTATGTATGACTTATGTCTTTTTAGTAATCATAATAGACTGAAACCCATTGGTTTCTGTCTTCAACCTTTGGTTCTCATTTGTCATAGCAGTACTGATCATCATAGCAATAGAAAGCATAGCAAAAAGCAATAAATCCATTTTTATAAAATCAATTAAAAGGTGGTAGGTGCTCAGGTCCTGATGATGGTCCATGACAAACTTAAACACAATGAGAGTATTCTGAATATGTTGGGAATAAATGTATTTCTAGCCATAAAAGCTGCTGACAGACTAAGTCGGCAGCTTATCGGCTCGTGTATGGGGCGCTCAGACGGGCTTTACCGATCGATATCTGGCTGAAAGTCGGCCAGATGTTGATCAGGCGGGAATAAAAGTCCTGTCGGATCGCAGCCGCATCTGTTCGTTGATGCTGTCCTGCGATCTGACCACCCATATGGCCTCCATTATGATCCGATTGTTGGGCCCTAGGGCCCACGATCGGATCAGCCCGATATCGCCCACCTTGAGGTGGGCATATTGGGCAGAGATCCACTCATTTGCCGACATCGCCAAACGAGCAGATCTCTACGTGTATGGCCACCCTAAGAATGTCTGCCCATTTAATGGAAAGGGATTTCCTACAGATACTACAACTGGCCAGCACATTTAAAACCAGTTAAAGCCTGTTCTGCCTAAGGTCTTTTGGAAGGCAGTTTTTGATCTGTAATTTGTAGGAAGTAAGGTTAATGTTTCTGAGAATATGTAAGTCTTGCAAAATAACATATTGACAAATCACTTTGTCACTCCCCTCCCAGAGGGGAGGATCTTTCAAAGATTCATTGCCATTTTGATTGATATTGGTGGGTCTGCAATTCGGTTCTAGTTCCATCATGAATCTCACCAACAGAGCTTCAAGTGGAAGTTTCAGGGGTATGTTAGAGAGCATATAAGCATTCTTTAGATAGCCTACCATAAAGGACATTCGGGCTGAGACCGCTTGAAATTGCTCCAGACCCTGTTGGGGGGGAGTTAGAGGCAGCCCCACAGTTTGGAAGCCACTGCTTTATAGGGACCTGTACTCTCTTCTTCAATCACCCTTGTATCCTTGCAAAGGTAATATCATTTATTGTGATTGAAAATAAAGAGATCTCTCAGGAGAATCTGAATTTACTGAGGTTGAAGTCTAGGTTACCGGGTCAAGTGACAGGGTAAAAAATTGACTTTAGTTTGGTGGCTTTTTAATATGTGAAATATTATGAAAATAGGTTGGGGTGTTTTTATTTAATTAGTGTAGAAGTTAACCATTTGGGGGATTGTATGTGCACCGATGACCCACTTTGGCAAGCAGCCCATGAAATATGCAAGTGTATAGAAGCAGAACATCCCTAACAAATAAAAAAGCATACTTTATGGCAACCAGATGCAGGACTTGCATCAGGGAATGCCCAAGTTGAGTATCACCTACATTATATTATGTGGGCATTCATTAGTTTGTTACAGAGGTCTGCAATTTAGCCAAATATACTTTGCAGTAACATACTGAGGTCAGGGAACTAATCTAGTACCTATTATTCCATTCCATTATTATTACTATTATTCCATTGTTAGGCTCATTCTAAGTAGCTTTCCCAGTAATTACTCTGCAATGCGTGGCAATACTGCCATCATTGTGGTACACCAATCAACCATTATCTAAGCTGCTGCCTGCCAATCACATATCAACTAGGCCCTAGGGCAAAGAAAGGAGAACTGAAGGGTTCAGCAAGGCATCACTAGTCCAGAGTAGTTCAGCACACCAAAAATGTGTCTAAATAATTCAGGTAGATTTACCTTGGTGCTATCCATTGCAGCTATG
>CM044431.1:115888673-115901338 GCA_024363595.1 Xenopus borealis | reverse complement strand
ATGTTTGCTGTGCCACTTGATACAAGTCACTGGGGGAAGCTCAAGGGTTCCCCTGCGTGTCAGTCAGCACTTGAACTCAGTTTGGAAAAAGAGGCATGACCGAGGCAATTGGATGAGCAATATTTCCTTACATATTGAATGAAGCAGCTGACACAACTGCACTTTTGGTTCATAAATGAGCCTTATAATATTGTCCCATAGAGATCTGTATATTATGGGGGTTATTTATCAAAAGTTTAGTTGATTTTTAGTTTTTGCTGGTATTTTATTTATTCAAAATTTGGGTAACAAAAACAAAATTTTTAACTCAAATGTTTCAAGATTATGGGGTTATATTAATGTATCTGTATTCTGATATATATTCCAACCAACTGCGCACGAGTTTATCTCCCGTTATTGTTTATCAATATATTTTCCCAAAAAATTCCAGTTCAGGGAAAAAACTAAAAAAATCCTGAAAATCGTCAGAAAATTTTTCAGATTCTCTGCATGAAAAATCAGATTTTTTTCAGATTTTCCCCAAAAACCACTAAATCTTCAGATTTTTGCACAAAACCCATCACAGATCAGGATATCTGTGGGACTTCTCCCATTGACTTATATGCAACCTCGGCAGGTCTGAGACGCTGGATTTTCGGATTCTAGCTTTTCCATTCTCATGGTAGAATACTGTAAATCATGAAAAAAATGTTTTATTCACAAAAAATTTGATTTTATAGTAAAAAAAAAAAAAATAGATTTTGGCATTCGGACTTTAATAAATAACCCCCATAGTGTACACCAACTAAAACCTTTTTCACCCCAAATTCACTGTGACCATTCAAGTTCTTTCATAAATTAGAAACCATTAAAGCTAAGAGTTCATTGGAGGTATAAAAAAAAGCTCACAAACCTTTAAAACTCGACCTTTGATAAATAACCCCCCTATACATTGCCTCAGACATAGATCTTTTCATTCCACTATTTCTTGTTATTAAAGTTATATGAACACCTACAAAATATTTAGTTTCTTCCCAAAAATTTAAATAAAGCAGTGAAATTAGTTCAAGATTCCTTGTATTTTATATACAGTAATTTGGTAGAGAAACCCATAAATTGAAATGATTGTTGTTACAAGTGGTTGTGACACTCAAATACAAATATACTTGGCAATAAACCTGGTACAGTATATTGTCACTGATTTAACTCATCATTTAATACTATATACTACTATATACTATATATACATATATAGTCACTTGTATTCACTTGATTTCAGGCTTAGTATTTAACTTCTCTAAACATCACATTATATGACCTAATCATATATTGTGTTTTTAGACAGAGAGTGCATTTTTTACTTTCTGGTATGCTACCTCAGTGAAATCTGGCCTTTGTGCTAATGAGAGTTAGAAAGTTCATTCATTGTTGCTAGAATAAAGACAATGAATTCCTCACGCAAAGCATATTGGCAACATTCCTCAATCTTTATATTGGCTTTTATTCAATGTATAAAATGGAGACAGACTTTTTCTTTGCTTGAAAATAAAAAGACAACTGTGGATGGTAAGACATGCAACCCACATGCACACAAATCTCTAGGCTGAATCTTTCTTTTGTGTGGGATTTCTAAGAAAACAATGCTCAGATTAATCCTTCAGAAAAACTTCTGATGATCCAAAGTCAAACAGCTTTTACTTCCCATGGCTTGATGAATGACACTTCTTAGTCTGAGGTACCTATCCTTAATCCATGAGATACTGTGTAGTGCCCTAGCTATTGATAAGCAACTGCCAGAGGTTGGGAATAGGCTCAGAAAAGTGCACAGCTCACATAGGTGGAGTGCAGACAATTTAGTCCAAATAGCTCATTTATTCTGAATCTTTCTCTTCAGGCCAGGTGAGGTATAAATTAGCAGGGCAAATGAAATACACTGTCCAGTTAGTAAATATTTTATGGATGTAAAGCACCCTGGATTAATAGATGGATTATAGATGACTGACAGATTGTTTTTGCATTCCTATTATAGCTGTGTCTCAGTAGCTAGTAGCCTTTATATATATATATATATATATATATATATAAACAGGACTCAAATAATTCAGATTTTCAAAAATGATTTACTTTTCCTCTATAATAATAAAACAGAACCTTGTATAAGTAATCCTTATTGGATGCAGACACCAGCCTATTGGGTTTAAAAAAAAAAAATTAAATTTCAAAGTAATTTTTGGGTACTTCGACCATCTAATAGGCCAAAATTCGATTCAAATTGAAAAAAATTTGATTAGAATTTAAAAATTTGACCATTTGAAAATCGAAGTACCCTCTCTTTTAAAAATTCGAATTCGACCCTTCATCACCTTAAACCTGCCGAATTGCTGTTTTAACCTATGGGGGACCTCCTAGAACCTTTAAGGAGTGTTTTTAAAAAATTAAAAAACGGACCTATTCGATTGAAAACAGATCTATTCGATCGAAGACGGACCTCTTCGATCCAAAACGGTCTATTTTTGATTGAAAAAAAAAACACTTCGATGGTTGAATTTCTTAATTTTTAATCTTCGAAATTCATCTCTAAGGGGCAGATTTACTAAGGGTCCAAGTGAATATTTGAATAAAATTCAAATTCAAAAAATTCGAATTTCAAAGTAATTTTGGGTTACTTTGACTATCGAATAGCCCTAAAATTAGAATATTGACAAGTCAAATTTTAGAAGTACTGGTCCTTTAAAATCCTTCGCCACTTCGCCACCTTAAAGCTGCCGAATTGCCATTTTAGCCTATGAGGGACCTCCTAGAACCTGTCCTGAAAAATTTTCTAAATTCCAAGAATTGGAAGGCATTTGCATAAAAATCCTTCAAATCGTTCGATTCATCCAATGCAATTGAACAATTCAAAGGATTTTTATTTGATCAAAAATGGGGCTATTCGATCAAAATTGGTCCATTTTCGATCAAAAAAGCCCTGTAAAAAACTTCAAGGGTCGAATTTAGAAGTTTTTTTCACTTCGAGAATTTGGCCCTTAGTAAATCTGTCCCATAATGTGTGAAGATCCAAATTATGGAAAGATCTGTTATCTATAAAACCCCAGGTCCCGAGCATTCTGGATAACAGGTGACATACCTTTAGTAGCTTTTCATATATTTAGAAATTTTACCTCAGCAGCAATTTCCTTTTAATATAAAAAATAACTGTGGCCACATAAGTGCATGGAATATTGCACACTTATAGCATCACAACAACTTGTAGAGCCTCTGCTGACTGATGGTCACATAAGATGGTGGTGATGCCAGGGTTCTTACATTGGGTTGTATCAATGGGTGCAAAAAAAAAAAGAAATAACTTATTTTTGATGCTGAACACCAATTCTTAAGACATTTGCCACAATTTGCATCCAATTTGTTACCACATACATTTGCAATTTTTTTTATTTTGCTGTAATGAATGCAATTCCAGCTGCTCTTATGCAGGAATCATGGGACTAACTGCATAATTGTTAATAATGGCAATTTGTGTCTGAAAAACTGCATTTGTTGTTATAAATGAGACCTTAGAATGAATAATGTAACAGACAAACTTAATATTGCTACTTATTTAATTAGTAATAGCAGGGCCGCCATAAGAAATCATGGGGCCCCATACAACAAAATTTGCAGGGGCTGCCTTGCTTAGGAGGAGAATCCATTCTTGGCATGTTGGTGGACTGATATCCTTCCACTTTTTAGGGATAGAAGCTTTTGCCTTTTGCATAAATAGCTGATTTTTTATGACTGTGCCAGACTCCTGATCATAATGTAGTATTAGTTTAGGTAGGACATTTTTAAATACTCTTTCTCTGGTATCTTTTTCCTGATAGAAATTGTATCTTTGTAAAATGTTTTTAGTTCTTGGCAGTAGTACCAGATGTGGCTATATCTGCCTTCTTATCTAGGACATCACCAGCACTGGTCTTGAGAATTTAGGAACATTTGCTTCAATATGTTTGGGCTAAAATACCATCTTAAAGGCTGTGAATGATTTATGTGTAAATTACTTTCAATCCATTGTTTGTGGGATATCTGTAAACTTAATTCCTTTTCCCATCTAGTCTGATGCTTTGATTTGGGTATGTGATTGTTTTTAAGAAGCTGTTTGTAAAAAGTTGAGAGGTTTTTCTAGAATGGTTTGTTTGTTATAATAAAATTTTGAATATAAAAAAGGCCTTCTTTGCGTCTATTTTGAGTATAAGAGATGGGCTAGCTCTAGTCTTGGTGTAGTGTATTAGTGATATTACTTTTGTTGTGCTTCCCTTCTTTCCTGGGTATGAAACCACATTGTTCTGAATGGTTCAGTTGGGGCACAAAAATCTTAACCACAACTAAAATTGCTCACACAATCATATTTGTTCTTCCATATGGGACACAATTGGTCCTGTAAATTCTTCTCATTATCAGAAAAATCATATCATTTCAGCACATTTTAAACAGATCTATGTTTTACTGTAATCCCCACAGCAACAGGAATTCTTTCTTTCAATTGTAATAACAACCACCCAGGCCAATATAATCAAACCATCCCAAAAATCCACATGTTGGAGAAGCTGGAGTTGCAACTTAATCTTAAAAAGCTCCTCCAACTACTGCTTCACCCAGTTACCGCTTTACCACAGAGGCAGCATAATTAAGGTTGCCACATTTATTAGTAGATTAGTACTTTATAAAGAACCACAGTAAACACAGTGGTTAATGTAACTGCCTATGGTGCACAGGGCCTAAGTTTGGTTCTCATCTAAGATCTAAGTTAAGCAGCTAAATGTCCTAAGGGTACTGTCCAAGAGATCTCTTATCTGAGAACAAGCAGAACAAGGAATGTGTAGAATGGGCGAGGCACCAGACACAGAGAGTGGAGGGGGGTTCCCAGCAAGCTGAGTAGAATGGAATGAGGAGACATGAAAAGAGCAAATAGGCTTTGGGTGGGTTATGAATTCTACTAGGTAGATATTAAGAAGTGGACAAGAAGCATTAGGCACTTGTGGGCAGGTAACAAGCTCAGGATCCTCTTTCCATTTAATTTCACCCAAAAGGCCAACCATATATCCTGGCCCCTCCCACCCCATGCACCTGCCACCGTTCTCCCCACTTCTCTAGTTAAGCACTGGCTTATCTCTCCCAGTCAAGCCCTCTTGTGGTTAAAGTGGACCTGTCACCCCAAAAAAATATTCATAATCATATTTTATCACATTATTTATCACAAAATTAACATTAATTACACTATATAAATTATTTTAACCTTGTCAGTCTGGGAATTCATAATTATAGCAAGCAGGCAGGAGCCATTTTGTGGACACTGTTATTAAGGCAAGCCTTGTATCATCTCAGAATCTTGTTTGTGCACTAGAATGGGGGACCCGATGTCTATCCCCATGTCCTGGCTACACAATTTAATGGTGAAGAGAACTGGGGGAGTGTGTGGGGAGCAGTGGCATCTAGGAAGTGCTGAATGGAAAGTGAAAGCAGCTGCCTGCCCTGCCTCTATGCCTAAGGCATAGAGGAGTGGCAGACAATATTTGATTGACAGCTGAGATTTTTAAATGAGCTTAAAACAGCTATGAATGCTTTAATAAAAATTTGAAATTGGATTTTATGTTTAATTTGAAAAGGACTTTTATTATACAGATTTTTGTGTCTGGGTGACGGGTCCACTTTAACTTACTCAGTGTTTCAGAATGGTCATTACATCTAATACTATTACATTTGTTAGATTTTTGTTTTCTTTTTGAATAGAAGTTTATGTACTTAGCATGAACCCTCCCAGCATTCCCAGACCTGATACAACAATATGTCTCAAAGAAAGTTACAGAATAACCTGCCACAAAAACTAAAATTGCATTTATGGTTTATAGTACCTATAAAAAAAATCCCACAAGACTGTCATGACAGTAAGTTGTGCAAAATGTATTAAATGTTCATAACAATAGCCAAAACCTGGCACACTGGATAGACAACACAGAAAAATGATAACTTACATAAGAACAATGGTAACTTCTTTTGAGTAATACTTGCAATACTTTTTGAGTAATACTTGCAAACAATAAGATATTTGCATACATTCTCCAAACTGCACTACAAGTGAACTGTTGGTTGTTTGCCTGATGTTTGTTAGCAAACCAGGAAAAACAGTGTAAGTATTATTACATAACACTATTTACATATGGACCTGTGAAGGCTATGCGTTATGTAATATATCTTCAGTGTCAGACTAGGGCACCAAAACCCACTAGAACCTGATATAAAGAACCCACCAGCTGAGTTCTAAAATGTTATTGCTGGTAAAAAAACTTTGGTATCCCCAAGTTTAACATATTAATTTATCAAATGCGAGAGATTCATTGATCAGCTATAACTGATTAATATAGTCAAAAGGGCACTGTTTTTCAAAACAATTTACTCGCTTATAGGAAATTCTTAAAGGGATACTGTCATGGGAAAACATGTTTTTTTCAAAATGCATCAGTCCATAGTGTTACTCCAGCAGAATTCTGCACTGAAATCCATTTCTCAAAAGAGCAAACATATTATGTTATATTCAGTTTTGAAATCTCACATGGGGCTAGACATTTTGTCAATTTCCCAGCTGCCCCTTGTCATGTGACTTGTGCCAGCAGTTTAGGAGGGAACTGCTTTCTGGCAGGCTGCTGTTTTTCCTTCTCAATGTAACTAAACGGAACGCAGTGGGACTTGGGTTTTTACTATTGAGTGCTGTTCTTAGATCTACCAGGCAGCTGTTATCTTGTGCAAGTCAATTAGGTTAGAGTCCTAGGAACCAGTATTATCCCCTGCAGTTTATGCAAAGTGTGTAGGTTTGGTAAAAAAACTAAAACTTTTAGTAGTACAGTGACTGGAAAAACTTTTGAAATCAAGGATCTAATTAAATGTGAAACAATAAATGTTATATATGTACTGGAGTGCCCGTATTGCCTCCAGTAAGTGGGGAAAACTAACAGAAAACTAAAAGAGAGAGTGGGTGAACATATAAATAACATAAGAAAGGGAAATACCAAACACTCGGTATCAAAACATTTTTTGGAGAAACATAAAAATCCAACTGGTTTGAAGTGGTTAGGTATTGAAAGGGTTAATAAAAATTGGAGAGGTGGTAATTTGATAAATAAAACCCTTCAAAGAGAGAGTTGGTGGATACATAGAATTAAATCCTTGAATCCACAAGGTCTTAATGTGGATTTTAACATGAGGGCATTTTTAGAATGATCTTATAATATATGGCAAAGTTTTTATAATGATTGGATAGAATGTTTCTTATTAAAATATGTCACTAAAATATGTTGCAGGTTAATGGGCTGTATTGTTAGCAATTGTATCGTTTTTATAACATTCAACTTTATTAGTGATATGATCCCTTTCTGTACTTGCGAGCAACGGTCGTTTTGAGGCAAGAACGATGCCTCTGATCCTTGCGCTATAGCTTTTAAAAGACATGGACTTGCAAAGGAACAATAAAACCCGGATTGAAGAAAATGGTGATAAAACAGCTGAAACAGATGGAGACTCTCATCGCTCAGGGAAGAAGCCTGCCAAGGCTAAACACGTTAGCGAGAACTCAATCGGGAACGTGCGGGGATACCTCTAATACGGACGCTTGAAGTTCTGAGGGACGCCGATGAGTATCAGCGCCATTGAGGATTCACATTGACCTTTATGAGAATAATTTGGACTCGTTTGTGAGTGTGTTTTTAAATAATTTATTCAAATGGTTTTATATGTTTCCGCACATGCTGTTTTTATCTTCTGAGCTTAAGGGACAAAGAAGAAGCCAGAACACTGAAGAAACTTTCTCATACTACCTGCATACCATTTTCTTTTGTCTCGAGAGTATAATATACCATTGGAGGCAAAAGGACTCCAGAGCCATCTAATTACTCCTGATTGCATATGCACTGCATAAGATACGTGTGTTTTTTCAAAATAGTGTTTATGTCACAAATTAATGTGGTGGAAGTCGGTACCCTGGGGTTTTTAAGTTTTTTCTAAACGGTGAACAAAAGTTTGAACTCAAGTATATCACAATATAGGGGCACTTATATTCATAATTGGATTTATGAGACTAAACAAAAGGTAACAGAAAGTATTAATTACCATATGTGGAGTGTGATTCACAAGGTGTAATTTGTACACATTTATTCACGAAGGGTGAAAGAAACTTAAGTTCACAGAAATACTGCACTATATAAATTTCTTTTGTTTCCCCCCTCTTCAAAAACGTGGTTTTTGGAGAAATACAGCAACTTCTACATTGAAGGAGCTGTTATCTTGTGTTAGGGAGATGTTATCTGGTTACCTTCCCATTGTTCTGTTGTTAGGCTGCTGGCGGGAGGGGGGGGGTTGATATCACTCCAACTTGCAGGACAGCAGTAAAACATTTTTCCCATGACAGTATCCCTTTAAAAGATCACACAGCAACCAGTGTGACTAATTCTGTGTTGGCATCTGTGATGTTCTGTGTGTTTGTTGCATTATTTCCAGTACAAGCTGTGTGAAATTACAGAGCAATTCCATGGATACAGACAAATTGCAGAGGATAACAAAGACAGTAAGAGTGTGCAGGTGGAACCTCTATCTTCATGTTGTTTACAGCCCAGATAATATGGTTGTTTTGAAAAATGTATTAGCTTGTGCCCTTGGTTTACTCTGCCAGTTCTATATAATTAACAGACTTCCTGGATACTTCTGTTTATTGGTAGCAATACATTTGGACCCATCACAGAACGTTCCTAATTCGTCTCCCATCAATTCCATTTTCTCCATTTTAAGAAAGTATTTAATTTTTTTCTCTGTTATAATAACCCAGTATCTCGTACTTGATCCAAACTAAGTAGACTTAAGATATGAAAATCCAAACTACGTCAAGATCCGTTATCTGGAAAACCCCAGGTCCTGAGCATTCTGGATAACAGATCCCATACCTGCAAAGCGTTTATGCTTGTGCTCCAAAAATGACAAAGGGCCCACTGAAATAAATCGTTGTACTCTGACATTGTACCTCCTAAACATCGCAAATGAATTTGATATTCCACAGACTGCTTTATAATGTAAAAAGACGTATAAAGATATAATATTATTGTAGGACTTTTGACTGATTTTCATTAGCATAAATCTATGTTGATGGCAAATCAGTCTTATTGGTAAGTTTTTATTTTTTTGAATACTTAAAAAAATTCCTGTGTATATATAATATAAACTGCAATAATTCAGGTGACACCAAAAAGAGCTAATGGACAAAGTTAACATGAAGCAAACCCTATGATCTAACAATGCCATTTGACATTATGTGCAATGCAACCAAAGACTATGGAAATACAGTATTTAAGAGGATGCATTTTTGAGTTAAAAAAGGAATGTAGAGAGCCAAATGAATTTTGGTACTTTAAAGGGCAAGGAAAGTGTAAAATAGAATAAGGCTAGAAATGCTGTATTTAGTATACTAAACATAAACATGAACTTACTACACCACAATCCTAATCAAACAAATTATCTATGCTTTCAAAATTGGCCACAGGGGGCTGTCATCTTGTAACTTTGTTAAAAATTTATTTGTCTGCCTCTGGCCCTGCACATGCTCAGTGTGATCTGTGCTGCTTAGGGATCGTCATAAATGATCAAAAAACAAAGCTGCTTAAGTTCTGCATGGCTGGTAAGTAAGGCGGGGACTCCCTCTGCTATTCATAAGTATGATTGTTTCCCTGTCAGAAGTTAGGGACCGTCTAACAATTCCTATTTTTATTCCTAATTTCACTGCATACAGTCAGGTTTCTTTTAAAAATGGTACACATTTTTTAATTAAAGTATAATGGAAATATATTTCTTTTTCATTAAAGAAAAGTAAAAATGGGATTTTATTTCTTTGCCTTTCCTTGCCCTTTAACTTCATATTCACTCACTTTGTCATGTTGTTGTTGAGGAGGTCCTGAAGCTCTGACTAATTGCAATGTCTATTTGTCAATGGCAGAACTGAGGTTAGAAAATGCAAGTGTTTTAGAACCAGTTTAAGAAAAGTAACGACTTGGTTTAAAAGCAGTACAATCAAAACAGAAGCACATCATTCTGCCATCAAAGTCATAGTGACACATTACAATCATATATTTTCATAATGGTAGGGTATAGTGTACTTTCTGAGAGCCTTTCAGTATTGCTGTATGTGACTGTTTCAGTACTTTTTCTACACAGGTATATGCTTAAATAGTGCATTGCCTTAATAAACAGGACTTGAGTAGAACATACTTTTTGCCTAATTTTCTGTTATTTTTTTGAGTGAACAGCATCTCACCCACTCACAGTTCTAGGAAGAATAAACTTATTTCAAATGATCATGCTTTCTAATTTAGCTCCCTGTTTTGACATGTCCCAATCCAAGAAACATACCTGCTAGTTTTTTCCCATAAGGTTAACTCTAGTGATAATGGGCTTTAAAAAAAAGTTGCTCTGTTGACTCTTCAAGTGATTCAGATGGCCTACTAGTCCTTAATATTTTCTTATATCTTTCTTGTCACAGCTTGGTGAAGTTCATGACCTCTCCTGAACTTCGTAACAGTTATGGAAGTCCAGATAGCTGGTTCCTTGGAGGCCCTCAAATACCTTCTTTATAGAGGAACCAAGCAAAAAAAAATAAAAAATAACGCCTCTTATGAAATTTGCAGTACATAACTGGTCCTTAGCGCTAAAATGATTATATATTTTATATTGTGGTAGGCAACAAGTAATTTTGAGTCTAGAGCTAGTAGTCACACTCACTGGGAAGCCAAATTAGATATTTATCATTTTGATTACTGCCTCTATGCAGCAGAAACTAAGATGTTGGTATTGACAGGAAGACTGAATCAAAAGGTAAATCACAATACTGATCAAGCTTTGCTGTGCCCCCTATATCTCTTGCCATTACTTAATTTCTTAATATTCCAAATAATAAAAATGATGAACACTCCATATATTACCAATAAGAATTTTCTGTTTTTAAACGTTTAGTAATGCATTACTTTCCAGTCTATTTTTCAATTATCCTACTACAAACTTCACTATTCTACTCTAAGAAATAATTTCTCTTTCATTAGCAAAATGCTGTAATTTTGACAATGCAATTTGTTTTTTAAATTGTGTCCTTCCTAAAACATCACTACCCTAGTCTAATAAAGTCTAAACACTAGGAATGTTGGTATGCTTTTGCCTCTAAATAGTATGTGTATTAAACTATACAGGAAATGCAGTAGAGAGTGCATAACCGTTGTTCTTCTATTGGGTGTGCTAAAGATAATTTACACAACCCCTTGACAGACAAGAGGGGGTAGCACTGAGCACACTTACTACAGAAAGAATGTTCTCTGATTTACTGCTTATGCAGTCTAAGCTCTAGGGGTTTTATTGAGGACATGGGGCTATCCTTTTATATTTGACTGTTTGTATGTATGTAATGTGTTTAGGTGGCTATGGGTTTGTCAGCATCTTTGAGGTGTGACATTCTAACAGGATACTTGAGTTTTCTCCCAGCTCTGCAGAAATGTTTTGATATACATTATTATGATTATACGGAGGATCTATTCCTGGATGAAGTTGGTTTTTTTTGGCTTCAAGTGATCATGATCCCCTTTCTTTCTGGGTTTTGTAACAATATTCAAATATGTTTGACTCTTGTATGGTTACTGGGATTGACCCAGTTTATATATATACTAAAAGGACATATTCCAAAGCATACTATTGTTGGGTAAATAACAAATGTGCAGATGCATGCTTATTATTAACAGGGAATGTTTAATTTCTTGTTTAGCTTGGTCATGTATTTTCATATTACATTGCTTGTCACAGTCCATCGTGCTTTATTTTGTATGTTTGTTTGGGATACAGTTGAATATGTATTATCACATCGAAATGTGACTTCGAAGATCCACTTCTGGATCTGAACAGTGTTCCCTGAGAACACTATCATATCATCAAATAATCAATTTTTTTATGTCATATGGATGTGTAGGATTTGATTATTTTTTTGTGCTTTCTAACCATTTATTGAGGCTCTTCTGCTTTGAATAGACTAGTAAATCTTGAGCATGTATCTGGATACAGTTTGTGGGCATAAAATATTATGGTTCTGTGTCATGATCCTGTTATAGTTTGGATTAACAATTAATTGAAGAACCATTCCTCTTATGTGCTATATTTTATGTTGTAGTAATCCATGCAGATAATCTATACTTGAGAGTTAAAGTTACTAAATTGGGAGTGGGTGAGTGCAGGGTATTAGGTTAATCAAGGTCCTTTACATATTCTAAATGCTGAAACTGACAGAAGCTAGAAGCATCACTTTAACAACAAACACAATGTATCATCATCATCATCATTTATTTGTATAGCGCCGACAAGATACGCAGTGCTTTCCTTAGTTATAACAAACAGGGAATAAAAGTGGATAACAATCAAGGATTTACAGATACAATAGGATTAGAGGGCCCTACAGATTAGAGTTTACAAACTAAAGGTTAGGGTACAATTGAGACATTAGGGTTTCAGACACAATTTGTGATTTATGCTACAGCAGTGATTGATTATTTAAGGTACATAGAATAAGCTTCTCTAAACAGGAGGGTCTTTTAGGGTAGGGACAGACAGGGAGATTCGGTCGCCTGGCGTTTTTAGCAGGCGAC
>CM044431.1:115805953-115817085 GCA_024363595.1 Xenopus borealis | reverse complement strand
AAAAAAAAATGGGCTTGGTCACAAAAATTGCCACATGTAACCAAGGTAAATCTCCCGATGGGGGACAGGTGTCAAGAGTAGATCCCTGTGTATCAAAGGTTGGGCAGCCCTGCTTTAACCAATTTCTATTATAAAGTTTACTGGAGAGTAAGAGATTACTTCCAAAAGTTTTAATGCATTTTATAAACCATATTTCTTTCTTAACATCTCTTGATGCTTCTTGAATTTATTCTGTCGCACTATCATCGACCAAGCTCATTCGGACTGTTTTTGCTATTAAAACATATGCCAAAGATTAAATATGTTG
The DNA here is from genome assembly GCA_024363595.1 of Xenopus borealis. NCBI lineage: Eukaryota > Metazoa > Chordata > Amphibia > Anura > Pipidae > Xenopus > Xenopus borealis. Next base: position 115,816,778 of record CM044431.1, on the reverse strand, counting down.
CTGCCATTGTCAATTTAAAATTGTATGCATACTTACATAAGTATCAAAAAGGTTGATTAACACAAGTAAACTTAAAGGGTTTCTGTCATGTTTTTCATGGTGTTTTTATTATTTCTAAATTACACAGTGTACACGCAAAAATACCACTTAATAAATTTATTGGTTCAAGAAATTTATTTTATTTTAAAGCTGTAATATTAGTGTATAGGAAGCCAATTCAGGTCATTGTGTCCAATTCTGAGCTTTTGGAAAGAGCCAGCACTACACAAAAGCAATTGTTTTTCCTTCTCAATGTAAGGCTGTAGGGGCATGGAGAAAGTAATCGCCTGTGGTGAAATATCTGCTACCGAGATCTCACTGAAATGTTTTCCCAAGGTTGTCATGTACATTGCCGGTGGCATTGCTTTATTTTTCCCAAAGTCACCAAAGGAAACTGGGTGACTTTAGAGAAAGAAGCGACTTGCATGCCTTTCCATCGGTGGCTCGCTTTATAGCAGGTGGAAAAGCATTTCAGGGAGATTATTCACCCATGGTAGAAAAGATTTAACATGTGACTTATCTCCCTGTGTGCTATCAGCATTAGGGCAAGAACACAGGGAGGTACTTCAAGCAGCTACTTGTTGTGGCTACAAAACATAAAAAGATACCCTGCCATAGACAATGCTGAGAATTACCTCTGCTAAAACACACATAGCATCTTAGCAAAGACAACACTACTGTCTATTTTGTAGCCGAGACAAGTAGCTGCAACTATTGGCTGTGTGTGCCATTGCCCTTAGGCTTGGGCCACACAGGAAGATTTCAGGGAGATTAGTCATGCGTTGCCACGTGTGAATAGGCGCAGGCGTTTTTAGCGCTGGCAGGTGGCAAGCCATTCAGGGAGATTAGTCGCCCCAAAGACTCTTAGTTTACACCCTAAATATGAATGGAAGGGGTCAACTGAACAGTGTGATGCCCGTTGTATGTAGGATAACTGCAAAATAAAGTGGCACACACAAAATGTCCTGGAAAAATCAACACATCCACTTCACAAAAAGATACATTGCCCCCAAAACCATACATTATTGGACAATACATTCCCCTGAATTCAAATTGTGTACACATCTTTCTACTCCAAAGAACCAAGCTTTCCTAAATTTGTCAAGTTTGGTTACATTTCTAAAAATCACCCCAAAGCTTCCATTTTGCAGCATCTTTTCTCCCACAAAGTATTAGATACCAAGATAAAAGACAATAAACATGAATGTATGGGGTCCATTATACAGTTTGATGTCCAATATGTATAAGCTTACTCACGTATGTTACATATAGAGGCATAAAAATTAAGACACCCCATTCAAACAATGGGTTCTGTAATGCCAGATACTGCAAATTCAACAAATATACAGCATTTTTGAGGGGCAAAGGTAGAAAAAGTATGCTCAAAAAAAATTTTTTTTTTAAAGTACACATTCACCCAAATCAAACTTACCAAGCCTCAAGCCTTTTCCAAAATAAATCACATCAAAGCTTCCACTTTGCAGAATCTTTTTTTCTTTTTCTTTCACAAATCATTAGGTACCAAGAGAAAACACACTAAATATAAACACCTGGGGTCCACTGAAGAGTTTGAAACCCAAATTATGCAGGTTTATCAAAGTACACAGTTACACAGTAGTAGTAGAAACACACATCCATCAAGTTAACCTGCCTGCAAGTTGATCCAGAGGAAGGTGAAAACCCCCCATCTGAAGCATCTCCAATTTGACTCAGAGGGAGAAAATTCTTTCCTGACTCCAAAATGGCAATCAGACTAGTCTCTGGATCAACTTGTACTATGCGCTATCCTCCATAACCCTGTATTCCTTTACTTGCTAAAAAGTCATCCAACCCCTTCTTATAGCGATCTAATGCATCAGCCTGTAACTCTAATTCAGGGTGAGAGTTCCACATATTCACAACTCTCACTATAAAAAACCCCTTCCAAATATTTAGACAGAACCTCCTTTTTTATAATCTGAACAGAGGACCTTATGTCAGCTGGAAGGACCTACTGGTAAATAAACCACACATTCTGAAGGATATTTCTACTCCAAACTACCCAACTGCACAGCTACAAAGGCAGCAGTGTTTATGACATTTCTGAAAATAAAAAACCTAAAATTATTTTAATTCGCCACATTTATCTCACCCTATTTCTTAGATACAATGGCAAAACACCCTAAATATGAACTCCAATGATCTACTGAATAGTTTGATGCCCAATATGCATAGATATACCATAGCAATTGGCATGTACAAACCCAAAATTAAAAGGACTGCGTATTTTGATCCACAAGTCCCCCTAAGAGTACAAAGTCATGCCAAAAACTGTATATATTTGGAAAGTACACATTCTGACAAATCCAAAATGGGTAATTATGTCTTTCTACTCCAAACAACAAAAGTACTGAACAACAATGCAAGCATAATAACCCAAAACGAACACAAAAAAAAACTCCAAACACAATTAAGCAAATCAATGTAAGAGCAAAAGAACTGATCGGACAGTTTTCAGAATACTTGATCCAATAGCAACTCTAAGAAATCAACTGTGTTTAGGGGGCAAATTGAGAACATAAAAAAAAAAAAAACAATGTTAGAAAATGTTTCTTAAAAAGGGTATGTTTGTGTATGCATGAGTGTACAGCTCCAAAAATGCGTGAGTCATCTAAAATACTTATGCCCCCCATAGGACTCAACAAGTACAATAGTAAAACAGCACCAAGAAAGATTTTTTTAAGCAAAAAAAAAATTCTATACACACAAAACACATCAAAAACATCAGCACACTCCAAAAATTTGCGGTATGTCAACCAAACGTCACATTATAATGTCAGAGTACACAAAAGCCAACACACCCCCCTTAAAAAAAAACTCATCAGCACCCTTATCCCAAAAATATTAAACACACAACGTATAAGCAGGTTCCAATAGCTCCCTAATATTAAAGGGGTTGTTCACGTTTGAGTTAACTTTTTGTATAATATAGAGAGTGATATTCTGAGACAATTTGCAATTGGTTTTCATTTTTTATTGTTTGTGGTTTTATTGTTATTTAGCTTTTTATTCAACAACTCTCTAGTTTGCAGTGTCAGCACTTTGGTTTCTAGGGTACAAATTATCCTAGCAACCCTGCCTTGATTTGAATAAGAGACTGGAATATGAATAGGAGATGGACTGAATAGAATGATAGGTAATAAAAAGTGTCAATAACTATACATCCCAATATCATGAAAGCTCCGAATTATAAGGGCATCTCCAATAAAGTCCAATTAATGGAAACTATACATTTGTAGCCTTACAGAGCATTTGTTTTTAGATGGTGTCAGTGACCCCCATTGGAGAGCTTAATAGAAATAGAAGAAAATTGCAAATCATTAAAAAACTATGAAAAATAAATAATGAAGACCAATTGAAAAGTTTCTTAGAATTGGCCCTTCTACAACATACTAAAAGTTAACTTGAAGGTGAACCACCCCTTTAAGGGCATACACCTTACACAGTCAGAGACCAGTATGTATGTAATAGATGCGCAGCCTCCTGTATTTCAGTAGTGCCCCCGTATTCCACTATGTGAAGAAATGAATAAAAGCCTTCTCCAAGAAAACCGCAATGTTACCAAGTGAAACCCAACACTCGTTCAGAAAAACACTGTGACAGAGTTCTTCTCCATGCAAACCCCAAACAACCAACTTTTGAATAAGGCGCCATATACACGCCGAATGTCACGTGATGGAGACGTACCATGAGACGCTCGAGTGTTCCTGACGTCACCTACGGCCTATTGTCTGCTTGGAGCGGAAGTGAGGCACTGGAGTGGACTTTTATGTAACTGCAGTATCAGGGGCTGCGAGCTGGTTCATCAAAAGCGGGACTGCCCTGTAAAAACTGTTGGACGGTATGGCATTGATTTCGTAATGCTAGTATCTGCGAATCTGAATTATCACCTCCATTGTCATTAAAACCATACGTTTCAGAATATACACTTAGTGGAGAGAGTGAAATTACTAGTGAGCCATGCAATTGACGTTAAAGCTTACTCTGTGAACATTTACTGAGTTCTATATTTAATATGAAGCAAACAGAAATGCGACTGGATTTGTAACACAGGTCCTTTAAATGAAAGTTGTTTTATGTTCCACCGATTGCAGGAGATTTGCATGAACGAAACTGCTTGTACCTGTAAATGATCCCTGAAAAGTTTCTTGTATATTTTGATTTGGTCACATCTTCCTACCATAAAGAGAGCCACTTGGTGATCGTTGCCTATATATGTGTATGGGATCTCTTATTCAGAATCCCAATATCATGAAAGCTCCAATTAAAAGGGCATCTCCAATAAAGTCCAATTAATGGAAATAATTCTGATTTTCAAAAATCACTTTCCTTTTCTCTGTAATAATAAAACAGAATCTCGTACCTGATGGTAACTAAGCTGCAATCCATATTGGGTTTATTTAATATTGAAATGTTTTTAAGAGCTGTAAGATATGGAGATCCAAATTATGGTAAAAAAAAAACCCTAGGCCTCAAGCATTCTGGATAATAAATAATGTACTACTATATCTCTTTCAGACGTACAAAAATGGAGCCGGAGCCTGAGCCGGAGCCGGAGCCAGAACCACCACAAGTAGCTGAAGATGAGAAGATACTTCCTGCTGCAGTCCGAGCTAAGATAGAACGCAATAGGCAGAGGGCACTTATGCTGAGACAGGCCAGGCTGGCCTGCAGGCCCTATCCCACTGGTGAAGGTGAAAATTTAGAATGGTCAGCATATAAATATTTCTTTTGTAACAACAAATATGGCATGTGTCTTTCCTTGTTTGCTTTTTATGCTCATAAACTTTTTCTTAGATTTTGCTTTATTTGTCCGTCTGTTTGCTTTGTTATTGTTTTTGTATGTCTATGAGAAATAGCTGCTTGTTTTAAAGTTTGTCATGTATACTTTTTTTTTTTTTATAGATACTTAAAGGTCACTGAAAGTTTTAGAGAGCATCTGCAACATAGCGGTGTCCAGAGCAGTACTGGGGTGACAAGCAGCATTGCCCATTCACTAGCTGGTATACGCCATTTGTACCATAATGTAATTTCCTGAATAGAATAGAGCAGGGGTCCTCAACCTGCAGGCCACAGACTGGGCCGTCGAGCCACAATTTATGTGGTGTGTACCTTTTACGCAGGCACGTTGAGTTGGACATGGACTTGTTGAATTGGATGCACACAAATTTGACACTAGCGCCCCAAATTTGGAGCGGCACTCGCAGTTGACACCCCCCCTCAGTCCTTGCAAAAAATTCAGGCTCCACACTGGTCCCTGGCCCAAAAAAGGTTGGGGACAGCTGGAATAGAGTGTTAACATTTGCTGCCAGCTACTAAAACTGCAGAGGCACACAGATTAGAAGTTACTTTGAGGCCCCAGCTTCAACTGACTATTTCAACAATCATGACTATAAATGCTTAATGATGAATACAACCCCCTGCAACAAATTAGCATTAGTTGTCCTGCACAGTCTCAGGTGAACCATAGGGGCTTACTGTAAATTTAGCATTACCAATTGGCACACTTTATATATTATTTATTATCAGCTGGAAGCAGTCTAAAGACAGAGAGCCACTGGTCTCTGTAGATAGGGTTGCCACCTGGCCGGTATTTTTGATGGTTGATCCCAATGTTATTAATAGGAAAAATATATATATCTATAGGAAGGCCGGTATCTTTTTCAAAAAAAGGAGGAAACCCTAGGTAATTTTGCCTACATAATGGACTGCTGTTAACAAAACCGTTGCAACAAAGGTGAAGGGAGGGGTTGTATACTAGCAATCAAATTATCTCCCTTGCAAGGACTAAACATGAAGTAGCTTCAATTTAACTGTTAAACTGAATAAATAACAATTACCATAGACTTTTTGTGATGACAACAGAAGGCAAAAAGTTATGTTTGTTTGAGGTTATGCTGTCCCTCTAAATGGTTTCTCCTTTTCTCTGGCAGGTATTTCTACAGTTAAAGCACCTCCAAAAGTGATTGATACAGGAGGAGGATTTTTTATAGAAGAAGAGGAAGCAGAGGAGCAACATGTTGAAAATGTGGTCCGTCAACCTGGTAAAAAATATACATTTATCTTAAATAACATTTTTATACAGCACTAAATGGGGACCAGAGGTATTCTGTCTTGCAATGCAATTTAAGTCATGCAGGGCACAAAGACAAGTGAAAATGATGGCAGAGTCACAAAAAAGCAGATGCAGGAATTTAATTCCAGTATCACTTAGGCTGATTTAATAGCTGGTGCAAAAGATTAGGAAGCTTGACCAAAGCAGTGCAAACAGAATATCTGCCTTTTAAAACTAGATACCTTCATGGAATTTTCAAGCTCTGTGATAGAATGGCAATTAAAAAGCTACGTTTTAACAGAGACACACATAAATCTGTTATAAAATGCTATAAATCTGCAGAGTTGCGCAGCTGAGTTCAAAGGGGCCATCTTCTTTTTGTCTTTTATTAGTTGCCAATACGGAGCCTGTGGGAGCATGCATAGTAGAAGTTTATTTAGGATATAGATTGAATTGTGCATGCTCCTCTAAGATCCCGCGGCACCGTTCTACAGAAGAGCATCAGAAGCAGATGGAAGATGGCGCCTTTGAACTCTGTTGCGCAACTACACAGATTTAAAGGGAATGGCTGCTGTGGCAGGTAGCTCGGCTGGTGGTGAGCAATAGAGCAGGCAGTGGAGGGGGTTAGAAGAGGAAAGGGTTTAGTTCTCCTTTAAGGGACTTGGGGTAGAACTTCTGCCTTGCAATGCTGGGGTTACAAGTTCTTTCAGTATGGGTACTAGCTGCGTTTGCCTTGGTTTCCTATCATACTCCAGAACAGATATACAGATATGTTCATTGGCTCCTGATATAATTAGTCCTGCAGTATGTGAATGTGATAGAGACTGTAAACTCCACTGGGACAGGGGCTGATGTGAATAATGTATGGTCATTATTGGTGTGGTGTGGAAATGTGTTGGTGCTATATAATAATAGCTATTAGTAAAGGCAAAGACCTTTTCTTGCGCAGGACCCGTTTTGGAATGTGATTACCTCATTTGTGAGGAGTGCGGCAAAGATTTTATGGATTCCTACTTAAGCAATCACTTTGACCTAGGAGTCTGTGACAGTTGCAGGTAAGCCAATTTATGTACAGGATTTCCATTTCTTTGTGATAAGATATATATGCAGTGTGTATGTATATATATATATATATATATATATATATATGTGTGTGTGTATATATATAAATAATATTTTATTATTACAGGTATGGTACCTATTATCCAGAATGCTCAGGACCGTAGGCTTTCTGGATAATTTGGATCTTCAATTAAGTCTACTAAAAATCATTTAAACTTTACATAAACCCAATAGTCTGGTTCTGCTTCCAATAAGCATGAATTACAGTTATATGAAACAGTTTGGGAACCCCTCTCGGCTTGCATAATAATTTACTCCACTTTCTACAAAAAAGATAAGTGGTATGTCTTTCATTTCCCAGGAACATCTGAGTGTTTCTGAACAAAGATTTTTAGTGAAGCAGTATTCAGTTGTATGAAATTAAATCAAATGTGAAAAACTGGCTGTGCAAAAATGTGGGTACCCTTGTAATTTTGCTAATTTGAATGCATGTAACTGCTCAATATTGATTACTTGCAACACTGAATTGGTTGGATTAGCTTGTTAAGCCTTGGACTTCATAGAGAAGTGTGTCCAATCATCGCAATTTGTGCTTCTCTCCTCCTGAAGAGTGACAGCATGGGATCCTCATAGCAACTAAAAGATCTGAAAACAAAGATTGTTCAGTTTCATGATTTAGCTCAGAGGTTTAAACTGTCAGTTTCAGCTGTAAGGAATGTAATCGGGAAATGGAAAAATACAGTAGCGCGGCATATGCAGAGGATTGTGAGAATGTTTACAGACAACCCAAAGAACTGCAAGAACATCCTGCTGATGGTGTATCTGTACATTGTTCTACATTCATCTTATTCAGAGCAATTTGCACAAAGAACATCTGTATGGCAGGGTGATGAGAAAGAAGCCCTTTCTGCACCCACGCCACAAAAAGTCAAAAAGTGATTTGGACTGATGAGACAACAATTTAGTTATTTGGTCATCACAAAAAGCGCTTTGCATGGTGGAAGAAGAACACCACATTCTAAGAAAAACCTGCTACCTACTGTCAAATTTGTTGGAGGTTCCATCATGCTGTGGGGCTGTGTGGCTAGTTCAGGGACTGGGGTCCTTGTTAAAGTTGAGAGTCGGATGAATTCAACCCAGCATCAACAGATTCTTCAGGATAATGTTCAAGCATTAGTCACAAAGTTGAAGTTATGTAGGTGTTGGTTTTTCTTCAAAATCTACAAAGTCATTTATGCAGAGGGAGAAATACAATATTCTGGAATGGCCGCCACAGTCCCTCGTCTTGAATATCATTGAAAATCTATGGGAGGATTTGAAGCAGGCTGTTCATGCTTGGCAGCCATCAAATTTAACTGAACTGGAAAGATTTAGTATGGACAAATGGTCAAAAATACAGCCGCCCAGACACTCCTCAAAGGCTATAGGAGGCTTCTAGAAGCTGTTACATTTGCAAAGGGAAGCTCTCAGTGTTGATATAATATCTCTGTTGGGGTAACCAAATGTATGCACCTGTCTAATTTTGTTATGATGCGTATTTTCTGTTAATACAATAAACATTGTCACTGCTGAAATACTACTGTTTCTATAAGGCATGTTGTATATTAAAAGGAAGTACTTTGAAAGCTCAGCCAATGAGCCCTAAGAATTAAGAGGGGTTCCCAAACTTTTTCATATGACTGTATATCTTGGTTTAATTCATGTACAAGGTACTGTTTTATTATTACAGAGACAAAGGAAATCATTTTTAAAAAATGTTGTTATTTGGATAAAATGGAGTCTACAGGAAACAGCCTTTCCATTATTCGTAACTTTCTGGATAGCGGGTTTCCAGATAACTGATCCCATACCTATGAAGGATAGGTATAAAAATGAGACAAGAGACTGGACCCATTGGAAAGATAACGAAACAAGTTGGCGCTATAGAAATACATGTTAATAATAAAATAATAATAATAAAGTCTGGAAGCAGCTAGGGGAGAATAAAATAGTTTATGTATCCTTTAATATTGCACTGTGAAATATTGTTGTCCTCTATGATCCATCAGAGGAGTACAGTGTCAGGCTGGCCTGGGAAGCATTAATATAAATTATATAAAAAGCAATCTGTAAAGGAAAACAGAATTGTCAACACGGTGAGCTGCCAGAATTAGGAGAATAAATGATTTGCAGGAAGTATTGAATGCATTTATTCTTATTTTATAAGATATAATGCCACTGTTTCCTCAGTGGTATAGCTTTTTAAGATGGTACTGTAATAGAATGTATTTATAGTATTGCTAGATAGTGTTCATTTGAGTGTTAAATTGCGTTCTATAAAATAGCTACCTGGTCAAAATGAACTGATTTAATTGATTCGTTTGCTAAAGCTTTGTTTTAAGTAGTGTTTTTTTTCTGGTGCCTTTGCCTTTTTTTAGAGATGCAGAAGAAAAGCACAAACTAATAACTCGTACTGAAGCCAAGCAAGAGTATTTGCTTAAAGACTGCGACATTGACAAAAGAGAACCTGTTCTAAAATTCATATTAAAGAAAAACCCTCATAACTCTCATTGGGGAGACATGAAACTTTACCTTAAAGCACAGGTATATAATGACTGATAATGAAATCTTCATGGAAGGGGCTTTGTTTAACTCTGGTTTAGGCCCCATACTCTACCAGTGTTCCCCAACCAGTAGCTTGTGAGCAACATGTTGTTCTCCAACCCCTTGGATGTTGCTCCCAGTGGCCTCAAAGCAGGAGCTTATTTTTGAATTCCAGGCTTTGGTTGCATAAGAACCAGACTACTGTTAAACAGAGCCTTAATACAGGTTGCCAATCCACATAGAGGCTACCAAATGGCCTATCACAGCACTTATTAGGCACCCCAAGAACAATTTTCATGCTTGTGTTGCTCCCCAACTCTTGTTGCTCACGGCCTCAAAAGGTTGGGGATCCCTGCTCTAAACCAATGGTCCCATCCTGCTCCATTTCATGTATGTCTTTAACAAAACATTTGGGACACACTGATCTTTACATGACTTTGTGCATAAGGGATAATCTCAAATGCAGGTAGAGATTTATTTCAGAAGACAACACTCATAAATGTGGCCACCATAAATGTTAAATACAATCAATTTAAAGGAACAGCAACATCAAAAAATGAAAATGTGTTCACTATAGAAACACTACTATAGTTTATATAAACAATATGCTGTTTAGCCATGGTGGCAGCCATTCAAGCACAGGATTCATAGTAGCTACAGATAAGTACTGAAGAATCCCATTGGATACTATGGAGCTTATCTGTTTATGCTGTGTATCCCTTTCTTCTTTTTCAGTTTTGAGAGGCTGCCCCCATGGCTACAGAGCAGCTTGTTTATATAAACTATAGTAGAGTTTCTGAAACAAATACACCAGTTTTACTAGTGCAGAGCAACAGCACATTATAGTTTCAGTACTTTAAACCACTTACATTTTACTGCTCCTTTAAAGAAAATGCAAACCCCAAAAACAAGAACTGTTAATATAATACATTTTCTTAAAATAGTGCCACTTACTGCCTACAATCAGGGAAAAAACATGATTTCAGTATTATCAAGTTATAATACACAAAAGCCGTGAATATCTTGTAAATTATATAGTGAATAAAG
>CM044431.1:115764833-115776107 GCA_024363595.1 Xenopus borealis | reverse complement strand
GTTCGCAAATTTGCGAAGTTGCGAAATGACATCACGCTGGCAAATTTTTAAAAAAGGTCAGTCACTTTGCCCTTTAGTGAATTTGCCCCTTGTTTTAGCAGTTCAGGTTAGTGATGTCTAATAATCACTGGTTTCCACCATATAATTTCACAGTTAAGAAGAAATAAATAAATCACCTGGTGAAGTCCTGAGATATAACTGGGGAGAAGATCCAATTTGCCACTGCTGCACAGTCAACAATTTGTGTTCGGATCATCTTATCCACTAACACAGCAATCATCTGTAGACAGAATTAAGGCACAATTCCAAAATATTTTACACCAGTTACAACGAGCAGATTTATTTTCAACTCAAAATATTCTGCACAAATTCTAATAAAACTAAAGGGCAATAAATAGCATAGGCAAGTTGACCATTATGCCATTAGTAGAATGCGAAGGTCTAATTAAAGACCAGGCAGGTTATGTCAACATCCATTATGCTTACCCTACCCTGGGTCCTACAAAAATAAAGACTGAAAGAAAGCACATAACACAATTAGAATACGGACATTTTTTGGAGCAGTAGACCTAACAAGTGATTGTATAGTTGGCCATGAATGGTGGCATTTTTCCCAAAAAGCCCAAGTAAATAGCTAGTCTGCTGCATATAACTTTGTTTGCAAAGCTCACTTTTAGAAGAGGAATTCAGCTTGTGATGTATATGGATGTTTGACTATTTATTTTTTGATTTATTTAATTTATAGGAACAGTAACCAATCGAAAGCCAAATTAGACACAACAGTGTTGCACTACCATTATCCCATCATCCATTCAAGGATTAGAACAGAAGCAACTTTATGCCACTAAAACCGATTACTAGAATCTCACCTGTGGGTGATTTTTCCAGACGTCATAAACGACTCTTAGAATATGAAGTTTCCCTTCATCACTCTCAGATAATGCTTTAAAGATATCATGAAACCTTTACAAAAGAAACCCATAGATATGTTACCAAAAAATACACACATTTCATTTCTAGAAAAAGCACAATTTAAAAAGTACTTGAACAAAAGGTTTACAGCTGGTTGCTTATAGTTTTCTTAGAAGAAAAATTACAGGCACTCAGGACTCCATGCAAGAGGGCCAAGCCCTGCGTTTTTATTGCAAAGTTTATTACTTTGCAATAAACACACATGGCTTGGCCCGCTTGCATGGAGTCCTGAGTGCCAGTAATTTTCTTCTCCATCTACTGTATGTTGAGGGTGCAGACCCTTACTACTGAGCAACGGATCAATATTCTCGGAGAGGCCAGGGTGTGCTGGTGGGTTTTCTTTTGGATATTCCTCAGTTTTCTCCACTTTTGTGCTGGAAGAGGCATATATGTTTTTAACAATGCTATTGTACTTCAAACTGCATAATCCTCATATTAAAAATTAGCTGGGAGATCCCAATTATCCCCTAAAAATCTGTGATGAGTTTTTCCAAACTCAATATACATGGATGGTGCTGAACATAGTTGTCTTTTGTTTTATGAAATAACCACATATTTCTTGTACTAAACATTGTAAAGACTAACTGAAACGACCTTTAAATTCCAGCTTCCTGGTTACACAAGCCACTGTTTGAAAAATGCAGTAAAAGAGTTTAATAGTCAATAAATAAGACTTCTTGTCAGGCTTTCTTCAATTGTTGTAGAAAAGGGTAATAAAACAATTTAAAATTTCTCTTTTAAAATAGCAATACTTTAGGAACATATGTTAAAAAGAATAGACAGAGCTCATTTTCAATACACATGTATGTAGCTGTTTATTGACAAGTTATTTTTCTCCCTGGAGAAATGCAAAAATAGTAAACTTACTTTGCAAGAGCACTAAAGGCATGACTAAATGATTTTGATGCCAAATTAAGCAGGGTCTGTACAAAAACCTCAATTTTAAGTGGATTAAAGCTCATTCCTTCATCTGGAAAAAAAAAAGACAGCATGATCACTTTAAATAACACTACTACTGTAAACAATACTTTAACACTGAGGTTAACAACCTGCAAAACATCTTAGTATAAAATAAACTTAAAATGCATAAAAACCATGAATAGTTCTGAAAACATTATTATAGCCCGTGCTCAATTATGTCACTATTTTCAGCTGACAGTGTGTAACTAGTGTCAACATACCAGACTTGCTACTTTAGAATAAAAAGAATATTTAGGGGCAGATTTACTAAATTCGTGTGAAGGATTCGAAATTCGATCGTATTTTCAAAAAGATGAAAATTCTAATTTTCGAATAACTTTTTTGGGCACTTTGACCATCGAATTAAAAAAATTCAATTCGAATAAAAATCTATTCGACCATTCAATGGTCTGATTACTTGCCCTTTAAATTTTAATTTGAATCCCTAGTTCGCCAGATTAAACCTACTGAATTGCTGTATAACCCTATGGGAAGTTCCAATAGGGTTATTTCAGCATTTTTAGATTAAATAAAAAAAAAAATTTGATCAAATAAAATGGTTGAGATTTAATGGTTCGAACATATTTTGTTTTATTCAATCGTTTGAATTTCGCTAAAGCCCTTCAAATTCTATATTTGAGGGATTGCGCTACTGCGCATATGTCCCACGGACAGCCAGCGCGAAGCGTCTAACGCTAGTGCAAATTCGCCAGCGTGACGTCAAATCGTAATCGCAAAATCACGAACACCGACTCTGCCGAATTTACACTAGCGAAGTAGATAGAATACAATAGATAGGAGGTTGAAAAAAAGTCCCAAAAAATGCTGTGGCATGTTTTACCATTGTGGGTGATAGTCTGAAAAAGAAGTGTATGTTACAGCCACTACACATGCCCAGGACACCTTTAATCAAAAAAAATAAAGTTGTCCTATTGCCCTACATGTGCCCCCTATATAGTAGTGTTGCCATATGTCAGGAAATGTAGGGGGAAAGGAGAGTAACACCCCCCAAAAAAACAATGTTTTTCAGACTATCACGCCACAGTGTTTTTTGGGACTTAGAAAAATTTTCAATTTTTTTTTTCCAACCTCCTATCTATTGTATTGCTCTAGCGTAAGTGCCAACGAACAGCAAAAAGTTGATCTTAGTGAATTTGCGTAATTACGATCCTTCGCCAGTGCGCAACTTCGTCTGGCATAAGGGTGCGAAGTTGCGCAAGTCTATCTACTTTGCTAGCGTAAATTCGCCAGAGTTGGTGTTCGTGAGTTTGCGATTACAATTTGACGTCACGCTGGCGAATTAGCGCAGGCGTTAGACGCTTCGCGCTGGCTGTCCGTGGGGCACATGCGCAGTAGCGCAATCCCACAGACACAGGGACTGGACGCAGAGACACGAACTTATTATATAGGATTCGCACCATATGCAAATTAGGATTCGCTAGCGAAATTGCGCTATGCCTAGCGAAGTAACACTAGAGTAAATACGTTACCGTTCGCCGACCAGAGCGTAAATTCGCACTTTAGTGAATTTGCGTAGCGCATGTCGAATTTGCGTAGCGCATGTCGAAGTGCGGCGAACGCTCGAGAAGCCTGCACTAGCGATTTTTCAGATCTTAGTGAATGTCCCACTTGGAGCGCAGAGACTTCCGTTAGTGGTTTATAATCTGCTGCCTTCAATCTATGGAAAGACCGGCGCTACATAACTGTGTGCCGCTCCTCTGCTCACCGCTACACCGCCAGCTCTACACATGCCCAAGCACCATGTGACAGAGGAGCAGCTCGAGCTGTGGGATGTGTGACCCAGGGAGTCCGCGGCGCAGTCAGTAAAGGTAAATGGCGGGGTCGGGGTAGAGAGAGACTTCCACCAGCTCCTCACAGAGCGTCTAGTCGCTTTATTTATTGCCTAAAAGCCCCGCCCTCACAGGAGAGCCGCAGCCAATCCCAGTGCGCTGCCCCGCCCCTCTTTGTTGTGCTGCCCAATGGCAGAGGGATAGAGCGTTGCTGGCCGGCGGGTGACAGAGGAGCAGCTACTGTCTGGCCTCCCATAGCTGTGAAAGTACCTCTCGCTCTCTGACTCACTCAACTCCGCCTACAGGACGCCAAGGAAAAAATATGATTGGCGGAAAATGGGCATGCGCATGTGAAGCGCGAATGATCAAGAGGCGGGGGCGGTGCCAACTGTTCCTATCTTTTTTTTTTTTTTTTTAAAGTTTTTATTTTTGCATTTATTTTTTAACAGGTTTAAGAAGAAGAGAAAAAAGAAGAAACAAAAAAGAAAAGGTTACAGTTACATTTGCCAGTAAAGTCAATCAACGAATTCCAGTTTGTCCAACACAATCACTTTGCCATATCTATGCTGTGTACAAAGCTCAATAAAATGTATTTGCCAAACCCAACAATGATTATACATTATTGTTCCGACCAGCATTTTCCCTACCCATCCACATACCCCAGATTGCGTCGAATTTTTGAGGGAATCCCCGGGCTATACAAGTCATTTTCTGGCTTGGGAGAGCATCGTTTATCAGTGCACGCCAAAAGGCAAGGGTCGGGGGAACCGTGGATGAACTGTTCCTATCTTTAATCTCGCGTTGTTAGAAGTGAGACCCGCTCACTCAGCGCATGTCCCCGATGTTGCTATGGCAACAGGGATGCTGAGCTGACAAAGTCAGGCGGCTCTTTTTCTAAAAGTAACATTGAGGCAGAGTCGCCTCTGAAATTCTGTAGGACAAACATTTTTTTGTGGAAAAAAAAACACTGGTGTGATATATACCATAAACAAACATTGCCCAACTACTGAGAAGCACTCTAGGTGTCCACCATGGTTGTCCACTTTTTTTTTGGACTGGAACAAGTCTGTTTTTATAAATGTTTGACTACATATGTTCTAGCACCCGTTAATTTAATGGGCTTAATGTCTAGTGGACCTATAATGTGTCGAGGGGAAAAAAAAAACCGTGTCTTGTAAAATCTTTATACTGCTAACGGACTAGATTCCCATACATTTTCCAGGTAATAATGACAAGCCACCACATTTAAATGTGAATAGGGATGTTTGATCAAAATGACCATGAAATACAAGAAGGCATCCAATTTAAAAAGGAGGTGATCAACTGCCATACATCTTAGACCAGCGATCCCCAACCAGTAGCTCGCGAGTAACATGTTGGATGTTGCTCCCAGTGGCCTCAAAGCAGGTGATTATCTTTTAATTCCAGGCTAGGAGGCAAGTTATGGTTGTATAAAAACCAGGTGTAATGCCAAACAGGCTGCCACTCCACATAGGAGCTACCAAAATAGCCAATTACAGCCCTTATTTGGTACCTCTGGAAGTTTTTGCAAGCCTGTGTTGCTCCCCAAATCTTTTTATTTTTTAATGTGGCTCACAGGTAAAGACGGTTGGTTATCCCTGTCTTAGACTATCAAAAGTCAGAAAATGCAGGACCATGGGTATTTGAATTTTTAAATCAGTTGCCAAAGTGGATGTTTCACAACTCAATGCAATTGTGAAATGATCTTTATTCATCCCGTTATTGACTGTATGGTTCTTGGTATGGTGAGCAGGGTATGGCAAAACCATAGCGATCAGTCAAAGAAAAAAAACATTTTAAAAACCGCTTACCATCGTCGTCATCTTGATTAGGATTAGTGATATCTTTTAAAATGTTAAAAATCTCTTTGTCACTTGCTTTATTTTTAATTGCATTTGTCAAAGTAACAGCAACAGAATATCCAGGCAAAGCACCTAAAAGGTTACAAAGAAAATACATTAGACAAAATGAATAAAACAATGCTGAAAATTGTAATAGATTAAAATCCATATACAAGTCCTCATTCTAATAGCCATTAAAATCCATATATACGTCCTCATTCTAATAGCCATTATTAGCCCATGTCCAATAACCCTTAGTTAGGTTATGGATTCTGGCAACTAAAAACAAATGCAATGTGAGCAATGTTCCCTCAAAATACCCCAAAATTAGACCTATTAAACATGATCTTCTAATAGAGCCATCTTCATAAAGTTTAAAATTTCTCCCTAAATCAGGACTGCGCAGCTGGAGAGCTGCTGGCTATACACAGTCCTTTAGGTGATTTTAGCGAACCCTAAATTCCCAATTGTGCCATTATAACTATTTAAAAAAAAAGTAAGAATGCAACCATACTCACTGTTGCTCTCATCACCATATTTACATACACAGGAGGGATTGGCTGGATATAATGCAGAAAATGTTGCAGGTACAATGTCCAATATTCTCTGGTGATAGGAAAGCCTGAAAAGAGAAAGGCATAAGAAATGGCATAAGAAAGAATACATTACGGAGGCTGCCAGTTCTGACTTGTATGTGTTAAGGACATACCTCATACATTTTTCTAGCACTTCACGAACAAACTGTGGTTTTGGTTTATCTAGGTCTTGAGAAAGACAGTCTGCCCTGTAAGAAAAATAAACACTTGAATTTAACTCAAAACTAACAAAAACACTATCCGATCGATGGTATTTATTTTTATAGATTCTGCTGTTATGCTGCCTTCATACAGAATCCACAATCTTAAAGGATAGCCAAACCCTGTAATTTGTATCCCCTTCCCCCCCTACCCTAAATAGGCCTTCTTCCTCCTCCTCCTCCCCTGCCTACTTGGTATCCTGGGCAAATGCCCCTAACTTTCTACTTACTCCTCCTTGTAGGTCCGGTCTAGTGGAGTTCACAGCAGCCATCTTCTCTCCTTCAGTCTTCTTCCTGTAGAGAACTGCGTTTTTGGTGCATGCACAGTTAAAGTAACCTTCTGGTGAGCATGTGCAGTAGCTTGGCACCGGAAGATTACTCCAACTGTGCCGAAAACAGGATTTTTATACTCGCCGTTAAATCTGTTTCTCTGTGGTCGAAAAGGGGGACACAGGGACTATGGGGTTAAGCTCCACCCTCTAGGAGGCAGGACACTTTAAAAATAAAGTTTGAGGGCGTGCCCAGTGTGGGACTTAACCCCTCCTATACTCCAACCATTCAGTTGTTACCAAAGATACTGCGAATAGAAAAAAACAATTTAACTGCAGAACTGATAACTCAGGGAAACGAACCCCTGCAGACCAACTTGGTCAACTCGCGTAGGGACGGGAAGCCCTGTGTCCCCCTTTTCGACCACAGAGAAACAGATTTAACGGTGAGTATAAAAATCCTGTTTTCTCTGTTGTCTCAAGGGGGACACAGGGACTATGGGGACTTAAAGCAGCCCCAAAAACAGCAGGGTGGGAGCGAGATTAGACACGTTATTGCACAACAGAGTGCTACACCTTGCGGCCGAAAGAGGCCTCAGCAGACGAAAACGTGTCAATGTTGTAAAATTTTGTAAATGTGTGAACTGAGGACCATGTAGCTGCTCTACAGATCTGATCCAGAGAAGCCGCATTGCGCCATGCCCAGGAGGTTCCCATTGATCTCGTAGAATGGGCCCGAATGCCTTCAGGGGGTTATCTTCCTTTGGCTATGTAAGCCTGCCGAATTGTCTCCTTTACCCATCCTGAGATGTGAGTCTTCGAAGTTGGATTGCCTCGTCAAAGCCCAGTAGGTAGAACAAATAGACTCTGAGAATGTCGAAACTCTTTGGATCTTTCGATATACCAACGAAGAGCTCTGACAACGTCCAGGTTATGAAGTCTCTTTTCCTTATCATTCCTTGGATCTGGACAGAGTGATGGAACTACAATCTCTTGATTAATGTGGAAGGATGAGACTACCTTTGGTAGAAAGGATGGCGAAGTGCGTAGTACAGCCTTGTCCTTGTGGAAGACCAGGAATGCTGGGTCACATGACAAGGCGCTGATTTCGGATACCCGTCTGGCCGAAGATATTGCCATAACGAACACTACTTTCCATGTAAGCCATTGTTCTGGAATTGTCCCTAAGGGTTCAAAGGGAGGGTCCAGAAGCGCTTCCAGGACAGTGTTAAGGTCCCAACCTGGAGATGGTGGACGATATGGCGGTGCACTACGGGCCACACCTTGAATAAATGTACGGAGTCGTCTACCGCTAATCGTTGTTGGAACAGTACAGACAGAGCTGAAACCTGGACCTTAAGCGAACTGAGCTTCAGTCCTAATTGCAATCCTCGTTGGAGGAAAGATAGGACCCGTGGGATATTGCACTCTGAGAATACGTCAGATTCTGGTGGAAGTCCTACTGTCTCTGTGCACCAATTTAAATAGTTGCGCTAGACTCTCTGGTATGCTCTGGCTGAAGTGGATTTGCGTGACTTCAACATAGTGGCGATGATATCGTCCGCTAACCCCTTCGGTCTCCTCAATAGCCATCCCGTCAAAGCGAAAAGTCCTGGATTGTGATGGGCTATGGGCCCCTGGATTAGTAAGTCGTCTCTGAGAGGTAATCGTAGAGGCTGTGCTATGGACATTTCTTGGAGATCTGAGAACCAAGTCCTCCTGGGCCACCATGGGGCTATCATGAGGACTGTGATGCGGGAATGCCTGATTTTCTTTAGAACTCGTGGTAGCATGGGAAGAAGCGGAAAAATGTAAGCGAGATCGAACTGCCAACACGGAGTCATGGCGTCCACCCCCACTGTGAGTGGTTCCCGCGAACGGGAGAAGAACATGGGGACTTTGTGGTTGGTTCTGGATGCCATCAGGTCGACTTGAGGCAGTCCCCAACGGGAGACAAGTTGTGCAAAGGCTTCCGGATGCAGCTCCCATTCCCCTGGGTCTACTGTGTTGCGACTTAGAAAGTCGGCTGTGATGTTGTCTACGCCTGGTATGTGAATGGCAGACAGTCTGACTGATTTGGCTTCGGCCCATTTCAGTATTTGTTGAACCTCCGAGAGACCATAGACCTTGTGCGGATAGACAGTTGAACGTTGCGCCCCACCCTTGGAGGCTGGCGTCGGTTGTTAACACTATCCAGTCCGGTGTTAACCAGGACTGACCTCCGGATAGGTTGTTCGGGTTGAGCCACCAATGTAGAGATTCCCTGGTCGATGACAGGAGTGGCATTTTCTGTGATAATGTTCCCCTCTTCCAAGTGGATAGAATGTTGTTCTGAAGGGGCCGTAGATGTAGTTGGGCAAACGGGACTGCTTCGATGGTGGAGACCATTAGACCCAATACCTTCATGGCTAGGTGAATTGTGGGTCTCTGAGATTGTAATAGAAGACTGGTTTGAGCCCTTATCTTCTCGTTTGTCTGGGAGATGAACTCATTGTGTGAGAGTGTTGAACTCGAGGCCTAGAAATGTCATCTGGTGACTGGGTATGAGATTGGATTTATTCCAATTGATTGTCCACCCAAATTCCTGTAAGAGAGCTATAGCCCATCGTAGGTCCCCTTTGCTCTTTTCCTCTGTTATGGCTTTCAGTAGCAGATCGTCCAGGTAAGGAGTCACAGAGATTCCTTGAATCCTTAATGTTGCTGCCGTCACTGCCATGAGCTTGGTGAATACCCTGGGGGCTGAGGATAGTCCGAATGGGAGCGCTACGAATTGGTAGTGCCGGTTTTGGAAGGCGAACCTCAGGAAACGATGATGGGGAGGCCAAATGGGTACATGGAGGTAAGCATCCTTGATGTCCAGAGACATCAACAATTGATCCGCTTCCATCCCCCGTATAACTGAGTGAAGGGTCTCCATTTTGAACCGTACCGATCGAATGTACCTGTTGAGGCATTTCAGGTCTAATACCAGTCTGAAGGAGCCGTCCTTCTTGGAAACTAGGAACAGGTTGGAGTAGAAACCTGAGAAGGTTTCCGACTGAGGCACTGGAATGATTACTCCATTCTGTTCCATCTCTTTGATGCAATTGAGGAAGGCTTGTGCCTTGCTTGAATGGATTGGAATTCTGGACATTATGAATTTTCTGGGGGGGCATGAGGAAAAATCGAGATGATAGCCGTCTGTTACGATCTCGTTGACCCAGCTGTCCGACGAGTATCAAGTCCATACCTCCCGGAATTGCAGCAACCTGCCCCCTATGGGTTGCTGCAATTCCGGAGGGGATGCCCCATCAGCCTGAAATGGGTTTGTCGCTTGAGGATTTGTTGTGATGGAATTGGTTGCCTTTCCATGCTGGGCGTCCCTTATCAATTGTTTTAGAACTAAAATTTGTGCGTTGCGGCGGACTGTACCGCCTTGAAGATCGAACCGATGGTCCTCAAAAAGACTTTCTTTGGTGAAATGACATAGAAGGTCTATTCTTAGACTGTGGGAGAAATGTGCTCTTACCCCCTGTGGCTTGAGAGACAATCTTTTCGAGCTCCTCACCAAAAAGTCTTTGTCCTTTAAAGGGAAGTGAAATTAGGGATTTCTTGGAACTAAGATCGGCTGTCCAATTCTTCAGCCAAAGTGTTCGTCGGGCCGCTACGGACAAGGCTGATGTGCGCGCTGTTATCTGTGCTGTGTCCAGGGAAGTATCACACAGATAGGCTGAAGCTTCGGCTATAGATTGTACCGTTGAGATAAGATCCGCTCTGGGTATACCTTCTTGAATATCTGTGAAAAGGGATTCGGCCCAAGCCTGAATGGCTCTGGCTACCCAGGCTGATGCCAGTACCGGGCGAAGAGTAGACCCGGCCAATGAGTACAGGGATTTTGACACTCTGGAGACCGGAGCATCCACGGTCGGGGGCATGGACCACTTGTCTACCAACTCCTTCGGGAATGGATAGGATTTGGAGAATTTTCGGGTAGCTTGGAATTTTCTTTCTGGACAATTCCACTCTTCTTGAATAATAGTCATAAGCTGGTCATGTGAAGGAAAACAAAGTGAAGATTTAGGTTGTCTCTTAAATAAAGTGGTAGCTTGAGCCTGTTGTTGTTCTGTTGACTGAGAAACTTGCAGCACCTCTGTTACGGACTTGATAATATGTTTGTCGTGTTGAACATCATGGCTCCTAGCCTCATCTTCAGGTTCCTCTTTGGCCCCGGACCCATTTTCGGAAGGGGGAAGTTCGCCCTCCAATTGTGAGGAATCCCCTCCCGCTGCTGAATCATCAGAAGGAGTGTGGGTCCCAGTGTGTTGTTTACGTCCTTCTGGTCTCTTCGTTTCCCGCTGGACCTTTGATCCAGCTTGGCTAGAGCTCTACCTATGTTGTCCGCAATGGAAGGTAGGTTTTGCAGAGAGGCCAGCGCCTGGGAGAGTTGAATGGCCCATAAGGGAGCGGGGGGCTCTAAAGAGGGTCCTGCCGCGGTCTCCTGAGGGGAGGCTTCCTCTGAGTTGAGTCTGGGAGATTCTGTTATGGGAGATGGAAGACCCCCTGAAACAGGGGCAGATGTGGCAACCTTGGAGCATGATCTGCAGAGAGACTCAGCCTGACCCCCTGGTAATTTTGTATGGCATTTT
>CM044431.1:115708818-115721023 GCA_024363595.1 Xenopus borealis | reverse complement strand
GGGGGCCCATCATTTTTTTTTGCAGGGGGGCCCTGTGACTTCTAGTTACGCCACTGCTAGTATGGACATGCAACAAGTACATACAGCTAGTAGAATTGCTTGTTCTCCAACAAGCATGTATTTATCGATTCTGGTGGGTCTCTAAGCACAGCAATCCTACCATGCATATCCAAAAAAAATCCTTGGATGTTAGGAACTGCACTTTATTTTGTTTCAGTCATTCATGAGGGTTGTATTTTATTATAAGGGATATGATTATGGCTTGCAGCACAATGTAAAAAATGAGACATGTATGAGACCTGTTATCCAGAATGCTTTAATAATGCTTTTATAAGAAACCTGACTGTATGCACTGAAATTCTCCCTTCATTTACTGCTGGGGATAGGAATTGTCAGATTGTCCCTAACTGCTCTGCAGGGAAACAATCATAGTTTCAAACAACAGGACCCCCCCACCTTACTTACCAGAACTCAACAGCTTTGTCTGTTTCCCTGTAAAACAGCCAGTGACCGTTTAGATATTCACCCAGTACAGTCTGTATGTTCTGAGTATTAATCAGTCTTGCTGTATTGGCTTCTATGGCAGATATTATTTGACTTGTGCTGTTTTTATCATTTATGACGATCCCTAAGCTTAACCTCCCAACTGAAGCCCAGAACACACTGAGCATGTGTGAGTCTTGATATTGCAGAGATGTCTAACAAAGTTACATGCAGTTAATATGACAGCCCCCTGCGCCAACTTTGAAAGCATAAATCATTTGTCTTATTATGTTTCTGGTGCAGTAAGTTCATGTTTATATTTAATACACAAAATACAGCATTTCTAACATTATTCTATTTTAGACTTTAGTTGCCCTAGTAAAATATAATTTAAACACTAATTATACCCAGTAGGATTGTTTTGCCTCCAATAAGGATTAATTATATCTAAGTTGGGATCAAGTACAAGCTACTGTTTTATTATTACAGAGGGAAAAGGAAAATCATTTTGGATTATTTGATTAAAATGGGGTCTATGGCAGAGATGACCTTCCGGTCCCTGATCATTCAGTCCATGCAGCTGCTTGTCATCTAAATGTGATTATCTTGCGGATTACATGCACATGCTCTGGCCAGTGTCACAAACACAAAGATGCAATGGGAACCACCATCAATGTGCCAATCAGTGCGATAACACTTCTCTATAGGACTGCCGCTGCTAATTGGATTTGGTGAAAAAAAAGCAGGAGAAGGAAAACTGTAAACTGGCTTGAGTTTTAAGGGATGGAATCATTACTCATGAAGAGGTTGCTTATATAACAGCACACATGGTAATATTTACAGATACAGTGGCATACTTTCCTACAGCTCTATATGGTGTTCTGTTTTACTCTAGGTGGGGAGGTGGAGGGTGCAACCATTTCCATTTACTGGCTTTCTCATGGAAGGAATCATTATTTATCAGAAAGCACAGAAGAGGATAATAAACACTACAATAGTGACTGCTTTTATGTGAAAGTGTTACAAGAGAAATTGTGATACGAGACCTAAGTTGCACAAGTTAGCAACTAGGGGGAAGCAATTTAACTTGGACTTTCCACTCTGCCCTGAATCTTGTAACAAGACATTAGAACCTTCTCAAAGGGAAGTAGAGGTGCAAGCCAACATTGTTTCCTTGCTGAAGAAACACATTTTGACTTTTTTTTCTTCCCATGTGACATAAAGCCAAAATGAAATACAAGGACATACATAGCCTGATGTAGAATATGCCCCATTTATTTTGTTTAGGAATACGTATGCCTTTGCCAATTTATATAGAGAATGACAGCGGCATAAATGTGCTAAATAGGCCCCCCGTTAGTGGCTGCAGAGAAAAGTATGAGAACTCCAGTGACTGGTGTGGTGTGAGCAGTAGTGCAGATTCCCAGTGACATTTTTTTACCCCCCCTGCAGATTAACAACAGTAGCTGTTTTGCATCTCGCAACCCACGAATGGGCCAAGGTCAAATCCACTTTGTCATGAGGAGATTTAAAAACAGCTTAACAACCGGAATAAAAAAAAAAAACCATTATGCTTCAGTACCTCTTCCACAACAGACATTAATACTTGTAAAATGATGAGAGCCTGAAGGCATTAGGCTAAGCAAAGACTTGAGGACATATACATCATGGTCTTTCTATACAAACTAATGATTAAAAACCACATTCAGTATTTGAATCCCTGAGCTTCATATTCAGTGAAACCCACAGATTGTCTCTGAATCTGTCTTATGCTATTTATAGGGGGGAAGTTGTGCTCTGTTCCCCTTGGTGACAACTGAATATTTTGACCAGATATGGCCCTGGCTCAGCAAGGATGCACAGGCAGCAGATTAAGCAATGCAAAGTCTGTGGTATAAGAAGTAATAAAAGTTGTACTTACTGACTGAATGCTGTACAGCTCTGCAGAGTACTCTACAGCTAAGCAAGCTGTGGGGCCAGGGTGAACGTGTCTGTGCAGAAAGTCTGCTCTCAGGCTGCTCCTTGTGCAGGTCAATGGAGAGTTCTCAGCAGTGGAACAATCGCCTGAGCATCTCAGCATACAACTGCTGCCACTCAGCTGACGTCACATTCTTGGCTCCTGCAATTACAATAGAGCAGCACTTCCCACATTGTTCCAGTTAGCTCTGTATCTGTCTTTATAGACTTGTGATGTTTTGTCTAAGGCTTCGCCCAGGCCTCACGTATTTCACTGGTCACAAGAGGAATAACACGTTGTCTAAAAACAACCCTGTTATACTAATGTTTACATTGCCTCCACCAAATGAATGATAACCAGTGATGTAGGTTTCAGTAAGTGGATATTGGAAGCAGCCGCTACTGTGTTTGTGAGGAGCACACATCACTCTCATATCATACCATGTACCATTAACAAAAAGATTGCTAGCTGGAATATATATAAAATTGATTGTTAGATAGGCCATACACAGCAGTTAGATTTTATGTTATGTGGTCATGATCTAGAAGATTATGCTTTTGTTATCACTGTATTGACCTGTGCAGGTATTATAATACAAATAAGTGGACACAGCTGAAATACACATATACAAGAGGATTAAAGTAGAAAACATCAAAGACCCTTGGATGAGAAGCATGAGAACCCTGCCCTTACAGTTTGAGAAACTCTGATGTTTGACTTCCTATGACAAACTTCTTTCCTCACAAGCAAACCTATACATCTGAAATAAAATGTGATACATGGGTGAAGCTGGTGGGCTATGGAATATTCAGTATCATGTATCAGCAATATAGCCCATGATTAGAAAGCCCTGCGGGTAACCCAGCAGCACCCAGATCCGGCTATACATCTGGCACTGTTCTTTGCCATGCTTCACTGCTTCAGATAGATATCAGAGGACTTCAAATGACTATTCTATACATTTCAATGGAGCAGGTAAATGGGGTGCAAATTATTGACTTCATGTAACTGGGTGAGGGGGGATGTCTTATAAAAGTCTAGATAAAAAGAAAGCCCCACGTGGGGATGTAGCTGTGTTTTAACCAAATAAAGTGGCATAAAGAAAATTTATATCCCTTTATATTGTTTTCTTCCCCCAAACTCTAGCCTAGAAGAGTACCACGGTAGCTTTTACACAAGCTTCAATGCTTAAAGGAGATCATTGAATGCAAGCCATTTTACTATATAAAACAAAACTGCAATACATTGTACCTTATTTCTTCCCCTGGTTAAAATGTTCACTTCTGTTTCTCAGCATTTAGCAACCACCTCTGTCTTCGAATCGATGAAGAATTTCCCAAAGAGACGGCATAGACATTGCTACCTCTTTCTTCTTGCAATAATGGCTAGTCTTAAGCACTTGTACAGACACGCTACGGACAGATGAGTCGTCTCCTGATAAAACTGAATACAGTTAATGTGATAGGGACCTTCGTTTGTAAGCATCATGTACAATCATTATCAAATACTGTGGAATATATTATTAATATAAATTATAGCTGAAGATACGGATATAAATAAAGCATAATAAGACTAGATAATCTAAAGTAAAGACAGTAATACCTTAAATTAACAGGGCCATCTAGTGGACAATATTTTCATTGCTTTATCAAAAGATTTTGTTATGCTTACATTTTTTTGTTTTATAGAAAAGTGGAAGTAGGTTGAAAATATACCTTAATGGCCAAATAAATATCCTACATATTCAGTGGCCTGCTTATCTGCAAATAAGGCTATGAAGGCTACCACAAGGCTATGAAAGCTATGTCCATTGTGTAGTCTTCCAATTGGATAGTCTAGGTTACAAAATAAATTAAAATATTTAAAAATGGCAAGAGACCATATATTGCACGCACAGAGAGTGCTATCACATTTAATATAAGAGGTTATCTATAGTCAGTAAAATATACATATATCAGTTAGAGTAAGTTAAAAGCAAGTGCACCAGCCACAGACCCTTAGCAAGAGGAGCTGTTAATCAAATATTGTCTGCCCCTCATGGTGCATAGTGCAGTCTGAATATTTTGATTATTAATCAATCTTGCTGTATCGGCTTCTGGCATATATTATTTGACTTGTGCTGTTTTGATCAAAGTTAAAAGAAGATGACCCCGTGGGCAACTTTGAAAGCATAACTCATTTGTTTAATTAGGCTTCTGGCGCAGTATGGTTAGTATACAAAATACAGCATTTATAGCAGAATTAAGTTCCCCTTTAAAGGTTCAGATGGGGATTTGGCAAGTATGATTCAGAAGAATCCCGAAACAGGGTTTGGTGCATCCCTAATCTAAAGCATAAAAGGCTAGGTGTACATTTTATCAGGTACATGCACTCTGTGTAATAATTTAATTAAGGCTTCAAACTCTGAA
This sequence comes from Xenopus borealis, assembly GCA_024363595.1. Taxonomy (NCBI): domain Eukaryota; kingdom Metazoa; phylum Chordata; class Amphibia; order Anura; family Pipidae; genus Xenopus; species Xenopus borealis. Next base: position 115,716,175 of record CM044431.1, on the reverse strand, counting down.
CAAACTAAGGGCTGCCAAGTTGTTCTTTCACATTCCTGCATTTATGCAAACTTATTGACTGTAACTGTTTACTCATAGCTAAATCAGACATACCTTCTACAGGTAGGGGATCCGTTATCCAGAAACCTGCTATCTAGAAAGCTCATAATTACAGAAAGGCTGTCTCCCATAGACTCCATTTTCTCCAAATAATCCAAATGTTTTAAAAATTATTTGTTGATCCAATCTTCAAGTTTATGGCCGGCATTATCCCTCATCAGCCACAATTGAGCGCAAGCCTAAGACAGCACAAAGCTTTGGCACTGTGCAACACTCAGAAGTTGCAAAAAAAGGGTCTGCTCTGTAATAAAATTCACAATGCCTAAACAAGGGAAATTGTTGGCCTGTTTATCATGCTGTGTAAGTGGAGTGAAGCATTACTGGCGATGTTGCCCAGAGCAGCCAATCAGCAATGACATTTCAACAGCTAGAAAACAAAAGCAAAGTTCTGATTGGTTGCTATGAAAAACACAACATGAACGCACAGCTTAGAGGGAACATTGTCTTCAAGTCTGTAACTCCAAGTAGGAGGTTAAAGTAAAGTTTTGAACGGCACAGGTCTTCCAGGTTTCTGCTCCCTTAACACAGTACTGTCCAACTTCTATGGCGCAGAGGGGCGGAATGTTTCTGGTCTGTATGGTGGAGGGTTGATAATGGAAGCCAGTGTTAGCCAGTCTCTGTTTTTAAACCACATCTATGTTGCCACAAGACCATGTGCACATTGATGGTGGTTGCACGCCAAAAAAAACCAAATGGTTGGTGCTCACTGCAGGGATATCACTCATATGTGAAAAAAGTTAAGCAATATTAAGACATACCCTTAAATCCATATGCCTCCTCATCCCCTGGGGATAACACAATACCCCCCAGGAAACACACTGGTAGTATGGCACACACAGGCAGCATATGGAAAGCTGAATATGGCACAAACTGAGAGATTGTGGCACACCCAAGGACAATAGGGCAGGCAGAGTTTGGCACAACCAGGGAGCATAAGGCAGGCAGAGTATGGCACACAAGAAGCATAGGGCAGGCACAGTATAGCACACACATGTAGCATGTGGCAGATGAGTATGGCACACACATGGAGCATAGAGCAAGCAGAGTAGGGCACACACGGAGCATAGGGCAGGTGGAACTGAGCAGAGCAGGAGACAGGGAAACCTATCAGTGCCACTCTAAGTTGTACTACATACAGTGACACAGTGCTGGTGCCCTATTAGCATTTTAAATAAGGTGTGGACAGGTGAACAATGTGGGCAGTTTCAGTCAGGGTCTCAAGTGTGAACAGTACAGGGCTTTAGGGGTGTGAACAATTGAGGCGTTAAAAGTGTGAACAATGCAGGGGGGATTGCATGTGTGAACAATACAGGGGATTACAGTGTGAATTTGAAGTTTAAACAATGCAGGGGCCAGGGATACTTTTTAAAATGTAAACATGGTAAACAGAACAGGCAGACTTTCATGTGGTGGGCCACACAAGGTGGCCCTTATAGGAGCCAAAATGTAGTCTTCGAGTGTAGTGAGTAAGATGGAGTTACAGCACAATGGCAGGCTCTGGTTGAGAGAAGGGGGTTTCTTCTTTAGTGTTTGGGTCCAGGCCTTGTGGGTTGTCAAATAAGGTGGTTGGCAGATCATTAACAACTGGTCCCACCAACAGAGGTAGACCCTTTCCTATTTATCTTCAATCATATAATTGTTGTCTGGTTGCTAGGGTAATCGGGACCCTCAGCAAATAGATAGCCCCAAAAATTCTGAACTCTAGAACTGCAGAACAAACAAGTTAAACTATTAAGAAACAAAGTCTAAGCATTTAAAAATGCATGTGGTCTATAAATCTATATCAGGGATCCCCAACCTTTTGAACCCGTGAGCAACATTCAGAATTAAAAGGAGTTGGGGAGCAACACAAAAAAAATGTTCTTGGGGTGCCAAATAAGTGCAGTGATTGGCCATTTGGTAGCCCCTATGTGGATTGTCAACCTACATTGAGGCTCTGTTTGACAGTACACCTTGTTTTTATACAACCAAAACTTGCCTCCAAGCATGGAATTCAAAAATAAGGTCCTGCTTTGAGGCCACTGAGAGCAACATCCATGGGGTTTGAGAGCAACATGTTGCTCATGAGCTACTGGTTGGGATCACTGGTCTATAACATATTAAAAGCTAATTTTCAGCAAACTACCCAATTGGTTAATTGATTTCCCACTTAAACAGATGTTATTTTTCTACAGAAAACAAGCAAGGTATTTCAACAGGCAGAAACCATTTTTATTGTTAAAAAAAAGGTTTTTCTGACTATATTTTAACGTGCAAATTTTTAAGAAAATCAACTGCTTTTAACAATGTAAACAAGTGCCTTCTGTTATTTCTTTCACAGAAAAACATGTTTCAGAGTTTCAAACTTCATGTTCAATAGTTTAGAATATTATGTTAACTAAAGTAAATCTTCCTATTTTTGTTATTGCTTCAGTTCACAGTCATTTGGTAATGCAGTTTACTCTGGCTTCAATAACTGGGCGAGATATTCTGTTGTGAGTTCATGAATCCAAATGTCAGTATCTGGCAAAGTTGTGTCCACAATGTAAGCCACCACCCTTCGCTCCCATGGGAGAGTGCTCTCATGAATTGTTTGTACAACTGCCACAAGTGGTTTTTTCTCCACATGGTTTCTGAAAACTATGGATGATTCCTCAGACCACTGTTCACAGTTGACTCCTACATAAAAAATTGTGAATGTTAAAAACATAATATGTCATAACTACAAGTGTCATTATATATTAAAGGAACCATTGAGTATAAAAATAAAGATTGTTTCTAATAGAGTTGGTTAGCCAAAAATATAATGTATAAAGGTTGGAGTGACTGGATGTCTAACATAATGGCCAGAACACAACTTCCTGCTTTTCAGCTTTCTTGTTTTCCACTGATTGGTTAACAGGCACTAACCAATCAGTGACTTCAGGGGGGCCAAATAGGTCATAACTGTTGGCTTTTGAATCTGAGCTAAATGCCAAGGATCATTGAACAGTTATGTCCTATGTGGCCCCACTTAAAGTCACAAACTTAGAGTTAGAGAGCTGAAAAGCAGGAAGTTGGGTTCTGGCTATTATGTTAAATATCCAGTCACTCCAGCACTTATAGATTAAATTTTTGACTAACTATATTAGAATTTTTTTTTATTTTGCACAGTCTGTCAATTTACGCAGTTTTTATTTTTACATTGAACTGTTCCTTTAAAGAGTTATTTGCAAGTGCATTCCCTATGTGCACAACACAAAGCAATAAGCAAAAACGCATTAGAGAGGTATATATATATAAATTGGTCACTTTGGAATACATCTTTAAGGATGAATTTAACGCAAGGCTGACTCAACGTCCAGTTTTTATAATGACTAAAGTTCCCCCTCTTGTAAAATATAAGGATATAAGTCACAGAGGAGTTCAAACACAATATAAAAACACAAGGCAGAAGGCCGAGTGTTTTTATACAGGTCATGGAACTCCAAGGTGACTTCTAGAGGCACATTTATTAAAGGTCAAATTTCAAATTCTTGTGAGTTACTAGATACTCTAAATTCAATTGGGTGGTTATTTATTATAACAAAAATATTTAAATATCACAAACTCGCACAAACAAATCAAAACTTGAATCAAATTTGACTAAACTTGATTTCAGTCCACACCCCCCAAAAAAAACAAATGTCAGGAATTGTCCAAATTGGTCCCTAGACCTCTCCCTTTGACTTATACATGAACTTGGCAGGTTTAATATGGCTTATAGTCGAATTTTCAAAGGGCCCAAATTTGATTAATCTCAAAATTCTAATTCAAATTAAAACTCGAATTGAGTTTGGATAATTCACAATTTCAATTTGAGAGTTTGGACCATAAAAAAAAAAATTTCAAAATCAAATTTTCTATTCGACCCCTAATATCCTCATATTTTGCAACAGGGAGTACTTATTATAATACACAAGTCTCAGTCATGTGACAGATATGCTCAGATTATAACCGATGACATCACTAAGCAACATTTAGAAGGATATAATTTACAGGATATTCATGGCTCTTGTGTATTATATACCATATATCCTGTGCATCATTCATTTACATATTTTGTTACACACAAATGACACTTTGGATAATTTTTTTCCCAATAAATAAATGTAGTATAATAATAACATCTGTGTAACGTGTTCTATATCTATCTATATTAAGAGAGCTAACAAACTTTAATGCATTTATATTTTGTAACATAGTTTGAAAGGGTGGTTCACCTTTAAGTTCATTTTTACTATATTATACCATGGAAAATTCTATGCAACTTTTCGGTTATTCATAATTAAATTTTTATGGCTTTTGAATTACGACACTTTTCAGCTTTCAAATGGGGGTCACTGACCCTCATCTAGAAAACAAATGCTCTGTAAGGATACAAATGTATTGTTATTGCTAATTTTATTACAGTTTCTTATTCAAATCAATGCATTTAGGGTACGAATTACTCTTGCAACCAATTGCTGAAATCGCAAACTGGAGAGTTGCTGAATAAAAAGCTACATAACAAAAAAAAAAAACTACAAATAATAGAAAAGAAAACCAATTGCTAATTTTTTCTGAATATCACTCTCTAAATTATACCAAAAGTTAACTCAAAAGTGAACAACCCAGAGAATATGTATCAATAATATAAAAAAAATAATATAAACTAAGCAATTCATAATGCTACAAAACAGACACGAATGAAAGAGCCACATATTTAAGGTGGTCAAATTACATCAGTTACATATTCCACATATTTAAATTACGCTCATTACAAATATACCAAGGTCATCCACACTTACACTGTGTTGATGTGCAACTACTGTTTATAATTATATTCTTTAAATGTATTTCATGAATTAGGATCGATAAATACCTGCAAGCTGACTTGTAATGGCCTGAAACGGCAACTGCATGAATTTCTGTATCAGAGGCTGAACCTTCAGACAACTGACAAGTTCATGTCTGCCATAATCAAGCTCATACACAGATACTAGTCCATTTGTTAACATTCCTTTCACCAGAACTCTATACCACCTAAAAAGAAAGATGGAAAAATTACTTTTTATTTTATTTTCTTCTAGATCAGCCAGTTACCTCCCCACACATTGGGACACCTCCCAACCTCTGCTCTGGGCCCTTTTTAAGGAGCAAGCCCCACAGTTTAGCAACCATGGCCTTAAAGAATCAGTAAGCTTGTGCTGCCTTTATTCTTCTTGATATTTTGATATTAAGGATATAATCATGACACTATGGGGCAAATTCACTAAGCGGGCGAAAAAGCGCTAGCGTTGCCCTCGCCAATGTTCACCGCACTTCGCCAGGCGAATTTTCGCCAGCGCTATGCTAATGCACTAAAGTGCGAAGTTACACTCAGGTCGGCAAACGGTAGCGTAGTTGCACTAGCGTTACTTCGCCCGGCAAATCACATTTACCCTAGCGATGCCTAATTTGCATACGGCGTGAATTTCAAAGTATAATAGAAGTATATGTTACAGCCACTACATTCCACTACACAAGCCCAGGAAACCTTTAATAAATAAAATAAAGTTGTCCTATTGCCCTAAACATGTGCCCCCTGTATAGTCGAGTTGCCATATGTTAGGAAATGTGGGGGGGAAGGAGGGTAACCCCGAAAAAAAAATTTCGCTATCACCCTACAAAAGGTAAAAATATGCCAGCTTTTTTTGGGACTTAGAAAAAATTTCCATTTTTTTTTTCAAACGCCTATCTTTTGTATTAAATTTCACCAGGTCTGACCTGGCGAAGTAACGTCTAGCGTAAGTGGTAACATTCAGTAAGATGGTCATCTTAGTGAAATAGCGTAATTACGATCCTTCATCAGTGCGCAACTTCGCCTGGCATTAGGGTGCGAAGTTGTGTTAGTCTATCTACTTTGTTAGCAAAAATTCGCCAGAATCCGTGTTAGTGAATTTGTGAAGTTACGAAATGTCATCACGCTGGCGAATTTTCACTAGCAATAGCCACTTCGTCCTTTAGTGAATTTGCCACTCTGTATCGATGGAATAGAATTATCAATGTAATACAAAAAAAAAAAAAATGACTTACTTATTCTCTATTTTTGCTGCATACAGCTTGTTTTTTTCCAGAGCTACTGGCTTCTCTTCTGTTGTACTGTAGTGGAGAAGCATTTCTTCCATCACTACTTCCAGCTTGTGCAACTCCTGCCAAGGCTGACAAACAAAATGGCCAGGATGACAAGCAACTGACACAAAAACATCCATGTGTTCACCAGGCCTGGGAAGAGGTAGGGCTGGTGGCATAGAAAAGGAAGGAACAGGACTACTTTGTTGCATGTCAGGCTTCTTTTCAGTATTTTCAGCTTTCCAGGATCCTGATGTAAACAGTTCGGATGCCGGTGCACCTCCTCCTCCTCTACCTTTTTCCAAACTGGACACACTCCGGTTGAGAAACACATCTTTTTGGTGTTTCAACAATTCTTCATTTGCAATCCGACGGTTAATACTCTTCTGAAGATCCAGAAAGTTATTTGATGTAAAAAGGTAAATGTGCACCGTATCCATTGCTTCATCAATTTTTACCACCTGTGCAGAGAAGTATTTGTATTCAGTTTTCTCATTTGCAAAACATTAAAGGTGGAATATACTTTATCTGTAATTACCATCTATTTTACCATTAACTGGGTTCTTGCATCGAACAACTTCAAAATTGTTTGAATATAATGTAGATACAAAAGAACATTTTATCCTACAGGGCAACATAACATTCATAACCTCTGGACACATATGCAAGAGCAGAAATTATTAAATGAAGATAAGTGCCAAAGGAGTTGGCAGAACATCAACAAATATGATTACAAACTACACATTTGGATTCAAATGTTAAAAAAATGCCTTTTTAAGTTATGCCCATGTAACATCATTCAGTGTTATGCAATTACAACTATTGCCCCAGCAAAAAACAGCATAAATCTAAAGCTTAATAAAGGAAGTTTTTACAATGTACACCAAAGCTACGACCACAATCTCCCCCAAATTGTGCAAACGTAACCTAGTCATACACAGTATGTTACTTCCACTTGTTCGTTTAGGTTTCCAGAGATAGGGATGTTTAAGTCAGAGCTTTTTATTATTTTTATTTTAAAGTTTACACAGATTATGCATAATTAATATAAATCTGTTATGTTTATAGAGAGCTTTATAGAGAGACATGTTGCTGGTATTCTTGCAAATAAGGTGAATTTTCATTTGAAAACACAAAGAAGGAAGAGTTAATATATACTATTTTCATG
>CM044431.1:115696437-115707378 GCA_024363595.1 Xenopus borealis | reverse complement strand
AATGTGTCTATCACAGATTGAAAAACCTACCTGTATACTAAAACTAAATAAGGAAAAAAACAAAATAGAGTTGTGCACCTGAGGAGGAATTGAGAGTAGATCGCGAAGCAGAGGAGGAGGAATTTCTCTCAGTTCGGAAAGTTTCACAGAAGCTATCGTTCCAGAATCTAGGAACTGAACATCTAATGCTCGACTGCTGAGAACACTTGTTATCTGCATAAAGAAAAAACTGTATTACCGACTCAGCATGCAATTTTATTTTTGACCAAAAGCGGTCTCTAGATGAAACTTGGTCAGGTAGTTTGGCCGATTTTGACCATACTGCCCCTTTCCCATGAGTGAAAGTATATCTAGAATTATCAGTCCTGACACAAATTGCCAAAATGAAAAAGCGAAACGTGTGTCGGCACTTTGTTTTCATATAGAACAGGGGTGTCCAAACTTGGCCCTCCAGCTGTTAAGGAACTACAAGTCCCACAATGCAATGAAGTAGTCTGACAGCCACAGTCAGGCAAATGCATTGTGGGACTTGTAGTTTCTTAACAGCTGGAGGGCCAAGTTTGGACACCCCTGATATAGAAGGTTGATACCATTTTCTGGATGAGCTTTTGAAGTGATTCTTGCACCACTCAGCAAATCCTTTACTCTACCATCTGTTTTCTTGCCTAGGAGCTCTGGGATTTGTGGTTTTATAGTACAACTAGTCCTTCTCAATAGTTAGATTAGTTAATTGTTGAGACCACAGTCCCAGAAACCCTAAGTCCCGTAGTTAGTGAAATACAAAATAGATCTAACAGGACCTCTCCACCTACTACTTTTCCTTTTTCTACTAACAATGAATTTCTGAGCAAGGATATGGATTTCATTAGATGAACTTGGGCACATAATCACTCTATTGTGTTATAGAGTTATATATTTAATCTCTTTATATAGAAATTGATTTAAGTATAGATCAAGTGCATGGGAGGTTGAGTTCATTTTTAAATGATTTCATCATTATAGCACCTATGTACTTTAATTTGTTATGAGGAGATCTAATTAAAATATTGCACTAGCACTTCATAGAAAGTGTTTATGATACCTATTTAACTCATTCATTCACATTTTGTTTTAAATATTAAATTATTTTACAAAACCATCATCTGTAGTTCCTAATTACCTCAACTTGTTATTAGGCGAGGGTAATGAATTGCACTAATTATTGCACTAGCACTTTTTATTAGTTGAATGGTTCTTTTTAATTAGGAATCGCATTTGTGGTGGGGTTTAGAATCCTTTTTGACAGCATTGCTGGTCGAAGTGAGCAACCATACAGTTCAATCACAAATACGGTATAATTGCTAAAAGGGTATCTTTTTTTCTCCTAAGTCAATCAAATCCATATCCAGACACAAGTCAGAAGCTTTCCTTATTCAATTTATCATAGATACTAGTAGCTAGATCCTTCTCACAGCAGATGCTGTGAACACTTGTTATCTGCATAAAGAAAAAACTTTATTATTAAGCAATTTTATTTTTGACCAAAAGCCGTCTGTAGATGAAACTTGGTCAGGCAGTTTGGCTGATTTTGACCAAACTGCCCCTTTCCCATGTCTAGAATCAGTCCTGACACAAACATCTATTTTTTGGCTGGCAAAAAGTATTGTAAAAGTTGCAACTTTGCTGCTCCTTTTCACTTCCTGCTGTTCCAATTAGCAGTCAGCCAAAATGAATGATAAAACAAAACTGTGGCCATATCTATGTATGGACCCATGTATGGTATCTTTCCATTAAGCCTGTGGGCCAAAGCCTTGACCTCACATCCCTACAAAGTCTTGAACTTGCCAGGAAGTGGGGTTTGGCTCTTTTATGATGTTTACATGGTGATTTTTCTTACCTCCACACGAGCCCATTTTCCTTTGTAGTGATACAAGCAGATTTTTCCACAGAAGGGGAGGGACACATATAAATCCGATGTAACTTGCTTAGAGGGAGAAAAATAAATTACAATTGACATAAATCTACTTTATTTACAAGAAATGTCTTAACTGCTCTTGCAAGTGATACTATATTTATAAATCATTTTCAAAGACACTGCAGATTCCCACTAACAGATAATTATGTTTAAGGATTCAAAATGTGCCCATAGAAAAGCATTACTTTAAATTTAATGCAATGCTCACTTATTTTGGAGTGATTGCAAATTGTTAGTGCATTAGACTCTGGTGCTTTGTGCTGTACTTTACCACCAATAACTAAGAACTGAATTCAGCTGCTCCTTGTAGTTGATTCAATTATAATGAATAAATATATATTAAGCTGCTTTGATACATGTCTCAACTTGTTACATGATTTGCGTCACGTTCTGACAAAATGTTGAAAATTGTACAGTAATTTCAGCTTCTCGGAATCCTACAAGAGAGGTGCACATGCACATTGTAAGAGATTCGACCCAGTTAATAACCAAAATGCCCTTGGATGGACTGAATTTGTGTTTAGTTGTTATATACCAGTACAAACCTTTAATTGAAATTCGCTGTCTACTTTATGTAAAATGTCATAAAGTTTAGCCAAACCCTTTGAGGGAACCTGGCAAAAGAGGGTTCCATCAGAACAAACATTGGTCACAGTAACATTAGAAAATGAAGAATTTGCCTAAATAAACAAAAGAAAGAAAAAGGGAATATCAGACATAACATAGTGTGAATACAAAGATGCCAACCATTGGGGCAGAAATTAACAGGTTAATACAGTAAAAAAATGTTTACAAAAAAATGACAAATTGGTTTGTATTTGGAAATAACAAATCTGTCAAAGAGCCTACACACTAACGATCACAGGCATGTTTCCAAGTGTAAACATACAAACTATGGTGTACTCTAAATTATGTTTAACCTGCTACAGGTTGTTATCCCTCATATTTAGTGGCAGACATAATATGCCTCCCTGGCAGCATCAGATGTGTGTGTCTCAGGGAGGAAAAACATGAGGAAAACTACTACAGGTATGGGATCTGTTATGTGGAAACCCATTATCCAGAAAGCTCTGTATTACAAGAAAGGCTGTCTCACATAGACTCCATTTTATCCAAATTATCTGAAATTTCATTTTCTCTGTAATAATAAAACAGTACCTTGTAGTTGATTCAAAATAATATATAATGAATCCTTATTGGAGGCAAACCAGCCTAGTGGATTTATTTAATGTTTACATGATTTTCTAGTAGAAGATACAAATTACAGAAAGACCCCCAGGTCCCGAGCATTCTGGAGAACAGGTTCTATACCTGTACATAATCAAAGGCTAATAACACAAAAATCTGGGTGCACCACTGCAAGGTTTTACAGGGCAATTACATTTAACACTGGGCATGCAGTTTAGGGGATAGGGAAGGCATTGTACAGTATGTAATTGAACAGCGTTATATCACAATCATTTCAGAAGGCAAAAAAATGGAAAGTAAGGGCTGTATGGGGGCAAAAGTATATGTCATCAAAATATTCAAATAAATATAAATACTCTAATGGGAAGTACTTACACATGATCTGTGAATTCATATACCCGTTTTTGAGGTTACAGTGTTTTCTAAATTTCTAGGATATGGAAACATGAAAATAGTAACACAAACTAGCATAGTTACCTTCAACTGTAAACTTAATGAACGGTCATACAGTTCTTTAAGACAAGCTGCGTTAATATTAATGTCATCGTCCCCTGAGGTATCGTAAAGAACAACCAGAGGCTTTTCACTCTTGTGCAGTATTTCGACTGCTAGTATCTTTCCAATGGCTTTTGACTCCACAGCCTTTATGACAACACTATCATCACAGAAAGCTTCCAAACCTGTGGAAGATAGGCATGCCTTCATTATTAAATGACAAAATGTACTAAGGCCTATGCGACTAAGGCAACTAAGAGTGATCAAGATGGCCTTAACTGATGTAGCCAGCTCTAAGAAGAAGGTGTCAAGTATGTTGAAAAAGTGTTCCCCTTTTTTCAAAAATAAATAAGAGTAAATTGAAATGAAATGGCAATCATCTTGTATAGTCATGTATTTTACAATAAAACAGTTGCTGTTTAGTATGATTAGTAGTCACAGTTTTGGTATGGATTTGATGATATGGAGTGAACATTTTCTATAGCTATGGATAGCACTTGCATTACATTATCAATGCATAGTCCCTAGGGTGCAGTAGCCTTTTCTATTTGTCACCGAGGGTGTAAAATGTATTTTCAAACTCTGTAAAGTTGGCAATATAAAAGCATATTATTATGACAGATTTCCATTTTGTTATAAATGAACACTACACATAAACCAGCAATAAGGACAAGGCAGAAGTGTTCCATGAGCTAAAATGTCAGCTGTATGATATTTGGGTCTAATGTGAAGGATTAGTGATGTGCAGGTCGAGAAAAGCTCATCCTGCACCCGGTTTACCCCCTTCATTTATAGACCTACCCCAACAATGATATCGCAAAACACTTATAAAACCAGAAAAGAGAAGTCTAAGGTCACAGGTGGGGTGACCAGGCACAAGAGCTCAAACCAAAACCGCCCACAAGCTGCAAATGGCGCAGCAAGGTCAGCCCAAACCTGCCAGACCCATGGGTATGGGGCAGGCCCGCCGCACATCCCTAAGGATGGAAAGCCACAATCAGCATAGTTAAATTCCTTTCAGCTGTCAATGTAATCTGGGAGCAAGATACCAACCTGTGACCTATTGGGATGAGCTGTTGGTAATCTACCTTCGGTGGAAGTGTAGCCATGCATGGGCTTTGTGCACTGCACCTCCAAATGTACATGAACACAATTTTATAATGTTGCCTTTTGAGCTTTGCAATAACAAGGAAAACATTGTTTTGACAAAATACGATCAAACTTTACCTGCAAGTCTGCATTTTGTTGCTTGAAAGGGAAGTGTGTAGAACCGTTTTCCTAATTTACACACTTTGGTGATGTCAACTATCTCACTAAACCCATAATCCACATAGCAGACCTGGAATTATTTAACAAATGTGTTACTCTGTCTTATTCACTTAAATCTCTTTATAACATTTATTTGCACTATATAATTTACTTTAGCACACATATCCTGAAAATAAGTCATTGCTACACTAGATTCAGCAAAAAAAACTGCAAATAACAGCAATGTTGCACAGCTGACTGTTTCAGTGTAAATGCATGGTAATGCTTCCCTTCACAGGCCAATGAAATTTATGTTTTGAGATTGACTTGGCAATTGCAAAGCAATGCTGTTCTTTTGCATTCATTTTGAGAAAGGTTTGCAAGGACCATGGCTATTTTGGGAAGCCAAGCTGTTCTACACAATCCTGTGTGTGTTACATTTGAAATAAGCACTGGCTTTGTCATTACTATTCCCCAAGGAAATGTACTTTTATACAGTTTTCTAATGAAGTCATGAATACGGACTATACCCCAAATATGTCAAGCCTCAAGTTGATGATTATTAAGAATGCACGAAACCGCTATTTGGGATTCAGCTGGATGTTCAGCCTTTTTCAGCAGGCATTTGGCTGAATCCTTGTGCCTGGCTGAACCAAATCCTAATTTGCACATGCAAATTGGGAAGGGGAAAAGTGGAAAAAAAATTCTTCCTTGTTTGGTGACAAAAAGTTACTTAATTTCCTCTCCCTATCCCCAATTTGAATATGCAAATTGGTTCAGCCAGGCGTGAGGATTCAGCCAAATGCCTGCTGAAAAAGGCCGAACCTTGGATTATGTGAATTCCTAATGAAATTTCTTCTGAAGTTCTTTAGACCTTTCAAAAGTGTACAGGTATGAATGGCACTTGGTGGAGTTTAGTATTAGCCCAATTCTTTACCAAATGTGGATTGTGAAGCTGAGACTCACAGGACTCATGAAAATAAAATAACGTTATTTATTATAATTTATAAAATTAAAATACAATGTACAGTTGTAAGGCATTGGAGCATATGTAGCAAAGAGTGGAAATAGAGCTTGGCACAGCCTGCCAAAATGAAATTCCGCCGTGTTGTTCATTTATATGGTGGACACTATTTCATGTATTAATAGGTCTTTCCATAGAAATTAATAGACACATTTCACAAATATGTCCCATTGTGACAGATGATTAAAAGTACATTGTCTAATTTGCTTTTATTATGTGAAATTTTATATTCGGTTTACAACCCTGTCCAGACCATGCTAACTTTTGAGCTCTAATGCCAACAAAACAGCAATAGTCTCTGGCAAAGTGAATGGGATATGGCTGCTGTGAAGTCTATGGCGATCATAATTGCTAGTGTGAAATTAATCTTTTACATTACTGGTTTAACTATATAGTTATACATTTTTCACACTGGCACTGTCAGTCTGCATTGCACACAAAAAACAGAAGGACATAGTTTTGATGTTAATTTTTACTCAACCTCTTTTTAATGAACCACTGAGACTTTAAGATGCCCTTACATCTTACATAGATAAAGGCCTAAGACATGGGGAAACTGATTTGCAATCAAAACTTTGATGGATCACTAAGGGGCAACTTTACAAAATTTGTGTGAAGGATTTGAAATTCGATCGAATTTGAGAGAATCCCGATTGTACGATTTTTTCAATAGGTCAAAATCGAAATTAGCTCACTTCGACCATCGAAAATGAAAAATTTGATCATTTCACTATTCGATAGTCAAAGTACTTCCCCTTTAAAATTTAATTCGCCTGCCTACTTCGCCAGATTGAACCTACCAAATTGTAATAGAAGCCTATGGGGATCCCCCATAGGCTTTTTTTTTCTATTACCTGTTCGAATAGAAATCCTACAATCGAATGCCGTTGAAAATCGTGAAATGCCGTTTGATCGTTTGAAAAAATCATGAAATCGAATAGCGGTCAAAACTAGTGAATATTTCATATGATTTTATCGAATTTACATTGGATAACATTTTACATTTTTCTGTGAAATCAAATGTTTTCACAAAAAATCATGAAATGTCGTTTGATCGTCCGAAAAAAATTGTGAAATCGAATAGCGCTCAACTAGTGAATATTTCATACGATTTACATTCGAAAATCGTATTCATGGCTAATTCAAGGGCTTTTAGCCCTCGAATTGGTGAATAATGATAAATCTGCCCCTTAATATTTAATAAGATGCAAAGAACAATCATTGTTCACATTTTACATACAAAGTTATATGTCAACACTTCTTATTCTTCTTCCTTTTAGAGACAGTGGGGGTTATTTATATACACTGGGCAAATTTGCACCTCGGCAGTAACCATTGGCAATTAATCAGATGACTGCTTTCAATGTTCAACCTACAGCTGTCTGAAAAAATCTAATTACTGATGGGTTGCTATGTGTTACTGCCCAGGTGCAAATTTGCCCAGTGTTTATAAATTAGGCCCAGTGTGAATGAAACTGTGACAAACCCATTATTGTGACTAATTGTGATTAAAATGAACTCTACAGAAAAACAATTCACTTTTTGTTTTTGCATAATTAAAGAAAAACACAAAGATGAAAATAAAAGGATGAAGCAGGCAGACATTTATTAAAAAAAAAAAACAGGAAATTACAAACCTTGATTTTTTTGTCTTCAATTGCAGCTATCTGTGCTCGCAGCCAAGCATCTTCATCTGCTTTTGCAGCCACCAACTGACCAACTCTTAAGGAGCCAACCTGTGCAGTAGAACTTTTGCCGCAGAAGTCTTTTAGTTCATCTTCCATATGTTCCTGAGCAGCAGAATAGTCACGGCCAATATACCTAAGAAATAAATATTTTACACAAAGCTTGAGAATATGGGAGTTTCAAATCCAATTCAATATTTTTATCTTTAAGCTTAAAGTTATAGATTTACATAAATGAGGGAATAGAAGGAATAACTATATCAAATGCCTTAAGATAAATAATTAACTAGATGCTGATTTTTGAAGCATTAACCAGATAAATTAAACTATAGCCACAGCTTCATTTTTATAAACTCCCTTTTGTACAAAAATGAAACATTTAAGCTATAAATAGAATCATTAGGAAGCATGTGTATAATGATTAAATATACAGAAATGGATATACAGAAATTGATATACAGAAAGTGCCATGTATTAAGAGACAGTGGGAAGAAGGTCCCTGCCATTTAAGCTCACAGTCTAAGAGGGTGGATAACCAACAGGCACAAATAGGAAGGCAAAGGTCAACAAAAATTTGGCATTTTGGGGAGAGATACACTCGTTTGGTGCCACCTTAACTTGAGCCTTTTCTCCTGTCCCCATTGCTACGTAGCAGCTTATTTATATAAACAATAGTAGTGTTCCTGAAGCAAACACACCAGTTGCACTACTGCAGGGCAACACTGCATTATATTTTTATTACTTTAAAACAATTAAATTTTTTAATGTCACTGGTCCTTTAAAGGGATACTGTCATGGGAAAACATGTTTTTTTCAAAACGCATCAGTTAATAGTGCTGCTCCAGCAGACTTCTGAACTGAAATCCATTTCTCAAAAGAGCAAACAGATTTATTTTATATTCAGTTTTGAAATCTGACATGGGGCTAGACATTTTGTCAATTTCCCAGCTGCCCCAGTCATGTGACTTGTGCCAGCACTTTAGGATGGAACTGCTTTCTGGCAGGCTGTTGTTTTTCCTTCTCAATGTAACTGAATAGTACGCAGTGGGACATGGGTTTTACTATGGAGTGTTTTTCTTAGATCTACCAGGCAGCTGTTATCTTGTGTTAGGGAGCTGTTATCTGGTTACCTTCCCATTGTTCTGTTGTTAGGTTGTTGGGAGGGGAGGGGGTGATATCACTCCAACTTGCAGTACAGCAGTAAAGAGTGATTGAAGTTTATCAGAGCACAGGTCACATGTCTTGGGGCAGCTGGGAAATTGACAATATGCCTAGCCCCATGTCAGATTTCAAAATGAAATATAAAAAAATCTGTTTGCTCTTTTAAAAAAAATGGATTTCAATGCGAAATTCTTCTGGAACAGCACTATTAACTGATGCATTTTGAAAAAAAATGTTTTTCCCATGACAGTATCCCTTTAAGGCGGGAATGAATATTAGGAGAAAACTTTTGGTTATCAGAGTTGAAACACACACAACTTCTTAAACAGGACCTGTAAAGCAGTTTGCAAGGATAAATGGAATCAAGACAAAATAACTCGAAAATGCTACAAAAAAACAATCACAAGCTGGGGATTTTGTTTTGGTGAAAGGAGTGAAATTTTGAAAACATTTTTGCGATTCCTTAACTAAAATTCAAAGACTGAAATTAAAACGCCTTGATTCTTACAATGTGGTTTAAAAACGACCAGTCCACTGAGAAGCAGCCTGAACTATTTTCCTTTTAACCACCTCCTATGAACAAGGACAGTAATCCCCAATAAGTGGCTCATGGGCCCACCAACCACTTGGATGTTGCTCCCAGTGGCCCTTAAAGCAGCCTCGCTGTTTTGAATTCCTGAGGTGGAAGCAAGTTTGGTTGCATAAAACCAGGGACAAATATATATATTTTTTTACAAAAACACATTCCTGCTCAATGTAATTAGTGATTTAAAACCACAAAGACATATGGCCTTCACTCACCTTATAACCACATCATTAGTACTGCTCAATTCCACAACAAGCACAGAGGGAGAAGCCTCAGAAGGTATGGCCAAAGGAGGTGGAGTCATACTCATATCAGGTTCTTCAGACAACAAGGATGACTCTCGATCGTGGCAGTTTTGTGGTATATTATTGTTGACTGAAGGATTACTATTTTGGACCGCCCTTTCAGCGGATTTAGCATAAATGATAGCTTTAAAAGGATTGTGAGGAGTAAAGGAAACTGTGCATATGTCAGTAAGGGAAGCTAAACTGAAAGCTTCAATTGGCAATTTCTGCTTGAACATGTCCTCAAATGCTTTGGGTAAAGCTTCATGCCAAAGACCACTGCTATACTTAGTCAATACGTGTGCTATTTTTAGTTTGAGTTCATCTTTGGAGATACTGTCTGAACCCTGCAGAGGTGGTGATGGTGATGATGGGGTTGAAGGAACAACTGGCACATTTGGCTTTGCTTGGTCGTTACTGCGACTTTGAATATTCTTTGTGGATTGCTGTTGCTTTCTTGCAGCTGCATAAAGAACTATTTCTGTATGGGCACTGCTTACAGGTTTCTGAATCTGAAATAAAAAAAAAAGTCATCAGATTTGTAGGATCTTTAGACTAAAACTTGTGTGTAAACTACAAACACACAGGGCAGTATGTCTCACAGGAAATAAACTTTCCTGTGTGCTGCAAAGTGCTCTGCAATACCTGAACATGCCTTCAGTATTGACATTGACGCATGTGTAACACTCTAGATCTGGTGATCCCATATAAACACTTGAAAATTACTGCCTCTTCAGTTTTGTCATTTCCCCTGGGCAACAAAGTGCCCAATGTGTCATTGCCAAAATTCTACTTTGTCAACATATCAATACATGACTGAGCCTACAAAAAGTTTCTTAAAGGGGTTGTTCACTTTCCAAACACTTTTTTTTTGGTTGAGTTGTTTTCAGCTTGCCTACCATAAAAAAAGACTTTTTTTTTTCAGTTGATTTCCATCTTTTAGTTTTTACAGTTTCGCCAAAATTAAAGTTCCTGTCTGTAGGATTTCAATCAGGCAGCTTAGTGATCCAGAAGCAGACTCTGAACGGTTACAATTTTGCTACATTTAATTGATACATTTAAGTTGATATATTTCTAGGCAATAGCTCTGGAATATTAGCAACTATTGTATCAAATCTAAGAACTGCCTTTAAAGGAGACATATGGGATACATAAAAAAAACTCTAATTTTGTAGGCAATAATCAGTAATACATAGTGCTGCTTTTACATGGTACTAAAAATTTATATTATTTTAAAAAATAGCCCCTTTATTAGAGCTCCCTATAGATTTTCTCTGGTCCCTGTCTGTATTTCAAATGAGGGGTGGGTGTGTCAT
>CM044431.1:115662424-115688298 GCA_024363595.1 Xenopus borealis | reverse complement strand
AGTTTTTGCCAGTGCATGCTAGCAGTATATCATATGTTAATTACTATTAATTACTCGTTAATTACTCATATTCCATGTTGAGTGAAATAAAATAAGTACACAACATACAATTTTATCACTGCAAAAGCTCAAAAATATGGTACAGTTATGGGACCTATTATCAAGAAAGCTCGGGACCTGGGGCTATCTGTATAACGGGTTTTTCTGTCATTTGGATCTTCAAGTGTATTAAAAAAGCTAAAGATTAAATAAACCTAATAGGCTGGTTTTGCTTCCAGTAAGGATTAATTATATATTTGTTTGGATCAAGTACAAGCTACGGTTTTATTCTTACAGAGAAATTTTTTATTTTTTTTAAAATATGGATTATTTGATTATAATGTAGTCTATGGGAGAATGCCTTTCCTTAATTCGGAACATTCTGGATAATGGGTTTCCGGATAACGGGTCCCATACCTGTAATTCCAAACCAAAATCAAAGTTAAACTACATAAACCAAAAACAACTGGAAAACTTATAACAACTTATATATTACTTGAACCCGGCATATAGCTGTTGAATAGCTGCCAAATACAATCCAAAATTAACTTAAGTATTTTCCTTAGAAACAGAATTACTTTTGACATATTTCAGAGCTCTGACTGTGCCAATCTGGATATCACTGGTCTATAAAGCTCTCCCCTTGATTAAGCAAACTAAAGGTGACCATACACGAGCTGATAAAAGTTGCTGACAACCAAATGTGTGTTTGTTAATGCGGTCCCACGATCCGACTGCCCTTTTACCTCCGTTCTTATCTGATCGTTGGGCCCAGCCTGATTTCACCCACCTCAAGGTATATTGGGGCATATTGGGGTGAGAACCGCTCATTGGCAACATTGCCAAAGGAGCAGATCTCTCAGTATATGGCCACCTTAAGCCCACAGCTACCTGGGGAAATTTGATAAGATTTGGGACCACCTGGCTAGACACAATCCCTTTAGACATTTTTGTGAACCCCCCCTCACTTCCTATCAATCTTAATGAGATGGGAAGGAAATAATGTTAAAGTGATACTGACAAAAAAAATATTTTCAAAATATTAATCTACATTGAAAGTTCAAGGATAGAAAGCCCAGCTCGTTTGGCGCTGATCCAGGAAACAAAGATAAGGACACAGACATATATGTAGAAGAGTCAGCTTTATTCTAAAACACACCCAGTGGGATCATATAATGCGGTGGATGTGCTGAACTGACTTACTTACCTACCTACATTAAAAGTTTCCTAGAGGTCATGTTGACCACTTCTGTTCTACTTTTGTAAGTAATTGTTACCTGAAGTTTCTAAACCTGACTGTTTTGCCAACCTGACTGTGTCCCTTCTTAACCTGTCAGAGTTTCTACTGCTAACGGACTACTGCTGCACAAATATGGAATCCCCCTCATGGGGGTAAGAAAGGTAATGCAAAAACATCAGGCAAATACATTTATGGCAACTTTATAAATACTCCGTATCACTTCAACCTTTGGCATGCACTTCCAAGGATCCACCGGACAAAGTACCGGACAAAGGTACCTATGATTACGTGTGGTAACACACGAAACGCGTTAGGTGATATGTGTGTGGAATAAAGATTTTTAATTGGAGCATACCTTTGTCCGGTGGATCCTTGGAAGTGCATGCCAAAGGTGGAAGTGATACGGAGTGTTTTCCCCAGGCTACGGGTTCGGGGCATGGCACCCGGACCACAGTGTTCTCCTGGTGAGCATGTAGTCTAAACGGAACTTAGTCCATTTTCTAGGAATATAAATATATATTAAAAAAAGGTTATTTTCTAATGTATGTAACGCTTTAACTTTATGGGCACAATTATTGCATTTGTCATGCTTTCGGAATGTAATTTAAAATGAAACATTTCAACAAGAAAAGGTTTACTGTAAGAGTTCCTTTACCAAAATGAGAGACAGGAGCAGTAGATTTAAGCCTCATTTGACAGTTCACTTGACGTCCACCTTTCTTTTTTGAGCTTCTCTGGTGAGCAACAAGCTCTGCAATTCGGGCGGTTTCTTTGCAAGCTACAGCATAGCAAGTAACCTGTATTTGAAAACAGAAATGATCAAGTGATTTGTTTCCAAAACAGCCCAGTTATCACTTATGATCATGTACAGTCCTGAGGCTGGGGCTGCTTCACATGTGCTAAATTGCAAAATTTTGAAGAGAAGAGTATGTAGAAGTATACCTGTGAAACATTGTGAAGGCAGTGATACAGGAACTAGGAAATAGTGTCTATTATACGACTGCTACCAAAAACAGCAGGAATAATTATGCCTGGTGCCAGACGAAGTATAAGAATAGGTGGAGAATGCACTACCCTTCTGCTGCCCTTGCCTTTTGCATTGTGGGTAGAGTTTCATGTTTCAGCACCAAAACCCACTGCATCTGCCTAAACCAAAGTAAAAACAATACTTCCTGGTGCGTTTCACTCGCTGAAGCTAAAACTGAAGGCATAAAACAAGTGCCAACTGAAGACAGCTGCACTAAAGTCCCGGCAAAGCATAACTCAACATTTGATGGTGTCTGTGGATTCCAGATCTCAGAAAGTCATTGAATGCAAAGGATTTTCAGCAAAAGTATTACATATGTTCATTATATTTATAATTATGTTAGTCTACCACTTTGAGGAGCTCAAAAGCTATTGGGCAAACAATGTATAAAAAGACTTGTAACTGTTATATGGCTCATTGTGGTAGTGGAAAGGAGTTGAAAGATAAGGAATAAAAAGAGTACGTAGTAGTGAGAATTCTAATTCTGCCTAGGTCTTTTAACACAGAACAGACTATGCCGAGAACATAGTAAACATGAAACCTGCTTTCTAATTGCAAAGACCTTTTTTTTTTATCATTAACTGTATACAAAATGCTGATTAATCTGGGAACTTGGTACAATTCCAAACTCAAGACTAACAGTTCTGCAGAATTTGTTTTTGATAGAAAATCAGACCAGCCCTAATTCCTGTAAAAAGAACTTCTTTCAATAAATACTTCTGGAAATTACACATACCCGGTCAAATGGCTTTAGTAGGATTAATGGCACTTTGTTTTCAACTACAGCTGACGTACAGCAATGACTATTGTTCAAACACAGGCTAAATACTGGCTGTTAATAGTAATTCAGCACTCTGAAAACAATTTGCTTAGACTGCTTTTTCAGGGCTCTAGCAAAAATAAACCTAACCTGTACCGAAAAAAAAAAAATTATAATAAAGAATAATAAAACTGAAACGATAATGTTCTGGCACAGACATGTTTTTATTACCCATCATACATCCATGCTGATCAAGGGGACAGTGGTGATTGAATCGACAATTTATAAAACCAACTGTAAATCACTGCTATAGTTTGCATTAAAGTAATATTTTATCACAATACATCTGATATTCTGGCTAGAATCATTTAATTTATTATTTATGAAGGATATAGAATTCCTTTACATTTAACCTTTTTGCCTTTACCTCACCAAAACGGTTGACTTCAATTCGCACCACTGATGGAATACTTTTCAAGTATGCATCCAGTGCAGGGAATCCCATATCCTGGATGGGAATTGGTTCTCCGGTGAAAGATTTGTACTCTGCCTGTAATTTGTGTAGAGGTACCCCATTTTTGTTGGCCTGCAATACTGCCCGCAACATCTTGGCCACCAGTTCTTTCTCAGATTCCATCATCTTTGATTCTGTGAAATAGAATAAAAAGAGTGCATAATTGTACAGAAAATCTTAATGCATGAATCCTTAGGACAGAAAATTCATTTTGCCATTTTTTTCCACAAATGTTGGAACATCTATTGTGGCGCAAGGCAATGGGGGGCTACTTTAAGAATATTACTTAAAGGAGTTCTAAACCATAATTAATACGGTTAAGATGCCATTTATTACATACTGCACTATATATTTTGCACCAGCCTAAAGTTTCAGCATTTCAATAGCAGCAATGATCCAGAACTTCAAACTTTTCAAACACTACCTGCTTGAAGCACAGGTCAAATATAACATTATAAAAAAAAGGTGTCAAATGTATACACATTTCTGACAAAAGCGTTTAGTGGTATTCAATGCTGTTCTTCATCTTAGTGCTACCATATAAATGGAATATCAGATGTGACATATTAAGCAAGAGCATGCAGTTGGTAGAAAGAGAAGGTGACCCTTGAAAGGGCATATTATAGGGACTGCATTGGTTATGCAGAAAGTGGAAGCCTGAGATCAGAACATAGCAGATATTACCATAAAATATTGTAGAGATATAGTTATTCATGTGTATACTTCAAAGGATAAGGGATTGTATCAGCTTCAGGCATTATTCAGACAAACATTTAGACAAGCAGTTGAACCAGTTATCTCATGGGAAATCTAAGTTCACTATCAGAGCTGTACATTGGAACTTGCATCAACTGACTTCAATTGATTTCAATAGTATCTGGTCAGTATGACCAATGCGGACAACCGACAAATTGCTTTTATACACTGAAAAGAGCAGAAGTCATAACAGCAGACAATTCCAGCAGGTGCCATATGACTAAGAGTGGTCCTTGTGCACCAAATGTGGATATATTGACCTGCATTTGTATCACTAAATGGACCACACACAATCCTTACCCTCAATCTGCATATTAATCTTACATGTTACAACAACCCTGCTGAAATCCTTTTAAAAGTCATGCTAAGGATCAACTTGATAAAGGATTGGTAGATTAGTAGATAATGGAAGCAAGCAAAGAACCACAGGTTTATCTGCAATAAGAGTTACCCTTTATCAAGAGACTAGACACTTGATAAAGGCCAACTTTGCTTGGAAAATTTAGTTTGTAATTAGAGGTCATTGCAGCACCACACTGCTGTTCCTGGTCTACTTCCATCCATGATCTACTTATATTGTGGAACCTAGTACAGTACTGCAGACAACCAAGACTAAAATATACTTTGAGTCTTACACTCTAAATATTGGAACCTGTGAATTTAAAGTGGTTAACCCATGAGCCACATTTAACTATGAAAAATGCTGGGGAGCAATACAAGCATGAAAAAAGTTCAGAATCCTAATTTGCATATGTAAATGAGGAGTGTGGAGGGAAATCGCATGACTTTTTAATCACAAAATGTGAAAAAAGTTCACACTTCTTTCCTTCCCCGCTCCTAATTTGCATATGAAAATTAGGATTTGGTTCAGTATTCGGCCGAAATAGTGGATTCAGTGCATCCTTAGAAAGAACCGAAATGTTGAAACTTGAATCAATGGGGGGAAAAACTTGAACACTTGAACTGATCAACTTATCTTAAAGAAAAAAAAAATTGATCGCGTTTTCAAATGCAAACCACCGAAATCCCCCCTAAAATTATGAAGGCTAAAAATATCTTAAAATGGTTCAAGGGACCTCTGTCATGGACTTCTACATGACCTTTACAGGTTTTAGATGGAGTACTTTCGGATTCCGGTGTTTTGCAGCTTTGGGGTATAATAAATATCAAAAAGTTCTATTTTTTTTTTTATCCAAAAGGATTCCAGATTTTTCTTAACTACCCTCCAAAAACTTGAATTTTTCGGGAAAACCCCAATTCGACCTTTATTAAATAACCCCATCAATGTCTAATAGCACTACTCTGCTCATACAGGTCAAGATGGAGAGAGTTGGCGCTGTCCCTCTGGGGCGTAACTACTGGGGTGCACTTCCTTTGGGCCCAGCAGACGATTGCTCCAAAGCAAAGGTGCACAGAAATCCTAGTCCGGAGGGGACTTGAGGTGGGGCTCCCTGTTTAGTTAAGTTACTGTTGTCCCTTAAAGGAGAACTAAACCCCCTAATTTTTATGCCCCTTCCCCCATACCCTTTAAAAAAAAAACCCTCTTTCCTCCCTAGTACCCTGGGCAAATGCCCCTAACTTTCTACTTACTCCTTCTTGCAGGTCCTATCTAGCGGAGTTCACAGCAGCCATCTTCTCTTCCTTCGGTCTTTTTCCTGTAGTGAACGGATTTTTCAGCGCATGTGCATTTGGAGTTATCTCGAGCTACTGCACAAGCACAGAAAGTCACGAAAATTTCCTATGCTCAGCAACAGAAAATTACTCCAACTGCGCATGCGCCAAAAACGGGATGAAGACCAAAGGAGAGAAGATGGCTGATGTGAACTCCACTGGACAGGACCTGCAAGGAGGGGTAAGTAGAAAGTTAGGGACATTTTCCCAGGGAACCAGGTACGCTGGAGGGGGGCCTATTTAGGGTAAGGGGGATACAAATTAGGGTGTTTAGTTCTCCATTAAGGGCAGAGACACACGGTCAGATTCAGGGAGATTAGTCACCCGTCGACAAATCTCCTCTTCTTCGGGGCCACTAATCTCCCCGAATTGCCTTGCTCTGCAACGGACCCAAATTCATAAAAAATGTCTGTATTGTAAAACAAAACTATGTTTGACAAAAGGCTTGGAACACTGCAGTTTCTGATAACATATTGCTCACTGTGTAATCACCTTACAGCCCACAACCCTTCGGTAGGTACAGAGAGCAACACATTTAATATCAAGGAAACATTGTAATTCAATGTTCTGGGCACATCACTAAACTGCTTTGGAGTCACTTGATTAGCTAGACAAGCAACAATTAGACTTAATCTAGCAGCATGCTCCAACTTTGGTCCAATAAAAGTGGTTGAGGACCATGTTTACATTAATGCCATCAGAGTGCCACAGACATGCACATAGCATCTGTTTTCCCAAGTGACCCAACAATAACCATCTATAATGCAAATCACCACACTTTTTTAATGAATTATGTTGGCCAATATGCCACATATGAGAATGGGACACAGACAAATGCATCAGTGTATATGGGCCTTATATATCACCATGACTATAGCTCAATTATATAGGTACGCGTTCCTTTAAAGGAGAAGGAAATCTACGGAGGAATTTTATTGCCAATAGATGTTAGCCACAGTAGTGCAAGCTAAAATTTTATATTTATTCTGTAGAATGATTTACCATACAGAGGGCCGGACTGGAAGTAAATAGTAGCCCGGGCAAAAAATTAAACCAGCCCACATGTAAACACGGAATGGTCTTGTATTCATCCACTCATATATTGGGGTAAAACTGCAAAAAGTATGTGCATAAAGAGCTGCCTTTCTCCCTTAAAGGGGTTGTTCACCTTCAAACAACTAGTTGTTTTCAGATAGATCACCAGAAATAACGACTTTTTCCAATTACTGTCTATTTTCTATTTGTAACCGTTTTTCTGATATTGAAGTGTAACATGTTGGCGTTGAGAAGTGTTGGTGTTGAGGTGGATAAGAAAAGACATGCTTTTAAAGGGAAACTGTGATGGGAAAACGTTTTTTTTTAAAACGCATCAGTTAATAGTGTTTCTCCAGTAGAGACTTCTGCACTGAAATCCATTTGTCAAAAGAGCAAACAGATTTATTTATATTCAGTTTTGAAATCTGACATGGGGCTAGCCATTTTGTCAATTTCCCAGCTGCCCCATGTCATGTGACTTGTGCCAGCACTTTAGGAGGGAACTGCTTTCTGGCAGGCTGTTGGTTTTCCTTCTCAATGTAACTGAATAGTGCGCAGTGGGACATGGGTTTTACTATTGAATGCTGTTCTTAGATCTACCAGGCAGCTGTTATCTTATGTTAGGGAGCTGTTATCTGGTTACCTTCCCATTGTTCTTTTGTTAAGCTGCTAGGTGGGGGAAAGGGAGGGGGTGATATCACTCCAACTGCAGAACAGCAGTAAAGAGTGATTGAAGTTTATCAGAGCACAAGTCACATGACTTTGGGCAGCTGGGAAATTGACAAAATCTCTAGCCCCATGTCAGATTTCAAAATGAAATATACAAAAATCTTTTGAGAAATGTATTTCAGTGCAGAATTCTTCTGGAACAGCACTATTAACTGATGCATTTCCCATGACAGGATCCCTTTAAGGCTTTCAAGTTAGCTGGGACAGCCAAATCATTTATAAGGTACAAGGAGAGCAATAAATCATGCAAAAAAGCAAGCTAAAATCGATATGGAAAAGGATATAGCAGTAAGCAGTAAAAAGAATCCAAAATAATTTTTTAAATATATTAATAATAAAAAATTGAGGGTAGGATCTTTATTATCAGAGGGGGGTCAGCTGGTTGATGAGAACAAGCAAAAAGCTCACATTCTGAATGCACACTTTTCATCTGTCTACACGAATGAGGAACCAGATAATGAAGGTTTCCTTATTAATAGTCCCAATTCTAATAATACAGCTAATGATGCATTGTTTACACATGCTGAAATTCAAAAGATACTAGAACATGTTAAGATAAACAAAGGTCCAGGGCCAGATGTGCAAGCTTTGCTCTGTGATTGCCAAACCTCTCTACTTAATTTTTCAGGATTCATTGAGGTATGGCATGGTGCCGAGATACTGGTGAATTGCTAATTTGGTGCCGCTATTCAAAAAGGGATCCCATTCTCTGCCTTAAAACTATAGGCCAGTTAGTCTGAGGTCGGTGGTAGGAAAGCTTTTCGAAGGATTAATAAAAGATAGGATACTGGACTTCATTGCAAATAACAATACTATGAGTTTGCGTCAGCATGGTTTTATGCATAATAGATCTTGCCAGACTAACTTAATTTCATTTTATGAGAAGGTAAGCAGGGACCTCAATTCTGGGATGGCTGTGGATGTGATTTACTTAGACTTTGCTAAAGCATTTGATACAGATACAGAAGGTTAAGGAATGTTGGCCTGGAACATAGTATTTGTAACTGGATAGAGAACTGGCTAAAAGATAGACTACAAAGAGTGGTGGTAAATGGAACATTTTCTAATTGGACCAGTGTTGTTAGTGGGGTACCACAGGGCTCTGTACTGGGTCCCTTGCTTTTCAACTTGTTTATTATTGAAAGTATGGTTTCTATTTTTGCAGAGGATACTAAATTGTGCAGAACTATAGGTTCCATGCAGGATGCTGCCACTTTGCATAGTGATTTGTCTATGTTGGGAAACTGGGCATCAAACTGGAAAATGAGGTTCAGTGTTGATAAATGCAAGGTTATGCACTTTGGCAAAAATAATATAAATGCAAGTTATACACTAAATGGCAGTGTGTTGGGAGTTTCCTTACATGAGAAGGATCTTGGGGTTTTTATAGATAAGTTGTCTAATTGTGGGCAGTGTCATTCTGTAGCTACTAAAGCAAATAGGTTTCTGTCCTGCATAAAAAATGGCATAAACTCAAGGGATGAAAACATAATTATACCTCTTTATAGATCCCTAGTAAGGCCTCATCTGGAGTATGCAGTGCAGATTTGGACTCCAGTCCTTAGGAGGGATGTAAATGAGCTGGAGAGAGTGCAGAGACGTGCAACTAAACTGGTGTAATGGCCGAAGGCTCCAGTGAAGTAGCGGACCAAGGAGGGGAGAGGTGAGCACGACCAACCTGCATGGGCTCCTCTGGAGGAGTAGTAGAAGAAGAAAGGGCTTCTGGAAACGTGGAGCCAAGATGGGAGTTGGCTGGCACGTTCCTTCTCCAGAGATGCTCCCTCTGACGAGTGTCCACCTTCCCAGCCAAGGCTATCACATCCTCCCAAAAAGTAGGTAAGTCACGCGAAATCAAGTCATCCTTTATGCGAGCAGAAAGGCCATTGTAGAATGCTGCATGATACGCTTCATTGTTCCAACCCGTCTCTGCTACCAAGGTACGAAATTCTATAGCGTACTCAGGAATAGATCGAGTACCTTGGCAAATTTGCAACAGACGGGAAGAAGTGGATGCAGCACGGCCGGGAGCGTCAAAGACTGTACGCAGGTTCTGGATAAACACCCTGGCATCATCAATTGAAGGATCACGTCTTTCCCAAAACGGAGATGCCCACTCCAAGGCCTTCTCGGTCAGAAGTGAAATGATGTAACCGACTTTAGCACGCTCGGAGATGAACTGGCGGGGCAGCAGGGTAAACGGAATCTCACACTGGTTAAGGAAACCCCTGCAAGCCGTCGGATCACCATCGTACACAGGAGGTGCTGGGATATGAGGTTCAGGAGTGCGTGCAGAAGATTCAGGAAAAGCTCCTGGGGCTGGAGACGGAGCCGGTGTATGCTGGGTTGCAGTTAAAGAGAGCATCTCCAGTATAGTCGTCAGAACCAGACCAAAATTAGCCTGCTCGGCCTCCAAGGAGTCCATGCGGTCACCCAAACTTGAAAGGACTCGGCCAACATCGGACTGAGTTCCCTCAGATGGGTCCATGGCCCGATTATACTGTAATGGCCGAAGACTCCGGTGAAGTAGCGGACCAAGGAGGAAACAACAGTCCGAAAACCAGTCCAAGGTACACGGTACAGACAAGGATCAGGAAGCATGACGTAATTGAAATCCAGGCAGAGGTTTAGTTCAGGCAGCGAAGAATCGTAAGTCCAGGAACGAAGCAGGGTCATACACAAACAGTAGCTGTAGAAAGGTCAGGATAGGCACACCCAGGAGTCACAAACGTGAACCTATAATCGGGCAAGAGTCCAGAGTCACAGGCGCCCTTAAATAGGTCCAAATTGGCGCCATACAGGCACTGGCGTGATGACGTCAAGACGCACAGCAGCGTTTTCACGCACGCGCCTGTTCGGACTCGCGCCTGCGCCCAACCCAACGCAGGCAAAACTTAGCAGGAACCCTTACAACTGGTTACAGGGATGGAAGACTTAAATTATGAGGGTAGACTGTCAAGGTAGGGGTTTTTTTCTCTGGAAAAAAGGTGATTGCGAGGGGACATGATTACACTTTACAAATACATTAGAGGACATTATAGACAAATATCAGGGGACCTTTTTACCCATAATGAGGATCACCGCACCAGAGTCCACCCCTTCAGACTAGAAGAAAAGGACTTTCATTTGAAGCAGCGTAGGTGGTTCTTCACAGTGAGGACGGTGAGGTTGTGGAATGCACTGCCGGGTGATGTTGTGATGGCTGATTCTGTTGATGCTTTCAAAAGGGGCTTGGACAGTCCATGCGCACACGCAGAATGAAAAGCTTTTCATTCAGCTTATGCGCATGATGTCACATGCGCATACTGCGCATGGACTGCCATGGCGGCTAACACTGGGAGCTCCCTCCCGGTGTGAGTAAGCCAGCACATGCAGGGGGCAATTTTTTTTTTTTTTTTTAAACTACTACAACCCCAAACCGGAATGCAGGCTCTATCAGATTGCACCTTCGGTTTGTGGATGTTTTTCTGCCCATAGATGCCCTTTAATGATACAATGGTTGCTAATACTCCAGAGATGTTGCTGTGAAATGTATAAATCAAATGTTGCTAAATTGTATCAGTTTAGAGTCTGCACCTGAATTACTGAGCTGCCAGACTCAAACACCAGAGATACCAACATTCAACTTTAAACTTAGATTTTGGAAGAACAGTAAAAGATAAAAAATGGAAAGTAATTGAAAAAAGTCTTTATTTCTGGGGAACAATTTGAAAACAACTGAACAGAAAAAAGCTTTTGGAAGGTGAACAACCACTTTAAGTGTAATTAATGTAAAATATGTTAAAAATTCTGCAGCCTGAGCCTTTATGTGGTCACAGAACTCTTCAGTGACTTCTAATAGCCTTATTATTTACAGTAAGACGTACATTATCCCTTATAGTACATGAGTGATACTCAGAGTTTCCTGTATAACTTAGCCTGCAGCCTTGTGCCTTTATAAGGTCACAGAAAAACCCCTCAGTCACTTATTTTCGGGAAGTTCAATGACACGGTTTGGCCTCCAGTAACCAAGGTACTTGAGTAGAAAAAGTTACTGAGAAATCCAGCCAAAAATGCAGTGCTTGCTGCTCAATCAGTGCTTTATTGCCACAACATGTTTCGGGCTATAGAGCCCTTTGTCAAGTGGCTCTATAGCCCGAAACATGTTGTGGCAATAAAGCACTGATTGAGCAGCAAGCACTGCATTTTTGGCTGGATTTCTCAGTAACTTTTTCTACTTGGATATATAGCACCGTAGGTGGGGGTGTAAACTGATAAGAGAAGCCTTAAATTTCCCTCCAAGAGTGTTGGTCACCGTTATTACGATAAGCAAGGTACTTGAGGGTGTTCACATTCTTAATTATCTTGCGAATGGCCCACTTGAACTAAATATAAATCAGCCCCTCTGGCATTTGCCCAAACAGACAGACTTCCAGTCTGGGCCTGGAGGTTAGAGACGCTAGGGAGGGTAGAGAGACTGGCAGTGCTATGGGCAGAGATTGGCACATATATTTGGTAATTGTAGCGGAGGGGCAGCTGTTGGCAATACCTCCTCCACCCCCTGCATGTGCGTGCAGACACAATCTTGCCTGTAAGCAGAACAGTGAGAGAGAACATTGCAGGAGGGGTTCCAGGGCCACCAGCCACAAAGTAAGTGCCAATATCTCCTTTACCCTCCTCTGCATGTGTGTGCATATATCTCCTGTGTCCCTGTACAATGGTTCACCAGTCCGACCCTGTGCAAGCGGCCCACTTGAACTAAATTTGAAGAGGCCCCTCGGGCATTTGCCAGAAAGGACAGAATCCCAGCCCGGGCCTGACCATACCCGAGTAAAAATCTCTAGACACTCTCTGTTTTTTTAGGATAGCAGCTGCAGTATTAGCTTGGTGTGACATCACTTCCTGCCCAAGTCTCTCCCTGCTCACTTATTGCTCTGGGCTCAGATTACAACAAAGAAGGGGGGGAAAGAGGAGCAAACTTAGCATGCTCACACCCGGGGCAAGGAGGTTTAAGCTGAAGGAAGGAAGTCTGATACGGAAGTCCATGTGTACACAATAGAAGGAATGAAATGCAGGGTTTCTTTTGACAGAGGACTCAGAGCAGCATTACATTGAGTGTTTACTGGTATATCCAGGTGGACCTTTCAGATAAAGCTTAAGGTGGCCATACACGAAGAGATCCGCTCGTTTGGCGATGTTGCCAAACGAGCGGATCTCTCCCCGATATGCCCACCTTGAGGTGGGCGATATCGGGCTGATCCGATCGTGGGCCCTAGGGCCCAACGTTCGGATCAGTATGGGCGGTCGGATCGCGGGACCGCATCAACGAACAGATGCGGCCGCGATCCGACGGGATTTTTAATCCTGCCCGATCGACATCTGGCTGACTTTCGGCCAGATATCGATCGGGAAAGCCTGTCGGAGGGCCCCCCACACGGGCAGATAAGCTGCCGACACAGTCTGTCGGCAGCTTTTATCTGCCCGTGTATGGCCACCTTTACTTAGTTGTAAACTTTCCTTCTCCTTTAAGACAGGCAGCAATATGTGGAACAGAGATCAACAAATACTAGTATTCATAAATATATAGTGAATAAAGAACCCCCTCTTATAAAATATTAGGATATTATAAGTTACAGAGGAGTTCAATGACCGGCTGAGTGTTTTTATACAGGTCACGGAACTCTGAGGTGACTTCTAATTTTGCAACACGGGGTACTTAATTTATTATAATACACAAGTTTCTGTGAGTCACGTGACAGAAATGACATCACTAAGCTCAGATTGTAACCAATGACATCACTATTCACCGTTTATAAGGATATAATTTGCAGGACATTAATTGTTCTTGTAACATATATGCTATGCCAAACTGTTATCCAATAGTTTATGAATCCCTTCTCTGACGTTTAAATACGCATAGCTTACAGCACAGTCTCTAAGGATCATGTCAGAGTAGGACCAGACATGGCACACTCACCTTGGTGTAATAGACAGCACTGAGATGCAAATCTGTCCCAATATTAAAGTCTCTCAAGCCTAATGTTGGTAAGCAGCATTAGCTACTGCTGTTGCCGGGGAACTAAGAGCGCGGTAACTCAGCAGCGCACTGCGCCATAACGGGCCGCACTGCCCGGGTTCTACATCAGAGAACACTCACTCGCCTCCACACACCTTTCCGGTATGAATGTTACCGGTTTTATCGCTCGGTTTCGTTTCTTCAATTGCCCTGCCACCGCCACTTACTTCTTCCTGGTGCCGATCCCAATCCTCCTCCTGATCGCCCTCCCCACTCACATTCCCCTCGTCTAACTGCGCTATCTGTCTGTGGCTGCAGCCGCTCCAATCCCCGCCCCCAACAAACAAATACACGTGTGGCTTGCAGCTGGGCGTCCTGCGTGGAGACTGTGTATCTATTGGCTGGTCTGTGGCGCCTATACTCGCTTTTTATGTTATATCAGTATGCGGAGTCCCACATATGCCATGGACTGATTAGCTCTCTGTACACTCATGTAAATAGTTGTCGTCTACCACACCATTATACCGCCCAACGGCCTTGTATTTCCTTTTCAACTATAACTCCCAGCAGCCACAGCACAACGCTTACCGACTGTACGCCGCCTACAGTGTTTGGGTTAATTGGTTTAACCATTGTGAGATAAAAAAGAAAACAAAACAATTATTTGGAGACAGTTGAACCCAGAACTTGTAACACAATGGCAAAATCTGAAATCAATTATAAGGAAAATTAAATCACGTCTGTTGTCCAGTGTTATCATAATGTTATGCAAAATATATTAAATGTCACTTATTGCATGGACATCACATGCTGTCTGAGCAGCTAGACAGAGCCTGTATTTATGTTTATGGTAGTGTTGCCACCTTCCTGGAAAAAAATACTGCCCTTCCTATATTTTTATGCTTTTTCCCTATAAATAACATTGGCATCAAGAAATATCTTTACTGGATTTGTGGAGATGCAGACCTCCCAACATTTTGGAAATAAAAAGAGGGACAAAAAGATGAGCCGGCCATTTTTGGCCACGCCCACTATTGTGGCCACACACCCTGATTAGCATGTTCATTTTACAAATAATAAGCCATAGCACTTTAAATGGGCATAGAGAGCTGAATGGCAGTCCCTACTAAGGGGATGTAGAAGGTTGTGGTGCAACTGGCTTCCCTCGACAGCTTATTGAACTACAACTCTCAACACCAACACCCAGAGAGCTACAACCTTGGCCCAGGGCTAGCGGGGAGAGAGAGAAGAGGAAAGAACCTGTGCCTGGGACTTTGATGTCAGACCAACGGTAAAACACACAGACAGTAACAAGGGTTGCCACCTGGCTAGTATTTTACCAGCCTGGCTGGTAAATATGTTGCTTGATGCCAATGTTATGTATAGGGGAAACCCATAAAATTATAGCAAGGCCGGTATTTTTTTCCAGAAAAGGTGGCAACCCTAACAGTAACACACACACAGTAAAATACCTCCCAACTGTCCCTTTTCTGGAGGGACAGTCCCTCTTTTGACAGATCAACCTGCAGTCCCTCATTTGTAGTGGAAAGTCCCTCTTTTCTCTGCACTGAACAGCCAGAAAAAGAAACAAAGTTTCTAACTCAATTGGCTTTTGGCAGAGAGCCCAGAACAGCTAACAGGTGCAAATAAGATACTTAGTTGGTACAAATAAGATACAATTTTAAGATAAGAAAATAAGTATTTGTAACAGTTTAGATAAGGAGAAATATTTTCAAACTCTCATAACCTTCAAATTTTGTAAAATGAACATGGTAATTAGGGGGTGTGCTTTGTAGTTAGAAAAACGGTCTGCACACACCAATATTGCAGTCGGGGATTGTGCCCCTTTTATTAATGCCACCAACAATCAACGTTTCGGGGGGAACACAGCCTCCCTTCTTCAGGATAAATTCACAAAGTGCACAGTGCTGTATTTTTATACCCTTAACTCCTCCCATCTCACCTATGCAACATCTCATTAGTGCAATTATACAATTAACCCATTGAGTTCATCAAAGTCCAATGCATATCAATGTAAATCATATTTTAAGAAAACATATTTTTTTTAAAAAAAACATTTTTTACTCACTGCCCCTGGTTGCGTTTACTTTAGCTCAAATATTTGGAATATCTTAACACCTCTCATGTGCAATTGGGCTATCATGATACTTCATCTGTGAAGGAAAAAGAGTGATTGAATAAAATATTAAATAGTGTATAAATATCTAAAACCTACAAAACCACATATACTACAAAAAGCATGTCAAGTTAAAATCTTCATTGAGGCCTTTAGGCGAAAGTGTTTTCAGACGCCAGATCCAATAAGCTTCTCTCCTCAATAACGATTTTTTAAAATCAATACCTGCATTTTTATATATTACTTCTAGAACCTGCCATCTTATTTGAGAGACATTATGTTTCGCATTGTAAAAATGTCTAGCCAGTAAGGTTTCTCTTTTGTATTTCTCTTTACTTTTTTTATCTTTAGTGTCAGTTCCCTCATCTGGTTTATAATTTCTGATCACGCTTTTATGTTCATTCAGACGTGTTTTAACCACTCTCGAAGTTTGGCCCACATATCCTAAGCCACATGGGCATTTTAACAAGTAGATTACCCCTTCCGTATTACATGTTGCCATGTGTTTTAATTGAATTCCATAGCCTTGGCTAGGGTGGGTGCATTTGTCACCTTTAATGATGCCACTGCAATGGCCACAGTCATAGCACGGAAAGGTACCCTTCTTGTTGGACATCACACCTTTTATTTTCTTTGGCTTGAAATCTGATCTTATTATTCCATCCGCCACACTTCTGCCCCTTTTAAAACTGAAAAGCGTTTTTTTAGTGAATAATTTACCATATGTTTGATCTTTTTGTAATATGTGCCAATGTTGCAGTATGCTTTTCTTTATTAGATTAGAATGTGGGCCAAATGTGGTTACACATTATTATTATTAACATGTATTTCTATAGCGCCAACTTGTTGCGTAGCGCTGTACATATACACACTCTTGTTCCTTCTTTTTCAAGTTTCTCTTTGGTGTCAACAGACTTTCTCTTTCCATCCCCATTACCTCATTATTGATCTGATTCAGTTCACCTCTATTATAACCTCTTTCACAAAATTGTTTTACAATCACTCGTGCCTGTTTTTCATATAGGTCATCTGATGAGGTAATTCTTTTAGCCCTGATGAACTGACTTTTAGGTAATCCTTTACTGACCCCTGCTGGATGAAAGCTATCTTTCCTTAATAAGTTATTTCTATCTGTTGGCTTTCTGTATAAATCTGTGACAAAGTTACCATCCTTTAGTGTTACTTGTACATCCAAGAAGTTGACGGTTTGTGGACCCCTGCTCATTGTAAATTTTATTGTATCATGTACACTGTTAATATAAACAAAGAAGTTTTCTAACTGACCTTCCGTACCAGTCCAAACAATAAACATGTCGTCCACAAACCGTCGCAACATCCCTATATATTTCTTATATTCTGGATGTTTCAGGATGTATTTGTGCTCAAACCAATGCATATATATATGTTGGCATATGCCGGGGCCATATTAGCACCCATACTCGTGCCCTGCAGTTGTAAATAGAAATCCGTGTCAAAGCGAAAATAATTTCGCTTCAACACGAATTCCAAGCAACTGCATAGGAAATTGACCTCGTGCATGGGCAACTTTTCTTTCACCAAGTACTCTCTACAGCATTCTATGCTTTCCTCATGTTTTATCGAAGTGTAAAGATCTTTTACATCGATAGTACAGAGCATGGGTGACTGGGAATCAATTTTTAACTCTTTAATTATGTTTAAGAAATGTGTTGTGTCTTTGAGGCAGGTATCAAGCTTAGGTATAATTTCCTGTAGATATGTGTCAACATAAACTGCCAGCGGTTGTAATAGGGAGTCCACACCTGAGACTATCGGTCTTCCCGGAGGATTAATCAATGTTTTGTGTACCTTGGGTAGTACATAGAAGACCGGTATTCTGGGATTTTCCTTTTTTTTTTCCTAGGGGGTGTGGTCACAAAAAAGCCATGGTCAAAAAAATTTTGCAACGCTACAAGAAGAAATTGTCCCTTTTTTTACTTCCAAAATGTTGGGAGGTATGTAAATACACACACAGTAACACACACACAGTAACACAACACACACAGTAACACACACAGTAACACACACAGTAACACAATGTAACTGACACATAGGACTCTCCTTTGCCCGGCTGCATGGCATCCTCCTCCCTAAATCCACCTCCCCCCCAAGCGGGAAGCCAAGTTACTCACACAGACTAGTACAGTTCAAGCACAGTCGTAGTAAGACGAGCAGGCCACAGATTTGATGAATAGTGATGGGCAAATCTCCCCAGTTTCGCTTCGCCAAAAAATTAGTGAATTTCTAGAGAAATTCGCGAATTGGGTAAAAATTGGTGAAACGAACGCAACGCGCGACTCGTTTTTTCTGCGAATTTCGCTGGCGTTTCGCGAATTTATTCGACAGCAGGAATTCGCCGCAAATTCGCCCCTGACCAATAAATT
This sequence comes from Xenopus borealis, assembly GCA_024363595.1. Lineage (NCBI taxonomy): Eukaryota > Metazoa > Chordata > Amphibia > Anura > Pipidae > Xenopus > Xenopus borealis. The sequence continues at coordinate 115,669,996 of CM044431.1, read as the reverse complement.
CGCCCATCACTAATGATGAATAGCACCTAGATCCAGCCCTCCATCAGTCAGCAGCAGTTTAGCAGTGAGCAGGTCAGGAATGAGAATTTAAATAGGCCCTGGCATTTCAGGTACACAGAGGCCCTATCAGCCCAAACAGAGGCCCAAACAGCCCACACAGAGGCCCAAACAGCCCACACAGAGGCCCAAAAAGCCCACATAGAGGCCCAAACACAGGCCCGGATATGTGGAAAGGCCACCTAGGCCTGGGCCTAGGGCGGCAGGATTTAAGGGGGCTGCATAGTGCCCAACCACACCCACATTTGTTCAGAAACACCGGAGATGCGCAGGAGATATGATAGTTTTTAAAATTTGCTGCACACCTATCCCCATTACTCCGGTCGAGATGATGGAAAATTGACCGAATATAGGGTAGGGTACGGGGGCGATGAACACCAGTGGGCCTAGGGGCGTCCACTATATAAATCCGGCCCTGCCCAAACAGCCCCCACCAGCCCAATAAATACCAGCCACCAGCCCAATAAATATCTGTGTCTATGGCACAGATTGCCAGTCCAGTCCTGGCAGTGAGATGGCCCCATCTTTCTGCTCCTTTACCGGAGCCCCAGGCACTACACTAACTCCAGTCACCAACAGGGGGAGGGGGGAGTTTACGACCAAAAGAGCCCATTCAGGCATCCCTCTCAAACACAACAGCAGCACTCTGTCGGTTCCGCCCCCCAATAACGCTGTGGTTAGAAACGGGGTTTAGTATGGCTGCTAAATAAGCGGGAGAGCAGGTTGAGCTGTCCAAAGCGGCCAGTAACGTAACTAGGTGGGGGCGGGCACGGGTGTGGGCCGCGCAGCCGGGGCCCCCCACCCCCCACCCCCTCCGTTCTGATTTTTTTTTTGTGGCTGCAGCCGTCTTATGACGGCTGCAGCGAGGTGAAATCTGCCGGGGGGGCCCTGCGGGGGTGCGGACCCTGGTACACTCGCACCCCCTGCTCCCCCGGTAATTACGCCACTGAAAGCGGGACAGTTGGGAGTTATGCGGAAAGATTTTAGGGGGCGGTATGCTGCCCAGCCACACCCACATTTTTTCAGAAATTGAAATTTCCAGTGTGCCAATTCCAATTGCTCTGTCCAGATGATGAAAATTTGAGAAAATAAAAGGGAGTAGACAGGGGCAACAAACAACAACGGGCCTAGGGGCGCCCGCTATGTAAATCCGGCCCTGGCCAAGCCAGTAAAATACCAGCCAGGTGGCAGTCCTAGTTTATGGTCTGGGGCGTAACTATAGAGGAAGCAACCCTACAGCTGCAAGGGGCCCAGGAGCAGGGCTGGACTGGGAGCAAAAAGCAAAAAAACCAAAGTAACCCAGGCAAAAAAATCAAAGCAGCCCACGTGTAAACACACAATGGTTTTGTACCACACATATATTGGCATAAAACTGCAAAAATTATGTGCATAAAGAGCTGCCTTTCTTGCTTAACTGCAATTAATGTAAAATATTACCATTATTAATATACCTCCCAACATTGGAAAGAATGAATTTTGTTGGCAACTTCTCCTTGATCAGTTAGCCATTCATGTTATACCGAAATTCCTTGCATGTACTCAGGTCACAGACAATAACTAAAGAACAAACAGACTTTTTTTTCTGGGGGGGTGTGCCACCTTATCAGCCCCAGCCAACAAAAATGTAATGTAATGTAAAATGAAATAACAGGCAGCTCTACTGAGGTTTCAGCTATCAGTCATGTACAAGAAGAGTTACTTATCGTAAGTCGCTTGCCAATTCCCTGGTCAAGTGGATCTGCAGAGCTGTGATTAGAGCAACCACAGAATTCCACGCTATGAACACGGAGGGGAAAAGTTGTATCCAAGTTGTCAGGACAAGTCCAGACAGCAGGGAAGGACTGGAGTTCGGTAATTGCATGAGCGGCTTTCTTTCTCACAAGTAGCCAGCTCTGGAGCAAGGCTCACTTCACGTGAAAACCCGCTCCTCACCTTCCATTGCCCAGCCGTTCGTGATAGCAGTTTTTGCGGCTCCAGCTCACTTGTACAAAAATAGAGCTGCCCCTAGAGAATTTGCCCGAACGGACAGTTTGCCAGTCTGGGCCTGCCCAGGAGTTATAGAGGCCCCATAAGGCCCTAATTCATATGCAATTTCAATTAGGAATTGGGCCAAATCCCAGGATCCTTTGTGAAAGATTCAGCCCAAAACCGAATCCTAATTTGTACAGTATATGCAAATTGGGGTCGGGAAAGGAAAAAGTTTAAACATTTTTTTCATTTCCTTGTTTTGTGATGAAAAGTCACATGATTTCCATCCCTGCCCCTAATTTACATTTACAAATAAGGATTTTTATTCAGTTCGGCCAGACACAAGGATTCAGCTGAATCCTAATCCTGCTGAAAAAGGTCGAATCCCGGATTTGGTGCATCCCTAATTTCAATAAATATTGGTAAAAGAAGTCAACCTCTAGAAATTTTGGGGGCCTTAAAAATAATTTGCTGTGGGGCCCCAGTGATATCTAATTACACCACTGTTAATTACACCAATGTAATGAAAATCATAAATGGAAAAAAATCACAAATAAGAACAGAATTTCACATTTTGCAGTATAATATTGTAAATTCGATTGCATTACATTGTAAATTTGTTTAGTGCATCACATACTCTAAAGGCTGGATTAAAGGTGTTGTACATTGCTTTAAACAAAAACATTTTTCAGTAAAAAGTTTTATCGCACTGTGCGCAGACGCAAACTATAACATTGACAGTCTTTTTGCACTGTAGGATAAGGTCGCTAAATATATAATGAATAAACTATATTACAAGTTACAGAGGGGTTCCATGACCATATAAAATCATGATTATATCCAATGACATCACTAAGCACAGTTTATAAGGTTTTAATCCACAGGATATTCATGGCTCTTGTGTATTATAAAGCTATACAGGTATGGGATCTGTTATCCAGAATGCTTGGGACTTGGGGTTTTCCACATAACATATCTTTCCATAATTTAGGCTGGATCTTTATACGTAAGTATATTAGCGAATTATGTAAAAATTAAAAAAGCCCAAATAGGCTGCTTTTGCTTCCAATAAGGTTTCATTGTACGGGTATGAGATCTGTTATAGTGAAACCCCTTATCCAGAAAGCTCCTAATTATGGAAGGGCCGTCTCCCATTTACTCCATTATGATCAAATAATCCAATTTTTTTTTCCCTTTTTCTATGTAATAAGAATACAGTAGGTTATGCTTGATCTCAAATGATATATAATTAATCCTTATTGGAAGCAAAACCAGCCTATTGGCTATATTTAATGTTTACATGATGTTCTAGTAGACTTAAGGTATGAAGATTTATGAAAGATTTATTGTCCGGAATGTCCCAGGTCCCGAGTATTCTGGATAACAGGTCCAATACCTGTAAAAATTTGGATTATTTGGATAAAATGGAGTCTAAGGGAGACGGCCATTCAGTAATTCAGAGCTTTCTGGATAACAGGATTCTGGATAAATGGTCCCACAATAAATTCAAAGGAACAGCGATCCCCTCACACCGCCCAGAAATTCAGAGGCACAGTGACCCCCCTAACTAGGGTTGCCACCTTTTCTTGAAAAAAATACCGGCCTTTCTATATATTTAGCATTTTTTCCTAATAATAACATTGGGATCTACCATCAAAAATACTGGCCAGGCCGGTAAAATACCAGTCAGGTGGGAACCCTACCCCTAACTAGGGTTGCCATCTGGCTGGAATTTTACCGGCCTGATCGGTATTTTTGATGTTTGCTCCCAATGTTATTAATAGGAAATACAAATATTGAGTGAGAAGATGAAGTGCCCCAAAACCTGAGGCAAGAGGTTGAAGCCTGTAATAAACCTAAATTACAAGTTGGCAGCAACGGGGAATCGTTCTGTGAAGAATTCATAGAACGCCATTAGGGTTGCCACCTGTTCTTAAAAAAAATACTGGCCCTCCTATATTTTTATGCATTTTCCCTATTAATATCATTGGGATCAAGTTAATTTTTACCGGCCTGGCCCATTACCGCTTTCCATATGCCTGAATTTAACACTCAATACTAAGCAATTCACAATGGAGATGTCACAGGGTAGTATCTAGGGTTGTCACCTTGCCAGGGGCGATCCTAGGCACTTCGCCGCCTGAGGTGGGCTTGAATTTGCCGCCCCCCCCCTCACTTTTCCAGCGCCGGATGGGTAGGAGGGGTTACGGTGCCAATGCATAGCAGGCTAGTGCAGAGCAACGCAAGTGCACGCTCTACACTAGAAGAGCTGAATTTCCGGGTTGAAAACCAGAAATTCGCCTCTTAGTTACCAGGAGCAGCTTTTTTGCGGCCCCTGGAACCAGGGGGGCGCTGCCACCTGAGGGGGGTGCCTCAACTCGCCTCATTGGCGGAGCGCCCCTGCACCTTGCCAGTATTCACAATGTTAATAATAGGAAAAACGATAAATATATAGGAAGGTCGGTATTTTTTCCAGAAAAGGTGGCAACCTACATGACCGTGATGTCATTGAGGTACTTTCTGAGAATAAATTTACCGGCCCCGGCCTTGGCTGGTGTTTTACCGGCTAGGCCGGTAAAATACCGGCTGGGTGGCAACCCTAGTATTTATACATGTAATTGCCACGTACAATCTGGCTCAGTGTTCTGGGGTATTTATACATGTAATTGCCCCCGTACCATCTTGATTTGAGTTCTGGGATATTTACACATACAGTTGCCACCGTACAATCTTGCTCTGAGTTCTGGGGTATTTATACATGTAATTGACACCGTACGATCGTGCTTTGAGTTCTGGAGTATTTATACATGTAATTGCCACTGTACCATCTTGCTTTTAGTTATGGGGCATTGATACATACAATTGCCCGTGGACCATTTTGCTCTGAGTTCTGGGATATTTATACATGTAATTGCCACCGTACCATTGTGTTCTGAGTTCTGGGGTATTTATGCATGTAATTGCCACCGTACCATCTTGCTCTTAGTTATGGGGCATTGATACATACAATTGCCCGTGTACAATCATGCTCTGAGTTCTGGGGTATTTATACATGTAATAGCCACCGTACCATTGTGCTCTGAGTTCTGGGGTATTTATACATGTAATTGCCACCATACCATCTTGCTCTTAGTTATGGGGCATTGATACATACAATTGCCCGTGGACCATCTTGCTTTTAGTTCTGGGGTATTTATACATGTGATTGCCACCGTACAATCTTGCTCAGTGTTCTTGGGTATTTATATATGTAATTGCCACCGTACTATGAATAAAGCAGGGGAGCAGTGGAGTTATTACCGGGGGCCCCACTAGGGTTGCCACCTTTTCCTGTGGCTGAATCCGGACAGGGGACGGGCCCATGACGTCGGTGGGCGGGCCCGTGCCCGTCATGGGGCGATCGCCAATTGGCCGATCGATGCGTCAATCCCGCTAATCCCGCCCGGTTTTCCTTATTTGGAAAACCTGGCAAGAAGTATTGACCCGGGCAGCCCTTCAAAAAAACCCTAGCTGCCACCTTTTCTTGAAAAAAAAAAACCAGCCTTCCTATATATTTATCTTTTTTTCCTATTAATAACATTAGGCTCAGCCATGAAAAATACCGGTCAGGCCGGTAATATACCGGCCAGGTGGCAACCGTAGACCCCACCAAGAAAATATGGCTCCTAAATAACCGGCAGGCTATTCCACGGCCGTCTAAGGAGGTCCTTCGGTATGAAGGACTTCAGCGTGCAAATTGGCCAATTAGGCAGCTTTAAGCAGCAACACTTTCAACTAGCTGTAAAACCTGGAGCATCCCTAGATTGGCCAGTTTGTACCTTGAAGTACTTTGTGCCAAAGAAGTTTTTTTTTTCTTCCTCCCTTCTGGCTTCTGTGTGTGTAACCTGATCCCTCTCAGCCCCACCCCTACCCCCACCTGCACAGAACACACAGCAGCCTCAGCTAAGCAGAGAGGAAACAACCACCGTAACTATCTTGCTCTGAATTCTGGGGTATTTATACATGTAATTGCCACCGTACCATCTCGGTCTCAGTTCTGGGGTTATTTTACCACTGAGTTCTGAGGTATTTATACGTGTAATTGCCACCGTACCATCTTACTCTGAGTTCTCAGGTATTTATACATAGGGTTGCTACCTGGCCGGTATTTTTGATGGTTGATCCCAACGTTATTAATAGGAAAAATAAATAAATTTATTCATGTTGTTGCCACCGTATCATCTACTCTTGATTTCTGGGGTATTTATACATGTAATTTCCAACATACCATCTCGGTCTGAGTTCTGGGGTTTTTATACATGTAATTGCTACTGTACTATCTTCCTTTGAGTTCTGGGGTACTTATACATGTAATTGCCACTGTACCATCTTGCTTTGCGTTCTGGGGTTATTTTGCCCTTGAACCATCTTGCTCTAAGTTCTGGAGTATTTAAACCTGTAAGTGCCACCGTACCATCTTACTATGAGTTCTAGGGGTATTTTGCCACCGTACCATCTTGCTCAGAGTTCTGGGGATATTTATACATGTAATTGCCACCGTGCCATCTGAGTTCTGGGTGTATTTTGCCACAGTACCATCTTGATCTTGGTTCTGGGGGTATTTATACATGTAATTGACACCTGCTCCATCTTGCTCAGTGTTCAGGGGTATTTATAATGTAATCGCCACTGTACCATCTTGGTTTGAGTTCTGGGGTATTTACACCTACAGTTGCCACCGTCCCATCTTGCTCTGAATTCTGGGGTATTTCTACATGTAACTGCCACTATACCATCTTGCTCAATGTTCTGGGTTATTTATACCATCTCGGTCTGAGTTATGGGGTATTTCTACATGTAATTGCCACAGTGCCATCTTGCTCTTAGTTCTGGGGTTATTTATACATGTAATTGACACCGATTCATCTTGCTCAGTGTTCTTGGGTATTTACACATGTAATTGCCTTCATACCATCTTGCTCAGTGTTCTTGGGTATGTATACATGTAATTGCCACCGTACCATCTTGCTCTAAATTCCGGGGTATTTATACATGTAATTTCTGTCGTACCATCCCCGTCTGAGTTCTGGTTCTATTTTGTCACTGAGTTATGAGGTATTTATACATGTAATTGCCACTTTACTATCTTCCTTTGAGTTCTGGGGTACTTATACATGTAATTGCCACTGTACCATCTTGCTTTGCGTTCTGGGGTTATTTTGCCCTTGAACCATCTTGCTCTAAGTTCTGGAGTATTTAAACCTGTAAGTGCCACCGTACCATCTTACTATGAGTTCTAGGGGTATTTTGCCACCGTACCATCTTGCTCAGAGTTCTGGGGATATTTATACATGTAATTGCCACCGTGCCATCTGAGTTCTGGGTGTATTTTGCCACAGTACCATCTTGATCTTGGTTCTGGGGGTATTTATACATGTAATTGACACCTGCTCCATCTTGCTCAGTGTTCAGGGGTATTTATAATGTAATCGCCACTGTACCATCTTGGTTTGAGTTCTGGGGTATTTACACCTACAGTTGCCACCGTCCCATCTTGCTCTGAATTCT
>CM044431.1:115591143-115620433 GCA_024363595.1 Xenopus borealis | reverse complement strand
CAGTGAGAGAACATTTGACAAAGTATGGGATTTTTTTAAAACTGCTGTTTTTTCTCTCCAAAAAACTGTACATGTAGTTTGATTAAGCATGTTTAGGTTGTACTGGTCAGGTTGTTAATATGTTTGGCTGTGATTGGTGCCCTTTAAAGAGAGTGTTTGTTGAGAGGGGACAGTGAAGATTTTTTTCAAGTTGGCACAAAATTTTAATAAATGATATTGAGAAAGTTTCTTACTTCCATTAGATAAAACTTTATTACATTTGCTATTTAGGATACTTTTCTTATAGCAAAGCAGATGGCAAGATCTACTCATTGAGACAGGTTGCAGCATATTGGGCTGCATAAGAGGTGGACCAAATTAGGCAGACCAACAAGTTTGGCTTTCAGTCCCATTATAGCTCAAACAGAAGGTACATGAAGCACTATTAGCTGTATACTAACAGATCCAACCGGCCCGGACTGAACCACAATTAAGGACCCACACAATAGGCAGAAATGTTGTCAAAGGAGGACCATTAACACTTAATAATTGCCCTAATATGGAAACCATGCATTTAGCAGACTGCACATACTGCTTCAGAGAGTTGCTCCAATTTTACATTTTTTACATTACAACAAATAAGAACTATGGAAAGAACAGCAGGCACTTTGCAATATCACAACAGGCAAAGTAAAGGAGTGGCAATTTTTATTTTAGGCAAGGAGTGAACAAACACACAGCCTTACTCGTTTGTACTCGCAGTCAATATTGAGTCAATAAAATGAAAAGATGAAACAATATTCTGGCCCCCAATTTAATCACCTCTGAAGCATGCAAGACCTCTGCCTGGTTAACTTGCAATGGCATGTATAAGTGTGGTTCCACAAGGTGCCTGACATGTAGGGATGGTGCGAACTGTTCGCCGGCGAACTTGTTCGCGCGAACATCGGCTGTTCGCGCTCGCCGGAAGTTCGCGAACGTCGCGCGACATTCGCCAATTTGGGTTCGCCTTAGTTGGCGCTTTTTTTTTGCCATTTCTCCCCCAGACCAGCAGATACATGGCAGCCAATCAGTAAGCTCTCCCTCCTGGACCACCCCCACACCCCCTGGACCACTCCCCTTCCCTATAAAAACCGAAGCCCTGCAGCGTTTTTTCATTCTGCCTGTGTGTGCTTGGAAGAGCTAGTGTAGGGAGAGAGCTGCCTGTTAGTGATTTCAGGGACAGTGGATAGTAAGTTTGCTGGCTAGTAATCTACTGTTCTTCAAACAACTGCCATCTAGCTGTGTGAGCTTGTTCACATTCTGTCTAAATATCCATAATATTACCCTCTCCAGAAAAAGCACCTGAGTGACTTTTTTCAAGCAGCCATAATATATTTTACGTAATCCGTATCCACCGCTGTAGTAGTGTATACGTTGACCTTGTAGCCATTATTTGCCCTGTAGGCATTTTTTGCCCAGTGTGTTCTTCAAACAACTGCCATCTAGCTGTGTGAGCTTGTTCACATTCTGTCTAAATATCAATAATATTACAGTGTCCACAACCACCACCTGAGTGACTTTTTTCCCTTTACAGCACAAAACGCAGCGCTGTGTCAACAATGGATTTTTCAGATACATTTTTGCCCTTGATCCCCCTCTGGCATGCCACTGTCCAGGTCGTTGCACCCTTTAAACAACTTTAAAATCATTTTTCTGGCCAGAAATGTCTTTTTTAGCTTTTAAAGTTCGCCTTCCCATTGAAGTCTATGGGGTTCGCGACGTTCGCGAACCGTTCGCATATTTTGTCGCAAGTTCGCGAACATGTTCGCGAACTTTTTTTCCGCGGTTCGCGCCATCCCTACTGACATGTAACTATGTGTCAGCAGCAAAAACTTTTGTGTCCTTAGTGACCAACAAGAGCTCTAGTTTTAAATTGCAGTACGAAAAATGTGATTTATACTGCCAACATGTCATAAAAGTGGAAAGCAATACATAGGCCAGAGGAATAGATCTCTAAAAGAACAGGTACATAAGCATTTATCAGATACTTTGCCATCTACTCTGAGGGAAATCTAAGCTTTTTTTTAAATTGATGAGCATGGTTTTTAATGGATAATCTTTCCATTTTATTGAACTAAAGGAAACAAATGGATTTTCACATTAAATAATTTAAAAACAACAAAGACAACCCCCATGGATTGAATTATAAGTTTTGAGGAATAATATCATTGGAACATATACTTATGCCTTTCGGGCAGATTTACTAATGGTTGAATTTCGAAGTGAAAAAACTTTGAACTTCGACTATCGAATTTTTGTGGGTGTCCATTTTCTGAACAAATAGGTCAGTTCTCGATTGAATTGAAATCTTTCGAATCATACGAATGCATCTTCGATTCGAGCAATTTCAACCAAAATTCTTCGAATTCTTGGCACTTTAAAAAAATTTCAGGACAGGCTCTAGGAGTTCCCCCATAGGCTAAAATGGCAATTTGGCAGCTTAAGGTGGCGTAGTGTCAAAATCTTTAAAAATTTTTTAAAAGACAGTACTTCGAAATTCTAATCGAATTTTAGGCTATTCAATAGTCGAAGTAACCCAAAATTACGTTGAAATTAAAATTTTAAAAATTCAAATCTTATTCGAAAATTCTCTTCAACCCTTATTAAATATGTTTTTATATATGTATTTTTTTCTTAATGTCCCCCTCCCCCAATGTCCCTATTGGTTGATTACTGTATTGTTTGGATTGGTGGGCCAGGGGTGTGTTTGTTTATTCCTTGCCTATATTAACAATTGCAGTACCTTTATTTTGCTTTTCATGGGATCTGTGAGTTCCTGCTGTTCTTTCCATGGTCGAATACTACCACCTTGAACTGTATTTCTGGGGCATGTGCACCCATACCCCACATTCACACATTAATCTTATACTTGAGCTGGGAAACAGAAATGTCTCTTTTTTATTTTTATATATTTAAACAAAAAAGTGCTGACCTAACATCTTACCTTTGATAATCTTCAAGGTGATTCTGGACATGCAGCTGCTCATCTAGCAAGTCTTAGTCAGATGGTGGACCAAACTTTAAACTAGCCCAGAACCTCCCTTTCCCCCATCAACACCCTTTGCTGAAAGCCAAAGGTTTTAGGTAGTGATGGGGTGAATCTGGGGCATTCCCTGCAAAATTTGCGAAACGGTGAAAAATTTGCGAAATACCACTGGGATCTTGTTTTGGACGCAGCATCCATTTTTTGATGCTGGCGGACATTCATTGGCGTCTCATTTTGGACGTTGGCATCCATTATTGGACACCGGCATCTGTTTTTTTCAACGCCACCGAATTTCTGCCAGGCAAATTTTTGCAGGCGTTTCGCTAATTTATTCAATGGCAGCGAATCGCAGGAATTTGCAGTGAATAAATTTACCCATCACTAGTTTTGGCCAGTCTTATTTTTACCCTTGCATTTAACCCACCCCCTCCCAGAGATGAACATGTCAGGCACAGCTATAATAGTCACAGCAGCACAGTGGCTTAAGATCAAGATTAAGAGCTGTACTTAGAAAATGTTTTGACCCACGCATTAATAACCAGAAGTATACAGGAAAGCTAGTAGCATTTGGCCCCAAATCACACAGTAATTAGTAATGTATGAGGACAAGTTAAGCTCAGCACTGATTGAGGCATTTTCAAGCCAAATATTAATGACCAGGGGTATCTATGATAGCTAGTAGACCCTCTAGAGCAGGGGTCCCCAACCTTTTTTGCTCGTGAGCCACATTTAAATTTAAAAAAGAGTTGGAGAGCAACACAAGCATGAAAAAGTCCATGGGGATGTCAAATAAGAGCTCTGATTGGCTTTTTGGTAACCCCTATATGGGCTGGCAGCCTACAGGAGAGAATGTTTGGCAGGACAAACTTGCCTCTAAGCCAGTAATTAAAAAATAAGCACCTGCTTTGAGGCCACTGGGAGCAACATCCAAGGGGTTGGAGAGCAACATGTTGCTCGCGAGCTACTGGTTGGGGATCACTGCTCTAGGGGGACAGCCACACATTTTCAGACCACTGCTACATTTTCGTCACATCAATTGTAAATACAATGGTCAATGCAGGTGACACAAGATAAAGTTTTGACTAGTTTCCTCAAAATTTTAATTGTAAATATTGTTTGTATTCACATGGGCATGTTCTGTACAAAATTTAGGACATTGTTACATTCAGAAATGATGGATGAAAAAAAATACAATTATTTTGCACATTAAAACAAAGAAAAAACTGATTATCAAATTGCAAAACTTTATTGTTATGTCTTTTGGACAATGGCATTTTCAGTCCTAAATGGAAAACTATAAATATATTATAGAATACATCATATATCATGTTGGATAGAAGATTCTCACCTGTATCAAATGATTCATATCCCCTTTGCAGTATTGAGCTGTCAATCCGAGCAATTAACCAGCTTCCCAGTATAACACTCCAGAGCAATCTCAATAAGCAGGCGCTCAATCCAACAATCACATTGTAAAAGAAGAAGAAGTAATTGAAGTTGTGAAAGGCCTTCCTGGAACAGAATGTAACCAGTAGTATTACAGAATAGCTTGGTTTTTATATCATTCTATTTTTATGCAATCCTGCTATATAGAATTGATGCATACCTCCCAGTATTCTAAATTCAACCCAATCACCCCCTCCCATACTCAAACCCTTGGTTAACCTTGCACCTTTTTTTTAGGTCTGGGATTCAGGACCATCCTGAAATAAAAGGAAAAGTTGGTAGGCAAGTTCTTGTCCCACAAAGTTTAAAAGTCAATACGTGATGCTGGAAGAACAAAAAAATAACTTTTCTTAGGCCTCAGAGAACTGATAAAAGTAATCAGGAATGAGTTAAATAAAGCATGGGGCAGTTTCTCATAGCAGGCTGTGGACCATGGCAAACTACCCCTTCCCTTGATAAATATGCCTGAAATTCTGACAGATTTTGTCAGCAATTGCAAGCAATGTTAGAGCTTCTCTAACATAGGCCCAGAATCTCTATGACCATATGCAATACTGGCAAAGCAAATCAAATGCTCAGTAAATTAAGCCACTGAATATGAAAGATGTTTTTGTCAGGACTGACTGAATTTTTTAATTGTATTTATATTTAGTTTAGCACACACCTGTTGTTGAGCGCCAACGGTTTCTGCTTATCTTCACGTGAGATTTTATTCTGCAGAAAGAACAGGTGAGAGAGTACAACCTGCAGAGTCATGAGTGCAAATACGATGCCAAGCGTGAGACTTTAGAAGACAAACAAAAATAAAAGGAGTTAAAAAGACATAAGACTCTAAAAGGCTTAACATTAAAGGAACAGTTCAGTGTAAAAATAAAAACAGGGTAAATAGATAGGCTCTGCAAAATAAAAAAATGTTTCAAATACAGTTAGTTAGGCAAAAATGTAATCTATAAAGGCTGGAGTGACTGGATGGCTAACATAACAGAACACTAGTTCCAGCTTTTCAGCGACTTGAAGGAGGGCCTTATGGGACATAACTGTTCAGCTCAGATTCAAAAGCAACAGTTATGACCCATTTGTCCCATGCACAAGTCACTGAATGGTTTCTGCCTGGTAACCAATCAATGGAAACCAAAAGAGAGCTGCAAAGCAGGAAGTAGTGTTGTTCTGTCTATTAGGTTAGACATCCAGTCACTCCAGCCTTTATACATTACATTTTTGGATAACTATATTAGAAACATTTTTTATTTTGCACAGCCTATTTACCCAGTTTTTATTTTTATACTGAACAATTCTTTAGGAGTCAAAGTCTAAGAAATTCTAGGTCCTCTATAGAGGCCTCCTTCCCACAAACCTAACTACACTACTGCAGATCCCCAGTTGTGCTCCTATTCTGTAATTGTTCCTAAAAAGCAGAGTAATGGAGCAGTATTGACGGGTGCATTGGTTGGATTGTCTGGATTGTCTTCAACTGAAAAATCTCCATGCGCAAGATCACTGGGATGGGAACGTTAATTGTAGTAGGATGCAATGCACCAACCACACAGTGCTTCTATGCCTTAAGGAACAGATAGTAAGTGAGCCACTATGGACATCCAATGTTCAGATTGGGGAGGGAGGCTATCAACAAAGCTTTATACTAGCTTTCTTACTAAAAAGTACAAGGTACTGTCTTTCATAAAGTAAAAATAAATATTTATTTTAAATAGGACACTTTGGGGTTTATGTAATAAATGGCTCTAAGTTTGCCCAGGAGTAGTGATGGGCAAATTTATTCGCCAGGGGCGAATTCACGGCGAACTCCCGCGATTCGCAGCTGGCGAATAAATTTGCAAAAATCGAGCGAAAATTTCCAGCGAAATTCGCGAATTGGTGAAAAAATTTGCTAAACGAGTCCCGTGTCGTCAGCAGGTAGCATTTACTAGTCACCCGTCTAAAGGCAAACATCTTATTGGTTGCTACGGGTTACTGTTCCTGGGCAAACTTTTTTTTTACATATGAGATATGAGCATTAACCCTTTGCCTGCCAAGCACATACACCATATGTGCTGGCAGGCAAAGGTCTCAACTGTCGAGAACGTACAATGTATGTTATTGCACAGTTAGCTGTTTCCCTCTGAATTGGCTGCCCCTGCAGAGGGTCAGGAGCCCTAACAGCCCCCTAGGCAATGATACTCGATTGTCGCAGGGCCAACCTCAAACCAGCAGGTGCGATGTGATCGCATCTGCTGCTTCCTGGTTTGTGTGTGTTCTCCCTAGCACCGCCTACCGACTTCCTGCACTTGGAATTTTTCAGGGGCCCCTCCAGACGTTCCTCCTGCTTCAAAAAAGGTAAGTGGCCTTTTTTTTTTGTACACTTGCACATACTTACACTCATTTGCATACATTTATCCACATTTACCCACTCATCTGTGCTATTTTCATTTGGGGTCTACACATGCCCACCTGCTTTGGTATATCTATGCATATTGAACATCAAACTCCTCAGTAGACCCTTGGTGTTCATATTTAGGGTGTTTTCCTATTGTATGTACTAAATTGTGTGAGATAAATGTGGCAAATTGCAGTATTTTTAGGTGATTTTCAGAAATGTCATAAAAAACACTGCCTTTAGCATAACTTTGCAGTTTAGTAGTTTCGAGGAGAAAAACGTATTTACCCATTTTAGATTCCTCAGAATGTGTATTTTCCAAAAATATATGGTTTTTGGTGGTCTTTGTACTGTTAGGGGGTCTTGTGGCACAAACACAGTCAGGGAGCTTTGTTCACAGAAAGCAAATTGGCAGTCAAGAAAATTCATATGCGTTATTTTAATTCGGGGTCCATGCATGTCCACCTGCTTTGGTATATCTATGCATATTGGGCATCAAACTTGGCGTCAATATTTAGGGAGTTTTACAATTGTATGTAAAAAATTGGGTAAGATAAATGCAGCCAATTGCAATATTTTAGGTGATTTTCAGAAATGTAATAAAAATTCTGCCTTTAGTGTAGCTTTGCTTTTATTGCTTGGTGCTTTGGAGTAGAAAGACATGCATACCTAATTTGGATTCAGATGAATGTGTACTTTCCAAAAATATATGGTTTCCTGGGGTGAACTTACTTTTTTCTACCTTGCCCCCCCCCCAAATCTATGGAGATGTGTTGATTTAGCAGTACCTGGAATTACATAACTGATAGCTCAAATGGGGTGTCTGCATTTTGGGGCCCCCTATATGCTACATGCTTAAGTAAACCTATACATATTGGACATCAAACTGGTCAGTGGACTCCTGGTTTTACATTTGTACCTAATGATGTTTAAGATACGATGCTGTAGATTGGAAGCTTTGTGGTCATTTTTCAAAACAATTACCAATTTCTATAAAAAATTATAACTTTAGGAAATAATTGCAACTTGGTAGTTTGGTGTACATAGATCTATTTACCCATTTTTGATTTGCGAGAATCTGCTCTTTCTAATAATGCATAGTTTTATGGGTAAACCTACTGTTAATGGAGGGTTAGGTCTTGAATGAATTATGCCTTTTTGTGGAGCGGTGCTTTTGAAATTTGGTAGTGCACTGCCTGGAGATTTTGATCTATACAAGTGAGAAATCTCCATAAAACTATATATATTTGGTATTGGTGTGTTTCCAAATCAGCTGTGTTCTCGTACATAAAATAAATTATGTTTCTGATATAAGTGATTGTACTATATGAAACATGACTTTTTTAATTTTATGAGGCACTTAGAAGCCCATATCTTTTTACAGAAGTGGAATTACACTAACATTCTAACAGATTTTGAAAGCTCATGTCATCCTGAAAAAAAAAACATTGTTTTCCTGGGTAAACTGAAAGACCACACCCAGGAAAAGCCCTAAGGCTGGGGACAGACAGGGAGATTCGGGGAGATTCTGTCGCCTGGCGTTTAATAGCAGGCAACAATCTCCCCGAACTTCCTTCTCCGTGTCCGTCACTAGTTTAAATGAAAAAGCGCCAGTGCTGTGCACACGCGGCGCAGCGATTTCCGGAATCGCCCAAAGTTTCCTCACAAAGTAAGATTGTCGCCTGCTATTAAACGCCAGGCGACAGAATCTCCCCGAATCTCCATGTCTGTCCCCAGCCCAAAAGTAGTAGGCAGTAAATGTTCACAATTAGGACAAAACAGCTGGTACGGTTAAATCCTAAATCTAAAAGCTTTCTGGATAATGGCTTTCCTTGCTAATGGATACCATACCCGTAGTATCATACTGCTACTACTATTACTACTACTACTGCTTCTGAGGGATTTGGGTTAATTGATAGTCAATTGTTGGTCTAACTCAATTTAATCAAAGACCCTCACTCTGTTGATTACTATGGGATATTTAGAGGCATATGTATCAAAGGGTAAACTTTAACTTTCATCCATTGATAAATACACTTCTAAAAATTGCACAGGACTAAAAAGAGATTGGTAGTTACAATATAAATATGTTCATATTCTTTATAAGTCTAAAATTGATCTACCAAATAAACTCTATCTCTTCAAACCCCAGTAAGAAAATTAGTAATATAGTTTAGAAATAAAGAAATACTTACATAAAAAGACCCAAGTCCTTAAACAACTGAAGTGCGTTGCCGTGCTTTATTGGAAAAACAATAAAATACACAAAAACCATTCCTAATAGTGTCTGAAGAGTGTGCATTATAAGGTGACCTGTAAAAAAAACATATATGTAATACATTTTATAGAGCGATCAAAGGACTCTGGTCATTGGACAACCAAGTCAGACTCGCATGATGAACTGAACTTGGAAGTTTCCTCAGCATTATGATTTTTTCATTTGGGAGCTCTCATGGCTTTTGCTGAGAACTTAGGGTTTATATGATCGAGTTTGAAAATTCACATGGTCAGTAAAATTCTGAGGTGCACAATTGTTTATTTGTTTGTGTTACATTCTAACCCTCAAAAACCGGATTTTTAAAAAAAATATTAAATTGCACATAAGCATGTTAAAATTGCTTATTGCCACTTCTCATAATTGTATGCGATTTGTATGCAATTTTGCTGTGACTCATGGCAAAATTTAAAGTGCAAGTCAGGCACTTGAAGTCTTAATGCGGACCTGTCACCCAGACATAAAAAGCTGTATAATAAATGTCCCTTTCAAATTAAACATGAAAACCAAATTCTTTTTTTATTAAAACATCCAGCTGTCAATCAAATATTGCCTGCCCCTCCTTTATGCCTGAGGAATAGAGGTAGGGCAGGCAATTACTTTCCATTCAGCACTTACTAGATGTCACTTCATTCCCCACTGCTCTCTTCACCATTTAACTGTCTAACCAGTGCATAAGGGTTGGACATCAGGTCTCCCATTCTGGTACACAAACAAGATTTTGAGATGATGCAAGGCTTGTCTTAATAAGTGTCTACAAAATGGCTCCTGTTTTCTTGCTATAATTATGTGTTCCTAGACAGAAGGAAACAAGATTCATATAATTTATATGGTGTAATTAAAGTTCATTTTGCTTGACTAATGCGATAAAATAGGATTTGGAATATTTTTTCCAGGTGACGGGTCCCCTTTAAGCTCTTAAAGGGATTCTGTCATGATTTTTATGGTTTACTTTTTAATTCTAGATTACACTGTTTACATAGCAAATAATTCATTCTACCATTTAAACTGTTATTCCTGAACCAACTAATTTATTTTTTACTGTAATATTGATTTTGAGGCAGCCATCTTAGTGCATTGTGCCTGATTTTGAGCTTTGAGAAAATTCTTCTTCTTTATAATAGAAAAGCATTAGGGATTGTTTTAATTAAAATAATATGCAGAATACATTGCCAATGCAGTTCCTATTTATTATATTTATTATGCTCATTGTTAACAAAGGTGTACATAGGTGTATACTTCCCATTTAAAAGCTCTAAACAAAACTAAGTGTATTTTTTTAATTTGTTACTGCTTTATAAATGCCACTTTGCTCTGCCTATGTGGGCTTTTAGGACTATGAAGCACAGAATCACAAGGTGTGCAAAGGCTAATGTATTGTTACCTGTCTCTGCCAAAAAAGTAACCCCAGAAACCCCCTTGCATTCATATATATATATTATGTAAAATATATACCCCACAAAAGGTATGCAACTTGCCAGCTAGAATATCTTGCAATCGCCGCCTGTAAATGGAAAAATCAGAAAGAAATCTTTAAAAACTTCAGGTGTGTGAACTTAAAATAAATCTTGTAGGGATGTTTATATAGTAACCTAAGCAAAAGTTCACCTTGATCCATTAACCTACTACAACACATCAGATATTTGCTTTCATTATTTTGACCATACTACGTCAAAAAAGTTACTGAGACTGGCTGCTACTGGGTACTAAACTGGGGCAAACTAAATGACTAAATAGTCTTATCCAGGGGTATCCAAACTGCAGCCCATGATGGATATGAATGCGTCCAGCTTGAAATGCTCAGTTTCCGAGGAAACGGCATTTCACAAAGGATATAGGAGATGGGAGGACTCTTCCCATTGCCCAGTTAGTAATAATAATACAAGTCTATTTAAAGGGGACATTTTGCATAACATTTTGCCTGTTTTTCCTTTAGTTTTAGATAAAATGCCAGATTAAAACTGTATTTGTCTCTACCTAGATTCCAGGGCTTCAGATATATTAATTTAATTACGAATGAGGGCAACACACGAGGTGATAAGGGCAAATATATTATACCCTCCATAGCCCCACATAGCTGATAAACAGCAGCATGCCAATTAAATAATAATGGTTCAAAGAATGTCAGGCTAAGAGCTGAACTCCACGGTTGCATGTGTTTTTGCTCAGCGCGTCAGATCACACGCAAATCTTCCATGGAGTTCAGCCTTGAATGGACAGCCCCCACACATTTTCACCTTGTTGCAAAAAGTTTGGACACCCCTGGCCTTATCTAATATTGCTTTTTATTCTTGCCACTAAGCTTGATTATTTTTATTATCACTAAATCACATAGCAGCTCTTTATTGAAAAGCAGTATTGCTAGGTTATTATCTAATATCAGAATTCTTGACTAAACTTTTGCCTAGATTTGGCATGAGTCAGGCTCAGCACCTAACAAATTAACCACTCTGTTCACTCGACAGTACAGAAGTCAGGCAATCTGAATCACAAAGTTATGACAGTGTTTTCCTTTGTTAATAAACCCGGTTCATTGTTTGCAACCCAAAAGGGTTGGTTCACCTTCAAGTTAACTTTTATTTGTTATAGAATGGCCAATTCTAAGCAACTTTTTCTTCATTATTTATTTTTTATAGTTTATAATTATTTTTCTCTTGACTCTTTCTAGCTTTCAAAAGGCAGTCACTGACCCCCTCTAAAAACAAATCATCTCTAAAGCTACACATTTATTGTTATTGGTACTATTTATTACTCATCTTTCTGTTCCGACTGTCTCCTATAAATATTCCATATTCTCATTCAAATCAATGCATGGTTGCTAGGGTAATTTGGACCAGATTGCTGACACTGCAAACTGGAGAGCTGCCGAATGAAAAGGTAAATAACTCAAAAACCACAAATAATAAAAAATGAAAACCAGTTGCAAGTTGTCTCAGAATATCCTTCCCTACATAATACTAAAAGTTAACTCAAAGGTGAACAACCCCTTAAATGAAGCAAGGGAAAGAAAGTGGTCTATTGCGTACAACAAATCAATCCTATATTTATTATAATATTGAGTGAAGTAAAAAATTAGTTTCATCAATGGCTGTAGATACAGGCACACACCGTATGATTGCCTTGTAAATGATATGGGGGCTGCAAGGTATTAAAGGAGATGCTCACTTCCTACCCACAATTTTAAAATCTAAAAATTTGTACCAAAGCTTAAAGGAAAAGTAAATGTTTTTCTTTTTCTTTCTGTAAATTTGCTCTAAACAGCCCCCCAGATTAATGTACCTTAGTCCCTGCTGCAAGTCTGCTCTGGTTTCTGTGTTATCAGCAGCTTGTTTCACCTTTTTCCTGGTGCAGAGTGAAGCCCCGCCCCTTAGTTTACTGAGCAGTCCATTTGCTGCTGTTCCACAATAGAGAGGAAGAGGGAGCCAGTGTTTCATTAGTAAGCTAGTTTCCCCAAGCAAAAGCTGCTACACACACTGCTCTCTGCTATGTCATAGTATGCAAATGATCTCCTGGACTAGTCCAAGATATAAGGTCAGCTCAGTAAGCTAAGGGGCGGGGCTTCACTCTGCACCAGGAAGAAGGTGAAACAAGCTGCTGATAACACAGAAACCAGAGCAGACTTGCAGCAGGGACTAAGGTACATTAATTTGAGGGGCTGTTTAGAGCAAATTTACAGATAGAAAAAAAAAGGTTTACTTGTTCTTTAACTGTACCCTTATGTTAAAAAGAAGCCAAAATTGTATTTAGGAAAATGTGTTTTGGAGGCTATAAGAAACCAAAAATGACCCTAGGGGTTGTGCAAATATATCTCTGATATCAACTTTGTCTAACCCCAAATATGTATCAATAAGCTGATATAGAAAACACCAGCTCCTAAATTCCCCAGATGACATTCTTTTTTTTTTTCCTGAATTTTAAATCTCTCACAGGGATAGGATTTAACCAGCTTAATAAAATGTAGCACTCACCAGCTGAATATAATATTTTTTTCATTTTGTTTTCATATTATTTTTCAGGAACCAATCTTACCACACTTTGAGAAGGAGAAGGTACTTGAAACTTTTTGGGCAGGAAAGACTTTTCCCCAATCCAAAGCCACTTCATGTGTTTTCTAAACAAAGAACACGCAAAGAAGTAAAGAGTTGAGCCCAGGATACTTAAAAGTCCTTAATAGAGTAATGCTGTAATACATCAAAATTAAGTCTGTAGTCAGACTGCATCCTCTTTATAGTACACAAATGAACAACTTGTGGCGATGGGGTGCTGTAATATGTACCTCAAAATCAGCTAGAGATCAACTACTTTTATATCTCAATGAACGACTCGGGGAGCATTAGTTTTCTCTTGTTACAGAGAATTTTATAATACTTATAAAGCAGTAAAATGCAATAGTAATAATTCTGTATTAATGAAAACATACTGAAAGGCTCTGGCATAACACCAGTGTTTTTGAAGGACCCTGTTTGGTACATATTTGAGCTACTCTTGTCAATTAAAAAGCCTCATATGTCACAGCCCATTACTTTGCTATGGTCAACGATATTGTGCTAATCAATAATCATGCATAGTATGCACAGAAACAAACCCCTAAGTCTGCTTATTCAGGAGCTGAAAAACAATGGACGGGGACACCCCGTCAGAAACACAATAAAAAAATTTATTTGAAAAGTCCAATAAAAAGTCAAATGCAAACAACTAAAAAAACAAAACCAACTAATTCAAGAGTACAGTCATATGAAAAAGTTTGGGAACCCCTCTTAAAGGACACGTAAAGCCTACATTTTCCTACCCTGTATATAAGTTCTATATATATATATATATATACAAACTGCATCATTTGTACTGTATATACCCCCTCTGTTTGCCAGCGCCATCACATTTTCCTAAAACAAATAGCAGCTTTCACCTGGCGGCCATTTTCCCTCTGATACATTATCATCTGAAATAAGATATGTATGCTGTAAAGTCCATGTAATGCAGAATGCAGGTTTACACAGGCACAACATACTTTGATAAAAAAAAGTTCTGCTGGGTTTGAGCACTGTAATTATTACGCTGAGCTCAGGAGAGTTGGTTAGGAGAAAAAAATTGCATCAGACAGTTTCTATGGGAACCAGCGATGCTCTCTCTTCATTGGCTGTTAGTCTGGAGGGTGTGTTATGTCATCTGAGTTGAGAGGAACTGAGCATGCTCACTGAGCCAAGAGCCAAAGGAAATTCCTGAGGGAGGGGGCAGAGTGGTTTAGTGTAGTAGAAGGATTTGTAGCTGATTAAGGGGATACTGCAGCCTTACTGTTAACCTTTTAACAACCAGATTGGCAGTTATCTAGAGATTTCAGAGACACTGTTCATTGATTACATTTTTGTGAAAAGAGTTGACATGTCCTTTAATTCTTTGGAGTTGTGTTTATCATTGGCTGAAGTTTTGAGCAACTTCTTTTTAAATATTTTATGGAATTATTAGCATTTTAACAGTGACATAAAGTTTTTTGCATTAACAGAAAATTTACAATATGCATCATAAAATTAGACATATGCAAAAATTTGGGCACCCCAACAGAGATATTACATCAATACTTAGTTGAGCTTCCTTTTGCAAATGTAACAGCCTCTAGATGGCTCCTATAGCCTTTGATGATTCTGGATTCTGGATGGCTGCTGAGACAGCCTGCTTCAAATCATCCCATGGATTTTCAAAGATATTAAAATCGGGGGACCGTGACGGCCATTCCCGAATACTGTATGTCTCCCTCTGCATAAATTGACTTATTGCAATATCCAACCCCTGTGAAACTTCAACTTTGTGACTGATGCTTAAACAATATCCTGAAGAATTTGTTGATATCGAGTTGAATTCTTCCGACCCTCTACTTTAACAAAGTCCCTAAACTAGCCACACAGCCCCACAGCATGATGGAACCTCCACCAAATTTGACAGTAGGTAGCAGGTGTTTTTCTTGGAATGCTATGTTCTTCTTATGCCATGCGAAGAATATTTTGTTATAACCAAATAACTCAATCTTTGTCTCATTAGTCCAAAGAACTTTGTTCCAAAATGACTGTGGCTTGTCTAAATGAGCTTTTGCTTACAACAAGAGTGAGTGCAGAAAGGGCTTCTTTCTCATCACCCTGCCATACAGATGTTCTTTGTGCAAATTGCACTGAATTGTAGAACGATGTACAGATACACTATCTGCAGCATGATGTTCTTGCAGGTCTTTGGAGGTGATCTTTGGGTTGTCTGTAACCATTCTCACAATCCTCTGCATATGTCTCTCCTGTATTTTTCGTGGCCTGCCAGACTTGGGTTTAGCAGCAACTGTGTGGCCTCCCATTTCCTAATTACATTCCTTACAGTTGAAATGGACAGTTTAAACCTCTGAGATAGCTTTTTGTAGACTCCCCCTGAACCAGGAAACTGAACAATCTTTGTTTTCTTTTGAGAGTTTTTTTGAGGATCCCATGCTGTCACTCTTCAGATGAGTGTCAAACAGAAGCAAAACTTGCAAATGGCTACCTTAAATACCCTTTCTTATGATTGGACACACCTGCCTATAAAGTTCTAAGCTTAATGGGCTAATCCAAACAATTTGGTGTTGCCAATAATCAGTATTGAGCAGTTCAAATTAGCAAAATTATAAGGGTACCCACATTTTTGCACAGCCAGTTTTTCACATTTGATTTAATTTCATAAAACTGAATAGTGCTTGACTTAAAATCTTTGTTCAGAAAACACCCCAGTACTCAGATGTTCCTGGGAAATGAAAGACATAACACTGTTATCTTTTTCATATGACCGTATTTTAAGAACATCCCCAAGATGCTGGGTCCAAGTGCAAATTTATAATACCGACAGTTACATTCTTGGAGCATACATAATACCATATACCTTTTACATTTTAGTTACCCTTTTAAAATCCACAGAAACTCTTTGACCCTTTGCAAGACACTCTGCATTTTCTTTGTGTATTTCACTTATGGCACAACCAGGGCTTCTTAGCAACTAGGCAGCATATACCCATCTGTTAGATCACTCTTACTGCATAAGAACATTGCTAGGAGTTATACACATAGCTGTCTTTATAGAAGGATAGAAATAGTGGTGAATTTGCAGGGCCCTGTAAAAAAGGTTGATCATGCAGGAAGGAATCGCTAGACAAGAAGAGTTTGGGGGTTCTACTTATGATAAGGCAAGATGGCAACAGCAGGAAAACATGGCAAAAGTAACTGTCCAACCCTCTGGCTTTAGTTAAGGTGCATCTCCCAGCATACCTTTAAAGGTATTACATTCACAATGTCTGTTTTGTCCTGGGCCCTGCAAATACAACATAGCCTAGATGAGAGTTTGGACAAGCTGCAGAGGCTGATAAGTGATGAGCACAGCAATGGCTGATGCAACACAAAACAATCTGGAATATTAGCCAAGCACCAAAATGTTTAGTAGGTCTGTGCCTTATGTGGCATTTCAAATGTTCCTATTTCTGGTGGCAATCAAATATCAAAACAATGAAAAGTGCATTGAATAGGATTTTTTTTTTTCTAAAAAAGATGTTGAAAATTTTTACTGACTATCATGATTAACAACCTGGTCAGTAGGAAGGACTCAATGAATGGGTACAGCTAGCGATGATCATAATGCTGTAACCCTGACTTAATACTGCAAGGTGAAATATATTTTATTATATAGTTTAAAGTAATGTGTAGCACAAAATAATAATCAGTAGGTACAGTAGCAGCAATCCCTCCACTTTGGGCCTTGTTTAGGTATTTTCCCCAGGGAACATCTAGGAACTGGGATAACTAAACACTAAGAGGTTATAAAAGGGCATGATGCAGAGGAAGTCCCTAGTTGGCCTATATACCAATTCACAGTAACTTCCAGAAGACTAGTCAGTGATAAGACAAAGGAAAGTAGAGCTCACTATAGATAGTTAGAAGTAATCAGGCTAAATTAGTTAGTGAGTGCAGTGAGGCAGAGTGGGATAGGTTATGACATCTTACACTGACCCCTCTGGGATTTGCTAGAATCCATAAATTACTAGTTCAGACTTGCAGTGTGGTGATCCATATTGCTAACACATTATA
Organism: Xenopus borealis; assembly: GCA_024363595.1. Lineage (NCBI taxonomy): Eukaryota > Metazoa > Chordata > Amphibia > Anura > Pipidae > Xenopus > Xenopus borealis. The sequence continues at coordinate 115,603,250 of CM044431.1, read as the reverse complement.
AAGATGTCACAGGGGCACCCTCAACTTGCTACATGCTGCACCGCTGGTGGGTGTTGTAGCACGTGTTGGTCAGGCTGGATCTGGTCTGGCGAGATACTGCTGGTTAGCTCATGCTCTAGGAAGGCTAGTCAGAACAAAACATTCTAATTGTACTGTTTAACAATCCTGAGACATTTCTCGTGTCATTTAAAATTCTAGGAATGAGAACCTTGGGAATTTTAACACACTGAAAATTATGGAGCAGATTTATGATAGATCAGTTTAGTAGCAACAGTGCAATATTCAAGAACAAAACGTTTTTTTCTTACCTGTAGCAGATTAAAATTTGAAATATGTACGAAACCGTTATAACACTTGTTAAGAAGATACTGAAACACCATGCACCTAAGAAAGAACACATTGTACCAGGTCAGATTATTGTATTTACTTTGAACTCTGAACTTAACCAACATTTTCCATAGGTGTCATATGTGCTATAAAAAGCATATATACTTTATACCCTTCTGCCGCCCACCCCCCATTAACTAACACTCAATACCGTAATCAATGGCAGCAAAGTAGATATTTATCGTTAGTAGTCTACCCGCAGTAGTGTGTGAATTGCAATAAATAAAAAATTTACGTTTATCTGTATTTTCAAGTCTGCTCAATTGATGTAGGTTGTGACTGCATACCAATAAAAAAATAGAATGTAAACATCTTTCAGTAAAAATAATCACTGTGTGTAACCAGGGCCCGAACTAGGGGTAGGCAGAAGAGACAGCTGCCTAGTGCACAATGATAGGGGGGCGTTGAGCAGCTAGATCTAAAATTGTATTCTGCCTACCCCTAGTCCATGTTTGCACTCCTCAGTCTTTCTCCCTCTCCTTCCCTCTGTCACCCACCCCTCTATCGCTCTCCCTTCCTTCTTGTCACCTTCCTATTCTGTCATTCTCTCCTCCCTAATGTCACCCTCCCCTCCATTGTTCTCCCCTCCCTCCTGTCACCCTCCCCTCCATTACTCTATCCTCCCCTCCGTCGCTCTCCCCTTTGTCGCGGTTGAGTGCATGGTCGGGGGGAATCTGGCTGGCCTAGTTGCCTAGGGCGCCTGGCTGGCCTGGCCCAACCCTGTGTGTAACATATTATATTCTTACCCTGAAAAGCACTGATCAATTCCTTCACATCTGTAATTGTTTCGTTCAATCCATAAAAAATTGATTCACGCTGTTCCATTGATTCTGCAAAACGGTTGCTCAATCGTGAAATAACTATAATTGCTTTTAATTCTATTGTAGCAATCTGCAAATGAAATGAGGTTTTTAAAATATCACAGTAAAAAGTCTGGAATATCATATTTAGCTCATATATAGGTCACCTGCTGGATTTATCCATTCATAAACTACCTACTATCTGTTCTTTTATTTGATAGACCTGTCCATTTTTATTTGCATACCCAGAAGGAACTATTTCATTATATGAGAGATGACATAAGAGAGGGGTCACCTCTTGGAAATACCAGCCCACCAACAGTACAGTGAGGGATGGGGAGTCCAATACCACCCAACCCACATGTAGATTCAAGGATTCTCTGAATTTTGGGCCAGCCTGCACATCACTAACATAGAAGATAACTGATATATAATTAATGTTGCCTTTCCCTTCAACATCTCCTGCAGAATTTTCCACTAAATGTAAGAAGTGCAATTTATTTGATAGAAACTTTATTCAGCCATCAAACAGCTTCCTCTAACTTACAATGTACAGACATATCAAGGACAGAACTGTTGTGCCAATCATTCTGCTGGGGAATTTAAAACAAGGGTCCCAATCATATATTTTTCTCGCAAACCAGGATTTCTTCACCCTGCAAAACCACACATAACAATTACAGATAATTACACAATATAGCAGTATAAAGTTCCTTCCATATAAAAGGGCACCTGACCTGTCACCCACATAATAATAAAAAAGCATTATAATAAAACTTCCTTTCAAATTAAACGTGAAAGCCAAATTCTTTTTCTTTATTAATACATCCATACCTGGATAACACAATAGCAAAGCATTTGGAATTATTTATTATGGTGACAGGTCTCCTTTAAGCTTAGTACTGTGATGTACCATTGCTAATAATTTCTGTTATATGTAAAAGAGGGCTGCCATTTTGAATATTTTTTTTTAGTTAGCTGCTGGTATTTAGAAGGGAAGGTATCCAAGTTCAGCAATGCAATTAAGGACAATTATATTTAATACAGTGTATGGCCATCTTGAGGCACAGAAGCCGTTTTGAAAAAACTGTGCTATCTGGTGGAGCCACGGATTCTCATTGCTGTCTGATCAACACATGGCTCACTGGAGCACATTTCTCCTGAAATGTAGCCTGCTTTCACTTTTTCATTAAACATTAAAGTATATATACTAACCCATCAGCAGCTAGCATCACACTTGTGAAGATAACAAGAGAACATGTCTAATGTATAGTTCCTATGTGTTACTACACTGAAGCATATTGATTCCTCTGTTAGTATAGTATTAACAGGCCTATGACTGTAAATGTATGATATGCAAGGGGTCGTTTAGCATCACCTTGTGTGCAAGTACTTTGCTGTGCCTTGCTGTAGTGCATCGACATGCACCTATGGGTGCTATCAGCAGGAAAGGGTGCATAGTACTAAAAGCATGCTGGCTTGCATCTTCTATTTTCACTTTGCACCCTATCCCACAATTGGTAAATAAGACCTATACAGTACATCCAAAGCACCCAAGTACAGTATACCCTAAGGTTGCCACCTTTCTTCAGGTTAAACTCTGGACTGAGGGCGGGACAATGACTTTGTTAACACAGGACCGTGAGGTCACAGGCGTGGGACTGTGACATTGCAGGGGTGGGTGGGTCATCAGGGGGCAGGGCTATGACATGGCTATCGCCGATTGGCCGATCGCCACATCAGTCACAGGGAATCCTGACGGGTTTTCCTAATTTACAAAAATCGGGCAGGCAGCCTTCAAAAAACCAGGCTATCTGGGTCAAATGGGACAGGTGGCAACCCTAGTACACGCACAGAAGTACATTACTGAACAAAAAAAATAATCAATATCCCCACACAAAAAAATACTTACTGCACAGGCTTTCTGAATAATCTTTTCACATGTTCAGCTTGGTGTTGTGCCAAAAAACATTGTTCATCCTATACATTGAAGAACAAAACTTGCTAAGGATTCCATTCAAGGCATATCTGACAAATGAACACTAGAGGGCTTCTGCACTGTAACACACATACCCAAATAACCCTGTTTTTTCACTCACAATGTAGTATTTTTCTCCAGAATTACATTGCAATAACAGTTACATCTACAACAACCAATATGCTCCAATAAGAATGCTAATTATTCTCCAGTTTAATAAGTCATGTACAAGTTTCAGCATGTTTTTTGTGCTCACATTCATAAACAAACCTAATTTTCTTGTTTTTCTGGGTTTCTATCTGATCTGCTAAAATTTTACATTTCTTTTCTGTAAACAAAGGCATATTTTCCAGCCTTCTTTTCGCAAGCTTGCAATTGTGAACATAAGGGATTTTAGAAAAGTATGTATTAGTTAACACAACATATCACAGACAGCAAATGCATACATAGATGCAAAACTGAGACAATGAAAAAAGGATCATGGTAAAAAAATTTAACTGCTAGGCATTCAGTGAGTTTCTTCAAAGTAAAAGTATCTACTTACATTGATTACATCCTCTGCACCCATAATTACTCTGATTGACTTTATAAACAGGTAAGCAAATCTGATAAGCAGGAATATGAAGCAGAGCAGGGAGGGCCAGTAAAAGATGACGGTTTCATTGCTGCCTATAAACTAAAAGAGCAACAGATTATAATGTTATGTTAAAGGGAAAAGAAAGTGTATGTTATCTTCTTGGTACTAGGATTTCACAGTACAGGTATAAGTATATTTTCAACAAAATGTCTGTAATGTGGTTTAATGAATATGAATCTTTACTTTACAGGTTCAGATCCCAAAAGTTTAAATACAAGATATTATATACTGTCTAGTCTGAACATTATAGATAATTCAAGTTCCTTAAGTGTCTACTATTTGTAATATATAATGGTTTTTGCTTTGCCGTGTTAAGCTTTTTTAAAAGTAAACATAATTTCAAGCAACTTTGCTTTGTACATGAATGAAAAAATATGCAGGCTTTTCATGGTTTTTAATGGTTTCTGACAGGTCCCAAAACCTATCCCCCTCCTCTCCTGTTGATTTTTTTGACTATTTTGCTGAGCTGGTTCAATACTGTTACTTTGGATTAGCCAGGCCTGGATTTGTGGAGAGGCCTCATAGGCCCAAGCCTAGGGCGGCAGGCTTTTAGGGGGCGGCAGTAGGGTTGCCACCTGTCCGGTTTTGACCCGGACAGCCTGGTATTTTGAAGGGCTGCCCGGGTCAATGTTCCTGCCTGGTTTTCCAAATAAGGAAAACCGGGCGGGATTAGCTTGATTGACGCCGTGATCGGCCATCGCGGCGTCATAGCTCCACCCCTGATGTCACTGGCTCGCCCACCGACATCACGACCCGCCCCCCCTGTCCGGCTACAGCCACAGGGAAAGGTGGCAACCCTAGGCGGCAATCACACCCACAATGGTTCGGAAATTTAAATTTCCTGTGTGCCAAAACTGTGAGTGGACAGTGGACAAAAACAAGCGGGCCTAGGGGCGCATGCTATGTAAATCTGGCCCTGGTATTAGCAGCCATCTGTTCTCAGCTTGCTTCCTCCAAATCCCATGATTCCCTGCACACTTGATTTCAATAAGCAAAGGGACATCACAGTGCAATGCAGTGTGTGTTATGTAGTTCCTGCATGCTGTCTGTAAGCTGTGGAGAAGTTGTTACAATTTTTAACATCAGTGTTTTAGTCCCTCCTTCCCTGCCAGGATTTCAAATGATGCAGCAGAGAAAATATGTCAAACAGCTGGATTTCAACATAGAAAATGGCATTTATTCATACTTCTTGAAGAAACAGGTAACTATGATGGGTATCTTAGGGCTTTCTGTGTCATGTTTATCAAATTTTGGTTTGGAAGCTGGAGTTCCCCTTTAAGTAATCTAGGGTTTCAGCTTCTTGGAGTTCACAGAGATTGAAGCTTCTCCTATACAAGCAAGCGGCTGGCCATACTATGCAGTTTTGAGACACAGGCAACTTTTTCTATTCCTGCAGTGCTGAGTAATTCTATGGCAGTTTGCCTGTCTTATTGGTCAAGAAACTATTGTTAGTTAGTTAGTTGACTAAGAATGTCCCACTCCTTCAATAAATTAATGATTCAAGTTACAGCAAGTTACAGTTTCATATACTTACATCTCCTCCTGGGCACGACACAATGTCTATTGTAGTGATGATAAACCTGCAAACACGACTCATGAAAACAAAATACATGGAAAATCTACTATAAACAGATTTCTTTTTTGTGTGCAAAATGTTTTACCGGTTCAGTGTTTATATCCATCAAAGGGGCAATTCACTTTTTCAATAAAAATGTGCTTACAATTGGCATCTATTTTAGTTTTCAAATGGTATAATCAGGGGTGTCCAACCCGCGGCCCGGAATGGAGATTAATGCGGCCCAGTTTAATTGCCCACAACTTTTGCCCAGCCAGGGAAAAAAAAATCCTAACTGCCGCATCATTAATTGGATGGCTGAGGGAACCTGTCTGTTGCTTCAGTGTCTGAGAGACACAGATGGGCTCTTTAAAGGACCAGTAACATCAAAAAATAAAATTGTTTTAAAATAATAAAAACATAAAACAGTGTTGCCCTGAACTGTAAAACTGCAGTGTTTGCTTCAGAAGCACTGCTATTGTTTATATAAATAAGCTGTTGTGTAGCCATGGGGGCAGCCATTCAAAGGAGAAAAGGCTCAAGTGACACAGCAGATAGCAGATAAGCTCTGTAGAACACATGTTATATGTTATCCATTACTTATCCTGTGCCATATAGCCTTTTTTCAATTTCCACCATTGCTACTTAGCGGCTTGTTTATATGAAGTATAGTAGTGTTTCTGAAGCAAACAGATCAGTTTCAACAGCGCAGGGCAACACTACATGATATTTTCTTTACTTTAAAACACTTTCATTTTTTGGTGTTACTGTTCCTTTAAGTGTTAAGTGCTTAACTCCGCCCTCCTCCCCCTCCCCGCTATTGACTGAAGTTGTAATTTGTGGCCACGCCCCCAAACAAACCAGGATTGGATAATGGCATTTTGTATAAATACTCCCAGAACCCATAGCAGGGTGTCACAGAGACAATTTCATGTATAAATGTATGCACTGTGTAAAAGTATAAAGGTCTTGGGAACCATGCGGTCAGTGTTCATTGCTTTTGCCCAACCTTGCAGGCTGGAAGGGAATGGGCATGATCCCTAGGAGCAAAGGCCCTAGTAAAGTATAGCTATACTCTGTGATAGATCACTCTAGGAGTGATAGACAGGTAGCTAGTTGAGGACAGGAGAAATAGAGGCCGGGTACAAATAACTCAGAAGTAGGGACTAAGTGTACAGACCTAGGGATAGGGTTTCCCCTCAGGTTCCACTTAGGGAAAAGGCTGAAACCTGGTTTGTACCTTTCTACATTTAAAGCTCAACTACTGCTGACGTGACCCCTTGCCTGAAGGGATCCAGCCTAAGTGTGGTGCTGTGAGTTTATGCTCCTTTATGCTGTGTGCTCTGTACTTATGCTCAACAACTGTATCTTTACTCCGATGTGGTGAATGCTCTACTGTTCAATAAATACTATTTTGGTTAAGCATAAAGAATCACTGGCGCCCAACTTATTGTGCACTTGCAGATGGTTACAGTTCTACTATACCCTTCCTCCACCCCACTGTGAGGGCTCATCCCTGAGAAAGGAGAGTTTCATTCGTGGTATAATACCATTTGAATGTAGCTAAAACTGACTCCTGTCACAGCAGTTTACTATAGTGCTACAACAATATTAAATTAAAATATATTTTGTTCAGCTCTCCAGTTTGATCTGGTACCCTGGTTAGGATGCATACAAGGTAAATGCATAACCAATTTAAATTATAATCCTCCCAGAACATTTGGTAGAATAAAAGCCATAAAAGCATGTGTCAACTCCCCAGAAAACACTTTAAGTGATGACAGAGCGAATAATGGGACAAAGAGGAAAGTGCATAACTGTTTCTTTACAATAAGAAGATTTTAGAAGGAAGGGAGGGAAAAAAAGAGCTCCGGTATGCTTAGGGGATGGAAATTAATGAAAAAAAAAAAGTAGCGGGATAACATCATGCCAAATCCTGCCCCAGTTCAAGCACTGCCTATGACTGGTATGGTACTAGGATGGGCAGCTTTCAGGCCATTGCCACAAGATATAGATATGCCACAAGTGGTACCAAGGCAGACTTTATCAGGCAGTGCCTCACAGGGAAGTGATGGTAACCAATTGACTAGCAATTATCAGTTACAGCAGTGATGTCCAACTTCTGTGGTACCAAGGGCCAGAATTTGACTGGCCTACATGGTGGAGGGCCAATAAGGGAAGCCATTGCTTACCACTCCCTGTTTTTAAACAAAACCCACCTTAAGCTACACCCATGTTAATATAAGCACACCAAAAAACATGGTTGGCACTCACTGCAGGGATATCACTCATACAGTATATGAAAAATTTAATCCATTAAAACATACCCTTAAATCCATAGGTTTCTTCCCCCTGTGGATAATATAGCAACCCTCAGCACATGATTAAATACTCAGGATCCCCTAACAAATTCCTAAATTCTAACAAACCCCCAGATCAAACCCTACCAGGCTCACATCCTACAGGTTGCATATGGCAGGCAGAGTATGGCACACAGCTAGCATAGGGCAGACATAGTATGGCACACACAAGGAACATAGGGCAGGCAAAATGTGGTACACAAAGAGAGCATAGGGCAGGCAAAGTATGGCACACACAGGGAGCATGGGGCAGGAAAAGTATGCCACACACAAGGAACATAGGGCAGGCAAATTATTGCACACACAAAGAGCATAGGACAGGCAGAGTATGGCACACACAGGGAGCATAGGACAGGCAAAGTATGGCACACAGGTAGTACAGAGCAGACAGATTATGGCACCCACAAGGAACATAGGGCAGGCAAAGTATGGCACACACAGAGAGCATAGGGCAGGCAGAGTATGGCACACACAAGGAACATAGGACAGGCAAAGTACGGCACAAAGGTAGTACAGAGCAGACAGATTATGGCACACACAAGGAACATAGGGCATGCAAAGAATGGCACACACAGAAGTATAGGGCAGGCAGAGTATGGAACAAACAGGGTGCATAGTGCATACAGAGTATGATACCTACAAGGAGCATAGGGCAGGCAGGTTAAGGTGCACACACACACAGAGCAGGCAGATTATGGAACACAAGTAGTGTAAATCATGTAAGATTATAGCACACACAAGTTGCATAGGGCAGGCCAAGTATGGCATACACAAGGAGCATAGGGCAGGCAGAGGATGGCACACAGGTAGGTAGCATAAGACAGCAGAGTATGGCATATAGGTAGCATAGGGCAGGCGAAGTATGGCACACACAAGCTGCATAGGGCAGGCAGAGTATGGCATACAGGTTGCATAGGGCAGACACAGGGAGATTAGGGCAGGCAGAGTATTAAAGCTTCAGTATATTTTGGGGATATCAAATACTACAACACACAAATACAGGCTATCAATCTTACCAAGTGAGAGTGTACAGAAATCCAGTAACAGACCCAACTAATTTATTTTCAGTGGTAAGACAGGCAAAAATAGGATAAAAAGACAGTCCAACTTCAATGGCTCCAATAAAAAGACCAAGGGCTGAAAAATACAATATTATGAATATATGTTATTCATTCCAAGTTTGAATGATTGCTATTCAAAAGTCACTTTTACACATTACTGATCCACTGAGTATTAGAAAATACTCTAAGCAACAAGGATGTGGAAGTGATTTTTGTACATTTGTCATGTATAGTATAGTTACCACCTGTGCAGTATTAGGTGGTAATTCACCAGCTAGGGCCAGCACCAGTATCAGCAATGTACTTATATAATTTATTCTCCTCACCTTACATTCTTGACAATTAAGGTGTGTCCAATTGTCAGCCCCAGCCTCCTGCTTACTTTCCAGGCCCTCTTTGCCTGACAGGAATGCCACTCCTTATTGCAGACTTTCAGCAGAGAGCTCATCCTTACATTTCAGGTACTTTAGGCCAGTGATTTTCAACCTTGTGCCTCCAGCTGTTAAGGAATTACAAGTCCCACAATGCAATTAAGGAGTCTGACAGCCACAGTCAGGCAAATGCATTGTGGGACTTGTAGTTTCTTAACAGCTGGAGGCACAAGGTTGAAAATCACTGCTTTAGGCTCTATTTAGCCTATACCTTTGGGTCCCTAACTGGGTGAGTACCACCTAGACACCGGTTCCTCAATTTTTCTTTGTTGGAGCCTCAGCTTCTCATCTCTCTACCCTATCACTATTTCTCACCACCTACAGTGAGCTCCAACCAACTCTAACTTCCCATTATCTCACTGATTCACTCCTACCAGTTACCTTTGTGAGGTAGCTTACCACAGGCTCCCTGGCTTCATGCACTATCCCTTCTCTCTAAATGAGTAATTACAATAGAAACCTTGGCAAAACTTTGAACTTATTTTAAGCCACTGTTACTCAAGATCAATTGAGGGATTGAAAAGAGAAATAAGAAACCGGAAAGAAAAACGGTGTAATACCTTTTGCCCAAGTAGGCAATCCGATGGGAAGATATTCCTCTGAAAATAGGGATATGATTTTGTTAGCTATTGCTCCAAATGCAAAACCAAAGGTCCACCTGTTGCTGAAATTTCCAATAAGATCTAAGGGACTGTCAAAATGGTATATGAATTATAGGAAATGTAAATGTACATTCAATACAATAAGTCTAAAATGTAAATAGATTACAATCTACAAACAATAGCCTATACCAGGGTTTACATTACATTACATCATGCAGATTATTGAAACCTCTGATTTCTATGGGTAATTCTTCAGTGCAAATTAGCAACTGTGTGAGTATGTGTCATTCAGTTATAGAAAACTTAAAATATTTCACCTGATGCTAGAAGCCCTGTGATAAAATTTCAAGGTTTATGGTGTAGGCCAGTAAGCCATCCCCAACCAGTGACTCGTGAGCAACATGTTACTCACCAACCCTTTGGATGTTGCTCTCAAAGCAGGTGAGTATTTTTGAATTTTTGACTTGGAGATAGGGTTGCCACCTGGCCGGTATTTTACTGGCCTGGCCGGTATTTTTGATGGTTGATCCCAATGTTATTAATAGGAAAAAAAGATAAATATATAGGAAGGCCGGTATTTTTTTAAAGAAAAGGTGGCAACCCTACTTGGAGATAAGTTTTGGTTGCATAAAACCCAGCTGAAAAACCAGAGACTTTTTCATTTGTGTTGCTCCATGACTCTTTTAAGGTGGCTCACATGTGAAAAAGGTTGGGGACCCCTGGTATAGGTGCTGATTCTTGGCCTGTGTTTCTCTCTAGGCCAAAGAATCAGCCCTGTGTTAACCTAAGATTCTCAGCACATTTCACACTTGCGCTATTTGATAATGACTACTCTATCAGCTTATCAGTGCAATTTTACATTTTTTTTTACAATGTGACATAAATCTAACATTTATAGAGATACTGACACAGAAGTGTATCTATTTTTGTTGACAGCTTCTTGAAAATAAAATAACTTCACCACAGATGGCTTATTGACCTTTAATAGCAAGCTAGCGAACATAATCCCAGTTTAAAATATCATAATCAAATCAGCTTTCTTCCAAAGTACCATTCCGAATGAGAGGACGTTTGAGAAAATCAGAAGGAATGGTCTGGCTAAATAATCTTGTGCCTTGTTCCTTTTTATTTTTCATTTGACAGTAAATGTGTCAACCACTGACAACTTATATATATAAAAAAAAAAGAAAATTAATAATGATATAAACAGCAATGTTTCTGGGACTACTGTTGCTTGAGGCACCTTGCCTCATGGCATGAGTATCCATAGAATCAAAAAAGAAAGTCCAGCAGTTGCTTATATTATATTAATATGCAGCACAGTAATCACACTAATGAAAAGTTCTTTACACGATTAGACTGCAGAATTCTGTTATTTTTCTTATATATTTCTTCTATATAAATCGTATTACAGCAATACAGGATTTATGATCTTGTTTGCAAATGAAGCCACTTTCTGTAAACAAAATATTTTTTTTTTAAAGGAGAAGGAAAGTCAGACTGACTGGGGGGTATATTTTGTTAGGTGTTCCCCTGTAATCATGATTACTAACCTTAGACCCAGAGCAGGTGCTCCCATTTACTGAAAACATACAGTGTCACTGGAATTATCCTAGTGAGCAACATACCACCACCTTCTCGACTCCCAGGCATCCCTTGTGGCTACTATGTGCTCTGCACAGTCTATTGTGGGAGAAAATGTCACTGTATAGACAGCTCTACCACAGTACCCAACTATATATTATATACATTTTAACATAACACATGTGTAGAATATATGTATTAGAGAATGAACACACACAGCTATGGTATGTGTTAAAATTCATTATGTCATCTAAAGTCAAGCAGGTCTCACAAGTATCCCTTAATTTTAACACCAATAAAGCGCAATAACATTAATTATAAATCTTACATGACAATTCCAAATCTTCCAGCGAGCAAGTATAATTTGTTGTCTAGTTTTGACTTGTTAACACGCCTCTCAAGATAAGATAGTGTCAAAATGATAAGAATCTGTAAAAAAAAAATAAGTATATATATTTGATCAAGCAATTAAATATGTATGGCAACAGTTTTAGTGTATTATTGTTTTAATCGCATATATAATTCACAGATTTTTTTGGCCCATTTACAAGGCAAGCACAAAATGCTAAAATGTTTGCAAAAGTGATGCTGTTCATAAAAGTTCAATGTTTCCAGAAGAATGTCACCGATCGTACCTCAAAGAGGATATGGAGAAAAAAACAAGAAAAACATATAGGGGTCCGTTTACTAAAGTGCGGTAAATGTGAACTTA
>CM044431.1:115571629-115584257 GCA_024363595.1 Xenopus borealis | reverse complement strand
TTTTTCGCAAGTTCGCGAATATGTTCGCGAACATTTTTGCCGCGGTTCGCGCCATCCCTATTCTGAAAGCTAGCTGTGGTTATCATCCTAGTTAGCCTAGAATTATATATTTACACCACTAGTGTTAGGCTTTGTGTAATGATTTAGCAATGATGCTAAATCTATGTTGTTACTGTAGACTAAAGTTACTGGTAATATTAGTACAAACTTTTTTTTAAAGGAAACATGAAGCTGTCTGTATGTAAAGGGATTCTGTTTTTATTTCTAAATTACACTGTTTACACTGCAAATAATTCAGTCTACCATATAAAATACGTGGGGCAGATTCACTAAAAGACGAAGTGGCTAACATTAGCGACAATTTGGCAGTGTTGCAGGGACATTGCTAATTCACTAACCGGTGCAGGCGCCAATTTGCTAGCGAAAGAGACTGCCGCTAGTGTTCGTTCGCACTCTATCGCCAGGTGACTTTTCACTCTGGCGAACGATCAATACACTGCATATTCACTAAAGTGTGTATTTTTCTATAATATTGGTGTGTAGGCAGCCATCTCAGGTCCTTTTGCCTGGTCATGTGCTTTCAGAAAGAACCAGTGCTGCAATACGTGACTGCTGTCTAACAGGCTATAATTTCTCCTTCTATATGTAATTGAAGGTGTCACAGTAGGACTTGGATTTTTACTATTGAGTTCTGTTCTTAGATCTACCAGAGAGCTGTTATCTTGTGTTAGGGAGCTTCTCTCTGGTTACCTTCCCATTATTCTGTTGTTAGACTGCTTGGGCGGGGGGGTTAGATCACTCAAATTTGCAGTACAGCAGTAAAGAGTGACTGAAGTTTATCAGAGTACAAGTCACATGACTTGGGGCACCTGGGACAATATGTCTAGCCCCATTTCAGATTTCGAAATTAAATATAAAAAAATTAGTTTGTTTTTTTGAAAAACAGATTTCAGTGCAGAATTTTGCTGGAGCAGTTAATTCATGCATTTTGAAAAAAAAAAAGTTTTGAAAAAAACATGTTTTCCCATGACAGTATTGTTGCCCTCTGTACCATCTGTTCTTGCTAGAATGTGCTGGGAGTTAATATGCATCACCAATTACAGAGCAGGCTAGAAAGCACTGAATGTTTAGTTTAACAGAGGTGACATTATCTAATGTATCAAGTACGTGGGAACTAGTAGATGGTGATTAGTAATAATAGGTGCATAATTATTGGCCTAAGAAAAATAAACACAACAAATACAGCAAATGATCCATAAATAAATAGTGTGGAATGAAAACAGAATCTTAAAAGAAACTGTACCTATTGTTTAAAAAATGAAGCGTTTTTTTTTTATTTGTCTGGCTATTCTTTGCTTTCATTATGTTAGCCCCACCCTGCTGGGAAATTCGGCATATTATAACCACCAGGGGCTGGGTTGGGTTTACACAAAAGCATACACTGAAAGCTGAGCTGAAACCTCTATAGCACTCCTTTGCACTTTATTTGCTTGGCTCAGCCTTCAAACCCTGAACCAAGCAGTATCTGTACATGCAATTAACTCCAGCTTTTCCATTTTGCTGTTCATTCTCATGCAGACAGTGGAGATCAGGTGCTATAGATGATGACGTTGTGTGGGGGCGGGGATTGAGTGTAATAGGTTGCTATATTTTGGTCTGCCATTTACATTGGAGAGTGAAGGTGGTCATACAAAGGGAGATCCACTTGTTTGGCATTGTTGCCAAACTAGCGGATATGCCCACTCCCCAATATGCCCACACTGAAGTGGGCGATATCGGGCTGATCAGAATCCAGGCCAAACAGGCAGTCGGATTGCGGGACTGCATCAACGAGAAGATGCGGCCTTGATACAACAGGTTTTTTTAACCTGTCTGATTGGCATTTGGCCAACTTTCGGCCAGATATTGATCGGGGACGCCCATCGGATGGCCCCACACATGGGCCAATAAGCTGCCGTCTCGGCCTGTCGGCAGCTTTTATCAGCCCGTGTATGGGGGCCTTTAGATCTATAGTTACTGTTGGACATATCTCTTTTTAAATATAGGATCTTTTTAATATGTATTTCCCTCACTTCTCCCCGTGATATCATTCTAATCCTGCAGTCCGTTTCCACTAGCTTGCCCATAATGCCCTAACTTGCCCTAACTTACCCACCCTGTTTGAAAGGGCCAGGAGTTGGGTGTGGAGGTTTGCATTGGGCCCCTCCAAAGATTTTTTTTTGCGTGGGCTCCAGCAAATTCAAGGTACACTACTGGGAGCGTTTTTTAAATGACAGGAAAGGCAGCCAGTGTTCCATTTAGAAATGTGATGTATATGTGGGTACAGGCAGGCCCGGATTTGTGGAGAGGCCACCTAGGCTCGGGCCTAGGGTGGCAGGATTTTAGGGAGCGGCATGCTGCCCAACCACACCCACATTGTGTTAAAAATTAAAATTTCCTGTGTGCCAATTCCCATTGCTCTGTCCCCATGATGAAAATTTGAACATATAAAAGGGAGGGGAAAGGAGCGACAAATGACAGCGGGCCTAGGGGCGCCTGCTATGTAAATCCGGCCCTGGGTACAGGTCCCACAACAATTGCAATTGACTAATGCCTGTATATATATATATATATATATATATAATCTTCACATCACATTGCAGCAACGTTTCGGACACTATGTGCCCTTTCTCAAGCAAATAATGCATCTCCACCTACAGACAGGCATCACATATTTATAGGCCATATACAGGAAATTACTTCATAGTATGTATTCAAAGTGGTATTAACCCATTCACCATGTTAACATCACAAATATAGAAATAAGTCATAATCTCGATTCAAACCTAATGGATATAAGGATTTGAGTTTGTTAATCCACCAGACTTCTCTCTTTTTGAGTTTCAATTCCCTATCTCCTTCTCTTTTCATTGGAGGAACAGTTTCTAGAACCATAAATTTAAGCTGATCTGCAGTATGTCCCTTATCTAGGAAGTGTTTTGAAACTGGTAACGCTATATTGCCCAAATTGATACTTGAGCGGTGTTGCGAGATACGTGACTTCACCATCTGTGTGGTCTCACCTATATAGATGAGACCACACGGACATGTCAGCACATAAATCGCAAATTTGGATAAACACGTATAATAGCCCCTTAATTGTATACATTGTCCGACAAATGGTTTAGATCTAGTTACAACTTTTTGTTTTTAAATATAAGGTTTTTAACCACATTGTATGTGTTTTAAATAGACGTTTTGCTACGGTGTTTGGATGTAGGCCATGTATGTCATACCTTTAAGCTAGCAATGAATAATCTTTATCTAGCCATTACGTTTTAACGATGTGGGTATGATGTCAGCTACTGCTGTACTTAAAGGAAAACTATACCCCCAAAATGAATACTTGAGCAACAGATAGTAAATATCAAAGTAAGTGACATATTAAAGAATCTTACCAAACTGGAATATATATTTCAGTAAATATTGCTCTTTTACAGCTCTTGCCTTGAACCACCATTTCGTGATGGTCTGTGTGCTGCCTCAGAGATCACCTGACCAGAAATATTTCAACTCTAACTGTAACAGGAAGAAGTGTGGAAGCAAAAGACACAACTCTGTCTGTTAATTGGCTCGTGTGACCTAACTTTATAGTTTGTTTGGCATGTTTGTGTGCACCGTTGGATCCTAGGATCCCAGGAGGCTGTCCTTATTTTTTAAAATGGCTATTTTCTATTTATGATTACCCAATGGCACCTGCTACTACAAAGGTGTATTATTATGAAAATTGTTTATTAACATGAAGCATGGTTTTACATATAAGTTGTTTTAGGCAATATCTTTCTATACAGACCTACGTTGTTTGGGGGGTATAGTTTTCCTTTAAGGCAGTTTTTTCAAACCACTAAACACTTTGAGAAAAGCCTTGGAGGAGGCTGAAACGTCAGTCATTTTCGCTAATAAACATTTTTTATTTTTATCATAAGACCTGAGAGTGTGGATCTCTTTGCTGTTGTTTCGTATGAATAATTTTGGAGCTGCACCCAGGCATACTTAATTACTTATTCGTGAGTGTTGACTTTTGCTCTGGTTGGAATTATATATATATATGCAAAACAGTACTTTATTTGTTTAGTAGCCACTGAGTGACACTGCCTACAGTTAGTTTGTTATCCACAAAACCCCAATCCAAGGTGCTGACAACATACTACCATTTCATTAAGGGGCAGATTTACAATTGGTCAAATTTCGAATAAAAAAAAAAATTCAAAATTCGACCATGTGGAGTATAATCCTTCGAATTCGAATATCGAATTCGATGGATTTTATCGCAATTCGATTGATCGAATAGAAAAAATTTGATGGATCGAATAATCGTTCAAATCGATCGAAATTATTTTATCGATCAATCGAAGTTTTTTTATTAGATCAAATATAATGGTCCCCAATTCGGCAGCTTGGATCTGGTGAACTAGGTGGTCGAATAGGGGAAGTACTTCGATCATTGAATAATCGAATATTCAAATTAAATTTTAAACGATTATTCGAATTCAAATATTCAATGGTCGAATTTGCCTTATTTGCATATTTGAAGATTTGAATTCAAATTTTATGCAAATTTGATCGAAATTCGAATTCTTCGCACAAATTTTGTAGATCTGCCTCTTAGTGTATAACTCCCATTTATATTTTTTACTGTAAAAATATATAACCTTACATTTATCAACATTAAACCTCAATTGACAATTTGCTTTCCAGTTCTCAAATTACTGGAGAGAAAGAACACACATTATGGTCAATAATAAACACATTAAAAGGAATATAATTACATCTACTGCCACCCCAGAGTCTCACAACATACAAACATAGAGACAGTACCCACAATACCTACATTTTGGTCAATAATAAAAACATGAAAAAGAAAAGAATCACATCCACTGCCACCCCATTGTCTCCGTCTCTTTTCAACTCCTCATTAGCCTAGGAAGATCTATTATGACCATGCTGGCAAAAACTCACAGTATTGTGATTTGTTAGGTATTCAAGTATCTATTTCTTATTACCCCCTCCAAAAACGTTATTATTACTGACGTCAAAGTAACAGGGTTATAGTTCTAGTTTTTAGGCTGAGAACAGGATACCTTTTTAAATAATGGCATCACTTGAACTGTTCCTGGAAAATTAAATAAGTTGTTTGTCAGTCAGAGCGATAAGCTCTTTTAGTGCCCTGAATATCAACTTGTCATTCCCCAGTGACGTTTCTGAGCATCATTATGCATCTCCAATAATTTTATGACTGTGAGGAGGGGGAAGAAGCTGAAAAGATGCTGCAAAAACTAGCTTGAACCCAAAAAGTCTCTTGTTAAAGCTATACTGACACATTCATATAAAAATCATGTTAAGTTGAGTGAGTTTGTCTGGTGCTGCATGCTAAATATTTTCCTCTAAAAGCTCCCCCAAAGCCGCCCCAGCCCTGCGAACCTTTGTTAAGCTGACCCTCCAACTCTGCTAATAGATCTTCTGTGTTATTTCAGTGACGCTGGGCTGAGGGCGGCACAATACTTCCATAGACTAATTAAAAACAGGACTTCATCCTAAGGAAGAAATGCCCTGCCCCCAGCCCACGAAGGCTGTGTGTATTAGTTTGCATTTCTTTCTGGTGATCCATGCTTGTCAAGAATTACATATATATATATATATATATATATATATATATATATATATATACTTCCATACATACATAAGTCTTTAGGTTCATTTTCAGAGACACATTTGCCAATTCGGGGTGATTAGTCACCTGGTGACAAATCTCCTCTTCTTCAGGGCGACTAATCTCCCCGAACTGCCTCCCCTCCTTTCCCACCAGCTAAAATGAAAATCACTGGCAGGAAGGCAGGGGATGCAGTTTGGGGAGACTAGTCGCCCCGAAGAATAGGAGATTTGTTGGTGGGCGACTAATCTCCCAGAATTGCAGTGTGTGTCTGCCCTAAGACTCCAAATGGGTTTACTAAATGTTGGGTCAGTCTCAAACCATATGTGAATTCAGTGGTCATTTTGCATTATGATACTCACAGAGGGAACTAATGAGCAATGCAGAAACAAATCCATATCTACATATTTCGTGCAGGTTGAATTTCCAATTTCATCTCTAAAATAAAGTGAAAAACAGTGTGTTGAAAATTATACACAAGGTTACATAGTCACATTTAGGTTTTTTTAAGTTGAAAAACAATAACAATAGTCCAACAAATACTGCCTTCCAAATGATCCCCAGGGAATATATACTATGCACATGCATATTCAGACTTATCAATACATGATTTACCAATACAATTGTACCTCACTGGTAAAAGTTTCTTTGTCAGCTTATGCATGAATGGCATCACTTCCAAGCACATGTTTTCAATAATAACAGGGGTGTGCCATTTACTAGGTGTAAATCAGCTATAGGTGCAAAACACTAAACAAAACTAAAGGTCAAATTATAGGGGTTCCCATATGTTGCCAAACGAGCGGATCTCTCCCCGATATGCCCATCTTGAGGTGGGCGATATCAGGTAATCAGATTGTGGGCCTAAGGCTTTTAGTCCTGTCCGATTGACATATGGCCGACTTTCGGCAGATATCGATCATTTAAGCCCGTCGGAGGGCCCCACACATGGCCCGATAAGCTGCCGACTCAGTCTGTGAGCAGCTTTTGTCGGCCCATGTATGGTCACCTTTACTGTGGGCTTAATTATCTCTTATCTTGGCAAATGCTGAGACCATTTTAAAAAGGAAGGTATACCACCACCAGCAGTCACATCTTTTCATATACTATGAGCAAAAAAATGGAGTCCTAAGGGGCATAACACACTTAGGACTTCACTCACTCATGGCAGGCACTGCAGCATTCTTTACCATACAGTGAAATCTGCTTTAAATAGAGGAAATTGCATCTGCTGTTGCACTTAGCCCTCTAATGTACACTTGGTCAGCACATTCAAGACCAGTAATGGCCCAACTGAAAGGAAAGATTGACATGTTACATGTGTTCTATGGGAGTTGCAACTGGCCCAGCCCAAGTTGTGTAAGAAAGGTACCAGAGAGTAGAACATCCACAAAATACTATTACTAGGGATGCACCGAATCCAGGATTCGGTTCGGTATTTGGCCATTATTCGGCCATTTTCAGCAGGATTCGGATTCACGTGACTTTTCGTCACAAAACAAGGAAGTAAAAAAATGTTTTGCCGCGCACTTTGTGCTCGGCTCTCTTTTGCCCTCCCCCTCGCTAATTTGCATATACAAATTAAGGTTTGGTATTCGGCCGAATCTTTCATAACGGATTCGGGGGTTTGTCAGAATCCAAAATAGTGGATTCCGTGCATCCCTCTATTACTTTGATTTTGTTTAATCTAGAGATATGGTTTATTGTGAAACATGACCCACACATTTACATACTTATCATTGGCAATTTCTTTAAAGAATTCTGATGCATTGTACCTGTTTTCACTTATCCAGCAGAATCCAAGATTTGCAGAAGATATATAAGTTATCCTCATAGATTGTAAGCTCTTTGGGGCGTATTGGCATTCCAGGCGCTTACATTTAATTTTCATTTGATCAGTTTATATGAACAGTACTCCAGTATACAGTATATATCACATGGGAACAAGAAGATTTCCTATTACTTATATAACACTTTGGAATCTTTTATTTAGAGTCTGGGACTAGAGGAGTTAAAATTCCTGCCTCTTGCTCTTCCTAAGATCAGGTTTCATCAAAAAGGAGGTGGGAAGCCCACAGCCACTCCATTATTTGGAGAGGCATTTGTTATATTCACTCTGCAAATATGTAAAGTGAATACTATCACATTGTACATATAAAAATATGTGCATAGATTGTAAGCTCTTTTAGGGCAGGGACCTCTTTCCAAGGGTGTGTTCATATTTCAAGCACTTACATTTAATTTTCATTAGTTGACTATAAAGAAACAGTACTCTGCTTTTTATTTATGCGTAAAATACAATAAAGCACACAGTATTCATATCACATGGGAACAAGAAGTTATTTTATTCAGGGGAAAGTTTGTGGCCTCTGGAGTGTTGGTTTTTCGAGAGTTCCAGGTAACTGGATGATGGATAAGAAATGTGATACATGATTGGTCAATTTAATCATTAATTATATAATGAATATTTAAAAGATCTTTTCAATAGATATCTAAGCAGTGAGTATAAAACTAGCTGTAGTAGCTATTGTGTCACAGGAAATTAGTAGTTAGGGATTACACACGGTCAGGGCTGGATTACACACAGTCAGGGCTGCCATTAGTATAGGGTGGGGCTATTAGGTATAGGGTGCCCTGCTGTGTAGAAGTTCTCTGTGGGTGTGATTATGGAGGCCCAAAATACTTTTTTATTTGTGGGCCTTGGTCACTATAGTTACTCCTCTGCATAACAAAATTTGCCCTTTCAGTACATGCCTCACGTGCTGATAATATAAATGTTTTAGAGTAAGGTAGCCAGTATGGCACCCAGTAGTTCTATATAATTCCTATTTTAGCATACAGTTTTTTTAAAGCACATTTTGTACCACTGTTCACGGCATTCTAACTGATGTAGGCATTGGAATTTGACTTTAATATTGTTTTATTGTTTTTTGGCAAAAATAAGAAAAATGGAAGTTACAACTTATACAAATACATATGGAGAAAAAAAAAGAGTAAGTGCAGGCACTGAGTTCGCTGAGCTTTCTGCCAAAAGACTTTGGCAAAGACAAAAGAAACATATCGTTTTCTGGCTTTCATGCAGAAAGAAGCCGGGAGCTGTCAAAATTTGAACTGCCCCGTGAAAAAAGGGATAGTAGCAAGGTTTGCCTTACAGGCAGAAACAGAAGAAAAATAAATGCCCTATTTGTCCATTTTTGTATGGGTCGAAAGAAATGTTAACTTAAGTGAATTCCATGTGCACAATTATTAATATATATAATATTTATAATTTTAATTGAATGGCATAAAACATAGTACATTCACAAAGTACATTCTTTACCTAGAGTACTTCTTGTATAATACAGTATATCCCTGTCCTTAAGGGGTTGTTCATAGTGATGTGCCAATCTGAGGTGTTTTGCTTCACCGAAATTTCGTGAATTTCTGGTAGTAATTCGCGAAACAGCGATCAAATGAAAAATTTGCAAAACGCCAGCACAAAATTTCTCTGCCGTTTCGCGAATTTATTCGCCTGTGCCAAATAGCGGAAATTTGCCGCAAATTCGCCCATAACTAATTGTTCACCTTCCAACACCTTTTCCACCGTTTCAGACAGTTCACCTTTTCCAATTACTTTCTGTTTTCTACGAGTGACTGCTTTTGTAATATTAAAAAAAAGTGTAAAGTGTCATTTTTTTTACCTTCTAAAGCAGCTCTGGAGGGGGGGGGGTCGCCAACCCTGTAAATTGTTCTAAATTGATATATTTAATTGATACATTTCTTCTGTTTGTCCCAACTGAACAGAATCTCTGAGTTTCATTACAGGCATCTGTTAGACTTCATAAAATTGTTACTAATACTCCAAAGCTGCTGCTGAAAAATGTATCCACTAAATGTTGCAAAATTGTAACAATTCGGATTATACACCTAAATTACTGAGCTCACAAACTCAAACACTAGAGACAGGAATATTAAACTTTAAAACTGAAAACTACTGAACTGAAAAAAGTGTTGGAAGGTGAACAACCCACAAGTACTGATGATTGACTATACGCAGGGGTGTTCCATGGGCTGCTGCGCCCCCCCCTCCCACTCCGCGCTTCTAATTTTTATCGTCGGAGTGTGTGGAGGAGGGGATGCATCGCTACTGCAGCAATTGCGCTCGCTGCACTATAAGAGCCGAATTTCTATTTTAAAAAACTGAAATTCTGCTCAAAGTTACCAGAGGTGGCTTTTTGCCGCCCCTGGTAACTGGCCACTCCATGCCGCCTGAGGCAAGATTCTCACCTTGCTTCATGGACGGAGCAGCCCTGACTATACTTTATACCTTGCTTTTACTCCTTAAAAAATTTACATATTTGAACCCAAACATATATTTCCCCAAATGAATGGGCTACAACAAACAATTTGCCTGATTACCAATTAAATCCAAATGCTAATTTGCATGTTAATTTGTGAAAAATTTACCCCAAGAATTGCATTACCACTTTTATTTGCTCTTTGCTTTATAATTAAATAAGGGTTTGCAATATGCAGTGGTGCAACAGGAGCTTGCTCCTCCTTGCCCTAAACACAACCCCCTTCCTCAAGCGTGTCAAATTAAAAGAAGAAGAAAGCAGGGAGGAGGGGGATTTGAATGCTATAGAGAAAACAAACCCTGCATTTCAGGCCCCCTGTGGGGTCTGCTTCCTCTAAAGGTACATTAGTCTAAATCCTGAAAAAAAGTTCTGGAGTTCAGTGATTCAGCTTAACTTTTGTATGATTTGCTTTTTGCTTTGTGTTATTAAGGAACATAGTAGTAATGCTGTGTAAAAGGAAATACTCTGAAAAAAACTGTATAAAAAGCTGTGTAAAATAAATGGGTTATGTGTTTTATTTTATGCTATATTTGCCACCATTATTCTACATTGCTTCTGTCGGAGGTCACTAGGAAGATGTACAGTATTTTACATGCAGAAAAAGGTAATTGTAGGCATGTACAAAAAGGGTATGATGCCCCTAGCCTATGGGCAATTTGCCAATAAAATACTTCTCAGTCATTCTAGCCCACTAATTGCTTCAAATGTTTGCTGCCTGTAGTTCAGGCTAGTTTAATGGAGTACAATAAGTTTCTGCACACCATGTTTGTTGAAGCATAAACATTAATTAAATGTGAGTTTCTGGTGCTACTTATATGGAACACATACTTATGCCAAGCTCATTCTTGCCACTAAATAAGTAAAGTACAAAGCAACAAGTTTACTATAAATGACTAAATGGTATTTCTACATAATTTCAGTTATATAAATACTGGTACTCACTCGTCGAATGACATGATGTAGCAGATTGGTGTAGCTGGAGCTAAAAATGCAAATTCCGGGTGGATGAGTCAGCTATGAAAAGAAACAAAGCAAATTTCTTTGCACTATTCAATCTTTACATCTGTTCAGAATGATCAAAATACAAATGGTTCCATTCATTCATTATTTTCCATTTCTTTCTGCTCACTTTCTGATGCTCAGTTTGCGAATGCTGCAGGACTACTGTCTTCAGTTCTGGAGAGATGTGAAATAGAAAGCACCAAATGTTTTCCAATGTTTCTGTCACGTGCTTCCTCTCTGAGAGCTCTACCTACTCTAAGATCTTCTACCTAATTAAGCTTAAGGGTAGGGACAGACAGGGAGATTCTGGGAGATTCTGTCGCCTGGCGTTTTTAGCAGGCGACAATCTCCCCGAATTTCCTTCTCCCTGTCTGCCGCTAGTAAAAGGGACAAAGCGCCAGCGCCTGTGCACACACTGCGCGGGTATCTTCGGGCGATTCCGGAAATCACCGCGCAGCGTGTGCACAGGCGCTGGCGCTTTGTCACTATATATATTTGTCATATATATATATATAATATCCTGTAAATCATATCCTTCCAAAAGTGCTTAGTGATGCCATTATCAGAGCTTAGTGATGTAATTTCTGTCACATGACTCTCTAAAACATGTATATTATAATAAAGTTCCCCCTGTTGCAAAAAATTTGGATGTTAGAGGTTATCCTGACCTCTCTTGCCTCATGTTTATGTAAGGTCATGGAACTGCTCAGTAGTTTATATTATCTTTATAT
The DNA here is from genome assembly GCA_024363595.1 of Xenopus borealis. NCBI lineage: Eukaryota > Metazoa > Chordata > Amphibia > Anura > Pipidae > Xenopus > Xenopus borealis. Next base: position 115,572,498 of record CM044431.1, on the reverse strand, counting down.
TTTACAATCATCATATATCACATATCCTCATATGTGAAGGCTATTGCAGTAGCTGTGGCATTATGGCATACTGGCAGGGTCAGACTGGGCCTGCAGGATCCCAGAAAAAACCTGGTGGGCCCCCCAGCCCTTGTGGGCCCCACTAGCCCAGTCATTATATTGCACGTCCAACCTCCCTCCCTTTGTTGCTGCAAACAGGAAAAAGTGTGGGGAAGTGGGGGGAGGTTGCAGCTGCAGAAGGGGAGAGGTCCTGGCCAACGCATCTTTGCAACAGCCCTGGTGTGTCCCGGCCCCCCCAGCCCCACCCTGTGTACAGGAAATTAATTTACTGAGTCTACACATTGCAGTTTTTTTAAGGACAGTGATGTCTTGTCTATAAAATAATTCTAACATTAATACACAGGAGAGCAAGTTTATGGTGCACTTATTTTTAACTTTATGGTGCACAACTTTGTAATGTTGGGCATGTATGCGGCATCATTTCATGTACGGTTAGCTAAAATGTTGTGCATAGCTAGGGCATTGCGTTCAGTCTATCAATGCAATGTGGGGCATAACAGGATTGTATTCCTCTCACAGGTAAAGGGACATTGGCTTATATTAAAGGGTGACAACTAAACAGTAATGTGGTGCACAAGAGTTAAGGAACTCTTTAGTGTATGAAGCATCTTGTCCACATATCACGTAACAACAAATGCACAACTTCAGTAGATACATTTCACAATGAAATACAGAATAACCAAAAAGGAACAGTTAACGAAAAATCCAGAAGCACACCAATCTTGACTTGTGAAATCTGTGATTTACAGTATTAAGCCCATGTATATCCAAACAATGGCAATGTTTCGGACCCCACTGGGCCCTTTATC
>CM044431.1:115523931-115541176 GCA_024363595.1 Xenopus borealis | reverse complement strand
TGCAAGGTGGGTGAGAGACTGAGTGAGTGACCCCTGACAGCCACACCTAAAGTCATGTGCAGTTGGAAGTACCGTGACAGCATGGCTTGATCCAGCTTTTATTAATCAGGCTACAGGTGCTCTGTGGTAACAATTAGTCTGTTTATATAACCCTCTGCTCTGTACTCACTGCATGTTATAGGTCAAGCAAGCATGCTTGCTCCTAGGTGCTCTGAATATTGCTTTGCTTGCTGTTTGAAACCTGCTCCTGTCCCTTGTGTGAATTCCTGTTTGTGACCCCGGCTTGTTCCTGACCTAGAGTTTGCCCCACAATTCTGCTCCTGTTATCCAGTTTTGACCAGGCCTGACTGACTATGTCCAGTTCCTTCCTTACTGGCTCCTTCCCAGAGTATACTTTGACTTGCTTGCCCCTGTGGGAGTGTTGGATTCTCCTGTGGGAAGTCCTGGTGGCCCCAAGTAGCTAAGGGCCAGGCCCAAAGACAAAGTTGGCTGTTAAACACAGAAAAGCACTCCTTCACAGGAATTCAGTCAATCTCCTGGGGGTTGGATTTGCCACACGTGACAAAATAGATAAATAGAAATGTATTCATATAAATCTTTTGATTTGAACCTGAGAGTCAGTATTATGTCCCCCACAGGACACCTGGATGGACCTTCATAAACTTCAGAGTTATTTCAGCTCAAAATGAACAGTTAACAGAGAAAGATGATAACCACAAAAGGGGATTATGAATTATATTGTAAAATGAGATAACTAAATTAAATAAAATATAACAACAAAAATTAAACATTTAAAAATCAACATCTCCTAGAAGCATGATCTATGGGCATGGAGAGATAGTTGTGTAAATTAATTTAGAAAGCAGTAAGTCTACTTTGGCTGACTAGGCAGGTCCACCATGTGTGCCTCATGTAATTTCTGAACAAAGAGGAAAGGTGGCTGGGTATATTCTGCATAGGATCTCTAATACATAATGTGCTCTGTGGAATAATTTAATCAACGTTTTAATAATCAAAATGTTGCAGCTTCATTATTACTGTTTAAAAGTTAGTATACATAAAATAGTAATTTTCACATGTTGGTGGCCAATTGATAGTCTTGCCACATATTCAAGGGATGGGTTCTATCAAAAAACCATTAGGTCATGCGAGGAAGTTCCTGGAGCCCTTAATGAGACTGGGGGTCAAAAGATTCCTCGTACTGCAAAATTATTATCTTTATTTCTATGTATACAGGTATGGGACCTATTATCCAGAATGCTCAGGACCTGGGGTTTGTTTGATAATGGATCTTTCCGTAATTTGGTCCTTTATACCTTAAATCTACTAGATAGGCTGGTTTAGCTTCCAATAAGGATTAATTATATCTTAGTTTGGATCAAATACAAGTTACTGTTTTATTATTACAGAGAAAAAGGAAATCTTTTTAAAAATTTGGATCGTGCCCAGGCCGAAATCACACTCGGCAATTCAAGACAGGATTCATAATTTCTAAGATACCATGACATCCATATTCTATTTTCTGAATATTTCTTCAGATTCTCTTATTGCTACAGTCAGTGAATGTAGCAACCAGCCACTGAATTGAATTGTTTGCTGGAACATGAATAGAAAACCCCCTGAACAAACATAATAATAATGAAATATCAACTTTTACTGATGCACTCTGGATTAAATATCAGAAATGATGTGTTTATTATTCGGTTTTGCAACATCACTTAGGGGCTTCTTCCTCAGGACAAAACATATACTGTACCAACAAAAAATATTTATTGTGCACATGCTCAACATTTCCACTGAGCAGCTTCCTGATTGACCCCTTAAAAACTTTCCAACACAGATAATCAAAACATTAAAATCATTAAGTTCCATATATACACTTATATCCGGTATAGAAAAAACATTTAAATGAAATAAGCATGGATGGATGTATTGGGTGATTTTGTGCAAAATGCTTTTCATCACCTGTAAGTTCCCTTTTAACCATCCATCCATAAATGCAGTCTTTATAAGCAATTCATGTGCTATCTTATTTTAAAGGGCAACACTGTTACTGCTACATAGAAACTTGAGCATATATACACAAAAATCTGTGTTACCTGCATATCTACCCTTAATTTAAAAAATCCCCAGTATACGGATGTGAAAGCATGAATGATTGAATTGCAAGTGGAGCAACTGAACAACAATAACAGCTCATCCTTTGACTACCTTGTCTATGGGATCAGCATCGGAGTTGTGGGCCCCAGGACCCACAGGTCTTGCAGCCTAAGGGGCCCCCAAAAGCATCCCCCAGGCCCCCAGCCACAAAATACTCTCTGCTGCCACCACCTCCCGCGCGCATGTACCTTTTTCCTGTGGGGTCAGAGTGGGAGATAAAGAGAGGCAGTGCAAGGAGTGGGTCAGGAATGGAGGGGCCCAAAAGAACCAAAGCCCACCTGGAATTTTCCCAGTGTCCCGCCGGCCCAGTCCTACCATGCATGGGAGCAAAATGTAATCACTGAATCTGCAGATCTCTCAGCCTCCTTGTTTTTGTTTGTATCATCATTGTATTCTGTCTATAAGCTTTACATAGAGATGTATCACTCAATAATTCTCAAATGTGAGTGATATTTTGAAAATCCACATCCAAACTATACATATCTCAATTTTTGCTCACAATCATGATCCTTTTTACAAATACATAAAACCCTCAAAAATTGTGAGAAACTGCCAGATTAAATACAATTAGGGGTTGCCACCTGTCCGGTTTTGACCCGGACAGCCAGGTATTTTGAAGGGCTGCCCGGGTCACTGCTTCCTGCCCGGTTTTCCAAATAAGGAAAACCGGGCGGGATTAGCTTGATTGACGCCGCGATCGGCCAATCGGTGATCGCGGTGTCATAGCTCCGCCCCATGATGTCACGGCCCGCCCTGTCCGGCTTCAGCCACAGGGAAAGGTGGCCACCCTAAATACAATGTTAGGGGCAATATTATTAATATACTCAAGGAAATCCTCCAAATCATTCTCCAAACCATGCCACACTATAAATATGTCATCTGTGTAGCACAATGTGGCGCCACTTTGATAAAGTTCAGATGTGCTGCTAAACTTTTCTTCCAGAAAGCCAACGTATAACATTGCATAAGTGGGAAACATTGGACTTCCCATTGCTGTCCTAATAAGTTGAGCATAGTAGTTATTTTCAAACTTTAAACAATTTAACTCCAAAGTAATATTAAATATCTCAATTAAAAATTCTGTGGGTGGGTTGATTCTTTGTTACATAAATAATATCTAACAGATTTAGGGAAGGCAGTTGTTTCACAACAAATTGTAACCCAAAATCTAAATACTGAGTCAGGGGATGTGTAATCCAATCCATTGCTGCAACAATCATATCAGTCTGTAAGGTGGACAAATCTAGTCCATATTTTGAAAGACAATATACTCAGCGTTGGACTGGGGGTCCGGGGGCCTGTCTGGGTTTCCATCTCAGGGCCCCCAGCCACATCCTTCATATGTGGCCATGTGGAAGTCCTGAAGTTTGTACCTTAATTACGTCATTAATTATGCACTATGCCTTGTGCCTTAAGGAGATTAACTGCCAGCAATAATTCTCTGCTTCTGTAGAGGAAACTTCAAGCGATTTTGGAAGACTGAAGCAACACATGGGTTTTACCACCAACGATTAACATTATTACCGGTGGGAAAACTTTTAGGGTTAGTCCAGACGAGAAGATTCGGGGAGACTGTCCTGTTTTTCACGACGGTCCAGATTTTAATAGCTCATCCTGCAGTCCCTGGTTGCTACTGTCCCAACTTTCTCTTTGATCTCCTATACTGAACAGCCAGAAAATGATATAACTTAATTGCCTTTGGCAGAGAGCACATACGTCCCAGAGGCGCCTGTAACAATTTAAGATAAGCAAAGAAGCAATTGTAACAATTTAAGATAAGCAAGTCTCTTGGGGAAACTGACTTGCAGCTTAAAGGGCAATTCATCTTCATTAGCAAAACCATAATAACGTTTAAAAAAAATAAAAAAAACACAGAAATGTGTTCAAACTTTCAAAAAATGTTGCTGGCAAATATTTTTGTCTGTCTTTTTATTTCCAAAATGTTGGGGGGTATGTTACAGCTGCCGCTGTAACTTATGGTTCTATAAATTCAGGTTGTGCCTGTTGCACTGCCATCTTGTTTGCATGGTTATTGGGGCCTTGAGGTGTCACCAGGTTAGAGAAAGCAGACTTACATCTACCACTGCCAACACCTAAGGGAGATTAAAGCCATATATCGGAGGCACAATCAGGCTGAGATAAGTAAAAAGACCACAAAGGCCCCCGGCCAACGGCAGCAGAATTTTAGGGGTGCCATGCCAATGAGATAAAGTATGTCTTGTGCATGCGTGTGCACCCATATAAAGGGAGGAGGCTGAAGGGGGAAACAGGGCAGCACTAATAGCAAAACCTCTATTAGTATATTTACTGTATTTTTTACAGCATTGGGTGACTTTGTGCTTCCCAGGACCTCATTTATTTAAGGTGGGATACGTGTCAGAAGCAACTGTTCCATGTCTTACATTCTCTGCCTACATTCTTGCCTTTTTGTTTCTATACAGGGTAAATATTTGATGGGGAAATTGACAAAATATAATCCATTAAATATATTAACCCATAAAAAAAAGATTTTTTTTTTAGTTCTAGAAAATGTAGTTTTGTATTAAATTAAGATTCTGAATACTTTTCTGTAGCATGTTAGGATTCAGATGATTGCTGTTCCCTAATTTCCACACTGTTTGCATCAACGGGCAATTCTAGGTTATGTCTTACTACAGCCTCCAAAACAAAAGCCTGAACATTTCTAGTGTGGGTTATGTCGTTTCTCATTTCTCCATCACCCGGTCCTTTCATTTTCCTGTGCAATATAAGCCTTGGATTTTTCAAGAGAGTGTAATACAGAAGCCATCGTGTCCGGGCTTGACCTGAATTACTTGCACCTACAGGAAGAAAATGTTTTAAAAAAAAAAAAGGTTAAAATTAAACTTGCAACTTGCTGAATTACGTGTAATTAAATTAAATAACCACACTCGGTGGTGCAAGCATTACATGGATGGGGAGCAGTCTTTCAAGAATCAGCATTGTTTGCCCATTTGGAAAACTTGCCTCTCCAGTGGGCCAAACATTTTTTAGAGATAGGCGCCCTTTAAAATAAAAACGTCACCTCAAAAACTTTGTCATAATAAAGTTGTAGTCTAGAAAGGCTAGACTAGTAATGTTAATCTTAAGGGAACAATTCAGTATGAAAATAAAAACTGGGTAAACAGCCTCAGTTTACCAAAAATATAATCTATAAAGGCTGGAGTGACTGGATGTCTAACATAATAGCCAGAACCCAACTTCCTGCTGTTCAGCTCTCTAAATCTGAGTTAGTCAGCGACTTGAAGGGGGCAAGATGGGACATAACTGTTCAGTGAGTTTGCAATTCAGTATTCAGCTCAGATTCAAAAGCAACAGTTATGTGCCCCCCCTCAAGTCACTGATTGGTTTCTGCCTGGTAATCAATCAGTGGAACCTAAGAGAGCTGCAAAGCAGGAAGTAGTGTTCTGGATTTTATGTTAGACATCCAGTCATTCCAGCGTTTATACATTAAATTTTTGTTAACTAGCTATATTGACAACATTATTTTTTATTTTGCACAGCCTATCTATTTACCTAGTTTTTATTTTTACACTGAACAATTCCTTTAAGTGCCAGTTATACCCCCTATCATGTAACTGGCAACCTATATGGTTTGTGCAGTATCTCAGGTAGAGTTGGGGTACACCAGAAGCAAGATTGATTCGGAACCCTGAGGCACTACCCAACATCCTACCCCCAACACTTACCTTCCCAGCGCTGGATGGGGCATGGTAGGCCACATCGCTAGTGCAAGAGCCAATTAAAGCAGAATTTCAGATTCAATTTGGCTCTTAATAGTTACCATAAGTGTTTTTTTTGCTATCCCTGATAATTTGTGGGTTATTGCCACCTGAGGTAACATTCTCATCTTGCTTCATGGCAGTTGCCCTGACCATAGTATATATATATATCACTGAACAGTATAATTATATACATTGGGGATTCTAACCCATAAACTTAGTGGGATGACATTTTATTCCCTCTAATGGCAACACAGTGTGACATCAGACAGTTAAGATAAGAATAAGATAATTAGCCCCCATCTTATTTTCTGCTGATTCACTGCACATGCTCTGTACTGATGTCGGTTACTGAACTTAGGGATCCACTCACAATATACAGTACAAATAGAATAGAAATGTCACAGTATAATGCTGACTATTAATTAATATGGATAATTACTACAGCACAGAAATCAGTGCAAATCGCTTCAGAATTTAATAATCAGCCCTGTAGCATCAGCTTGTATGACAGGTCAACCTCATTTTCTGCTGAATAATTTGTGACGACCCCTAAGCTTAGCTTCTCAACACTTTCCAAGATGGTGACCCCCCTGTAACAAGCAAAGCGGATTTCACAGGGAGTGGAATAGGCTGCACTCCACTTTTCCTGCAGGTGCTCCGTCCAGGCACCAATGAACTCTTCTTTATCAAGGGCACATGTAGCCCGAAAACATGTTGTGTGGCGTGAAAATAAACTTGCACCTTAGCAGTTATACTGCCTCAATCTCCATTTGTCCTGCTTTACCCACTGTTTGAAGACCCCCTGTAACAAGTTTGAAGTAATGGATCATTGCTGCTATTGAGAAGCTGAAACTTTGGGCTGGTGCAATAAGTTCATTACATAAAATATGGCATTTTTAGTCCTTTTAATTTTTAGGGGAACCTTCTCCTTTAAAGCAGCGATTCGCGAAAGCTGGCAAAATTTCTTGTGTCGAAAATTTGCTGGCATCTCATTCTGGACACAGGCATCCAAAAATGGACGGGCGCAACCAAACACGGACACCTGCAACCAAAACAAAATGCGGCAGTATTTTGCGAATTTTTCGTCGTTTTGGGAATTTCTCTAGAAATTGACGAAAAATTTGCCCAAGTGAAAAGCTGACGATTCGCCCATCACTAGTTCTAAGATGTAATAATAGTTTCTTACAATACATTATGTGTTGGTGCAGCAAGTTTCCCCCCACACAGACAGCTTACCTGTTGAATCAGCAATTCCATAGTATGAAGAGCATTCTCGTACTCTTTTCTCAGCCCTCAGTGTTAAAAGAATGTTGCAAAAGCTCACAAGTACTGGGTTTGTGTGATAATGATCCACATATATCATTCCAATCCATGTCTTGTAACCTGCAAAATTTCTTAAATCAGTATATGGGAACTATCTAAAAATGGAATATAAGCTTTATCTCATAGAAATAAGGAATTTTCTAAACATAATCAATAAAAATGTATATAAAAATAAATCTAATAAAAATCTATATAATTAAGTTACTCTTTGGATTTAGTGTCAGGAATTCATTGCTTCATGCTTCCTTTGCCCAGACCTTAGACTATGTATTAGAATTGTTTTCAAAGTAAAGGTGTACTCTGTTGTATTTGGCTGCCAAAGTGATAGAGCAAATAAGGTAGATAAACAAGTTTGGCTCTCAGTCCCATTATGGTTCACACAGACACACCCAGAACTATTACATGTATCCTTTACCCCAGTTCTGTCCAAATGGGGGCCCAAGGCCCTACCGTTCATTGAATTTTGGCTGTTGTTACTGTTTATCTTGTGTAAGCTTTGATCAGGTATCAATACTGGCCCTTGCCAGTTCACACTTCAGATTCAGGCTGTAAGTTACTGCCAGGGCCGATACTGCTATAAAGCAAGGTGAGAACCTTGCCGCAGGCGGCAGTGAGCGGCCTCTTGTAATTTTAAGAGCCAATTTCTGTGTTATAACTTAGAAATTCAGCTGTGGTAGTGCAGAGAGCGCTATTGTGGTCAATGCTCTAGTGATGCTGCCATTCTTTGACCCGCTCTGATGCTGCTTTTTAAGTGTGTAGGGTACTGTATAGCTAAGAGAAGTCCTGATTGGTTTCTTAAATGGTCTTGATATGTTTCCCAGTCTCCTGCTGTACTCTACTCTGTCTGTGTGTGTGTTATACTCTGCCTACCATACTATGCTTGTGTGTGCCATACTCTACCTACCCTATTCTGCCTGTGTGTGCCATACTCTACCTACCCTATTCTGCCTGTGTGTGCCATACTCTGCCTGTGTGCCATACTCTGCTGCTGGACTCTGTCTGTCTGCGAGTTGCAAAGTTACTAAGAATAGAAGTTTCTATACTAAAATAAAGGGAAAAAGGATTATCAAATAGCAAAGATTCACTCTCATGGTTTTTGGGAAATTACTTTTTTCAGTCCTAAATGATAATGAGTTGAGGGCAGAGGACCTCTTGTATTCGTCTATATGTATTTTGCGGTCACAGCCTCATTGCACCCCCGCCTAATGGTTTTAAAAATTAGCGGTGAGCACAACTTTCCCTTGTTTGTTATAGTTCATATAGGAGCAGTGACCAGCTCAATGACGTCATGACCCTCACTTTCCCGCCTTTTTGTGTTTCAATGTTGATTTTTGATTGTGATATGCACTTTGAGAAAGGCTAGAGGGTTAGCTGAAATGGTAGCAGTTTTTTGCTGAATAAACGCCATTTTCACCTTGGATAAGACACGAATGCATGCCTTATTTGGGACAGATGTATATATATATATATATATATATATATATATATATATATTATATATAACATATAGTCCAGAACAGCACTCCAACTAATTAGCATAACCCAAGTGTACGGTAAATGGATCCATACAAAGAAAAAAAGACCAGCAACACTGGGAATTTTTGTAGTAGTCAAATTGTTATATTTATGTGCATTACTGACGTGACATTTCGGTCCCAGTTGGGACCTTTCTCAAGGCCTTGAGAAAGGTCCCAACTGGGACCAAAAGTCACGTAAAATGTCTTCATATATCATGTTGGATCGAAGATTCTCACCCGTATCAGCTGATTCATATCCCCTTTGCAGTATTGACCTATCAATCCGAGCAATTAGCCAGCTCCCCAGTATAACACTACAAAGCAATCTCCATAGGCAGGCGCTCAATCCAAGAATCACATTGTAAAAGAAGAAGAAGTAATTGAAGTTGTGAAATGCCTTCCTATAACAGAAAAGTTCCAGTAGTATTACAGAATAGCTTGGTTTTTATATCATTCTATTTCATGCAATCTTGCTCTATAAAAATGCATACCTCCTAGTATTTTAAATTCAACCCAATCCCCCCTCCTATACTCAAACCCTTGTTAATCTTGCTCTTATTTAGGTCTTTGATTCAGGACTTTCTTGAAATAAAAGGAATAGTTGGTAGACACAGTAAGTTCTTGTCCCACAAATCTAAAAAGCCAATACTTGATGCTGGAAGCCCAAGAACAAAATACAACCACTTTTCTAAGGCCAGAGAGAGCTAAATAATCAAGAAAGATTATTTGAGTCAAATAAACCAAGGGGCAGATTGCCATAGTAGGCTGTGGAGTTCTCAACATACAATAGCAAACTGCGCCTTCACTGTTTGATAAACACGGACAAAATTCTGCCAGATTTGTTAATGCTTTTCTCATTTACTCCATAGCCCCAGAATCTGTCTGACCTTATGCAATACTAGCAAAACAAAACAATTGCTTGTAACTTAAACCACTGAATAAGAATGCTGTTTTAGAGAGATTTTCCGGATTGACTGAAATTTGAATAGTATTTATATTTAGTTTAACACAAACCTGTTGTTGAGTGCCAATGGTTTCTTCTTATCTTCACATGAGATTTTTTTTTGCAGGAAGAACATTTGAGCGAGTACAACTTGCAGAATCATGAGTGCAATTACGATGCCAATTGTGAGACTGTTAATAAAACAACAGATTGCAAAAGACTAAACATTAAAGGAGAACTAAAGTCTCAGAAATTCTAGGTCCTCTATAGAGGCCTCCCCAATAGTGGCCCTATACTGTATCCTTTCCTGAAAAGCAGAGTAATGCAGCAGTATTTGCTGGATTGTCTAGCTGATGTTCAAATTAAAAATCTCTGTACACAAGATCATTAGAATGGGATCATAAATTGGTGCAAGATGCAACCTTCCAACCACACTGTGCTTATATGTCTTTAGGGACAGGTACAATAACTAAGCTGCTATTGGTGTCCAAAGTGAAGTTAAGAAATGGAAAGGGAGGCCTCTGGAGGGGGATTAGGGATTACAAAAAAACTGTTATGTCTAAAGGCTAGTAAAAAAAGATTTACAATTAACAAAAAGGATTATTTTGCCACCAATATAGATTAATGCAGTTTAGCTACCATCAGGTACAAGGTACTGTTTTATTATTACAGAAATAATTATAGAAATATTTTTTTACATAGGACACTATGGGAAAATGATTTCAAAGATTTCGTTTTTTATTTCTTGAAGAAAAGCACTTTGTTTCATCTTTAAAAGCGGTGAGTGCTGATCATCTGTATAATATATATATATATATATAACAAAAACTGGAAGTGGCAGAGCTGCATATACAATAACACTATATAATGATATACACATATACACACATGAGGGAAAATGAAATACTTACATTGAGATACCCAAGCCCTGAAACAACTGAAGTGCTTGGCCATGCTTTATTGGATAAACAAAAGCATACACGAAAGCCATTCCTAAAAGTATCTGAACAGTGTGCATTATAAAGTAACCTGTGGTAAAAATAAAAAGCAAATATGGTTTTCTACATCAAATGAGTATACCCAGGCCAGGCTTCAATGTATAAGTGTACCTTTTCTGTTTGTTACCCACTGCAGGATATCATATTTCTGTCCTATACAAATTTTTACAAGATATTTGCAGTTTTAAAGCATTAAACAGCATTTGTACAGAAATGAAATCCGCTGTACGAAGCCTTTTTTTTAGGTGTTCAAGTGCATACCTTTTTTTTTTTTTAAACTCTTTATTTTTCATTTCAGGAAAGGGAGAAGGGGGAAACAATAAACAAACCCAAATGAACAGACACAAACGTGGTTGACAGTAGGATGGCGAAGAAAAGAATTCACCGGCACAACAGGTACTTTCGAGTAGGGAGCCCTCTTACTCGTTTATTTTGCGGATGCAACGTTTCGGGGCGTAACCCCTTTGTCAAGCATAACCATGCACCTGTTGTGCCGGTGAATTCTTTTCTTCGCAAGTTTTCCTGGAGGTTGCCATCGCCTCTATTTCCCCGAGCACCAGGACACGCACCATAGGACGGACAGGGTGTGCATTTGCAAGTATCCTTTTGTTTCACTTGACAGTAGGATGGAACATAAGGCATATAAGAACAATGAAGCACAGTGCATTAAGAAGAAAATGTTGTATGCGACAATAAGCACTTGAGTGTTAGGAGTCGGGGACTTTCACTGGATTAATATCAAGCCATGGGCTCCATATTTTGTTGAATTTTGCTGGACACCCACGAGACAGGTAGGACAGGACTCTATAAATTAGATTAACCTATTAAACGAGAGTGGGGGTGTTGTTTCCCATCCAGTCCTAATCTGTTAGCATAGTACAGGGTTACTCTGACCTCGACCTGACTTGATTCAGAGATAGTATGTCATCTACCGGAACCAACAAACAAGTTTCAGGGGGCACACTAGTGGGAGAGCTAGGTTGTCTGTCAGGTATCGCATTACATCACCCCAAATACTCTGTATCATGGACAATTCCATGCTAGATGGAGGAAGGATGCCCCTGGTTCCTGGCATCTTGAACACTGAGGGGGGTTATTTACTCAAACTACAATGTATCTAACCTTTTTATTAAAACAAAGTCAGTCAATTTTGTCAGTCTTGACAAAATTGTGCAACAATGCAAGCTGTACAACTTGAATTGCTCAATTTGTTTCCCTGAAACTCCCAAAGTGTTTGGATTATGCTATTAAACTCACCGCAAATCACAACATCTTCAAAACATCTGTCATGACTTCTACGTGGCCTGAGCTTTGGGGTATTCAAGTTTCTTTTTCCTCTAAAAATTTGTTTTCTCCTTTAAAAACTTGACCAGAATAAAACAGAGGTTTAATAAATAGGCCCCTTAGCATCTGGCTGCCTGTCCTGCTCAAGTGCAAATTAGATTATTTAATTTATTTAGATTTATTTAAATAGGGCTGTCTAACATATGCTACGATAGCTGTTGTGGCGCAGTAACACAGAACTCAAAGTGATAGACTTGAACATCAGAGCCATGAGTAAAAATAAACCTTTATTTTATACACTGACATGTTTTATTTGGCATGGTATATAATCATAGACATATTATTACATACCAGGTTGTATAAAAAGGGTCAGGTGTTTTTTTAAAGATATGTGTGTATGGTTCTGATATGCAAGTCTGTCTCTTGGAGTTAGAAGGTCATGTGTCACCCTTTTGATACAGATTCAGGGATTTTGCACCTAGAGCACCTGCAAGAACTGGTGAGTAATTCTGTTCTGTGTTCGACTGAAAAACGCGGTGCGCGTCAAAAACGTGCCGTGACTCGTTTCACGAATTTTTTCGCCAATTCATGAATTTCACTGGAAATTCGCTAATTTTTCGGGTGACGCGAAACAGGGTAGATCCTCCCATCACTACACACCTGTTATCCCATAGTCAAAGCAGGGGCGATCCTGCTCGCATCACCGCCTGAGGCAGCCTTGATTTTGCCGGCCCCCCTTCCCCACGGACAGGGGTAGGGGGGGTCCACAGCGCTTGTGCAGAGCAGTGCTAGTGCAGTTGCGCTCTGCACTAGAAGAGCCAGGAGTGGCATTTTTGCCTCCCCTGGTAACTAAGGGGGCGCTGCCGCCTGAGGCGAGTGCCTCAACTTGCCTCATTGGCGGAGCGCCCCTGAGTCAAAGACCTTTATAAGAACCAAGCTGTCACTTTAGACACCATCCTAGCCCACCATACCTGGAGTCACACCACGACTACTGATTGAATGTGTGCTGTTATTCTTCCAGTAAAGCTAAGATATGCAGGCCTGGATTTTTGGAAAGGCCACCTAGGCGCCTAGAGCGGCAGGATTTTAGGGGGCGGCATGCTGCCCAGCCACACCTACATTGGTCCAGAAACACTGCTGCTATATGCAGCAGATACAATAGATTTTTATATTTCCCATGCGCCAATCCCCATTGTTCTGGTCTTGATGATGAAAATTTGCAGATATAGGGCAGAGTATGGGGCTACGAACGGCAGTGAGCCTAGGGGTGCCCGCTATGTAAATTCGGCCCTGAAGATATGCATATTTAATTTATGAGCATTCATAGGCAATATATAAAATATGCATACCCCACAAAATGTATGCAACTTGCCAGCCAGAATATCTCGCAATTGCTGCCTGTGAATAGAAAAATCAGAAAAAAATCTTACAAAACTCAAAACAAAAATATTGCATGGAGGGTTACCTAAGCAAAATTACCCAGGCTCAGTGACTTACTTCAACTGATCAGATATTTGCCTTCATTATTCTCTTTGCACTACATCAGAAAAAGGTATTGTTCTTAGTGATGGGTGAAACGCCAGCGATAATTTGCCTGGCAAAAATTTGCAAAAAGAAAAACGAGTCGCGCGTCGTTTTTGACGCGTTGAAAACGATGCGACGCGCGTTGAAAACGACGTGCCGCGACTTGTTTCACAAATTTTTTTGCCAATTCGCGAATTTCACTGGAAATTCGCACATTTTCCGGCGAAGCAAAACTGGGTAGATTCGCCCATCACTAATTGTTATTGTTCACTGATATTTGATACTAAACTCATAATTTGGCATTACATTTTAGATAAATGTTTAACCCCTTAACGGTGTAGTACACACATACAGTATTTAGACAAGTCTTTTTTATTATCAGATAGAGGTTGATTTAAACTACAAACTGAAAATACTTTGTTTATAGATTACATTTATCTGTCCATTAACTGGTAATAAAATAGTTGAATTAGCCATGAAGCACTGAAAACTATGTAGGTTACACATTATATGGGCTCTCCAGCTGTGCATCATTGCCAGTAATGTTTTATTATTAATAAATAAGAAAAATAATTAAATAAATGGATCCCCTGTTCCTTGCTCATCTGATATGAGGCTCAAAGATCTCTGCCTCAATGTGAGAAAGTGGCATGTGGGCAGGATTGGAACATCCCCTTTGATACCCTGTAGACTGCATGACATTAAGCAAATAGTTAAGCACTAGAGATGACTGATTTTTTTTTCAGATAAAAAAAAAATAAAAATGACAAAAACTGCCTATTTACTCCAATGCATTTGGATTTGGTTCGGGATTCGGCCATGATTCAGCCTTTTTCAGCAGGATTCGTCCGAATCCTTCTGCCCAGCCGAGCCGAATCTGTGGCGGGGAGGGAAATTGCATGACTTTTTGTCACAAAACAAGGAAGTAAAAAATGTTTTCCCCTTCCCACCCGTAATTTGCATATGCAAATTAGGGTTCGGATTCAGTTCGGTATCTGACCGAATCTTTCTAGAAGGATTGGGGGGTTCGGCCGAATCCAAAATAGTGGATTTGGTGCATCCCTTATTTGGAGCAACAAAACTTTCCCATTGCATTTGGTAAAATGTCACCATTTTATAAATGTATTCAGGATTTTTTTATTTTTTTTGGTGAAGGTAAATGGGGCAGTTTTCCTCATCACAACTAGGCTCTCACAATGAATACCTGTGACTACTACAACCACTAATGATTTAGGGGTATTTTTTGGGGGGCTAGAAGAACAAAAAATTTGATTAGGAGGAGTGCAAAAAGCAGCTCTGATTTTGGCTTTACCTGCAAATTGCAATCCTAAATATTTACCAGTTCGCAAAATACCCTGGAGATATGCTCTATCTGATACTGGTTATATAATTTCCCTGTAGGAGATTTAGTATGATGGATATCTATGTACTGTAGGATATCTATTAATACATCTATCCTGTTGTCCTTATTAATCATACTAAATCTCCCACAGGGAAATTATGTATCCAGCATAATAACAATGTTTCACACTCACCACCTGTATATAAAAAGCATTCGTATTATTCTGTAGAAACCAATCTTACCACACTGTCAGTAGGAGAGGGCACTTGAAACTTTATAGGCAGGAAAGACTTTTCGCCAACCCAAAGCCGCTTCATGTGTTTTCTAAAAAAAAAGAAAAAAGCAACAAATATTTAACGGTGGAAGAGTGGAGGTGAAGGCAGAGTAATTTTGCAGTGCAGCAAAAATAATTCTATCATAATAGTGCACAAATGGGCAACTTGCATCTCTGGGGTGCTGTAAGATGTACATCAAAAACTGCTAGACATACACAAGTTTCACATCTTGATTGTGATATACTCAGAGATTACTAGGGACACAGTTTGATCCTATCCGATTCAATGCAGTGTGTTGATCCAGTTGACTTGTGCATCACAGAGAGGGTGGTGGGACCTGTAATACTACGCAAGGTACGCCCTCACAATGCTACATGCTACATGCTACTCTGCTCATGACCTTGCAACATACTACTCTGCCCATGGGTGTTGATGCACTGCATTCGCCAGGCTGGATCTGCTGAGATACTACTGATTAGCTAGTGGTCTAGGGAAGCTAGTCAGAACAAAAGGCTATAATTCTACTGTTTAATTAGAAAGCAATACTGCTGGACAGTACTGCACATTACCTTTTACAATTCTAGGAATAGGAACCTTTGGAATCAAAACACACTAAAAACTATGTAGTAGATTTATGAAGGGTCAGTTTAGCAGGAACAGTACAATATGCAAGAGCTAAACTGTTTTTTTTCTTACCTGTAGCAGATTAGAATGTGAAATATGTACGAAACAGT
Organism: Xenopus borealis; assembly: GCA_024363595.1. Classification (NCBI taxonomy): domain Eukaryota; kingdom Metazoa; phylum Chordata; class Amphibia; order Anura; family Pipidae; genus Xenopus; species Xenopus borealis. The sequence goes on along the minus strand of CM044431.1, from coordinate 115,525,333 downwards.
TACAGCACTTGCTAAGAAGGTACTGAAAAACCATGCACCTAAGAAAGAACACATTGTGCCAGGTCAGATTATACTATGAACTCTGAACATTTACCATATGTGTCATATGTGCTAAAGAAGATCAATACAATTTCTGCTGGACTATATGTGTTAAAGAAGCCACTTAAATATTTACTTTTAGTAGTCTTCCCCCAGCAGACTAGTTAACGTTATGTCTGTATTGTGAGTATTGCATTAAAATAAAGAGTCCAAGTTTATCTGTATTTTCAAGTCTAGTCAAGTGATGTAGGTTGTGACTGCATACTTTGACCAATAAAATAACAGAACATAAACATCTTCCAATAAATAGAATCACTATGTGTAACACATTGTATTCTTACCCTGGAAAGCACTGATAAATTCCTTCACATACGTGATTGTGTCATTCAATCCATAAAACACGGATTCAGGCTTTTCCATTGATTCTGCGTAACGGGTCATCACTCGCAAACCAGCTATAAATGCATTAAATTCTATAGTAACAAACTGCAAAAGAAACAAGCTTTTTAAGATATCACAGGATAAATTCTGGAATATCATAAGTAGCACTTCCTAAACTAATACCAATATGTAGCAGATTCCTTCTACACACTTGTACATTCTTTGCAGAGGTCACCTGCCGGATTTATCAGTTTATGAACTGCCTATTATCTGTTCTTTTATTTGCTAGATCTTTCAGTTTTTATCTGCATACTCAGTCTGGCAGTTGTTGAGAACAACCCTATTTGATTACATCAGAGATCACATAAGAGGGGTGGGCTCTTGGAAATACCAGCCCTCCAACAGTACAGTGAAGGACGGGAAGTCCAAAAACACTCAACCCACATGCAGATTCATGGATTCTCTGAATTCACATCAAATTGCTTCAAATTAAAGTTCTTTTCTTCTAGGTTGAATTAGTGGCCTCTAGAACGATAATCTTCTTTATGGGTAAATAGGTTTAAATTGGTCCCCTGTTCTTTGTCTATAATGTCCTCTAATGTACTTGTAAACAGTGTCGGACTGGAAAATACCCAGTGGGCCCCGACCCTTAATGGTCCCCCACCGGGCCAGACCCCTCTCCCGATTGACTTCTGTAGGCGCCGTGCACAGCGCCACTTGTGCAGGTACGCTTGTAGCGCCTTACCAGCAGGCGCGCTTGTAGCACCTTACCAGCAGACGCGTGCGCAGCACCTCTCCAGCAGGCGCGAGCATGGCGCCTTTCCAGAGGGCAGTCAGCAGAGGCTCATCACGGTATGGGGGAAGGGGGGTCAGAGGGGCCCTGGACAGTAGTCCCGGTGGGCCCTGGGCCCCCCAGTCCGACCCTGCTTGTAAAGTGTAATCATGTCCCCTTTTCCAGAGAAAACAACCCAAACCTTGAGAG
>CM044431.1:115506991-115521207 GCA_024363595.1 Xenopus borealis | reverse complement strand
CCCCCCCACATGAAAGTCTTCCTGCTGTGTCTGATTACCATTTGTAAGACTTAAACGGTATCAGTACAGGGATTAACTAGCCTCTGCATTGTTTAAATCTCAAATTCAGTCTTTAATCCCCTGCATTGTTGACAACTGTGACACCTTTATTGTCCTGTACTGTTCACACTTGTGTATGGCACACACAGGGAGCATAGGGAATGCATAGTATGGCAAATAAAGGGAGAATAGGGCAGACAGAGTATGGTACACAAAGGGAGCATAGGGCAGGCAGAGTATGGCACACACAGGCAGCATAGGGCAGGCAGAGTACAGCACACATAAGCAGCATAGGACAGGCAGAGTATGGCACACACAAGGAGAATAGGGCAAGCATAGTATGGCACACCCAGGGTGCATAGGACAGGTATAGTATGTCACATACAGGGAGCATAAGGCAGGCAGAGTATGGCACATACAGGGAGCAGGGGGCAAGCAGAGTATGGCACATACAGGGAGCAGGGGGCAAGCAGAGTATGGCACATACAGGGAGCATGTGGCAGGCAGAACAGAGCAGGAGCCAGGGAAACCTATAAGGACCACTCTAAGAAGCATTACATACAGTGAAAAAGTGCTGGTGCCCCTTCAGCAGTATGTAAGAGGTGTGAACAGGTGAACAATATGGGCAGTTTCAGTCTGGGTCTCAAGTGTGAACAGTACAGAGCTTTAGGGGTATGAACAATAGAAATGTTACAGATGTGAACAATGCACAGTGATTTCACATGTGAAGAATCCAGGATGTTGTAGTCTGAATTTGTAAATAATGTTAATCTCTGTAGTGATACGTTTTAAAGTTTCACATGGTTAGCAGACACAGCAGGCAGACTTTCATGTGGGGGCCATACAAGGGGGGTCGGCAATCCATCAGCAACTAGCATCACACTTGTGAAGATAACAAAAGAACATACCTAAGTGTAGTTTATACATGTTACTACACTGAACCATATGTGTGATATGCAAGGGGTCATTTAACCCGACCTTGGGTGCAAGTATTTTGTGGGTCTGCAACAGTGGGTGCTATCAGCACAGAAGGGTTCAAAGTGCAAAACACATGCTGGCTTGCACTTATCATTTTCAATTTGCACCCCGCCCTGCACTGGCTAAATAAGACCTATACAGTACATCCACAGCACATAAGTACAGTACACCCACAGAACCTAAGTACGTTTCTGAACAAATATAGCAATAAATAAATATGCCCACACAATAAAGTACTTACTGCACAGGCTTTCTGAATAATCTTTTCACATGTTCAGCTTGGTGTTGTGGCAAAAAACATTTTCCTTCCTATAGATTGAAGAATAAAACTTGCTTAGGATTTCATTAAAGGCCCATCTGAACAATGAACACTAGAGGGCTTATGCACTGTAACACACAGATACCCAAATAACCTTGCTTTTTTGCACACAATGCAATATTTTTCTCCAAAAAGTCAAGGTTACTAACAGTTACATCAGTGCCGCTCCTGCCATGAGGCAAGGTTCTCAGGCAGCACAGAGCAGCCAGTTAAAAGGGTGGCAAAAAGCCTCCTCTTGTAACAGAGGAGCACAATTGCGCTCAATGCACTAGCTATACCGCCCCCTTTGACCCGCTCCGACGTTGATTTTTAAGTGTGGAGCGGGAAGGGGGGACGGCATCAGGGCTGCATCCTCAGGCGGGGGCAGCCCCAGAAACGCCACTGAGTTACATATCTATGTGATATATGTGATATATTGATCCACTTACATCAATAACATCCTCTGCACCTATAAGTATTCTGATGGACTTTATAAACAGGTAAACAAATCTGATAAGCAGGAATATGAAGCAGAGCATGGAGGGCCAGTTAAAGATGACCTTTTCATAGCTGCCTTTAACCTGAAAGAACAACAGATTACAATGCAAGTACATGTAAAAGCCCACATTTTCCTACCATCTATATAAGTTGGGCATATCTTCCCCACCCAAGCCACATCTTTTGTATTGCATATACCCCTTCATGTTTTTTTATGACTACATTTTGCTGTTTGTACTTTGACCCCAACCATCATATTAAAATGGATCTGTCACCCAGCCATAAAAGGCTGTATAATAAAAGTCCTTTTCAAATTAATCATGAAATCCAAATTCTATTTATTAAAGCATTCATAGCTGTTATAAACTCATTTAAGAATCTCACCTGTCAATCAAATATTGTCTGCTGCTCCTCTATGCCTTAAGGTGGCCATACACGGGCAGATAAAAGCTGCCGACAGTTTATCTGCCCGTGTGGGGGGCCCTCCGACGTGCTTTCCCGATCGATATCTGGCCGAAAGTCGGCCAGATGTCGATCGGGCAGGATTAAAAATCCCGTCGGATCGCGGCCGCATCTGTTCGTTGATGCGGTCCAGCGATCCGAACGCCCGTACTGATCCGAACGTTGGGCCCTAGGGCCCACGATCGGATCAGCCCGATATCGCCCACCTCAAGGTGGGCATATCGGGGAGAGATCCGCTCATTTGGCAAACGAGCGGATCTCTTCGTGTATGGCCACCTTAAGGCATAGAAGCGGGGCAGGCAGTTGCTTTCACTTTCCATTCAACAATTACTAGCTGTCACTGTATTCCCCACATTCCCCCCATTCTGTTCACGGTTTCATTGTGTAACCAGTGCACGGAGATGGACATCAGGTCCCCCATTCTGGTGCCCAAACAAGATTCTGAGATGATGCAAAGCTTGCCTTAATAACAGTGTCCACAAAATGGCTTCTGCCTGCTTGCTAGAATTATTAATTCCCAGACTGAAGGAAACAAGATTCAAATCATTTATACAGTGTAATTAAAGTTAATCTTGCTTGACAAACGTGAATTTTTGTTGGGTGATGGGCCCCCTTTAAGTCTTACCTTAACCACATCCAGTAGTGAATGATGTTTATAAATTATATTGCTCCATAAATGATTTATTGGTTTGCAAGCTGGAAGTCAGAGGGAAGGTTTTGTTTCTCTTTATAAACCGAGAGCTGGTATTGCATATATAAGATAAAACCTATGACGCTACACAATATTTGCATAATATCATGGTTGACTACGAATGTCCCACAAAAATATATGAATAATTCAAGTTACAGTAATTTATAATTTGAAATACTTACATTTCCATCTGGGCACGATACAATGTCTATTGTTGTGATGATAAACCTGCAAACAAAAGACATAGAAAATCTACTAATCATATTATGTTCTTGTATGCAAAATGTTTTACCTGTTCAATCTTGATATCCAATTAAGGGGTAAGATCACTTTTAAATAAAAATATGCTTTGAATAGACCTCTGTGTTAATTTTGAAATTGTTTAAATCTGTCATTCCTTAAATTTTTTTAAACTCCTATTATACTAATTTATGTCCTTCAGCTATAATGTTTGTTACGATCACTGAGCCCGGCAGCCTATCACTATAAAGGGGTGGTTCACCTTTAAGTCAACATTTAGAATGGTTAATTCTAAGCAACGTTTCAAGTGGTCTTCCGTTAAAGTTATATCATTACCGCTCTTTGTGTTCAGGGCCTCTCCTATTTACAAGTCAGTCTTTCATTAAAATCAAAGCATAGTTTCTTGTGGAATATGGACCATAGCAACCAGATTGCTGAAATTGCAAACTTGAGAGCTGCTGAATAAAAAGCTTAATAACTAAAAAACCCAAATAATACAAAATGAAAACCAATTGTCTCAGAATATAACTCATCATCATAATAAGAATTAATTTAAAGGTGAACAACCCCTTTAATGGCTATTTCTACATTATTCTTTATTTTATTCAGTCCCTCGACTATGCTTCTTCCATTCTGACTTCCAAACTTCCAAATCATTCTTACCAAATGAGAGTGTATAGAAATCCAGTAACAGACCCAACTAATTTATTTTCAGTGGTGAGACAGGCAAAAATAGGATAAAAGGACAGTCCAACTTCAATTGCTCCAATAAAAAGACCAAGGGCTGAAAAATACAATATGTTAAAATTAACTCCAAGAATGAATAGTATAAATGAAAAGTAAAGGTGCAAGTTTTTTTTAACCTCAGTATGGTATTGACTCTGCTCTTATGTTTACTTTAAAAGAAATAACGTTACCTCTTGCCCAGGTAGGCACTCCGATGGGAAGATATTCCTCTGAAAATAGGGATATGACTTTGTTAGCTATTGCGCCAAATGCAAAACCAAAGGTCCACCTGTTGCTGAAAGTTCCAATAAGATCTAAAGGACTGTCAAAAATGGTATATGAATTATAGGAAATGTAAATGCACATTCAGAACTATATGACTAAAATGTAAATAGATTACAATCACAGTAGCCAATACCAGAGCTCAAACATTGCCTTGTATTACATCATGAAAATTATATAAACATCTAGGGGCAGATTTACTAAATTCGTGTGAAGGATTCGAAATTCGATCGAATTTTAATGAATATTCGAATTCGAAATTTTCGAATACCTTTTTTGGGCACTTCAACCATCAAATTCTAAAAATGTGATCGATTCCAATGATTTGAATAAAAATCTATTCGATGGTCGAATGACTTGCCCTTTACATTTTTATTCGAACTAGATTAAACCTACCAAATTGCCGTGTAACCCTATGGGAAGCTCCCACAGGGTTTTTCCAGCATTTTTTGATCAAATAAATAAAATTCGATTGTTCGATAAATCGAAATTTGAAGGATTTTAATTCTATTAAAATTCGATGGTCGAATTCGAGGGTTTTTTAACCCTCAAATTCGACCCTTGATAAATCTGCGCCCTAATGTCTGTGGTTATGTCTGATTTCTATGGGTAAATCCTCCAGTTCAAGTTAACAACTGTGTGTGTCTCTAAGAAAATTATAGAAAACATATTTTTCCATCCTCCTTAGCATATGTGACAGCCCATTCATCAACATTTTTTTTATGTAGCTCTGCTGGCTACACAGCGTGTGATATTATATGCAATTTAATTAATATCCAACAAAACTATATGATTCTCAGTCAATGTGACTTAGTATGCATGAGGATATGAGTCCATTTATTTAAAAAAGAAAAGAAAAGATTATATATATACAAACAAATTCAACAACATTGTTTATATTGCTTATATGACATGAATCTGTAGCACACTAACTAAATGTTAATTACATTGTATTACACATGCAAAATTCCTTAGAAATATTAGAGAAAAACAGGATTTATGATCGTGTTTGCAAATGATGCCACTTTCTCTAAAGCAGTTGCCTATTCTAATCACATGCAAACTATTACTTTTAATGGAGAAGGAAAGTAATAATCACTAGGGTGATAAAAACAGGGAATACATGGTGGAATGGTGTATAACAATCAAGGGTTTACAGAGTACAAAAGGATTGGAGGGCCCTACAAATTAGAGTTTACAAACTAAAGGTTCCGGTACAATTGAGACATTAGGATTTTAGACACAATTATGTGATTTATGATACAGCAGTGAGATTAAAAGTACATTGAATAAGCATCTTTAAAGAGGTGCGTCTTTAAGGAGTGTTTGAAAGTTTGGAAAGAAGGAGAAAGTCTGAGAGCTTGAAGAAGAGATTTCTAGAGAAAAGCAGAAGCCCGAGAGAAGTCTTGAAGATGAGAATGGGCAGAAGTGATGAGTGGAGAAGCGAGTCGAAGGTCAGAAGCAGAGCAAAGGTTGTGTGAAGGAGTGTATTTGGAGATCAGAGCTGAAATATAGGGTGGGGCTTCACTGTTAAGGGCCTTAAATATGAGGGTTAGTAATCTGAATTTTATTCTAGAGAAGATTTGGAGCCAGTGAAGGGACATGCATATGGGAGCAGCTGATGATGAGCGGTGAGATAGATGAATGAGTCTAGCAGTCGTATTTAGAATAGATTGGAGTTGTGAAAGACAACCACACAGTCTGCATGCCTGTGAAGTGGATCATTGTCATGTTTATAAAATCTCTGATGTCATGACGGAAAATATAAGTATATTTCAAATATATGGGGCCCCTCAGGATAAGAGATCTTCATTTTTTTACCTAATTTTCGATTGCTGGAGAAAATGTCAATGTATAGGCAGTTCTGCCATATGTACCCAACTGTGATCTATTCAGGAAAAAACTGTTTCTTAGACCCATCCACTCTATTATTTCTTTGTTAATAGTGCAATAGTCTAGATTATGTGTCCAACCAGTATGTATCTGACAGCCATGCCAAGCACATTAAAGGAGTTGTTCACCTTGAAATTAATTTTTAGTATGATCTATAGACTAGTTGAAATTGGTTATTTTTTATTATTTGTGGTATTTGAGTTTTTTAGGTTTTTATTTAGAAGCTCTCCAGTTTGCAATTTCAGCAATCTGGTTACTAGGGTCCAAATTACCATAGCAACCATGCATTGTTATGAATAGGAGGCTGGAATAGGAGAGGCCTGAATAGAAAGAGGAGTAATAAAAAGTAACAATAATAATACATGTGTAGCCTTACAGAGCATTTGTTTTAACATGGGGTCAGTAAGCCCCATTTGAAAGCTGGAAAGATTCAAAAGAAGAAGGAAAATAAGGCAAACACTGTAAAAAATAAATAATGAAGATCAAATGAAAAGTTGCTTAGAAATGGCCATTCTATAACGTACTAAAAGATAACTTAAATTGAACCACCTCTTTAAGACTTATGCTATGTACATTGCTGATTGACTTGATCTCCACAGTTAAGGACGTTCAACCTCTCATAATTCTAATCCTCCCTTACCCTTTTTATCAATCTTTTCATAGCACGTGTATGTTAGAGAGCCTTGTGTATTATAGCAGATTTACTCCCAACTAAACTAAATGATTACAAGTCAATCTGGAGTTCCATAACCTATAAACAAGGTGGCATGCAACCTAGCAACTTTGGATGATTACAGGACTCTTTGGTTACTTTTAATATGCCTAAGGCTAATATATCATTTACATGCATATATTTTACACAGAGACAGAATGAACACAAATGACTGTAATACACATCATTTCAGCTAAATGCAAGCATGCCTTTCAACTATTACTACATTCTAAAGCCAATTAAAATGCATTAACATGAAATATCTTACATGACAATGCCAAATCTTCCGCTGAGCAAGTATAATTTGTCGTCTAATTTTGACCTGTTAACACGCCTCTCAAGGAAAGACAGTGACAAAATGATAAGAATCTGAAAGAAAAAAAATATTTGTTTAAGCTTGTAAATATGTGTTATGGCAATAGTTTAGTCTCAAGCTGTTTAATCACAGATATCATTTACAATTTTTTTTGGCAGATATACAATCCAGCACAAGTGTAAAATGCAAAAATGGCTGTTAAAGTGATGCTATTCATAAAAGTACTTGTGTCCATATGTTCTCCTTTGCAACTTGAGGTGAGTGCCAACTACTCTTTCACATACCTCCTAACATTCTGGAAAAGAAATGAGGGACAAACAATTTGCCATTATTTTTTTGACCACACCCCATTTTGCAGCCACCCTCCCCTTTAATAACCAAGCACGTTTTACAAAATTTGTAAGGTTATCAAAGGTGAATTGCCCTTTAAGCTGGTATCAACAGAGAATCCTTTTTAATTTTGTCAGGCTGAAAGTACATCAAGTGATTTTTAGCCAATTACAGTCATGTGAAAAAGTTTGGGAACCCCTTTTAATTCTTTGGAGTTTTGGTTTTGGTATCATTGGCTGAGCTTTCAAAGTAGCAACTTCCTTTTTATAAATAACATGCCTAATGGAAACAGTAGTATTTCAGCAGTGACAAAGTTTATTGGATTAACATAGCAGAAAGGACTTTTTTCTCATCACCCTGCCATACAGACATTCTTTGTGCAAATTGTGCTGAATTGTAGAACAATGTACATATACAACATCTGCAGCAAGATGTTCTTGCAGGTCTTTGGAGGTGATCTTTGGGTTGTCTGTAACCATTCTCACAATCATCCACATATGCTGCTCCTATATTTTTCTTGGCCTGCCAGACCTGGGTTTTACAGCAACTGAGCCTGTGGCCTTCCATTTCCTGATTACATTACTTACAGTTGAAACTGACAGTTTAAACCTCTGAGATAGCTTTTTGTAGCCTTCCCCTAAACTATGATACTGAAAAATCTTTGTTTTGATCTTTTGAGAGTTGTTTTGAGAATCCCATTGCTGTCAGTCCTCAGAGGAGAGTCAAAAAGAATCACAACTTGCAATTGGCCTCCTTAAATACCTTTACTCTTGATTAGACACACCTGCCTATGAAATTCAAGCCTTAACAAGCTAATCCAAACAAATAATTAGTAATGAGCAGTTAGATGCATTTAAATTAGCAAAATTACAAGGGTAGATTAGATTAAATTTCATACAACTGAATACTGATTCACTAAAAATCTTTGTTCAGAAAACACCCCAGTACATCCCAGATCTTCCTAGGAAATGAAAGAAATACCACTGTTTTTGTTGAAAGTGGAGTACATTATTATGCAAGCTGAGAGCGCTTCCCAAACTTTTTCATATGACTGCATATTCTGCAGGGTAATATGGAGTCTAGTTTATCTTATCAATTATTTATTGTTTAATTCTTTATGTATTATACTTATTAACATTTATTTATACAGCAGGTGCAGTTTACACAGCATTTACATAGATTATACATCATGCACATCAGTTCTAGTCACAGTGAGGCAAACATTTTATGGCAGAGACACATGGGCAGATTGGGGGAGATTAGTTGCTTGGCATGTAATCTCCCCGAACTGCCTTCCCACTTGGAGTGATTTGCTTTCCGAAGTCACCTGACGTTTGCTCGTGAGGCAACTTCGAATGACTTCGGAAAACAAAAAGCTCCTAGTACCATCCTGCTGGCAATTTACATTCTTGCTGGCTGGAAGGGAAGTTATTTCGTGGTGCTCAGTCGCGCCGAAGAAGAGTAGATTTGTCGCTGGGAGACTAATCTCCCTGAATCTGCCCGTGTGTACACATTTACACAACAGATACATGCACTGTGGTCATTCTCAAGAGGAACTATTTAAACTGCCAATATGTTTTGAACATGTTTATTATAAGGAACTTGGCCTGTATTTAATCTCTCCCTATGCTAACTTTTCCATATTTCACATGCTTTCTTGTTTTGTTCCCACACTGTCAAAGCTTGATACTTGCTACTTTGCCTACTAACTAGGTTGTGTGCCAAGTCACAATGCAGACTCCAATATTATAATGTGAGGTACCTCAAGGTTATTATTTTAAACTTTCTATGGCACTGAACCTCTCTTGAGATGATGAAGAGAGAAGCTATTTCCATCTAAAGCACACCCTACCCTTTTTCCACATGATGCTTCAGGTTTTTAACATTTGTTGGATTGGTTCAATGGCGTAACCAAGAGATGCTGGACCCACACAGCAAAATGTTACAGTTTAGGGCTAAACTTATCTAGGGCTTATCGGTCAGTGTACCTGTTAAATCCACTCACGCAGATCCACTCCCACATTTCCTGGTTTTCTTTTCCTAGATAGAGACTTCACTCACAGTAAGGGATGCTAACTTTTTTTGACGACAATTCTGACCTTCCCATTGGGAGTAAGCAGTGATGTTATTTGGGGGTGACAATATTACATGACAGGGAAATAGGGAGGCTGGACAAGGTAGTGTGTGTATGAGGTGGAGGAATGGACAGGGCAAAAGTAGTCCTCATCTTAAAAGGGTGTGAATAGCAATGGAAAGGGTCATGGAAGGAAGGAATTTATAGGTAGGTATATTGCCCGTAAATATCAGCATTTTCCCTAGCTGCTGATTTGCTGGCTAGGATAGTCAAATACCGTCAGCTTGGCATCCCTACTCAGAGCTCCTAGCCTATACTGATATGTCCTTTAGAGTCTTTTCATCTACTGTGCCTCAAAACACACACAACAAGATGCAGTTCACTTGATCGATGCATTCTGAAGAGGACATATGAAGCAAAATGAAATAACTTAAAATGTATTGAGTAATAGTCTCCATACGCTATAAGATCCTCTCGTTTGGTGAAGTCAAAGGAATGGATCTTTCCCAGATATGCCCACCAACGGCAGGCAACAATGGCAATGGATGCTAACAGGTTGTAGGCCTGCATCAGCTAACTGGTCCTCAATAGCTGGGGGATTTTTGGCCAGATATTAATCAAGGAGACCCACCAGAAGCCCCCATAGATGGCAGATAAACAGTCTAAAGGGCTGATATAGGCAGCTTTAATGGTTGTCCCAAATCCAGCATTTCAGCAGCAAATATACATGCAGTAGGGACAAATGAAGTGACCATTTTATACTACCAGACCCTTTAGTATACATTTGTTACTTGGGAGCATAAGGGTAGAGACAGATGATAAGATTCAGGGAGATTAATTTCCTGATGACAAATTGCCTCTTCTTCAGGTAACTAATTTCCCCAAACTGCCTCCTCACCGACTAGAATCTAAATTGCCAGCGGGATGGCACTCAGATCACTTTGTTTTCTGAAGTCGCCCGGAGTTTCCTCTTGAGTCAACTTTGGAAAACGAAGCGATACGAGTGCCATCCCACCAGCACTTTAGATTCTAGCCAGCGGGGAGGCAGTTCAGAGAGATTAGTTGCCCGAAGAAGAGGCGATTTGTCTCTGAAGGCTGTATTCATAGTTATAGAAGATGGAACAGCCTGGGGTACTTTTGTCTGATGCGTCTCACTTTAAGTGGTGTATTAAATTTAGATTATCCTTGTTTCAGTAGCCCTTCTTAATTCTGACTAAAGTTCCAGGCTGAAAGTGAACTTCTCTTGCACCACATTTTCTGTTAGTAAAAGCCTTGCAATTTGCTTGTTGATGTGTGCATCTGTCTGCCATGCAGTAATTCAGCTGGAGATGATTGGGTTGTTGCATGGCATGTTGCTCTGTAGTTATGTAGGAACTCTGTTGTAAATACTTTCCAAGATTTCCCAGTAAGGTTTGCTGTCTGTAGTGCTTCTTTCAGACTTTGAAATTTCTCCATATGCTTGTGGGTAATACACTGAAGATTTTCTATGCACAATATTCCTCTCTCTCAGAAAGATTTCAAACTCAGATGAGACAAACTGTGGTCTGTTGTCTGATATTAACTCCTCTGGATTACCTTCTCTGCTGAAGACTGTAGACAGAAATGTTATTACTGTAGCTGATGTTGTATGAAATGCAATTTTTATAGAGATAATAGCAAATCTGCAGTCAATAGGAACATCTGCAAAAGAAACCACAATATCAATAGAAAGCTTTTTCCATGCTGAATCAGGGAATGGTACTGGCTGAAGTGGTGGTGTATGTTCAAATGAAACAGATTTCTCTGTATGATCGGCATGGATCTGTGTGAGAACTACACCAACCCTATAGTCTGAAGCATCTGAAGTAACCACAGTGGGTAGTGTAGGATCAAATAAAGATAGCGCTGGGTTGTTGACAATTTACTCTATTACTATTTTAAAGCTATGTTGAGCAGACTTGAAGTTCCACATAGTAGTGCTCTAAGTGGCTCCACAACTGAAACATAGTTGGGAATAAACTTAGCATACCATAAAGTAAGACCTAAGAAAGCTCGTAAGATCTGAAAATCAGTTGGAGTAGGTGCTTGTGTAACTGCGTTGAAATGGTCAGGGTCAGGCAGTAATCCCTCTTGTGAAATTATATGACCCAGAAATGACAGCTGAGTTTGTCTGAAGTGGCATTAGGAAAGGTTTCAGTTTTGCAGAATCAATGCATTTCAGAACCCTTTACAGGTACTTGTCATGGAGATCCATAGTTGGAGCATAGACAATTATATCATCCAAGTAGCATTGTACACCAGGTATGTCATGGAGTATAGAAGACATCAGTCTCTGAAAACAAATCGGTGCTGAAGCCAGTCCATAAGGTACACACTTGATCCAAAACAAACCATCATGGATGATAAATGCAGTGAGGTCTCTGCTTTCCTCATGCAGTAATACTTGATGATAAGCATTTTGAATATCCAGGGTGGAAAAGAATTTTGCTCCTCAGAGTTCTGAAAACATTTGTGTGGCAAAGGATGATTATCCATAACAACTGCTTTATTAGGTTCACAGAGATCAACACATAATCGAATACCTCCAGTTTTCTTCATTGTTGCAACAATTGGTAAAACCCATTTTGAGGATTCTGATTTTTCAATCACATCTTACGCTACCAATTTCTTTAGTTCCCGTGAGACAGTCTCCCTTATAGAGTAGGGAAATCACCTCAATTTCTGGCGTACTGGTTTTACATCTTTGTGTACAAAGTTCTTTGCACAACCCAATGAAGTGTTGCTTTGTGGGGAAATTTTAGACACAGGCTGTGTGGCAGGCACTGGTGCTGTAGTAATGAGACCATCAACTAATTGTAGGTTAAATGCAGCAAAGAGATCCCTTCCAAGTATAGCAGTACCTTTATTCACAATGTAAAAGTCACATTTTGGATGGACTTGTCAGCCAAAGACAGCATGAACAAATTGTACCTGACTAAGCCCTGATCAAATATTAATCAGGTAGGTCATTATTTTGGACCCACATGTTGGCCAATGTAAATCAGGGATTGATGCAATTTATATGCTGTATGTAATTCAACTCACTGGATTATATATATAGTGTGACAAACTGGCAGCTTGCACGCTTAACTTTTGGGGGGATGGTGGGCAGGCAGCATAGGAAAAAGGAGCATAAAGACAGGTACACACAGCTTCTTCAAGGAAAACCACAGTTTATTTTCCCACTTTAAAGGAACAGTAACACCAAAAAGTGAAAGTGTTTTAAAGTAAAGAAAATATAATTTAGTGTTGCCCTGCGCTGTTAAAACTAATCTGTTTGCTTCAGAAACACTGCTACAGTTAATATAAACCAGCTGCTAGGTAACAATGATGGAAATTGAAAAACGGCTATATGGCACAGGATAAGTAATGGATAACAGATAACATTATGTTCTACAGAGCTTATCTGCTATCTGATGTGTAACTTGAGCCTTTTCTCCTTTGACTAGTTGCCCCCATGGCTACACAGCAGCTTATTTATATAAACAATACTATTGCTTCTGAAGCAAACACTGCAGTTTAGCCAATGCAGGGTGATACTGCATTATATTTTCATTACTTTAAAACAATTTCATTTTTTGATGTTACTGGTCCTTCAAACAAACACAGTCAATGATGCACAAGGGTGACCATTGTTAGCACACAAACATGAATTATAATTTAAAAAGCTTGCCCACTGGGCACTAACTTCACACTTTGAAGCAGCCCCTGACTAGACTGGACCCCTTGTGGATGACCAGCATAACAAACAATATAGTTTTGCTCTCCCCTGTACAAACAGATATTCAGCCTCCTGGCTTCCTCACGCTCTTGTAGCCAGACTCACAAGCTCAACCAACTCCTGGTCCCAGTCACCTTCTGCTTCAGGGAGATACAGACAACACTCCCAACTCCTCTATGAAACAACTCAGCCAGATCTCCTTTCTACTGTGCCCTGCTGAGAGACACACTGCCTCATTCCAATTAACTTTAAATAGCCTTTCCACAGGACAGCTTTCCGGTGGAAGGTGAATTCCAATATCTGGACTGAATGGAGTACCTGGCTACTAAGGACCTTTTTCCTTGTCACTCTACCACAATATATATATGTAAAATATATACTCTCTTAAAAACAAGCCATTTTACATTATGATACTCACTGAGGGAACTAGTGAGCAATGCAGGAACAAATCTGTATCTACATATTTCTTGCAGGTGGAATTTCCCAATTCATCTCTAAAATAAAGTGAAAAGCTGGGTGTTAAAAATGATAATAGACAAGGTTACATAGTTCATTTAGGTTAAAAAAAGGACAAAGATAGACATAGAATTCCACAGCACAGCAGTCAATGTTAAGAACCATTTGTATTGCTTCAAATGAAAGTTAAGTTCTAAGGCCAGTGTCACTCAGGACTATTTATTGGCCTGTGTAAGAATGCAGGACAAGAAACAGATGGTTTGCTGGCCCGCACCTTAATATTTCTATATCTTTATAGCAATAACATCTATAATAAATATCTATTTCACACTAAGGTGCTAACTTGCATAAGTGTAGTGCAGGTAGCCCTTCGATTTCATCTATTTGCTGAGAGAGAATAGTTTACTGATGAAGTAGCATTATGGCCAACATGAAGAATTCTGCTATAAATAGCATTTGCTGCAACTTGCAAATGATTTACC
>CM044431.1:115456669-115471041 GCA_024363595.1 Xenopus borealis | reverse complement strand
ATATATATATATATATATATATATATATATATATATACTGTAATTGCAGCTGACCTTCACTTACATTAAACCTCAAGCTGGTGAAAGTTTGAACAAAGTTTTCAGAAACTGACCAGTGATTTCAGTTGTTGTTTTATGACCTGTGGAAACACCATTGGATGTAATCTCCTGAATTAATATGATCAAGGAACCCTAAGCCGCTCCTATTGCCTTAGGTTTCACAGTTGGTGGTACATTATCTATGATTTATTATGTAGCATCATGTGTGCTTGTTCTTGCAACTAAGCATAACATAGGCAGAAACAAAATAAATGGCATTCATGTTAATACATTTCTTGTTAATGGACATATTGAGTGAGTGTCTTGGGGGTAAATTTATTAAAGAGGGAAGTTCATTTCTATGGGTTTTTGAATGGCGTATTTATCAATGAGTGAAGTGAAGTTTCACCCTTTGCTAAATACGCCTTCAAAAATCCCATAGAAATGAATAGAGAGCTGTGGAATTTCCCTCTTGGGCTCAATGTGTGAATGTCATACTCAAGTATTGCCACTACAGAAACCCAATAGGCACCTACTGCAAGCAGTCAAAGTACTCGTAGGACTGGCATGTAGGAAACTATGTACCAGTTATAGATGACCCTTTTTTGTCCATAAAATGTAAGAAATCCCTGGGCAGGTCAGTGGTGCAGTGGTTGGCATTGCTGCTGTGCGGTTCTTTGGGTCTATGTTATTGCAGCTTAGGCACTTCCTGCAAGCAGTTTGTATTTTATCTTTGTGAGGTTACTCTGGTTTCCTCCCACAAGGGTAACTGGATTTTGCTGAAACTGACCATAGTGAATATGATACGGACTTGGACTGTACCGGAGCTGTGACTGATGTGTAATGTATACTCATGTATAATTTCTGTGAGTCCTATATAAACATATAATAATATTGTAATACTAAGATATGCTACCTCCAAACAGAGCTCCTTTCAAAGTGCGTCCTGTGAGTATCTCCATAGGATTCAATTTCAGTTCTGCTGCTGAAGGCGCTACACCAACTATCACTGATGTTCCACGTGAAGAGTTGGTGGAAAGAAGAGCAGATACCTAAGAAACATAACCACAATAAACACTTTCTATGTTCATACAAACAGTATTCTATATAATACTTCCCTACAGTTGTGGAATGTGATTTATGTCACATGCATACATATTAATCTTACCATTTCTTCAAAAATCACCTGGCAGAGTTTTCCATGATTTTAGTGTATTTACAACAAAAACACCAAAAAGTAGACAGAAGCAAAAATGTTGCATCTACCAATACTGAGCCTCATTCCACATATAGCTACATAGTCCCTTGTACAGTATGTGTTGTTTCAAATCTGCATGAAAGAAGCACGATGCATAGAATGGGGTACGGTTTGTATCATTACAAATGCAGACACCATGGGGCAAATTCATTATTGCGCGAAGCATCTAACACTAGCGCTAATTCACTCCAGCGTGACGTCAATTCGTAACTTCAGAAATTCACTAACACTGGCTCTGGCGAATTTACGCTAGAGAAGTACAAAGACTTGCGCAACTTCACACCCTTACGCCAGGCGAAGTTGTGCACTGACGAAGTATCGTAGATTCGCAAATTCACTAAGATGAACATTTTCCTGAACGTTAGCACTTACGTCAGACGTTACTTCGCCTGGTCAGACCAGGCGAAGTTCAATACAATAGATAGGAGGTTGAAAATTTTTTTTTTTTAATTTTTCTAAGACCCAAAAAAACACTGGCGTATTTTAGCATTGGAGGGTGATAGTCTGAAAAAGATCAATATTTTTTTGGGGGGTTACCCTCCTTCCCCCCTACATTTCCTAACATATGGCAACACAACTATACAGGGGGCACATGTAGGGCAATAGGACAACGTTATTTAATTTATTAAAGGTTTCCTGGGCTTGTGTAGTGGAATGTAGTGGCTGTAACATATACTTCTATTATAAAGTTAAAGTTCCAGCCGTATGCAAATTAGGCTTCGCTAGCATAACTGCGCTCTGCCTAGCGAAGTAACACAAGCGCAACTATGCTACTGTTGCCGACCTGAGCGTAAATTCGTACTATAGTGAATTTGCGTAGCGCTGGCAAAAATTCACCTGGCGAAGTGCGGCGAACCCAAACGAAGCAGATGCTGGCGAATTTTCGGATCTTAGTGTATTTGCCCCCATGTCTCACCACACTAAAATACAGTGTTTAGTTTATTATAATCTTTGCTGTGTTTACTAACCATGACACTGGTGTTTCCAATGCACTCAAAGGAATAATCTAGCCCCCCATCAGTCATTTTTTCCAGCACTTTGTGGATTGGCTCTTTATAATCATTGGGGTTGATGCACTCTGTAGCTCCTACTTCTTTAGCTTTGGGAAACTTATCACTGTTTGTATCCACTCCAATGATCTTAGCAGCACCAGCTTGTTTACATCCAATAACCACAGAGAGACCAACACCACCCAGGCCAAACACACCACATGTAGATCCTTGTTTAACCTGTTGGGGGAAGAATGCAAAGATTATTTATTTAGGATTAAATTAATAAAAAAACCTGTACTATACTGTCACCTCTCTCTATTTATCTCTATCTTAAAAACTACCTTAAAATTTAGGAGTAGTGATTTGGTCCTTCCCCCTACAAACTGGCCAGTGTCAAGGGAGGTCAGAAATGGAACCCTGCAGCCATAAACCTTAGAATCAGGATTCATAGTCCACCCCCCCCCCGGCAATTGAAAGAAAAATTGGCTTAAAATATTAAAATCAAAAAGCAGCATTTAAATTGCGAACTTTTTGTTCCCTAATTCTGCCAATTACAACATTTATTGTTAGAGGAACAGTTCAGTGTGAAAATAAAAACTGGGTAAATAGACTGTGCAAAATAAAAAATGTTTCTAATATAGTTAGTTAGCCAAAAATGTAATGTGTAAAGGCTGGAGTGACTGGATGTATAACATAATAGCCAGAACACTACTTCCTGCTTTTCAGCTCCCTAAATCTGAGTAAGTCATCGACTTGAAGGGGGGCCAGATGGGACATAACTGTTTAGTGAGTTTGCAATTGATCCTCAGCATTCAGCTCAGATTCAAAAGCAACAGTTATGACCAATGTGGCCCTCCCTCAATTCACTGATTGGTTACTGCTTGGTAACCAGGGTAACCAGTCAGTATAAACAAAAGAGAGCTGAAAAGCAAGAAGTAGTGTTCTGTTCTGTTATGTTAGACGTACAGTCACTTCAACCTTTATACATTACATTTTTGCCTAACTGACTATATAGAAAACTATTTTTATTTTGCACAGCCTATCTATTTACCCAGTTTTTAATTTATACAGAACAATTCCTTTAATGTCCATCAGTTATGATTATGCTCTGTGGAATAAGCAGGAAATATGGATCTCCAGGTGGGTGCCAAGACCATAACTTTAGAGAAACTCAGGTTGTCCCAGTGGAATCAAGAAGACTTCAGTTTGTTGCCCAAAAGTAGGCCCAGTGATTGTACTACTAATAACAAAAATAGACAGACTATATGCAAACATTTCCAGACAGACCACACAATCATAAACTGGTTCCACACTCCTTACCTGGGCAGTGTTCAGAGCAGAGCCATAACCAGTAGAAAACCCACAGGAAATCAAACAAACTTTATCTAGAGGAGCATCATCCTGTATCTTAGCAACTGCCATTTCGTCCAACACAGTGTATTCAGTAAAGGTGCTAGTATGCACAAAGTGGTGGATTTGCTTCCCCTTGCATGTAAATCTGCTGGTGTTGTCCAACATCATTCCAGTATATTTTCCAAGGCTTTACAAAAAGTATGTTAGAAAACAATCAGTAAAAAATAATGCTGTAAATATTGTATTGTACAAAAATAGGTACAATTGCGAGTTTTCTATAAGCAAAGCAAGATCAGGTTTAAAGTCTTGCCCATGTCACAGTTAAAGAAAAAGTATTGGAAGAAAAATAAAAAAGAAACAATATCATGTTAACTTTGTATTGAAACTCCTAGCACCTATACAGAACTGTCACAATGCATTGTACCCTTGACTGTTATAATCTTTGACCAATTACATTTTCTTTTCAGGTATCTTAAAGGGATTCTGTCATGATTTTTATGATGAATTTTTTGTTTCTATATTACATTGTTTTCACTGCAAATAATTAACTCTACAATGTAAATTTCCTTCCTGAACCAGTGTATTTTTTTAAATTGTTATGCGGGGGGGGGGGGATAATTTCACTCCAACTTGCAGTACAGCAGTAAATAGTGACTGAAGTTTATCAGAGCATAAGTCACATGATGTGGGGCAGCTGGGAAATTGACAATATGTCTAGCCCCATGTGTTTTTGTTTAAGAAACACTGGCACCCGGCGTATTGTTGTTCAAAGTGAAATTATGTCAATAAATTGTGCAAAATTAAGGTAGTTCACGGTTGTAAATTATCTTGAAATATGTTCACAAAATCAGCTCTCACCCTTAAAAACGGCTCTATACAACCACAGTAAGTTGTATTCTATAAGGTGATGTACATTTTTTCAAATGTTACAGTGGACTAAAAATGTCACTCACTCAGATTTGATGCACATGTTGCTCTTGGGATCTAAACAGTTTTGACATTCTCCACACTGGGGTTGGAAGAGTGTGATGACTTTGTCTCCTACAGAGGGAAAGTTACAGCAGTGAGCATTGAAAATTTTGTTTCCAAAGTATCTTACAAGCAGCGTAACAGTCTGAGAAGTACAGAGGAGTTGGTGATAGCCATGTCTGAGTCTTACTGGTTTACTATGTCCTTGTTATAGATTAATGTTATACAAAAATGGAGTGCTCCACCTGGTTATAACTCACCAATTGTAGGTGCTGGATGCTTTAACTGGAAGGCCCTTCCCTTGCGCAGGGTCAAATGTCCATGTGACGAAAAATCCAGAAGCACACCATTATTGACTTAGTGAAATCTGTGATTTATTAAGCCCATGTATATCCAAACAATGGCAACGTTTCGGACCCCACTGGGCCCTTTATCAAGACTGAAGTGCTCACTATACCAAATCTCATTAAATAGTGTTAGTGGGAGTGGAAAAGAAAAAATGGGTGTGTTTAGGTAATTGGGTAATTGTGTAACAATGTGTTCACCTGTGATTATGGTACAGAAATTTTTTATTTTTTAGATGTACAATTGAATAGACATGAGAGCCGGATTATGATTGATATTTTTCGCAAAAGCACTGACAAGAACAGTCTACTGCATTATTCTAGTTTTCACCCTAGATCACTTAAGGAATCTTTACCACTAACACAGTTCACTAGGGTAAAAAGAATTGTCAGTCAAGAGAACACTTGTGATATACGGTTAACAGAAATGGCTGAATGTTTTAAGCAGCGGGGGTACCCTCAGGAAGTACTACAACAGGGGTTACAGATAGAAATGAATTACTGATTGGAAAAGGTACAAAGTCACTTAATGATAACAGATTGGTATTTGTGAGTAAATACACTACAGCCAGTCGTCATGTTGCCAATATTATACGTAAGCACTGGCTCATTTTACAAACTTATTCACCACATACTGTATAGTTAAACAGTTTTTAAGGGAGAAGATAACTTAAAAAGGTGAGAACTACCATGGAGTAGAACAGGCATGTCCAAAGTCAGGCCCAGGGGCCAATTACCACCCATTTTCAAATTTACACTATCCCTAGGGTTGCCTCCTTTTCCTGAAAAAAATACCGGCCTTCCTATATATTCATAATTTTTTCCTATTAATAAAATTGGGATCAACCATCAAAAATACTGGCCGTGCCGGTGAAATACCGGCCAGGTGGCAACCCTAACTGGCCCCCAACCTTAAACAAGGAATCGGCAATTCATGGGCAGGCCTGGATTTGGGGTGAGGCCACCTAGGCCAGGGTCTAGGGTGGCCTTTTTATTATAAGCCAAAACATACCACTTGCTCAGCTCTGACTTTTTAAAAACTGTGGTATTTATTTTCATAAATATTGGCATCCAACTAGAAACCCAACCCAGGATCTGGTACTTTTTTTCGCTGAGCAGTGCCTTCTATGTTCTTCCTGCAGCAGCTGCCCACAGTCAGAGCCGGATTAAGACTAAACAGGGCCAAAGCCAAGGTATTGCTTCTGCCCCCCCCACCTTGAACCACCTAAAGTTACAGTTGTAAAAGAAGCCCTGCAGTGCTAGCACATACCTCCCAACATTTTGGAAACAGATGGAGTGATAAAAAAAAAATTGGCGCTCGAAGCGCATCAAATTTTTTTGACCATGCCCATTTGAGTGGCCACACCCCCTAATTACCATGTGCATTTTACAAAATTTGGCAGGTTATAAAAATATTTCTGTGTTTTTTTTCCAGCTATTACAGTTTTGCACAGTCCCACTCCCAGAGGCCCTTTACAAATTACTTTGCCCCCTACTTTTTGTAGTTTTTTGAGGGAGTTTTTTGTCCTTTTTTGGGTTTCCTTGTAGTTTTTCTTCTCAGTTCAGACTGCCCTCCTCACTCCCTGCAACAGTCAGGGCCGCTCTGGCCATGAGGCAAGGTGAGATCCTTGCCTCAGGCGACACGGAGCAGTCTGTTACAAAGCAAAAAGCCACCTCTTGTAACTTTAAGAGCCGAATTGTAGCTTTAAGAGCAGCCCCAGAATTGGCACTGGCAACAGTTCAACAGTACCAAACACCCACTGCCCCACAGCCCCTTTGTGGTGTTTATACAAATGGCCTGCAGGTGGCACTGTGCATACACAGGACTTTCTGTACAGCTTGAAAGTGAAAGTAAGACTTACATGTTGCAGACGTCAAACTTCCACCAAAGACTATTCCTACAAAATCATCTACTGCTGACATTGTGAAACCATGCCAAATGCAAGGCGTATAATGATAGAAAACATGGTGCAAGAGAAGTGCACTTTCAGCCTGGATCTTTAGTCAGAATTAAGAAACCAGGAATACTGAAACAAGGACAATCTAAATTTACTACACCACTTGAAGTGAGACGCCAGCGAGGACCATACACATATAAACTGTCTGATGGATGCATATGGAATGCAAGTCGTCTTGCTCCTGCTAGATATGACTTTGGAGATGTTCTATTTGATGAAGGACATTTCCCTACTCCTAATGCCAACCATAATAGGGCAGAAGAGAGTAAACCTATAAGGCATACTGAGAGAATCAGGAAACTACCTGCATGGACCAAGGACTATGTCATGTGAAGAATGTATATATTGCTTTAAGATACATATGGTTTAATTGTTATTGTTTATATATTTGTCCAAATGCTTTCCTACTATAGGGGGAATATGTGGTGTTTATACAAATGGCCTGCTGGTGTCACTGTGCATACACAGGACTTTATGTACAGCTTGAAAGTGAAAGTAAGACTTACTGCTGTTATGTAATGGCTGCATGAACCTGCTAATAAAGCACTGTTATACTTTCCTTCCTCATCCTCGGCTACCAAACACAACACCCTTTTCAATTTTACCCCTAGATGATCAAATTGCTACAGCACAGCTTGCCAGCCTGGCTTGACTGGCCCTTTTATGGCCACTCCCCCCAGAACTCACACCCATTTCACAAAAACACACCCCTTTTCCTTATTGGGTACTAGTGTAAAATGCTACCAGGTAGCCCCTAATGGTTGTGTTTTCACCACCATGTGAGACCAACATTAGCTGTCGGGCCAGTGGATTTGATTGACAGTAGTTACTGTCATTGAGGCTAAACTAGATCTTTCAGGGATATAGATGGATAAAGACATTATAAATAGGGGTATATTATCGCTGAAATTTTTACTTCATGATCTGTGAGGTCTAAACTATAAAATACAAAAGTTACAGTCTAAAATGCATGTAGAACTGAGCACAATCTGACACTATTTAAATGGGTACTTATACATGCTTTGTAAAGGAGAACTAAAGCTTAACTAAATAATTAGGCTAAAGATGTTGTCCATTATGTTTTGTGCTTCTGTACCAGCCCAAGGCAATCACAGCCTTTTAGGGCTGGGGCACACAGGGAGATTCGGGGAGATTGTCGCCTGCGATTAATCGCCAGGCGACAGAATCTCCCCGAATCTCCCTGTCTGCCCCAGCCCTTTAGCAGTAAAGATCTGTATCTCCAAAGATGCCCTAGTACGGTAGCTCCCCATCTTCTTTTCTGCTAATTCACTGATTCACATACTCTGTGCTGCTGTCATTTATTGAGCTTAGGGACTCACTCACAATATACAGTACCCATAGAATATAAATGTCAAAATGTAAGGCTGATTAGTCATTAAAACAGATAATTACTACATGACAGCAACTAGCATCTTATCTAATAAGCCCTGTAGCATCAGCTTATATTACAGACAAACCTCATTTTCTGCTTGATAAATAATGACGACCCCTAAGCTTAGCTTCTCAACAGCTGCTCAGAGGCCACTAAGCATGTGAGTGTCACAGACACTTTCCAAGATGGTGACCCTCCTGTGATGAGTTTGAAGTCCAGGATAATTGCTGCTATTGACAAGCTGAAACTTTAGGCTGGTGTAATAAGTTCACTATATAAAATAAGCCATTCATTAGCCATAGTCATTTTTAGGGTTTAGTTCTCTTTTAAAGGGGTAGTTTACCTTTAAAGATGTACAGGGTAATATTTGACAGATGAAAAGAGTCTTGTGCTGCTTAGAATTAGCTATTCTATAACATGCTAAAAGTTAAAAGGGTGAATCACCTCTTTAATTGTAGTGATTACCAATGCACCAATACAACCTGCTCTGATTAACTGCTCACAGTTGTGTACAAACAGCAACGTTCAAGGCCAATGGATGCAAGGGAACACCCGTTTTGAGCTACTGTGCATATTCTGTTTAGAACAACCAGTTGCAAAAGAGGGTGTAATAGAAAGTTTGATGAAGAAATTGTCCCTATTGATAGAGTAAGGAGAGTCAAGCAATGGGAAACACAGCTGCTATATGTGTTTTGAGCTCTGTGTGTTGTGAGGGAAATACAGTAAATGCTTGATCTCTGCATTGGGATATGAATATGAATGCCACTAAACAATGGAACATAATGTTTAATTAAGACCACAGCATGGGGGAAAAAATCCAGATAAACATTCTCCATGATGGCAAGGGGGAACTAAAAACCTTAAATAAGATCTTGCTTCCAGATCTGTGAATAAGAAAACTTTTGAGGTCCTTTTCCAAAGGTCTTGCAGAACTGTGCTTAAAGGAACAGTTCAGGGTAAAAATTAAAACTGGATAAATAGATAGGCTGTGCAAAATAAAAAATGTTTCTTATATAGTTAGTTAGCCAAAAATGTAATGTATAAAAGGCTGGAGTGATTGGATGTCTAACATAACAGAATAGAACACAACAGCTCTCTATAAGGAGCATGTTTACTAATATTGGAGATAAATATTTGGAGAGATTTCTGGAGATGTTGCCCATAGCAACCAATCAGCAATTAGATTTAAACAGCCACCTATAAGTTAGCAAAGATCTGATTGGTTGCTATCGGCAACATCTCCAGAAATTTCTCCAGATATTTATCTCCAATCTTAGTAAACAGTTAGTCAGTGACTTGAAGGGGGGCCACATTGGTCATAACTGTTGCTTTTGAATCTGAGCTAGGGTTGCCACCTGGCCGGTATTTTTGATGGTTGATCCCAATGTTATTAATAGGAAAAAAAGGTAAATATATAGGAAGGCCGTTATTTTTACTGACCAGGGTAACCAGTCAGTGTAAACAAAAGAGCTGAAAAGCAAGTATTCTGTTCTGTTATGTTAGACTTACAGTCACTCCAGCCTTTATACATTACATTTTTGCCTAACTAACTATATTAGAAACATTTTTTATTTTGCACTGCCTATTTACCAAGTTTTTATTTTTATACTGAACAATTCCTTTAAACTGTATTTTAATTTCCAGGCTAGCAGCAAGCATGGACTGGATGCGTGCATTGGTTAAACATCCACCAGAACTCTGGAATGTGCGAGTACTTGAAACATGAGCCGAATGGGAGCAGGATATCTACTTAGCTTTTCTGGAAATCCCCAACTTCCATAACATTGAAAAAAAAAATCCCTTAGCTGTCTTCAGTAGAACCGCGTTCCTGTTAGACGTCTTCTCTTTTAAAACATTAGCACAACGTCACGGTCATTTCTCTTGTCACGAGACTATGCTAATTGCCTGTGTAAAAAAAAAAACTGGAAGACCCAAGAGCCGCACAGCAAAGCCACATTAAACTGACAATCTGGGACAGTTGAGGGGTATGCGGGCCCCCTGATCTAGGCAGGCGCCTAGGACGCCTAGAGGGTGATCCGGAGGCTGCCACAGAGCTGTGCACAACAGAGGCGTACTTTATGTATGAATTTGGCTAGCTGCCTCAGCCTGGCTGCAATCACCTGCAATTTAAAGGAAAACTATACCCCAAAAATGAATACTTGAGTAACAGATGGTAGAGACCTACATTGTTCGGGGGGTATAGTTTTCCTTTAAGAGCACAGGCTACACAGCCACTGCAAGCGGCGACACAGCTACAGTACTATATTTCAGGAAATCTTGGCAGTTTAATAAGGTAAATTGATATTAAATGCTGTATCTGGTCTGTGGACTACAAATATAATTTTCTAAATATGTTAAATAATGTTTCAAAGAATGTCAGGCTGAATGATTGGCCCCCACACATTTTCACCTCTCCAAATCTTGCCCTCATTGCAAAAAATTTGGACACCACTGGAGTGGAAAGTATGTAATTTTGGAAGCTGACTGACAAATTGACACATATGCTTTTGATTCAGCACTGTTATTCAAAGCAGGATCCTAGAAAAGCAGGCAAGGAAGGAGAACCATGTAAATTCCCTTTGCTTAGTTATACCTAGGGATGCACCGAATCCAGGATTCGGTTTGGGATTCGGCAAGGATTCGGCCGAATCCTTCTGCCTGGCCAAACCAAATCCAAACACTAATTTGCATATGTAAATTAGGGCCAGGGAGGGAAATCACATGACTTTTTGGCACAAAAGAAGGAAGTAAAAAATGTTATCCACTTCCCAAACATAATTTGCATATGCAAATTATGTTCCAGTTCAGTATTTGACCGAATCTTTCAGGAAGGATTCAGCCAAATCCAAAATAGTGGATTCGGTGCATCCCTAGTTATACCCCTGTTCAAAATGGTGTTATTGTATTCGTGGAATAATCATTGTGTATTGTGTGATTTTAGGTGAACTAGTCCAGTGAAAAATATTCAATACTTTACAAACCAAAATACATTAGTATCAAAATTGAACTCTAATAAGTGTGTAAATAAATAATACATTAGGACTGGCAGTCCTGTTTGTGCCCATTTTTTTCACCTTGTTTTAAATTTTTCACTCCTGGGCCAACACTTTCCACTATACCAGCACCTTCATGGCCTAGAATCACTGGGAACTTCACAGAACTGAATGATCCACTTAGAACATGGTCATCTGAACGGCAAATCCCAGTTGCCACCATCTAGACAAAAGAATATTAGAAATCTTTATCCATGGACTAATGCATAAAAATTGCATAATCAAGATTTAGATTAGAAACAAACCATCAGACCATCATGTAAAAATTTGAAAATTCATTTTATTCAATTTAGTGAGGAGGAGGTTTATGTGTTATCCTTGCACCTTGTGACAGTAAAAATATGTCTTTATTAACTTTTTATAAAGTTGTGCTCTCCCTACTGTTGTGCGTCTCATTCAGTCACTCATATTCCAAACGGAAGCCAAGTGTAGGGTTCCCACTGTGGGTTGTGTCATTAGACTAGGCAGCAAAAGATGGCAATCAATTTTTGAGACGGTTAGTTTTTATGCCTGATTTCATGCAATTCCCACTTGATATTGCTCTTGATTTGCAATGAAACTTGTAGGATGTCACGTTGATGGATCAGCTGCAATTCTAACTGGTGCAACTAAGCAACCAGTTGTAATGACACTATTTTTGGGAAAAACATTGCTTTGTGGAAAAAATGCACTTTGTTTGCATAATGCACTACCATAGTACATGACCTGTAGGTGTTAATACTATACTACACCTAAAAATTAATAATAATATTTCTCAGTGAGTAAACAGTAGCTCAGCAGGTTAATGATAAAGCAGTCTGCCTCACAGCTTCTTAAAAGAGTCACTCTACTCTAGAGAGAAGTGTCTATGTGGTATTCCTCTCCACTGGCCTGGAAAGGCCCTAAAGGCCTAGAACTAGGATAGCATTCTATGGCTGGAATATTGACCAGGCTGTATATTCACTGGGGACTGGGCAAAAGATTCATATAGCAAGCGTTGAAGAGTGTGTGAGGTGCGAGTGGTGAGGGGGTAGACTGTGAGGTGAATGCAAAATGGCTGCCAGCAAATATAAGAGCTTGGGTTGCTGTAGTTCTGTGGTTTTTGCAGAATATGTAGTGATTTATATTTGTTTTTCATCCACTTTGTGTTTTTAAACTCAAAATAATCCATATTGCCACCTATTGCTGTGTTGTGAAATGGCCTTGTGTGTGTCTTAACCTGATCCACATAGATGGAAATGGAAGAAGTAAGAAATAGGAAGTGAAATTGGTGGATAAAACATCCCAATATCACTTCTTGCGGCATTCACCCTGAAACTGCAAGGGTATAAAAGAGAGGGGATCAATTACACATTAGCCTTTTCATGCCTTTATGAAATAAATAATAGGGACCTGTTCATTTTAAGCAACTGACTTTAGAGAAAAGATACTTAATCGATCTATTTTAAGAATTTTAGGGGATTATTTTAGGTTTGCCCAGGGGCAGTACCCCATAGAATTTACTGGTCACCTGTTTAAATGCAAACATTTTATCAGTTGCTATGGCACTCCTAGGGGGGAATTTAATTCGCAAACAGCATAACATTGTGCACCAATAAGAGTAAAAATCCAAAAATCCTTAAACGGTTATTGCATTGCAAATTGTCATTGCGCACCCTTAAGAAGTGCTTGAAGGTGTCGTAATCTTTTAGAGCAAACATAGCGACTTTTTCAGTAAGAAGTTTTATTACATTGACAGCACATTAATGCAAACTATAAAATTCGCAAATAGCCTTCCGCTGGCGGAAGTGGTCGCTAAACAGTTTCCTGGGTTCGCAAAAGGCAAATTACATTGGTGCAAAGCCAAATTTGTTCTCGCAGAGGCTTAACTTTTCGCATTGTGAATAGTTTTTGTGTTACCGACTTATATTACATTCCTCGACTAGTGCCTTATATTACATATGGGGGTTATTCTTTGTAACGTTTCCATCTTTCAGTCTGATGTCCCAAGCCATATAATGTGAAAAACTAGCCTCTTACTCTGTATACATATTTCCCCTAGAAAGTCTTTGGAAGAATATGTGTAGCTACAGTGTTAATACTGTATATAAATATTGTGATGTAGCTAATTTTGTGGGACAGTGCTGTTTTTTGTACATGAAGGGTGAGACAAAATGAAAAAGTGGGCAGAGTTTCATTGATTGGGGCAGGTTGGAATGGGGGTGTTCCCTTACATCCTAGCACCTTACATCCCCTGATCCCTAACTTGCACATATTGTTAAGGAGTTTTATGTAGATTGTTTTACTGTATATGTTATTTAAGGGAGAGACTTTCACTTCAAATGCAGTTACAGTAAACAAGTGCTTAAACAATAAAACAACTTTATGGACAATTTTCACCTTTACACGAACTTCATGTGCCTTTGGAGGAGCAACTTCAATGTCCTCAATGCTGAAAGGTTGCTTAGATGCCCAGGCCACCGCAGCCTTGCATGTTATCACCTATAAAGCAAACATTAAACTGTTTATTCCATATTTAAACATCATTAGTAAGTCAATTTTAAATAACACAGACAGCCTCTTATTAGAAAATATATTTGCTTTACCCTCCTTCCACCAACCGCATGTCCTGGATCTGAAGGGATCAGTAGACCCCCTTGGTCAATATGAGTTTAATGAATAGGGATTGCGCTGAACGTAATTTTTGCCTTTTATTTCTTGAGCTAAACAGGGAAACTAAAGCTATTCCAGTCATGCTAATACAATCACCACCGAACTTTATGACATCTTTGTGGATTACGATAAAGTGATTATGCTGATTGGAGCAATATTCCAGAGGATATATTGCCGAAGAAAGATCCTATTCTGAATTGAGAAAGCCTGTTGGATGACTGGTGAAACGTCTTCAATTAAACAAAACACAGCAAGTCCAGTTCATTTGACTTATTTCTACAGTCTGAATCTAATCTGCAGCACCCTGCTCAGTTATGTGTCACATTGGCTTCATTCTTTGGCTAGCAGCTCTCTATAGTGCTCAGCTTGGGGGGGGGGGGGG
>CM044431.1:115410006-115427220 GCA_024363595.1 Xenopus borealis | reverse complement strand
AGAAACTGTTCACTCCATTGAGGGGGGCCAAGCAGGGCCTGCAAGACTTTTCCTCTACAATATATTACACAGTCACTTGTGCATGTCAGACTAAAGGAAAGTTGGAATAATAAATAAACCCTGCACCCAACGGTCTTTTGTACAGTCAATCAATAAGGAAAAAAGAAGAAAGGTTAGTTTGTCCTTTAGTTTCCACAGTCTCCTTGCTGTGTATAGAAAATCACAAATGCAAATGTAGGACAGGGACAAAGGCAACGGAGAAATCAAGAAACACTATATAGTGTAGTATATGTAAATTTGTTTGAATAACACCCTGTGTCTAGATATAGTTATATTGGTGCAGTTTCCTTGGAGGGATTGATCCTTAGCTATGTCACCACTGTTATGCTCCAAGCGCCTCCACCAATGAATCAGAAATGTCTACTTATATTTGGGGTAACGTATGCAATAAATCCTATATGTAACTCCTCTTCACGGTGAACCTGTGATCCCATAGTATAATTCCATTTATTAAAAAGTATAATTCTAAAATGGTATCGCACTCATATTTAAAACGAAGTTCAGTTATATATAAAATTCTCAAGTCCTTATGCAAATCGGCCCTGGAGAATGCTATTTCTGCCGGCAAAGGTTTTTTCTCCCTTTCTTTCTCCTTGTGGCATTTGCTGCTGCTTGTGATGATGTCACTTCCGCCCGATGCGTTTAGCTGATGTTGCTGGTTGCCACCATTGGGGGCGGAACAGTGATGCTGTGAGGGTGGGGTCATAATGTTGTGGGGGGCATGACCATCACCACAGGGGAGGGTGGACCTTCCGGGGACAGGGCTATGATGTGGAAATAGGCGATTGGCCCTGTGGTATCAATTACAGGGAACCCTAATTTGGAAAATAGGGCAGGCAGTTTTGACCCGGGCAGCCCTTTAAAAAACTGGACTGGTGGCAACCGTAAGTGCACCAAAAGGAATTAGACCCCAGTTATGCTTTTATTACTGAGAATTATTAAATCATGTTTATTTATTGTCAGCGCAGAAGCTAGGGTTGCCACCTTGTTCGATCTTGCAGACTGAGCAGAGGGTGGTTCCAATGCCATAGGGGGGCAAGGCTGTTGGGGGTGGACAGGTGACAGGGGTGGAGCCGGGCCCCACATCGTAATGTTGGGGTGGGGCTATAACATGTCGACCACCAGTTGTCATGTTATACAGGTTATACATTTTAAAGCCCTGTCCTAATTTCTTAATATATATTGCAGAAGCATAGTTCACACACTTGCACCCTGCAAAAGTTCTGAATCCCAACAACGCTTACAGCGGGGAGCCACTGTTACTGCAATTAGCCACTCCGTGGGGAGTGTGTATGATTTAAGCCCAGGGGTGTACCCATACATAATTGGAGGGGAAGACATAATGTTGCAGTTTTAATGGCAAACAGTAAACAAAAAAGCAGGATCATGCAAAAAGCAATTATCAGGTTCAGGCCAAGGAATTCCTCAAAGATAAGGAGAAAATGGGAAACACAGGCTAGGAACCAGGAACTTTGAGGTGCTCACTCAGGAACAAGGTACTCTGGCAGGAACAAGGTTGGACAGAACAAGGTTGGAGAGAACAAGGTTGACAGGAACAAGGTTGGCAGGTCATGCGGGGGGTGGGTCACGGAACACAATCAATGACTCTGAGCAAGGCTCAGGGTGGGTTTTTAAAGGGATGGTGATAAGGAATGGGAAACACATGAGGCAAATGAGGTGGGTGGAGAACAGGGAGGGGACAACTATAAACATTGCAAACACCCAAACCTATAACATAGTGAACAGGACCAGCCAGAGTCTCCAGTGACTCATGGAATAGGTGCAGTAGACAGGGAGTGAGCCTCTTAGAGTTCAAGTCACGGGCTGGTCCTGACAGTGGTGATATCATCCCAGTAATGGTTGCTCACAGTATATGACCAGAAGGTGTGAATAAAGTTCCCTTGTTCTAATTCACATTTTCACAAGTTATCTGAGGTCAAGCCTATATGGTGTATAAGCACAGGTGTATAGTACAGCCTATGTATCATCTTATATTCTATTAGTGTATCTGCACTACATATCACAGTATGTACAAAAGAATCAGTTATGTCATCTGAGTCCAATGTAGACATATCTTGTAACTATTTATTATAACATTTTATGTATGGATTACCTCTTTGGATTCCAATAAATTATATACAATAGACAGGTACTTTTTTTTACCAGGTACCCTAAGCTCTGTCTCCAGGGCTAGGGTTTAAATTGTGGGCATAGTCAGGAATTGTGCGTTCAGGGCGTGTCTGACCTGGCGGTTCTGGTAGAACATAGTACGTGGTAGTTGGAATTTCTGAGATAGGTCTGTAAATGATTCAAGTGTATGGTATTTATATAGCTGGCCCAAATACTTTAGTCTGTATTTTGCCCATATGTGTGGGTCCGGAATAGTTTGCAGATGTGGTAGGGCCGGGTTCAGCCATAGTGATTTATTGGGTACAATTTTGGGGGTGTCAGACATATTTAGAGCTAACACCTTCTTCCAGGCCAGTGTGCCAGCTCAAAAAGTAGAAAGTGGCCACCCATTCTGGGTAGGTCTACGAAACGCTTGTTATTCGAGAGAACTGGCCCTTGCGACTGCAGTTATAGTGGTGGTATCTTCCGCTGAGGGGCCAAGCCACCCTGCCACGTGGGTAAGTTATGGAGCTAAATAGTACAGGAAGGGATGAGGTAGGGACAATCCACCCCGGCCATTAGGTGCGGTCAATATTGCAAATGTAATTCTTGGCTGCTTATTTGCCCATATAAAAGATATCACCATGGATCCCAGCTTGGAGAACAGTTAAAAAATAAGTAGTACAATGGGTGCATTTTGAAACATATACAACAGTTAACTTAGGACAATCATTTTAATCATGTTAATTTTACCTAACAGGATGAGTGGAAGTGGGGTCCAAAGAGAAAACGTGTGCTAAAAGCCATCAATATTGGATCTATGTTCAGGGTGTGAAATTGGTGTGTGTCAGAGTAAACCACAAGCCCTAGGTACTTCTTCCACCTGAGATAGGGCCAGTGCCTGGTGTTGTATTCCCAATGGGGGTGAGCCCACGTGCAAGAGGACTTGGACTAATTGACAGTAACAGTCCCGGATCTGTGGGTTCTGGCAAATGCCAGAGGGGCTGCTATAAGGTGCCATAGAAAGTCAGTATTTAGTGGGCTGGTAGGGGCTGTTTGGGCCTCTATGTTGGCTGGTTGGGCCTCTGTGTACCTGAAATGCAAGGGTCTATTTTAATTCTCAGTCCGGACCTGGACAGTAAGACCTGAGGCTTTCCCAAATGAGTCCACAACCTGCAACATTCTGTTAAAGTGATACTGACACAAAAAAAAATATTTTGAACATATGAATGTACACTAAATGTTACCTACAGTATAGGAGAAGTGTGTTTTTGAGGTTCCCAAGATTCCCTTCCTTGGCTACATCATCTCTCCAGAGGGGTTCGAGATGGATCCTGCCAAAGTTTCTGCTATCCAGAAATGGCGGCTTCCCTTGAGTACCAAGGCGATCCAGAGATTCATTGGCTTTGCGAATTATTATCGCTGGTTCATTAAGGGTTTCTCCTCCCGTATTCTCTCTCTCATCCGCAAGGGAGGGAAACCCAACTGTTGGCCTTTTGTGGCTCTAGAGGCCTTCCAGTCCCTGAAAGATGACTTCATCTCTGCCTCCATTCTTCGGCATCCTGAACTGCACCTACCCTTCTTAATTGAAGTTGATGCATCTGATATAGGAGCTCCTGTCCACTAAACTTGCCCTCGAAGAATGGCGTCATCTCTTGGAGGGTGCTTCCCACCCGGTCACTGTCTACACTGAGCATAAGAATTTGGAGTTCATTCAATCTCTCAAGAGGCTAAATCCCCATCAGGCGAGATGGGCTCTCGTTTTCTCTCGTTTTAATTTTGTCCTAACGTATCGTCCTGGGACCAAGAACCGGATGCCTGATGCCTTGGCTCGTAGTCTTCCTATAGAACTAAATTCTATCATCCCTCCGTCTAGGATCATCGCTGCGGCACTACCCCGATTTTCCAAACAACTTTTGTCTTATCAGTCTGCCACTCCTCCTGATACCCCTATTGGACTGGCTTTTGTACCCTCTGAGCTACGTCTTCCCATTCTACAGCAGACTTATAGCTCCAAACAAACTGGCCACCCTGGTTCAAAAAAAACTCTTGAACTGCTTTGTTGCCTTTTCTGGTGGCCGACCATGTCAAAGACTTTGTCTCTGCTTGTACTGTGTGTGCTACCTCCAAGTCCAGTCACACTCGACCCTGTGGTCTTCTGCAACCATTACTCGTCCATGGACTCATTTGAGTATGTAGTTCCTTGGTCCCTTCTCCATATCTGAGATCATTAATTCCGTGGCTGTCTGTCTACAACTACCCCCTGAGATGCGGATTCCCAACGTGTTTCATGTCTCCCTAGTGAAGCCTGTTGTGTCCAACCATTTCTCCCCTGACCAGACCCCTCCTTCAGCTATCTCCGTGAAATGTCAGCAAGAATATGAAGTCGAGAAGGTTTTGGACTCTAGACTCTCCAGGGGATCTCTCCAGTACCTCATCCAGTGGAAGGGATTTGGCCCTGAGGAATGCTCCTGGGAGAAAGACTCTGATGTACATGCTCCCTGCCTTGTGAGAGCATTCCATAATCAATTTCCCCAGAAACCTCAGCCTGGTGGTCCAGTGGCCCCCCGTGGTGGAGGGGGTACTGTCACGAGTGCTCGGCGTTCCATCTCCTTGCGGCGGCGAAGAATTCAAGATGGCGGCACCCAGGAGTCACACGTGGGCGCAAGGTCGGCGTGCAGGCACAATGACATCACGTGCTGTGGCGCCAAATTCAAAATAAAAAGACACTCTGGACACCGGTTCAATGCCCAAGTATAGGATTTTCCTTGCTGGTGATCCTGGGTGTGTTTTCTTGTTCCTGAATATTCCTTCCTGAATATTGATTCCTGCCTGAACTTTGACCTTGATCTTGTGCTGTCTGCCTGTTGATTATTGCCTGGACCTTGACCATTCTATTGTATCTTCCCTGAATTGTGTTTTGCCTTGGACTCTCTGGAAGGCTTCCTCCTTGATCCTGACTACTTCCCTGTGGGAGCCGCAGGCCCCCTGACAACGACAAATGTCAGGACCCTCCACACAAGATCCGAAAATCGTACAAATTCCTACGATCTAATTGTTGCGTCTATTGCCAGCTTTAGTGATGACAGCAGAGTTAATATAGATGCTGGTTATTGGAGCTAAGGATGTTTTCAGGATGCAGTTGTAGTGGAGCTCTGGGTTTGCATGTTTTACTCCGATGCCATGCAAGACATGCTGCCCCAAACATTCTCAAGTTTAGTTGCATTTCTCAGAGCAGACCAAAATAAACAAACATTTTTATTGCCATTTAGAAAAGGGTATACTAATTACCATAGGACAAATTCAACAATAAAGATTTGAGGAGAATAAACGGTTTAGGCTGTTCTGCAAAGTATTATTTTATTGTACTACTAATCAATGGAATTCTAAACTCATCCATAATTTGTTGGTATAAAGTCTGTTTTAGTATTATTGCCCAACCAGGCAACAGCAGGAATCTTGACTTATATTAGTGTCAAACAGCAGAAGTGCAAAACAGAGTGATAAAAGGGTCCTACAAATCATCTGTTTCAAATTTGCAAGAGGTAAGTCCACAAGCATGCAAAATCTGCATACACGAGGCACAAAGAAATAAAACTGTAAGGGGGTTATTTATCAAAAGTAGAGTTAGTGAGGTTTTTTTCTACCTCAAATAAACTGACAACTTGAATGTGTGCTTATTTATGAAAAAACTTGAATGCAAAAAACTCGATTGAATGCAATTGGGGGGAAAACTTGAATACTTAAATTGATTGAGTTATCAGCAAAAAAAAGAGTTTTCGGGTACAAACCACTAAAAAAAACACTGAAAATCATGAAGGCTAAAAACATCTTGATATGGCTCAAGGGACCTTTTCTATTGACTTCTACATGACCTCAACAGGGTTTCAGATTCTAGCTTTTTTAAGCTTTTTTTTTTATCCGGAAAATTCGAGTTTTTTAATAATACTACCATCAAACTTGAATATTTTGGGAAAAACATAACTCAACCTTTGATAAGCAGCCCCTGAAATGTTTTCTGATTTTTATTCACACATTTTATTTCATAATACAAGTACTTTATTGGTCCTATTTTCAGGAATGCTTGTGACCATGGGTATTCAGGACGAATATTAAAATAAAGTGCAGTCATGTTCTGCTATAAATATTTTATTATATAATTGTCCCAGAATTACCAGACCGGCATAAGGACATGGACAGAGTCCACCATTCACTTGGCCCAATAAAAGATATAGTACCACCAAGGGATGTTATAATCCATTTCCACCACGTTACCATTTAAAAGGCGATAATGACTGTAGCACCATAACTTACCTATGATGGACACACATACCAAATTTTGCCAGACTTAGCCTCTGCTAAAATCCAGAAAATATGGATGCCCAAAACACTTAGGGGCAGATTTACTATTGGTTGAATTTCAAATGATAAAAAAATTTGAAATTCGACCAGGGAATAGTGGGGAGGTAAAATCCTACGAATTAGACTATCGAATTAGAAGAATTTTACTGCAATTCGAATGATCAAACGATCGAATATAGAAAATTCGATTGCTCGTTCGCATATTCGAATCGAATTTGAATCGAATATTCAAACGATTTTTAGCGATCGATCTAATTTTTTATATTCGATCTTAGGGAATGATCCCCATTTCGGTAGGTTTCATCTGGCGAAGTAGGTGGTCGAATTAAAATTTAAAGTTTTGAGAATCAATCTACTACTACAACTAAATTCTGACTTCAACATGGAAAACATATTGAAAACCTTGGAATCAAAATTACACCAGATTATGTCAGTTTAGCTCATACCAACTATGAACCACTTGTTAAATTCCTCTTAAAAGATTTTGAAACTTGGGGTAAATATAATATCTCATGGTTTGGCATGGCCTCAGCATTAAAAATGATAGAAAATGTGATTCACTCATAGCTAAGCCTACAACATGTTTCATGGATGGACAAAAATTCCCAACCACCTATGAAAATACAATTCATCCTAAAAGAGTACAACCTCTCTGAAGAGTTACAATATGCCTAGAACCCCCTACACCAGTCAGTTGAACTGTAGAAGCTGATTGGATGAGCAGTGAAACGTCTTCATTAAAAATTTTCAGTAAGTCCAGTTGTTTTGAGTTACTTGTGTTAGGTATAACCAGATGTGGCTGGTTACCCATTTGAAAAAAAAATGTTTATACAAAATAGGAAAAAAGAGAGAAACGTGGATTACTGTACATTACTTTTTTATTTTAATATTCTTTATTTTCCAAATGAAATAAAAGAAGGGGGATATAAAAAGCAAAAAGAGGGTAAAAGGAGGGGGTAACAATTACATTTTATATTATCATTTACCCATTACATCACAGCAGGATCACTGCTTTTATTCTCCATAAAAATACAAAAAGAAGAGCACAATCTTATAATAATAAAAAAGGATAGAAATGATGGCCGTTGACTGTGAATGGCATGATCAAGCAAGGCCCTTATTACATACTGGTTACTTTGATATCTAAGTATGATATCCACGGATTCCAAATTCTCTAATAGCTTTCACTAAAATTGTGTATCCAAAGTGTAATTTCCTCCAATTACCTTATTTCCTCTACCATACTCCTCCAAGCATTATATGTTGTAGGTATTGACTTCTTCCATAATCTCGGGATCAAGAATTTTGCCGCATTATGTAAATGTATGGTTAATGGACATACCCCTATATGTAATATAAGGCATTAAGTTTGCCCAGGGGCAGTAACACATGGCAACCAATAAGATGCTTGCATTTAAACAGGTGACTAGTGAATGCTACCTGCTGATTGGTTGCTATAGGTTACTGCCCTTGGGCAAACTTAGTGCCTTTTATTACATAACCCCACTAATGCCTAATATGATTATTGATGCGTCAGTATCTTTTATATTAGTAGCTGTTATATTCCTTATATCTTTTAATATTGCCTTCCAATAATCCCTTAATTTTGAACACTTATACCATATATGTAAATGCGTTCCCCTTTCTTGTTCACACCTCCAATAAATTTCAGAACAATGTGGGTACATTCTTTTGAGTTTAGCCAGTGTATAGTTCCACCTAGTGGCTACTTTGTAATTCATCTCTTTCAGGGGAATGTAATGCGAAAAGTTATGCCTCTGTGCGAACAATTTTTGCTTTGCGCGAATTTAATATAGCTTTTGCGAAACCGGAAACTGTTTTACCGATCACTTCCGACAGTGGAAGGGAGTTTGCGAATTTTACAGTTTGCGCCAATGCGCAGTCAATGTAATAAAACTTCTTACTGAAAAAGTCGTTATGTTTGCTCCTAAAGATTACGACACCTTCAAGCACTTCTTAAGAGTGCGCAATTAAAATTCGCAATGCGCAATTAAAAGTCGCAATGCGCAATTAAAATTCTCAATGCAATAACAGTTAAAGGAACAATATTACATTGCGAGATGTGGATTTTTAATCTTATTGATGCGCATTCTTTTGCTCTTTGCGAATTTAATTACATTCCCCCCTTTAAATCTTACTGATCTGGATGTCTTATGTATATTAGCTAAAACTTTTGTACACTACTGTACATTGTAATTGAAATGAAATGTGCAATAAAACATGTCATGTCAGGCAAAACATGTATAAAGGTGAAGTAAGACATAACTGTGATCATATACAATGTAATCTGACAACACTCAGATAAAGAGGAAAATAATTAAAAAAAATTATTTTCTTAGCATGTAAATTCTTTTTTGTTTTGTTTGCTGTAGTGGAAATGTTGTGTGCACATGCAGCCATCTTCTCAACATTTATAACCGGAAAACTGGACAACATGGTCATTCAAATGTGGTTCTTCACAGCAATGAAAGGAAATCACATCAATACATTCAGAGCAGTGACCAAACATCTACATTCTTAGTGTATTTAATAGTCCGTTTTGCTTTACTATGAGTCTTACTATGAGCAGCGTATTAACAGCAGTATCTTTGGCTTTGTTTTACAGCTTGGGATGAATTCCTGGATAATAAACCACTTGAACTTAGGTCCTGTGGAGATGTATTTGAGCTCACTGTTCGGGTAGAAGAACATAAAGAAGAGGTAGGTGTGATCAGTGATCTTAATAGTTCAAGATTTTTGGTTTGCCAGACATCATATGCAGAAAGAATGTGCTGTTAAGTGTACAGGATGTTAAAAGTAACCTATGAGTACATTAATTTTCATTAATTAACCATTTATTCTTTGTTACTCTATTCTGCAGGATAATTTGGCATTGCCCTGTACAGAGGCATGTTTTGGTAAGAATATTTTGCATGTATTAATATCCTTGATTTTTCATACTCAAGATGTTTGCTGCTCTACATAGTTTAAGACTATGGGATAAAGTAGACTATAGGATAAAGTTGTATGTGTACAGAAAAGAAATCAAGGCAACACAAACAGATAGATGTTAGATAGGTAGATAGATAGATATTCAGTGGTGTAATTTGTGATCTGCAGGCCCTCGTGCAAGATGGATGTAGTACCTAGAACTTCCCCCTGCCCCGCTGTCTGCAATAACACTTATCCCAGCTCCGGTGGGCCCCAAGGGGGTGTGGGTGCACCCCCTGTACACCATTGTAATTACCCCACTGGATATATCATGTTTTATTATGCGTAAGAACAGCTAATGTGTATCAAATTAAACTGACAAATACAAGGTAACTTGTACAAGAATGGTTCGGATCTCTCTCTTTTTTCCATGATATGCCTGAGTTTCTTGAATTCATTCTGGCACCCTCCCTGCATAGTTGTTTGCACAATTACTTTTTTTCTTTACTACCAGTGTCGGACTGGGATGCCAGGAGCCCACCAGAAAACCTTAGACCAGGGGCCCAACTTTCCAAACTATTATTCCTTCTCTCCTCACTTAACCTCTTTATTCTCCTATTCTTTTAGATCTACTTACTATACTCTATTCTTCCACTATTAAGCCTCTTTTTCCACATAAAGAAATAGGGAATGAACATGAAATAGGCCAAATTGTTAGAAGCAAGAGGCCACTGACACCTGGGCCCACCGGGAGTTTTCCTGGTATCCCTGTGGGCCAGTCCAACACTGTTTACTACCACTTTTATAAAAGTCTGCCCTTAGTACTGAAGCACTATTTTTACAGTGGGTGGTCTGTGTGTACAATGTATTATAGATAATTTATGCACAGAGTTTTATTTGTTGTTTGTGTATTTGTTGTTTTATTTAAATATTCCACATGGATGACAGTAATACTGCTGCTCAGCAATGGTGGCTCTTGTTAATAAAGTTCACAAATATCTCTATGTGTTACACACTAAAACACATGTTCTTTCAGCTGATTAGTGCCTAGCTGTAGCCTGAATAATGCATGGGCAGAGTGTTGTGAACCATTGACCTGCCCACTGTACTTCTCCCTACTCCTCTACTGTGTCCAGCTATAATACACAACCTTTTCCTCACTGGAAGTTCCCTTAGGTTTCCACTTACCTGGGCACCACAAACTACATATTTCATTCTTTATACTTGGAAAAATGATCCTGTTTGATTTTCTGCACTATATATATATGTTATGTCCCTCTATTGCTATTGCATGAGATCTAGCATACATTTAGTTGCATGTGGCGCTACAGGAGTCATGTGCTTCTGCTATATGGGAGAGCATATGGGAGTATACTTTAAAATGGAGTACCTCAATCCAAGGTCAGGACAGGCTAAACTGTAATAACCCTCCTTGGGAACCTCTGGTACCTGGTGTAGATCAGTGCAGCAAAGGATCCAAACAGAGAGGTGATTCTTGCAGCAAAATAACTTGTTTATTAACAATGGACAGTCGCAATGGATCAATTCACAGGCACTTAGATGACCACACGATAACAGTAACAGGAATCTTCCCATTTAGTGAAATAGCACAGTTAGGATGAACACCTCTTGGGGCTCCCAGAGTGTAACGCTTCCTGCCTAGGGATAGTCCACTTGGGGTCCTGGCACCCTCACTGGTCCTCACCTCACCCTCTGAG
This sequence comes from Xenopus borealis, assembly GCA_024363595.1. Taxonomy (NCBI): domain Eukaryota; kingdom Metazoa; phylum Chordata; class Amphibia; order Anura; family Pipidae; genus Xenopus; species Xenopus borealis. Next base: position 115,416,040 of record CM044431.1, on the reverse strand, counting down.
TCCCTGAGCTAGTAGCGTACACACCACAGGGTCCTAACCCCACTACTTCTCCTCATTGGAGTGGATGCTGCTCACTAAATTCCCTGTACTTACTCTCACTTCTAGAGTAACTATTACAATGCTCACTATCACTAAATAGCTCTTATCTAACTTTCCACTGGAAAGCCTGGACCTGTAATACCTCCCAGTGAGGCAAGGTCCCAGAACAGACCCAGAGCACATGGGGCTAAACCCTTTTATACTTGAAACTACTGCCACAGACAATCCCCTTGAACTAATGTGGACCCAGGAAAATGGACATAGCTGCCTGAGTTAACTAAAGGACCCTTAGGTGTCCTATTACCAAGGGGAAACTGCCTGAGGAAACATACCCAAATCTCAGTTTCCCTACAGTTATGTTTGCTTTACTTGATAGGGCACAACAGTTACACAAGACATACCCTAGCCTAATATATCACACATGGAAGGCATTAGTGACCACCAAGAAAAATTCTTTATAAAAAAAACTGCCCTTATCAGTCTGAATAAGTAGATTCCATTAACATTATCTGCAGCTTCTCAGGTTTGATATAATGTTTTTTTTCAACAGGTGCTGGTCGAAATTCTGCTAATAATGCATTACAAGTATCAACAAGATCTAATGTTACGTCAGAAATAGTTCCGATGGTTGCGAATGTAACCTCTACTTCCATCCCTTTAGAAAGTGACTCACAATATTTTGTGGTCAGGGATAGCATTATTTATGCAGTGAAGAATAACTTTCCAGGTCTGCAAATCCAAGTTACTCCATGGGAAATGACCATATCTGGGTGCCCAAGAGATTTGGTACAGGCACGAAGAGAGATTAAGGCTGCTATAGATGCAGTAAAGTTCAGGACTATTGATTTACAGTGTCATATAAAAGGTTTTCTCGACTGCTGGGACAAGAAAGCCCTTTCTGAAAAAATATTTGGCAGGACACAAGAAGGCTGTGTTATCTTAGATTCATCACGAGGTCTGCGCTTGTATGCACCTTGTACCACTCTTCTTGATCAAGCAGAGCACTTACTAAAAGGAGTTTTTCTACAAAGAAGTATTTATATAAAATATGAGGACAGAAAGGTCATTGTTTCAGAGCCATGGACAAAACTGGTGGAGAAAATTCAAAGCAACAAAAATATTCTACTCTGTTTCCATGAAAACAAAAATGGTAGCTTGAATCTGTCTCTGCAAGGCTTTAAAAAAGATGTGGAAACAGCAGCTGAAATAATTAATGATCACCTACGCTTACACATTACAACTCAAGAAGACATTGACCTAGAGAGTAGAATATTAGTTGAAAACCTGGATGACTTAATGCTTAGCTTTAATTTGGGGGAATTAGAGACTGGTGTTAGATCCTTACCTACCTCAGGTACCAGTGTAATATTGATTGGACCAGAAAATGCTGTGACAAAGTCAATGGAATTCCTCAGAAATGTAAAGCAGATCCTTTGCCATGAGTTCCTTTCATTTGGAGAACATGGAGCATTATACTTTTTTAAAAACCAAGGAAAGGAAATGCTGGACCAAATTTCTAAGGATTATAATTGCAAGGTCTATATTGGTGAATCTAAGCAAGCTTGCAATAAGAAAGAAAGCAGAGGCAGAAAATGTGACTTAAGAACAATGCCCCACAAAAAAGAAAACAGTGTGAAGTTGCAGCAAAGTACAGCAGGTTGCACAATTCCTGTTAATAGTACTGATAACAAGCAACCTTTTATTCAACTTATACTGAGCTTTGGAAATCTTGAAGAAAAAAAGGTCAGTACTCATTATAATACTAAAGTACAGATGCAGACACTTGGATTTGTGTGTTAAATGCGTCGTGACTCAGGGTTAATTGAAGAACCTGTGTATTTAACCTTTTCATTAGCATACCAAAGCACCATTGTTTTCAATAGGGACCTCTTTAATTGGATGGGATGCTGTGACACAATATTCTGTCTTAAGTGGGTTATCTGGGTTTAGTTATTCTGTGTCAAACACACAATTCAAAGGGGCTTCATCTGTATTATAAACCATTAATAAACGTATTTCCATGTGCTCTCTACTACACTATACAGCCTAGGGAAACAATTTTGTTCTACAGTAGAAACCCCATTTTACATCCCCTGATTTTAAGTTTTCCCTCATTTTACATTGTTGTTTTCAGGTCCCAACTTTATATTATGCATAATGCATTTCCATGATTTTACATTTTCCTGGATTTTACACCATTTTTTTCTGGGACCCTTTAAAACGTAGAATGGGGGTTCTACTGTATCCTTTTTTCAGGCATGCTGCAGCAGTTAAAACAAAACTATACTCCCTAACAATATAAAAAAATATATTGCATAAAACAGCTCATATGTAAAACCCTACTTCATCTAAATAAACCATTTTCATAAAAGTATGCCTTTTTTAATAGTATGTTCCAATGGGTATTCTTGAATAGAAAATTACCTAGAGAATATCATAAAACGGTGACTCAAGGTTAAGGAAAAAACTAAATGTACTAATATTGGTATTCTAGTTTGGTAAGATTCTTTAGTAGGCCACTTAATATGATACTGTATAAACTATCAGTTGGTTAAGTAATCATTTTAGGGGTATAGTTTTCCTTTAAGAGGTATCAATATTCAAACAGAATTACCACCTATTATCTTTTGGGCTGATTATATATGTTTGTGTGTGTGGGTTTGTGTGTAATAGGCATTGTTATTTATTATTTATATTGACTCATAAGAAGGGAATCTGCCGAGTGTAAATTAAGTGTGACTGAAAGGTCAAGTTGCTCTTGTACAGTAAATATATGAAATGGCAAGTTTTCAGATGTTACAAACCAGCAAGACACCACATGCCGTATGAAGTAATTGGGCCATTTATTTGAAAGCCTAATTTTTTTGGTTTAAGGGGCAGATTAATTTAGGGTCAAAGTGAAAATTCTAATTCTTAAATTTTTGGTCAAAACTTTCAGATTCAAATTGTAAATTATCCAAACTCAATTCAAGTTTTAATTAGAATTTTAATTCGAATTTCAAGATTAATCATACTCTAACCCTCTAAGAACTCAAATTTGACTATTCACCATCAAATACCTGCCGAATTACTGTCAATGAGAGCCGTACAGGGATCAATTCAGTGATGTTTGCAGCCTTCCTGACATTCAAGTTTTTTTTGAAGAAGAAGAAAAATCGAATCTAGTTTTTTAAATTCAAATCAAAATTTTAAAATTCAAATTAAGGTTTTCTAATTCGAATCAAATTTGATTCCAGTTTCCAAGTTGTGTTAATTAGTCAGAGTAGTAAAAATTAGATTTTAATAATACATTTTCGAACTTATGGAAGTCTGAAAAAACTCACATGAATTCTAAATTCGAGCCTTGATAATTGTGCCTCTCAATGTGAAGAGTTTATTGATAGCAGTATATGACAAAGCCATTGTCCATCCACACAGGGCACAGGGCTTCACATTAAAAATGGGTATAGTTATTGGAAAAGTAAGATTCATGTCCTTGTGCCCTAAAATGTTATTAACTTTAACCCTTAGCTAATTAGATCTGCTGTGGAGCTTTGCTTCTATGTGGACCTTTTTTTACTGGGATCACCAAGTGATAGTCGGTAGTTTTTATTCACCTTCCCTCTTGTCCTCTCAATCCAGTTTTCTTTACACCTTGTCAGAAAGCCATGTAAGTAACCGTAAAATCAATAAATTAAATCAATAAATACAATATTTTTTAAAACTCGTTTGAAGGAGAAAAAGGTAAAGAATTTAACAGCAATCCAAAATGTAAAAAAGAAGAAAACTAAACATACTGTAAACCTCTGCACTTCATCCATTTTCAGTATTCTTTGCATTGTTTTTCCACCACTCATGTTGTACCTGTACTTAACATGATTTCTTCACTTCTTTATGTGAAAACAGATGGTGCATGCCTTTATATTAAAAGGGTTCAATGAAAAATGCTTGGCACAATGGGCTCTGCATAGATGATTCCAGTTTTATTTTTAATTTTTAAGCCGCATATCTGTTTGCCATTTGACTTCACTTGTGCAAGACTTGTGCCCAGATCACTGGGACCTTAGCAAAGTGACCATTAAAAGTTGTACAATTTGATGAAAAGGATTTAAATTGACAACCACCTATGATATCTAAAGATTTGACACAATTAAAAAGCATTCTGATAATATGCTAAAATAATTTTTTTGTAATCTGTGTTTACAGGCAAATGTGATCAGTGCCCCCCTACTTGCTGGAAACCCAAGACTTAATGATCTGAAAGTCTCCAATAGCCTGCAAAATAAGGCAGGGACCAAATTCTCAACCCTTTTTATTACACTCCTTACTGGCCATCCTACCCTGGTGCCAGGAAGTCTTGTAGAAATGCCATTGGCTAAGAATACACATGCATTAAATTGTGACTCTGTGATCTTCATTGTATGCGCTCCTTATGATGGACCTGATGGCTCTTCAGTAAAGGTACATATTCTACTGTCTTCTTTATTGTCTTTATTACAAATCGTTATTGTCTTTATTGTAATTAAAAATACATTTCAATACGATACAGACATTTTTTTGTGTTGAGTAGAGAAAGCACAGTAGCCCTGTTAAGCATATAATATCTCTCCAGAGAACTCTTACTGATAAACTTACTGTTTCTTTTCTTATATAATGATGCAATGTTTTGATAAAATTTTGTTTAATTCAGGATCTGAGAAAGGGGATTTCAGAAATGCTGAAGAAATGCAGTCAAAGAAATGTGTGCTCGGTAGCAATGCCGACTATTGGTGCTGGCTTTGCTTTACGTTTCTCTAATGAGATTGCAGCCAAGATATTTGGGGAAGAATTAAAATTATTTGCAGAAAAAGAACCAAATACCAGTTTAAAGAAAATACAGCTGGTGTTCCAGAACAACATGCAGTGTTTATTTGCTGTAAGTGTTTTCTTCTTTCTACATTGTTTTTCTGTACATATACAGATATTTTACTCCATAGTGATCCAAGTGATAGTCCAACACACATTATACACTTGCTTCACTAAATATGTGATATATGTGGTGCATTGTCAATGTGGTGCCCTGTATGTTGGTTGTACGATAAGACAGTTGTGGGCTAGATTGGGAGAGCACCTTAGAGGTATTGAGAATAAAGATAATGACAATACAATATTTAGGCAATTCAGGAATTTAGAATGTCTGGGATTGATAGTATAAATGAAAATAGTGAGGGAAATTTAACCACTAAAATTTTAAGTTTGGAATCAAACTGGATTTTTAAATTGGGGACAATTATACCCGAGGGAATGAATTTTGAAATGAAGCCCTTTCTTACATCGTTATGGAATTAAGATTATTTTTTTAATGATTTTAATAAGTTGTAATAAACATATGTGATTAAGTATGAATTTGATATTATATAGGTAGTTTCTGTGGGGGAGCTATTTGGTGAAAGAAAAAACTTTTTAAGATTCGGCACTATTCTCTTAACTAAAATTTGGGTGTAATTTAAATGTGGGTGTATTTGTCTTAAATTATAGAAAGTAATATGGTGGGAGAATGCTTCCTTTTTCTTATTATTGTTGAGAACAGAAATGATCACTAATGGATAATGAAGTGAAGTAAGGTGTTGAAGGTGTATTAGTGATGTTTAATGAAGTGCACTAATGTGCTGAAGGTGTAGAGATATTTACACTGATAACCCCAGAATCTGTATACATTAAGCAAGCAGGTATTTAAGGGATATGGCAGGTACTAGCCACACCTCCTCTGATGAAGCGCCCAATAGTGCGAAACGCGTTGGGAGGGAGTGGCTAACACAAGGTAGGCAGACCGGGGGGGAGACACCACACTCTGATGATTAATGTCTGTGAATGTGTGTTTGCACAATGTAACAATGTTGATAATGCACAAATAAATGTTTATAGCATGAAGCCGAGCATACTTTTAATTAATATATAGCACACTTTATACACTCTAATTTACTTCAGAGCAGCACCTTGGGGGAACTATATATATATATATATATATATATATATA
>CM044431.1:115322973-115336925 GCA_024363595.1 Xenopus borealis | reverse complement strand
GGGGGGGGGGGGAAGGCAAGGACCCTGATTCATATAGGCTGATTTCCTTGTTTGGACACCAAAATATTTGCAAAGATCTTAGCAACAAGACAAATGAAAGTAATAACCTCTGTAATCCACCCAAACCAGTAACCTCTGTAATCCACCCAAACTGGTAAATCCACAGCCACAAATCTCAGAAGAGTACATACCCACTTGCAGACCCCTCATGATAATGTTGGTTCCAGGATCATGGTGGCGCGGGACACAAATAAGGCGTTTGATTCAGTAGATTTGGAAACACTGAGATGCTTTGGATTTGGCCCATGATTCATTAACTGGATCCAACTTCTATATCAGAAACCCACAGCCCAGATAAAAATAGGAGGATCGTTTTCCCTGACCTTCGCTTTGTCACGGGGAACCAGACAGGGATGTCCCCTATCCACACTCCGGTTCACCATAGCAATTGAAGCTCTGGCGCTACACATAAGACAGTCTTCAAATATACAGGGTTATAACGATGGCTTCATGGAGGATAAGCTTGCTCTATATGCAGATGATCTTTTACTATTCTTAGCTGACCACCAACGATCACTCTCTGCTGCGCTAGATGTGTGCCAAATATTTGCTCAAAACTTGTGATTAACAAAGAAAAATCAGTAATATTTCCATTAGACCCAGTACCAAACCAACCGGCGAGAACACAAGATCTCAAATGGGTCACAAAATTTAAGTATCTTGGCATTATTCTATCTCCAGGTTTATCCTTGTACATAGATGACAATATCACGCCCATCATAAATCAATTTAGGAGCGCTTCAACTACCTGGTCTGGCCTTTCTCTTACTTTGTGGGTCAACTTATTCAAGATGATCTACCTGCCAAAATTTTTATACAAACTCCACAATTTTCCAATATGACTCCCTAAAGTAATATTTCAAAAAATCAATTCCATCCTCATTCCCTTCTTATGGGCCAATAAAACTCCCCGGTTCTCATGGACTTCATTAACGGCCACATCTTCCCTACAGGAAACTAAAAGATTACACGGCATGCCTGACAACTATTACAACTCCACACAAAGCATGGGTATCAGCCTGTAAAACCCTAGGTCGATTTTCCACAATATTCTCTCCCTACTTGTATCTATGGATGAACTATTTTCTTCCACATCTTAAGGACTTACAGGACTTCCACTATTGGCCTCATCTGGGGATTAAACTGCTAGGGGACCTGTTAGAGGAGCAAACATTCCCGACATATGCACAGCTGCAAACTAAAACTGGGGCTCCTGGGATTCAAATGTATAAATACTTGCAATCGCGTCATGCCTTCCAGGCGCAATTCCTCTCTCTCGGGTGGACTATACCACACCCTCAGTGGAGTTGATCCTTCATCAACCACAAGTTGACAAACTCACATCCTGCTTGTACCATGCTCTGATAGACTCAGTGCATCCACCCTTTAATAGGGCAAAGGTCAAATGGCTACAGTTTATCCCTACCCTAAAGGATCAACAATGGGAGGAGGCAACAGACATGGTATATAAAGATTACATTTCTATAAGGGACAGGCTTACTCAATTTAAAGTGGACCCGTCACCCAGACACAAAAATCTGTATAATAAAAGTACTTTTCAAATTAAACATGAAATCCAATTTCAAATGTTTATTAAAGCTATTTTAAGCTCATTTAAAAATCTCAGCTGTCAATCAAATATTGTCTGCCACTCCTCTATGCCTTAGGCATAGAGGCAGGGCATTTAATTACTTTCACTTTCCATTCAGCACTTCCTAGATGCCACTGCTCCCTACACATTCTCCCAGTTCTCTTAACCATTTAATTGTGTAGCCAGGGCATGGGGATAGACATCGGGTCCCCCATTCTGGTGCACAAACAAGATTTTGAGATGATGCAAGGCTTGCCTTAAAAATGGCTGCTGCCCGCTTGCTATAATTATGAATTCCCAGACTGAAGAAAACAAGATTAAAATAATTTATATAGTGTAATTAATGTTCATTTTGGTTGACTAATGTGATAAAATATGATTTTTAATATTGTTTTGGGGTGACAGGTCCACTTTAAGATCACTCACCAATTATATATCACCCTGCTGAAACTACAAAGGATGGGGGGTCAAATGGAAGCTAGTTGTCCTAGATGTCAGGCGTTGAATGCCTCCTTCTATCACGTAATATGGGAATGCCAAACTATATTATACTGGAAGGAAGTGGTTAAATACATGGTAGATAATCTAGCCTTCCCCAGCATATGTAAGCCAGAAATTTGCCTGCTGGGCCTAGTAGATGATCTCCTCCCATTGAATAAAAATACAGCCTTAGCAAGGACTCTCCTATATTATGCAAAGAAACTAATTGCAATGAAATTGATGGGAAATACAACACCTAAAGTGCAGTGAATCAATTTTGTGAATACATTTTAAATGCACCAATAGAGAAATTACAGTACAACGAAAACCTTAAATCAAATAAAGCCCCAAGCCCAGATGGGGTTTCTAATAGCTATTACAAAATGTTCTCAAATTTACTTGTACCACACTTGCTTAAAGTATTCCAAAACATTATGGAGATGGGGATGTAAACCAAGAATATCTTCAAGCCCATATAGTAGCAATTCCCAAACTAGGGAAACCTCAAGAGCATTATTGAACACTGACCTTAAGATCTATGCCAAACCCAAGTATACTTGAGGGACACAAAACGCATCAGGCTGCTATCTTTTATATACATACTACAATACTTGGCTCCTGGGGGCAGATTCACTAAAGCGCAAAGCTTCTAACGCTAGTGCAAATTTGCCAGTGTGACGTCAAATCGTAACTTCGCAAATTCACTAACACCATCTCTGGCGAATTTACGCTAGCAAAGTAGATAGACTAGTGCAACTTCGCACCCTTACGCCAGGCGAAGTTGCGCACTGGCGAAGGATCGTAATTACGCAAATTCACTAAGATCAACTTTTTGCTGTTCGTGAGCACTTACGCTAGACGTTACTTCGCCAGGTCAGACCTGGCAAAGTGCAATACAATAGATAGGAGGTTGAAAAAAAAATTGAAAATTTTTCTAAGTCTCAAAAAACGCTGTGGTGTGTTTTACCATTGTGGGTGATAGTCTGAAAACCATCGGTTTTTTTGGGGGGGGTTACCCTCCTTCTCCCCTACTTTTACTGACATATGGCAACACTACTATATAGGGGGCACATGTAGGGCAATAGGACAACTTTATTTTTTTTGATTAAAGGTTTCCTGGGCATGTGTAGTGGCTGTAACATAGCGTAATTGCGCTATGCCTAGCGAAGTAACACTAGCGTAAATACTTAAAAGAATTATTTTCCTCAAAGAGAAAAGGATCCCCCCCAGGTACTGGTTATTCCAAAAATTGATCACTCTTGGCTTAAACTGATTTCACCTTCCATTTATCAAAGAAAATCCTAAATAGTGTAGATAAAATATGAGATCGAAATATCTGTGGTGCTTATAATAAATAGAATTGTACCTGCTTCAAATTAAAAAACCATGAGCAGTATTAAATTGATTTGTGACCTATAAAATAATAAAAATTTTTAAAGTTGATTGAAGTGCATTCATAAATTCATTATTCTATAATTAATTCTAGGAATTTCATTATTTTTAAAGTGCAGTGCAATAAATATATTAATTAGAATATGAATCACAATAGTCGTAATTCAAATTGATTTTAAATTGATTAGAAGGTAAAAAATATATCAGGTGATCAACATTAAAAGAGATAAAAAATTTTATATAGGTTGCATCCGCATGTTCAGATTCTTGAAAATGGTAAGGAAAATGAAGAGAAAGAGCGGTGAAGTTGTCCCAATGCTCAACTGCCTAATATTTTCTAACTCGGGGACATCACAAAGTAAAGGTAGGCAGGGTGAGCAGGACTGTGGTCTCAAAAATTAACTATCACTTATTGGTCAGAGGTTATTCTAAAAAACCACAAATCCTGGTCCCTTGTGAGTAGACAGATTAGAGAAGGAACAAAGGAGAACTGAACAGCCATGCAATCGGGACTACCCTTAGAAGAAACACTTGCTTGATCTCATTCAAATGGAGAAAATTGTATGACAAAATAAAGATTAAAATACGTTACCATTCGCCGACCAAAGCGTAAATTCGCACTTTAGTGAATTTGCGTAGCGCAGGCGAAAATTCGCCTGGCGAAGTGCGGCGAACACTCATGAAACCTGCGCTGGCGATTTTTTGGATCTTAATGAATGTCCCACCTGGACTCTACTGGCCAATTTACTTTGGTGTTCCGGAGAGGTGCCTGCCTGCTGTGCTCTAAACTTATATGTGTTACTCCCTTTTGCTTTGTGCTTTTTGCATGAGCACCCGGATCCCACCAGGAAGAGCAGGACACCAAGTGAGAGAGAGTGCCAATAATGTTATGGTCACAGATCTGTAGTTTACTAGTCCTCTGAATAGTTTTTGGAAAGTTGTGATTTCCAATGGGAGTTCTGAGCTGTGCAGTGGCTTAACATGAGCCTGTTTAGGGTTAGCCCACACCAGGCGATTCTGGGAGATTAGTTGCAGGACGAATAATCACCTCTAATTTCGGCGACTGATCTGCCTGAATAGCTTACCCCTGTCTCATGCTGGCTGAAATGAAAAGTCGCCTGTGGTAATTCACACATGGCGGTGCGCTTTCCAAAATTGCCTGAAGATGCCTGCCAAGGCAACTTCGGGCGATTTCGGAAAGCACACCGACGCGATTGAATTGCCGCAGACGACTTTTCATTTTAGACAGCATGAGGCAGGGGTAAGCAGTAAAATAAAGATAACTGACTGTTTGTTGTTCTGGGAGGCTTTGTTGTAATATTCTTGCTTATTCTCCAGTGTTTGATGGCTGCAACGGGTTATGGTGTAGATGTGAAGGGTATAGGTGGGGCTTGCATGTTTGTGCATTATTCTGTTTAGGAATTTCTACTTATGGTTGCTGCCCATCCAGTTTTGACCCAGACAGCCCGATTTTTGTTAGGGTCAAAACTGCCTGTCCATTTTTCAAAATTAGAAAACCTTAAGGGCACCTGGCAACAATTTTATGAACAAATTTATGAAACAGCAAAAAAGTCTCCAATGAAACCATTTTAACTATCCATTGTTGTCTATGGTGATTTTTCTGTATTTTCACATTTTGCTTAATTATTAAATCATGCTTTTCCTGAACAACAAAAGGAAGTTTTTCAATAATGAAACAGTTTGGGATGTTTTATTTGACTCTATCATTGAAAAAAACCTGCATGTATCATACTGGTTCATTATTGATGATTTGTATTAGTTTTTCATATTATACACTGATCTTTCTTGTCTTTGAAACACAGGAGAGTGCATGTTCGATGTACAGCAGGTAGCAAAATCCATGGCAGAGAGCATATCTTCAGTTGCCCGTAATTCTAAGTTATCTAGCCTTTCCTGTGTGCGTCTAGTTATGATGGAACCATATCTCTACTCCATCTTTTCCACTGAGTTTAAGCAACATTTAGCAATAGAAAGGCAATCTTTCTGGAATCCATTGAGTAAGTATTGTTAAATTGCATGCTTAATAAGTTTGATAACTGAAGTTTCCAGTGTAGGCACATCAGTTTTGTGGCCTTCATGCTGTTGGTCGGTTCTGGTTACTTCATCAGAGTTTTGCTATTGCAGTTTACTTAGGACTGATATACTAATGATTGGTATGGAAGGACTAATTTCAATTGATACACAATGATCATTATTAGTTATTCATGCAAAAATCAAGTGATACTTAAAGGGGTGGTTCACCTTTAGGGTAACTTTTATCATGTTATAGAATAACCAATTCTGAGCAACTTTTTCATTATTTATTTTTTATAGTTTTATAGTTATTTGTTTTTTCCTTCCGGTTCTTTGCAGCTTTCAAATGGGCATCGCTGTCCCCTTCTAAAAAAACAAATGTTCTGTAAAGGCTACACATGTATTGTTTTTGCTACTTTTTATTGCTGATCCGTCTCCTATTCATGTTCCAGCCTCTTATTCAAATCACTGCATGGTTGCTATGGTAATTTGGGCCCTACTTACCAGATTGCTTAAAATACAAATTGAAGAGCTGCTGAATGAAAAGATAAATAACTCAAAAATCATAAACAATAAAAAATGAAAACCAGTTGCAAATTGTCTCAGAATATCACTCTCTACATCATACTAAAAGTTATCTCAAAGGTGAACATCCCCTTTAATGAGATCATTATGTCATATATTATGTCATATATATCACATATTCTGGATCTTTCTGGAATGAATGTTTGCACATCCAGCATAGCGCATTACATTAAATTGACCGGAAAAGAAACATTAAAAAATTATATTGCTCATAATTTGGAATTTCATAAATCCAACCAGTCAATATTTTGGAGGTCTGAGGTAATAAATCCTACCTCTTTTAGATTTTTGATAACTCTGCCCATCAGTGTATAAATGCATTATTAGCTGGATTTAAAGCAAGGAAAGGTAAAAAAAAATGACAAACAATTATTGAGTGATATATTATGATTCACTGACATAGTCAAACCTTACTTACAATTCTAAATGCCATTGTTGGCCGTATGTGAGAAAAGACTTCACAATGTGTTGTGGATTTACACATTCCTGTACTGTAATGTGACAGCAATATAACCCTACTGATAGATTATGCTTCAATACTTCACTTATAATTCATATACGTGACAACACAAGGCGTAATGCTCCATTCTCAGATGCTATTCATATACTGTATGTTGCAAAAACTACAATTATCGTACAGGTATGGAATCTATTATCTAGAATACGTTGGTCCTGGAATTTTCCAGATAAGGGTTGTTTCTGTAATATGAATATAGATCATCATACCTTAAAACTGCTAAAAAGCATTTAAACCTAGTAGGATTGTTTTGCCCCCAATATGAATTCTGGCAACTTTCATCAATTACAAGGTACTGTTTTATTATTGCAGTGAAAAAGGGAAATCACTTTTAAAAATTAGTATTATTTACTTAAAATCGGTTTTATGGGAAATGGCCTTCTCATAATTTGGAGCTTTCTGGATAATAGGTTTCAGGATAAGGATAATAATAAGTATAGTGGCAAACAAGGTATTGTCACTGTTGATATTTTTGACTGTAATTTTTGGATAGATCTGTGGTAGAAAATTGTCATTAATCATTCATCTGCTATTCAACAAAATTGCCTGTACAGAACTGCATTATTTAGTTATTTTTTTTGTTCCATTTGTCATTATTCTAGATTTACTAAATTCTCGTCTAAAACACAGACAAGCCAAAGCCACTGAAGACATAAAGGACAGTGGGAGCCCAATCACAATGCCTCCACATTCTGTGGATCTACTGGACATTGTAGGACTAGACAAAGAGACTGTGGACAACGTAAAACTTATTTTGAAATTAGAATTTGATAATCATTACCAAGAACAGATAATAGTGGAATCACAGGTTAAAAGCTTTTCAAAGATGGAAGTTCAAAATATCTTTTCTGTGTTGAAAGAGATGCCTGAAGTCCAAATTATACTCAACCAAATGGAAGGATATATTCAAATTAATGGATGTGGCATGAATGTTATGAAGGCTTCAACTCAAGTTCAAGAAAAAATCAGAGCTATTCTTAGTACCAGGTTGGAAGAAGCAAAGAGAGACCAATCTCTAATGTACTGGGTTTACAGCAATGGAGACTTAATGGTCCCTTTTGAAGATGAACCCAGTGAACAACTAGAAAAAATGTTTTTGTCTGACTCCAAAGGTGTGGTGACAGTTGCTCTTGAAGATGGGACAAAAGTCACTGTAAACCTCAATACAATGAAGGCAGCTATACCAAATATTGGACAGGAGGTCACTGTTGAGAGGAGGGACTTAGCATCAGGTAAAAATATACCATGTCTAGTATGGTGTAGATGCACAGAATACCATAATTCTACTGTAAAGAGCCGATGAGAGTTGTGAGTAATGTTTTGTTTCACACTAGACTAGAGTACAAACTAGGGATTAGATTATACTAATATTTCCAAGTGATAAAACAGTGTTATGGTACAAATACATTGACAGATGAAGCCACTTTGGATTGTGCATTTGACACAGAATAACTTAACTCATCTATTCCCATTTATCCCACTTAACACAGAATATTGTGTCACAGCATCCCATCCAATTAAAGAGTTCACCATTGAAAACAATGGAGCTTTGGTATGCTAATGAAAAGGTTAAATGCATTAAATTAGTTAAGATAACTTTAGATAAAACAGTTTCTTCAATTAGCCCTGAGTCACGACGCATTTAACCTACAAATCCAAGTGGCTGCATCTGTATGTATCAAATGCACTGTTTGATTAAGAAAAACAGTTTTATAGTTTTTAAGTATAAAGAGGCGCTTACATATGAAAAATTATTTGAAGAAAAATGAAAGTTGAATAAAATTCAATTTTCTCTGGCATGGGAGATGCACAGTATTACATTTCTCTAATGTTCTTGTGTGTTTACATTATTAAATACAACATAAAGGGGACATAAAGTGGCAAATTCAGTGGTGTAATTACTGTACAGCAGACCCCCTAATCACCTGGTGTGTGTATGGTACTTCATCCACCAAGGTTTGCCATCTTTCTTGTTTGGGGAAAACAGGCTGGTGATGTTGGGGGGACCCAATGTCTAACCATCACCAAGTTTTTATGGTAAACAAGACCCTTTACTGATTAAACTTGATGCTCTGACTTGATATGCATTGTTTCTGCATTAAGGGAACAGTTACACCAAAAACTGAAAGTGTAACAAAGTAATTCATTTTAATTACTTTGTTACACGTTCAGTTTTTGGTGTTACTGTAATGTACTTTAGTTGCTCTGCACTGGTAAAAGATGTATCTTTGATTCAGAACTACTATAGTTGATATAAACCAGCTGCTGTGTTGCCATGGGAGCAGCCATTCAAGCTGGAGAAAACTCACAGGTTACATAGCAGATAACGAATAAAACACGCTTGTATTGGATAGGGCAGGGCAAGTGTAAAAACCATGAAAAACTCAAATACAGAACTTCACCAAGTATCCTAATGGAGCTGTGCTGATCCTTTTGGATTTGTTTCACTAGTAATGGTGAAAACAAATCCAATTTTTTTAGCCTTTTTTTTCATTTGCACTTTTTATATTTGGAGCTTTAAAAAAAAATGACATGATGTTTGTGGTTTAGAAAATGAGTTTATTTGGGGTTTCAAAACCTGAAGCAGATTTGTAAAAGTGTGACATTATAACTTATCACAGAAAAACATACTTACAATTTTTTAGTAGTGTAATTATCAAATGGAGTACTCTAACTTTCAACTATTGATATTGCAAAAAATCCCATATGAATGAATAGAAAGTGGGTGACTTGGGTTTCCTATTTTAATACAAATCAGCCCCTTGGAGAGGATTTTGGAGCCGAAATGCATTCGAAGGGCTCTTCCAGACGAAGAGATTGCAGGGAGATTTGTAGCCTGCGACAAATCTCCCTGCAATCTCTTCGTCTGGAAGAGCCCTAACTGTGGGTTTCAATATGGAAATGTGTTCCATGAGTCATCACCTGGCCCAATGCAGTGACTCTTGGTGCAGACACAGAAGATATGAGTGGGGAGAGAATTCTCACATCTCGCAAGCGCCGGCCTAGAAATGGCCAAGTGTGGCATTAGCATAATTAGTTAGCCTTTTACCTTGAAAACAATTATTTCACATTAAAAATGTATGTAAATCCTATTATAGGTAAAGAGATACTGTACATATATATTATTTCAAATATTCCACTTTTTGTACTTTAGAATTTGGTTTTCCTGCACACTGGGATGAGATGATGGGACATTTCCTAATGATGGTGTCACTGGATAAGAACTCAGTAGAATACAATGAAGTTCTTGCTGCTTTCACTAAAACAGTCCACAATTGTGTTATTGTGAAGGTATGTTTCTAGCAATACTATCATCTACATAAATGGACCAATTGTGTATTTGTTGTCTAGAGTGGAAGGAAATGTAATCAGGCACTTGGAATTTAGCATGATATGTGTGTGGGATCTTTTATACAGAATGTTTTGGACCTGTGGATTTTTGGCTATGGGAATTTTTCACAAAGCCTGATGAACTTGCAAATCAATTGAAAGTAAAGAGACAAATTATTTTGCCTTCAATATGAATTTAGGCCAGTTAATTCAGCATCAAGTACAAGTTACAGTGTAATATCTCATTATTAAATTCAACAAAAATGAAAATTATAGGCATTGCCTTGCCCATATTTTGGACCTTTTTTTGATAATGGAGTCCATGCTTTTAGTATGAATTTGTTTGGTACAGCTTTGTGGCAAATATGTGAATGAGTTTGTTTTAGTGTTTAAATGTATTTTATATGAGAGAGGGAGATAAGAGAGTGTAAGTAGGTATAAATTTATGTGTGCTTGAGTTTTTGAGAACTTGTCATTTTATACATATTTAGTCTATGATCGTGACCATGAGATTCATAAAATATAATGAGTGTACTCGTACAGAGATTTTTAATGTAACAGTGTGAAATGTGCCTATTTCAGGTTTCTTTCTTGTTTTCACATTTCTAATGTTTTTCCTCTGGTTCTCATAATGCCATGTGAGGAGAGGGGAGGAAACTGGGTATATATATATATATACAGGTATTGCAGAAATAAACAAATTCCTAGACTTCATAATGCAGGAAAAAATTTGACAATGTTTTGGTCTTGGGACCATTCTCAAGACTTAGCAAGACATGTTGAATCTTGAGAAAGGTCCCAATTGAGACTGAAACATTGACAATAATTTCTTTCACTTTTTTCATTGCAGGAGTGTGTTAATTTCTGTATTACCTGTAATATACCATATGGAACAGTGCCTTGGCTTGAAATGATTATTTCAGGCTTCTGATGAAGTGACGATTTGGGTCACGAAACGCGTCAAGCCGCGTCTCCCTTTACACATGGATTTTTCATTTTAACATGAAGCAATAAAGAAATTGTTTTAATTTTTGGTTCCACTGCGGATTTCTTTACCAGTCTCCCCGCTCCCACGCTTTCTTCTATCCATGAACTGATTATTTGTAGGACTGCACCACACATGTGGAATATATATATACATATATATAGACTCACAGGTCTTATGATGAAAAAAAGTTTTTATTAAACAATGAAATTATTTTAAAGTAATAAAAATATAATGCAGTGTTGCCCTGCACTGGTAAAACTGCAGTGTTTGCTTCAGAAACCACTACTATTGTTTATGTAAATAAGCTGTTGTGTAGCCATGGGGCAACTAGTCAAAGGAGAAAAGGCTCAAGTTACACAGCAGATAGCAGATAAGTTCTGTAGAACATAATGTTATCTGTTATCCATTACTTATCCTGTGCCATATAGCCATTTTTCAATTTCCGCCAATTTCGACTTAGCAGCCTGTTTATATGAACTATAGTAGTGTTTCTAAAGCAAATAGATTTTTTTTTCTTTTTCTCTCTTCTTGCTTCTGTTTGGTGACCAACACGGATGGGAGTTAAAATCGAGTACTTGGAGCACTTAATATTTAGAAAACACAGATTTAACACCTATACTTTTTTTTTGTGTTTTTTGTTTTTGTCCCTTGTCATTCTCTTCCTCCGCCCCCAACCTCATGTTGTCCTCCCAATGGTTCTCTCCCCATTTAAATTTTTTTTAAAGGCATATTAAAGTTGGGAACAAAAATGGTATAATATGTGAATATGGGGTTTATCTTGACGTGGTATGGTGGCTTATCAACTTTATGATCATAACTTTGTAACTAAAACTCCCCTGTTTCTGTAAACATATGCATTAGAGATTATCTTGAACACCCATTGTATTTAAATATTTTGAATTAGCCTTTGAGTGCACCCCCCCTTTGTTTATATAATATGTGAAGGCCTTGAAAATAGCTGTAGGCAGGCGGAGAGCTCCTCCCCGCCCTAGAGGGAGAACAGGGGAGGGATAGAGAACCCGTCCAGGCCTTAACTCCCTAGACCACCTAACGCAGTTGATCGTTAGTCCCCACGGGGACATAGGCGTGGCGGAGACTTCAGAGAAGTGTCCACAAGACAGTATAGGATAAAATCATAAGACTGTCTTTACATTTTTCTTTTGTGTAACTGTATTTCTGGGGTTTTTTTTGTATTTCCTGCAAGTAGTGCAATCCGTACAATGCTAGCATCCAGGTTTACTACTGGGAAGCCAGGTGGAGGTGGTCATAGTTTGATAACAATGTATTGGGTCAGTAATGACTAATTGGTCCCTAAGGTTTCGTCCTCGTTTGTAGGCTATCCTAGGTGGTATTTTAAAGCATGGAGGTAGTGTCTTGTATTTTTGTACAATAGACCAATGGTTATGTACAGCCTTGGTAAATGATCTAGTACTTGGTGAATATGTGGTGAGAAATGTGAGTTGCTTATCATTGTCTTTTGTCTTATCGAAACGGGTAGATGATAATAGTTCATTTTGTGTGTGGCTAGTGGCTCGCAGGTAGCACTCTAAGACTTCATGTTGCGGGTAGCCACGTTGTTGGAAGTGATCCATAAGTTCATTTAACTGCTGGTGAAGTAAGTGAGGCTCTGTATTGTTCCTTACTGTACGGATCATTTGTGAGTAAGGAATACTTTTAAGTAGGTAAGGTGGGTGACAGGAAGAGTGATGAAGTAATGTATTCCTATCAGTTTCCTTACGGAAGATGGGCAGGGTGTTGAGTCCCTCTACCATCCGACAAATTGTTGATTGGTGCCTGTCCATAGAATCAGCAAATCGTCCATGTAGCGCCACAGTTTAACTTTGTATTTTCCATAATGAGGCATGATGTATTTTTGTTCGAATTGGGACATGTACAGGTTAGCGACGGGTGGAGCAACGTTAGATCCCATACTTGTTCCACTAATTTGAAACAAAGTTTGAATTTAAAATAGTTTAGTTTAAGGCACAGTTCTAGTAACTCAACCAGGAATTCCGTATTTGGTTATGTGTGATCAGGATTGAGTAGAAGCGCTTGTCGTATAACATCTATGCCATCATCTGTGGTTATTACTGTGTAGAGCGAGGGGACATCCATCGTAGCCAATAATGCATGTGTGGGTATTGGTTGACAGTTTGTTCAGTAGAGCGCCAAGTATCTCTAAGATAGGTGGGGGTACACTGAACAAGTGCTTGTATTACCACTTCAATCAATAGTACCAATAGTGCTCATAGTACCAAGTGTCTATGTTCTCCCCTGTGAGCGCCCTCTGCTGATTGTATCTTTAGTTATGAGTGCCAGCTAGTCATGGGCGAATCTCCCCCGTTTCGCTTTGCGAAAAATTCGCGAAATTCGCGAAACGAAACGAGTCACGTTTTTTGACGCACGACTCGTTTTTTTTCGGCAAATTTTTTTGGGGCGAATTTTCGCTGGCATTTCGCGAATTTATTCGCCAGCGGCAAATCGCGGGAATTCGCCGCGAATTCGCCTCTGGCGAATAAATTCGCCCATCACTAGTGCCAGCCTAACACAAGCTTTACATTAGGCTACACCCCTTGTGTTCCGTTCCTAACCGTTCCACGCTGATGTGTGTGTATATGTAAGTTCTGATTACTCCTATTACGAGTGCTAGTTATATGTTTAACTGCTCTTTGGCGCCCAGTGATTATGTTTTTATTTAGTGATTCTATTACTGCACATAAAGTAACCTTTATGTTCACGTCCCTGTATATATTTCGATTGAGTCTGTCTGCTTCAGGGTTATTACATATACATTGTATCATTTCTACCGTATTGTTCTAGCCTCAGATGTGGCAACATTGTAACTGATTACTGTTAACTGATTCTTTGTTTTTACATATAACATGATGCTTTAGGCCACTATTATGCTAATTGGTGATTTTGCAGTTTTATTTTTGTTTTTTCACTGTCTTTGAATTGCCCGCCCATACTCATGA
>CM044431.1:115280823-115293348 GCA_024363595.1 Xenopus borealis | reverse complement strand
TGATCTCTATGACAGCTTAACTGACAACAACGATGACCCAACCATGTTTGTGGTGTTTCATGATGATCAGGTTTATCCTGAGTATCTTATTTCCTTTAAAAATAAGTAAATTACTGATAAATACGGTAACTCAACTAAATAAATTAGATATGTTACAGGTATACAGTATAGTACAGATATGGTACAGCTTGGTGACAATTATTACTGCGGGGTTAGTACAGTATCTATCTATCTATCTATCTATCTATCTATCTATCTATCTATCTATCTTTCACATATGGTATCCCAAAACCCAGAACTAACCCCAAGTTTTCTGGTCTTGGCTCACACTTCTGCCTCTAACAATTGCCTTTCGATTAGGGAGGAGCTCTCTGCTACTCGGATGTGAAAATGAGAAGACCTGGGGGTGTGGTGGGGGGGGAGTTCTGGGTAATAAGGGAAACATTACACATACAGGAAGGATGGGGAACAAGGAGCATGGCCAAGGGACAGGCCAGATCAATACCAAACAGACAAAATGTTGCCAAATCAGGAAGTAGAAGCATAGTCGTGGTCACAGGTCAAGGTCAAACCAAACAGATATGCGGTACAGTAGCGAGTTCCAGTAAAATAGTTGAAGAACAGGCAGAGGTCGGTACAGGCAGCAAAAGTCAGGGTCAGACAGTGGTCAATTAAATGGAACAGTAACATCAAAACATGAAAGTTGTTTTAACGTAATACATACACAGCATTGCCCTGCACTGGCAAAACTGTTGTGTTTGCTTCAGAAACACTACTATTGTTTATATAAATAAGCTGCTGTGTAGCAATGGGGGCAGCCATTCAAATGAGAAAAGGCTCAGGTTGCACAGCAGATAGCAGATAAGCTCTGTAGAACAGAATGGTATTATCTGTTATCTACAATTTAACCTGTGCCATATAGCCTTTTTTCATTTTCCACCATTGCTTCAAAGTAGCTTGTTTATATGAACTATAATAGTGTTTCTGAAGCAAACAGATCAGTTTTAGCAGTGCAGGGCAACTGTACACGATACTTTCATTAATTTAAACCTTTTTTTGTGTTACTGTTCCTTTAACAGGATCAGACAATGTAACTCATCCAGGAATTATGGAACATAGACCTACATTGGGCAATGAATCAGTGCAGGGTAGAGGTTGTATAGAGAGCTTAATGGCTTACACAGATCTCCTGTTGCAACATGTGTAACAAGCTATGCCTACACGCAATTACAAGGATCACAATAGGAATGAAGCAGGACCTTAGCCGCCTGCTCACATGGATTGGAAATGCAGACAGCACAGAAACACCAGGCCCTTGGTTCAAATCCAAGCAGGTTGTTACACTATATATCTACCTATGGCACTCCAGGGTCTTTTTAATAAAAGTTACTTTGTTTGATGCAGATTATCAACATTTTGGTCCTATACTTGGTGCATTATTGAGACAAAAAAATGCATAAAACACATCGTATATGATCGAATTACGATCGTATGATTCAATCGGATATTTGAATGTATACAAATTTGGGCTCTTCGAAGATCGAATACCGAATTATCGAATAGATCGAATGATTGGTTATTCGATAATTTGATCTTTCGATGATCAAAGGAATCAAAATTTTAAAATCCTTCAAATGCCTACTTCGCTAGATCGAACCTACCGAATAGAAGCATATGGGAACCCCACATAGGCTTCTTTGGCTAAGTCCTGCTCGAATACCATTCGTTTGATCGAACGCTTCGATCTTTCCAATCGTACAAATTTTTTAGAGGCTCAAAGAAAATTTCATGATTTTTCGTGAAATCGCACGGTCAGTATTCGATCGTACAAATTAATCGAGAAATCGAATATCGAACAAAATTATAGCCTAAAACTATTTCGAATAAATTTGTAGGATTTTGGGGAATAATAGTAAATTTTCCCCTTAGCCTGCCAATGTCAAACATTTATATTTATATATCAAAATGTGTTTCATTGTCGAAAAAACAAAATCATCAGAACAATCTTTAAAGGGGTGGTTCACCTTTAGGTTAACTTTTAGTATGTTATAGAACTTAATACAAATTGTCTCAAAATATCACTCTCTACTCATACTAAAAAGTAACGCAAAGGTGAAACATCCCTTTAATTCATTAGCATTCATCAAGGAAACAAGTATACAGGTAGTTTTTACTTAAACCAATCAGATTGAACATACCAGTTTTCCTACTCCAGAAGAATTTCCTCTGGAGTAGTTTCCTGGAGTGATCACCTCTCCTTGAAGAAGGAAGGACAATAAATGTAAATTTGGGGCAACCTATGATACAATTAAATAAATGTTATATTGCTTTATGAAAGATAGGAAAAAGAAGACATTTGTATTTATAGTAAAGAAGTAAATTTTATTAAAAAGTTTTTAAAGTGCCACAGATTTTGGGAACTTTTTTTTTTTTTTTTATAAATCTTGTATGCTGAGGAAGCAGACCACTCAGGGGCCTACAGAAACCCTGTTCCCAGCCACTTTCCAACCAGAAGGTTTGTGCTCCTCCAAAGATTTTTTTGCGTTCCAAGCTCCCCATCACTAAGGAGTTTGATGACCATATAAAGGCATAAAGCTATAGGCATGTTTCATTGGATTGTGAAAAAAAGGAAATTCATAAAATTTATATAGTTTATTAATCCTACTTTTCTATTAGTTGTGGTATAATTTTATACATAGCTTGGTATATGGTGTAATATGTTAAAGCAATAAAAGTTAAAAGTGTTATTTTGTGGCAACTTCCTTTAATCCCACTACTACACATTCTCAGTCCTCAAAAAAAACTTTACAGTACCTGTGTTTGAGGTGGCAAAAGCTGTTGGAAAGATTCAGAGGAGGTGATAAAAGCAGGTAAAGTTTTGCAAACGTTTATCTGAAGTGCCTTTCTCTTTTGCCTGGTTTCTTCAGGCCTCCCCAAGCCTTAATGAAAATCCGCCCATGACATTACTTGCTGTACATTAGGGAGTGTCAGTTACAGTTTGCAGGATGCTATACCCCAGGGCAACGTTCAAAGTTTAAAATGCAGACATTAAAAAGCCATGCAGTTTTATGCACCCTGTCCTGTGCTGGGGGTCAAGAGGCACAGATCTTTGCAATATGGACCTTTCCCAACCCATACCTGGCCTCTAACGTGTGTGCCATAAAGACTTGCAAGTTTGAGAGCCCCATCAGGTTCAGGCTATAAAAATGCTGCTAATCAGTAAAAATTTAGCTATATTTTAGTCCTACCACTACGCATTATACTGTAAATAAGGGAGCTTTCGATTAGACTTGCATTACGGCTCATTTAGAGGCATGTTAATACCCCCTGGGTAGGGAGTTTAATGACGTTTCTGAAAATGACCTCAGTGAGTGATATTTGCAGCACCTTATCTCTCACAATTCCTTATGTACAAAGATACACACACTACACGCTTGAAATAAAGAAAGTCATACAATTTTGCAAACTACAACTTAAAACATATCCAAAAATGTGTATCTGTCTATTTGAAACTACAAATCTGCAGAGCAATACTAAATGAGTACTGAATAATAACGCAGCATTAAAATCAGCAAAAATAACATAATAAAAAAATAACAATAATTGTGTAGGGTGATTAGTGTGGGTGTTACTCGGGGGGCACTGGTAGCAGACAAGCGGCTGTCTGCTGTGTTCAAATACAATGAGTTTCAAAAGCGGTTGTCTCCAGTTGCTGCTGCCACACATTTTTGCCAAAATTTCACCAACTACCAATAAACATTAATGATATGCTCATGACTTTCCGTGAAAGCATATACAGTATCTGTTAACCCTCAAATGTACTCTTTAGTAAATGTGCCCCATGGGGTGAATTTTGGTATGAAAACATATACAAAATATGCTCAATGTGTCTCCACCTGGGTCTACAGAGTGCTTCCAGGTGGAGAGGCAGAAGAGAGCTGATGCCCATACTTGCAAACAGCATTTGGGGCAAGTGACAGAGAGAGAATGGCCCTCTGTAGAAGTGCCTATGAGAAGGAACCAGCCACAAGAGCCCAGTGAAGGGTTCCAGGTGTCTTGGGGAGAGAAGCCAGCAGCATGACAGTTGTTACCAGGATGCCCTTCTTTGTAAGCCTCAGGGTCCCAGGAGGGAGAAACCAGCAGCCTGGCCTCTTGGTTACTGCCAGGGATGTCCTTCCCTGAAAGATCCCAGGGGAGGAACCAGCCAGGGGAAATCAGTGTAGGGTACCAGGAGACTTGTGAAGAGAAGCTGCCAGCTTGGTCTCTCAGTTCCCAACTGGTGATGTCTGTCCATGGGAGTCCTGGTGAGAATGGATTTGCAGAGCCAAGCCCAGTTGCAGTTACAGGAGCTCGTGAGATTTGAGGAGGGCCATGGTTGATGCCCCCTGCACCTATGCTATGGCTTTCAGGATGAATGGGTAGGAGACCAGGGAACCGTCCGCAAAGGTGCTATTAGCCATCCTGTTCTGGGCCCAGAGGCCAAGTTGTTCCTACTTACCCAATACCCTATGGGGACAGCAGCTGTTATGACAATGGATGTCCCTCCACGGAAGTCGCAGTAAGAATGGATTTGCATTATCAGTTCCAGTTGCAGTTCCATGAACCTGGAGAAATTTGAGGTAGGCTAAGGTCTATGCACTATGCACCCTTGCAAGAAGCTGACATGCTCGGGTTGTAGTTACTGTATGTATGGGCAGGAGACCAGGGAGATATCCCCTGCTGGGGCAGTGAAGGAGATGTTAGCCACATGGGCTCCCCACTCCAAAGGCCTAGGAGCAGGGGGCAAAAAGCAAAGCAGTCCGTAAATGTAAACCACATTTGGGGCCAGTATAAAGAGGCTGAAATATATTGGTGTATATAGCAGTATACAGCAAAGGTTACACAGATAAAAATAATTACGAGAATTAAGCAATATAAAGAGGCTGCAGTATATTGGTGTATATAGCAGTATACAGCAGACTAATTCAAATGCTGCATCCAAATTAATTGGATCATCATCAGTGCTACCACTTCATTAGCATAGAAGCCAAATGCCACTGTAAGAAAGATCAAAAACATTCCAGCAAGCACTTTCACAGTTGGTCCCATCTTGGCTTTAAATGTATATAAATCAAATAACTTCACAAGGGCATCTGGTGATCTTTTGTGTGCAGCTTTGGTTAAATAAATGAGTTATTGTGGCATATAGTAACTGGTTATAGCCTTATGGGATAGTTGGCGCTTCACCTGAGCATTTGCAGACTTAAAAAGGGGAGGCCTTGCTACAAAGTAGGTTTCAGAAGGTGAAGAGAAAGGATAGTTATCACAGGGCATGGTCAGAGCATACTGGGGAGTGTTTTCCTGCACAAACACTTGACAAAATTCTAGTGCTGTTTGATCAGTTTCAATAACTCACAGCTTAAATATTCATTATACATACTTCAAAAGAAAAATCTTAACTTGTGTACTCTAGTTATGCCACTGGCTGATAATCAAATGTGAGTGGTATTCTTGTATTTTTTATGCAGAAAAGATGTTTAGGTGGTGAACAGTGACGTAGGGGGGCAGGGTGGCAATGTCCGGGTTACAGATTATCGAAAATAAGACAGGTGATGCTGACCTAAATAGCGCAAAGTAAGATGGCAAACCTAACTTGAACTTAAAGGACAAGGAACGTTCAACTAAAGAAGTTAGACATGTTGTACATTATATTTTGGGCTTCTGTACCAGCCCCAGGCAACAGTAAAGATATGGGTCTCCAAAGATGTCCCAGTAGCTCCCCATCTTCTTTTCTGCTGATTCACTGATTCACATGCTCTGTGCTGCTGTCACTTACTGAGCTTAGGGACTGACTCACAATATACAGTACACATAGAATAGAAATGTAACAATATAAGGCTGATTAGTAATTAATATGGATAATTACTACATGGCAGCACAGAAACCAGTGCAACTAGCATCAGATTTTAATAATCAGTCCTGTAGCATCAGCTTATATTACAGATCAGCTTAATTTTCTGCTTAATAATTTGTGACAACCCATAAACTTAGCTTCTCAGCAGCTACTCAGAGCCCACTGAGCATATGATTATCCCAGACACTTTCCAAGATGGTGACCCCCTGTGACAAGTTTGAAATCCTGGATCATTGCTGCTATTGAGAAACTGAAACTTTAGGCTTGTGCAATAAGTTCAGTATATAAAACAAGACATTTTTAGTCCAATTCATTTTTAAGGTTTCATTCCTCTTTAAAGAAGAGAAATGAATTAACTGGTATATGCTTATTATGCAACCCCAAGATTAGAACCCCTTTGGCAGCAAAGTGAACCCGCTTCAGGTTGTAGAAAATGGGCAGTTTTGTCAGTAGAAGATCAAAACATACTGTTTTTGTGGACATGAAAATAATTATATTTCAAGAAAGTTGTAACCTGTGCTTCCCTTGGGTGTAGAAACAGTTTATTTATTATCTGCTTATAAAGGAGAAACAAGACTCAATAGCACAAGGAAGACAGGCAAGTTTTCTGACAGTAGCAGAACCGGGCTACTGAGGTGATTTAGGATTAATGATAAGATTTACAGTATTTTACTTCTTTATAAGAAACTATTCAACTTTACATATTGGAAATAGTAAGATAAATAAAATAATTAACTTCTGTGGAAAAATGTAACATATTGCAAGGTAATATACTACAATATCAATGGATCGGTACCGTCACTAGAGGGGGCTGGGCCCTGGCACGGGACCACTCTGTACATGATTTTCCAGATGGAATCAGTGATAATCTGGGCAGAATCAGCAGCCCGAGAGCTGCCTGGGGGGCCCTGAGGGGGTGCAGGCCCTGGCCCAATCGCACCCTCTGCTCCCCTGGTAGTTAGGCCGTTGCAATGGATTGTTTTTTAGAGTGGTTTTTAGTCCTAGTTATTTTAACATGCAGCTTAACTTCACAGCTGCAGCTTCTTTTACAGTCCGATGCTGCATTGCAGTAAATTTATGTGGGGCAAATTGAGGGAGCTGCCAACTGGAAATCTGCTCCACTTGCATTTCTACATGGCACGTATGCATTGGTGAGTGCACTGCAAGATTTATATGCTGTGTAGAATAATGTATTCCTACAAAAATGTGTTTTCCTTTACAATTCTTATTTCCATAAACATTTTGACAAAGTAGTTGGCCATTCATAGTAAAATCAACATGTTTAGCAAGGTCACCGTATAAGTGGTTCTTTTGCCTGATATGGCCAAACATGTAGTGGGCATGGTTTTATTTCAACCCTTGGGGGGGGAGCTAAGTAGAGCCTTTATGCTCTCCAGTTTGGAAATGTAGCAGCTATTTGGTTGCTAGGGTCCAAATCATTCTACCAACCAAACAGATCAGTAGCAAAAAGTAACAATAACAATAAAATTGTAGCTTCACAGACCAATAGTTTTTTGGCTTCTGGTGTCCCCTCATTTAAAAGCTGTAGACTAGGTCTACATGAAGAAATTTGGGGAGATTAGTCCCCCAGTGACAAATAGACTCTTCTTTTGGGAGACTAATCACCTTGAATCGCTTCCCCCTGTCTTGCACCGGCTAAAATTAAAATCACCTGCGGCAATTCTTTTAGGCGATTTTGTAAAACGAAGCTCCACGTCTGAATTGCCGCAGGCCATTTTCATTTTAGCTGGCACAAGACAGGGGGAAGAATCTTCCCAAATCTCCTCGTGTAGACCTAGCCTAAAGAGTTGGAAGAAGAGGGCAAATAAAAAAAAAAACTCCTTCTGCAGCAAGATTTCTGCTTAACCCTCCAACATACACATAAGTGATAAACAGCCAGCACTGCACTTTGTAAATGACCCCTCACATCTGACACAAGTTATTTTTAATTTTGAGATCATTTCCAGTTAGTCTTCTTTTATACTATTCTATTATCTATATATATATTATCTATTTTGCCTTTCTCTAAACTGAAATGTAAAATGGTGTCCAGTTACTGGATTTAGTAATGGAAAACATACCTAACAATATTAAGGAATAAAACTGATTAGGTATAAATACAAGATGCGCGTATAGCAAAGAATGGAATGGGGGCTTAGGTGATAAATTCCTTTGAAAAGCATTTTCATTACAGGCATATTTTTTATGTCTTATTCCTAAATTTGGTGGGGGGGTTAAAAATTTGCAGAAGTGCAAATACCAAAAAGGAATCTGCACTGGAAATCCCTAATCCTAAATGGATATAGTCCACCCCTACATAAACAAATGAAATGCAACTAAATAAACTAAATAAAGACTAAGGACAGGATCTTCAGGTCTCCTTAGGTTACAAAAGAGAAAGCTTATGTCCAACAGTAACTATTATATTAACGTCCTCTGATGAAGTATGGGAGGGCTTTTCTGGAAAGCAGACTGGGTTTCAGATGACAAAGAAGAAGAAGGCTGGTTATAATTGGGCATGGTCAAAGCAGAAAAGTGGTCTGAAATATATTTTTGGGAGATATAACATTGTCTGACAAGCCATAGCTTACTGGTAACTTATCAGTTAATACTGTGAATTACTAATACAGAACAGGAGGCCTTTTCAGATTAGTTAGTCCTCTTTATATGGTCCATTTTTTCTGGGACAAAAACATTTGTTTTAAATGCATAAAACTCCGTTGGAATAATCTCTTAATACACTTGTAATGGTGAAGAAATGCAGGTTCTCCCATTTCCTCTACTTTACTGGAATTGTGTCTGTTTCCTGGAGCAATGCATTCCAGCTCCTTGTTTTCATCTGAAAATGTTCTGCACACTGTGTCTCTGGATAAGATCGGGGGATTAGGTATTTCAAGTGAGACATTATACTGCATTTACTTTTATAGTGAACAATTCCAAGATAATATTCATGTAAAAAAATTGTGGGAAAAACATCCTGAACAATTTCAGAAGCAATATTGTCACAGTGTAGGCAGTGGTTGGAAACAAAACATCAGAAAATTTTACTTTGTGTGTATACTATACTGTCAGAGCTCATGGCAGAAGTTTTTCAAATCCTCATTTGATCGCTTCTATACTCTTTAATAAGTTCTTAGTACTCTGCTCTCCTATCTGTGATTGGACCTCCACCTCTGTGCTTAGGCCTATACATTTCAGCAATCTAAGGGCTAAAATTAACTTTAGGGTTATATTAAGGTGGCTACCTTTGCATGATTGAAATAGTAGGAAGTGGTGTAACTATAGAGGGGGACAAGGCCATGCAGTCTGCTGTATAGAAATCCCCCCTCCCCAGTCGCTTGCCTACCTTACCATTTACTTGTATGCCACATGCCTGAGTGGTAGATAAGAGGAGTGGGCAATTAGGGGTTGCCTAGCTGCTCACAGAAGAGGTGTAAGGAACTCACCCTGGTGTCTAGTGTTCCTCCAGCGCCGGTTCTTATAGTGCGCGCACTTCCTGGTTTAAAGGCGTGGGCATGCTGACGTCATGGCGCCAACATTTAAATAATTAAAGGGGTATTTAAAGGGGTTTTTTGAACAGCTTCCTGTAAGGGTTCCTATTAATCGCTGCCTGCGTCAAAGTCGGC
Source organism: Xenopus borealis (assembly GCA_024363595.1). Lineage (NCBI taxonomy): Eukaryota > Metazoa > Chordata > Amphibia > Anura > Pipidae > Xenopus > Xenopus borealis. Next base: position 115,283,829 of record CM044431.1, on the reverse strand, counting down.
GCGCGTCAAAGTCAACGCGCCGGAAGGGGCGCGTCTTGATGTCATCACGCTGGCGTCCGTTTTGGCGCCAATTGGGGCCTATTTAAGGTAGCTCTGGACTCTGACTGGTGCCCGATTATAGGTTCACGTTTGCTGTTCCTGGGTGCGCCTACTGATTATTCTTCAGATCCTGTTTGTGTATGACCCTGCTCTGTTCCTGGACTTACGATTCTTCGCTGCCTGCATTTGACCATTGCCCGGATTTCGACTACTCCTTGCTTCCTAATCCTTGTCTGTACCTTGTACCTTGGACTGGTTTTCGGACTGTTACTTCCTCCTTGGTCTGCTACTTCCCCGGAGCCTTCGGCCCTTAGACTTCCTTGCCCGTGATAGGATTTGCTCCTGGTGCCTTTAACCTGTGCTGTTAAGTTTCTGATCTGATCTGCTACCTGTGTTTGACCCTGCCTGGCTTATTGACTACCCTGTTCTCTGTATCCTGACCCGTGCCTGTTATTTGACTACCGATTCTGCCTCATCCTATCTGATTGATCACCTGGTTTGACCCTTTGTCTGCCTGACAACTCCTATCTTTCTGCCTGCCTCGACTCGGCCTGTTAGACCACGAACCTGCCTACTCCTGTCTGTACCGTGACCATCGGCCTTAAAGACTTTATATACAGTCGTACCCCATTGCTGGCCAGAACTCCTGCCCTGCACCTCTCGTTTAAGTCCAGGTGGCATCTGAGTAGCTGAGGGCTCCTCCCGAAGCCAAAGGCGGTCACACTACTGGTGAAGTACGAGCCTAGACCAGGGTGCCTGGCATTTGTTCTGGTATTGGGTGCCGGCCGTGACAATATCACGGGCCAAGATGGACGTCGAAGGTCACACTGAAGCTGCTCTTCCCACCACCACTGAAGTGCTGCTCACCACCGTTCTACTGGAGCAGTCCTATGTACAGCTATTATTTATTATGGTGGGGGATTCTGCTGACCATATACAGAGGCAGATATTTGAAAAACAAAAATAACAAGATGAGCAATTCCTTGCACCAAACAGAACATTTCCAAAATCATAAAATTAAAACAAAATGTATTCTTAAAAAACTTTTAATTCAAGTATTAGCCACCACGACCACAAATTGACATATTGATTGTGTTGATCTAGCTGAAATAGGGAACATTGGAATGCTGTTTGATTATTGTAGTACTCACTGGAAACCATTAAACCAATTAACCTTTTCTACTGTATGTCAACAATCCACTTAAAGCTTGACCCATAAAATGCACATGTGGCATGGATGGTGAATCATGTCATTTGGGATTTTAGTATTAAATCTGTTATCCTGCATGTGGAACATTTAAACACTGGCATGAATAAAATTACTTTTACTGAGACAAAAATGCATTGGAAAAAGTGCCAGTTATACCAAAATTCAACAGGCTGGTAATAATCCAGCATGAGGAAAGGCAGGTAAGAGCGCCAAAGAAAATAATGGATTAAATGATTTCATCTTCTCAGAACAAACTGTTCTCTGTTTGACCCAGGGGAAACTGTTTTTGCAAATTTTGACCATTTAAGTGTGATATTAACATATTTAAAACAGGTCACAAAAAAAGTATATTTTGCTTTTCCATGATGACAAGAAAGGACTGCTTGTCATAATTATTTTTTGACTGACAGCATTCAGTTTTTATTTAATGGATACCTCCATCTGAGTACATGACACTATCTTTTTTATCTTATGTGTTCCAGAGGACAGAAATACCATTCACTTGACTTGTTTCTGATGGCAGAAATGTCACAGGGTTTCTTATTTGGCCTGGTGCATCCCAACGTTTGTGCTTTTTAGTTGTCTAAATTTTGACTCATTACCTGTTAGTAGAATAGTGGTCACTGGAAGCAAGAGTGTGCATGGAGATCAGTGTCAAAACAGATCTTTATGGATCACTCACACCATCCATCCTATTTGTCCAAGTGGGCTTTACTCCTATAGAATAACAGCTGAACTGCATGTCTTATCCTTGGCTGAGGAGTTCAGCAAGAGGGGCTATGCACCAAATTTAATTCATGAGCAGGTGCAGAAAAACAAACATTGCACCCAGGTCATTGCATGCTCAAAATAACTTTTCACAACTAGAATCACTATAGCTACATGTATATCTGGCATATTATTATTACTAGCAAAATTTATTTGCAGCTTTATGTGTAATGCTCATTGCAAATTACTAATATATACCTTCAAATACACAGGCTTTACACACCTCATTTACACAATAAAATCACTTTGCAGAGAAGGTCTGAATCTGTTTATTCTAAGTTATTCTAAGTTGTTCCAAATGTTGAGACAGTAATATTCTTTGAACACAAACAGGCAAAAGGCAGGGATCTTAAGGAAAAATCTGAATTAAACTTTAGTTTAATAATGCTCCGGGCTTCCTGATGTTTGGCCTGTTGGTGGACTAGGGGCACTGCATCTTAATGGGGGGTGGGCGAAGCATCCTCCTAGACATACACTTGCCTATACAGGTATCGGATCCATTATCCAGAAACCCATTATCCAGAAAGTTCAGAATTACAGTATGATTTGCCATAGACTCCATTTTATCCAAATTTTTAAAAATGATTTCCCATTTCCCTGTAATAATTAAACCAGTCCTTGTAATTGATCCAAAATTAGATATAATCAATACTTATTGGAAGCAAAACCAGCCTATTAGGTGTATTTAATGTTCATATGATTTTAGACTTATGATAGTAGACTTAAGGTAGCAAGATAAAATAACTGTATAATAAGGTTATATGGGTCTCAATTTGTCTTTATCTTCTGCACATGGTGATGTCAGAGAAAGGTAGGGGCCAGGGTTTGTGACCACTGTGTGTCCCAGGGCTGGAACAAGGGGTAGGCAGAAGAAGTGCTTGCCTAGGGTACAAAGATGTGGGAATGTTGGTCAGGTACCTGGTCAAAAGTCTTCTGCATAGCTCTAGTCTGGGTGGTTCGCTCCCCTGCGGCTTTCACCTCCCTCTTCT
>CM044431.1:115244241-115263675 GCA_024363595.1 Xenopus borealis | reverse complement strand
TTTTTTAAATAGATATTTTTGTATATTCTAGTGCATTGTTCAGAGTTTTTTTCATTCATACTTTTTTTGTTTGGATCTTTTCATAAATGTCATGGTATTTGTGGTTTTAGAGGAATTGTATTTATTTGTGGCTTAAAAAAACTCTAATGCCATTAAAATTCCAACTTTAATACATGGGCCTATTTCTGTCAAGAGGAAAATAATTCCCAATGTATTGATCAGTGGCGTAACTACCAGGGGTGCAGGGGGTGCAATTGCACCAGGGCCCCATCCCCTTGAGACCCATCCAAGCCACAATAATGGTTATGGCAGGCGGTTATCTAGGGGGAACTTTTACAGGGAACTATCAACACTCCAGCATGCGATTTATATAGAGGTAAGGGCCCGACAGGGGGGCCCAGGTGCCCATCCTTTCCCGTGGGCCCACAAGGGAGTACTTACGCCACTGATATTGATGGAGCTTTTCCTAGACTTTTGTCTTCTACCATGCCCTCCACTAAAATAGTAGATCATCACACATTTTCCATTGGAATCAATGTGGTGTGAGCTGTGTTTTATCAAAAGTTTACTCCATACAGTATGTATGTTGTTAGAGCATATTCTTATGTTTTAATGGTGTACTATTGCTTTTTTTAACAAAACATAAAATATTATATTCTGTTCATTTCATCTTGTAAGAGGGCAAACTCACTGAATGCTCTGTATGCTTTGAATGGCTAAGTTCATGCATTAATGGCATTCACAGTAAATGCATTATTATAGGCATACAAGCATATATCTGGGACGTGCTCAAGGGAAACACTACATAAAAAGATTTGTGCTAAACCTGTTTCTATACCTCGTTTATCTGTTCCTTAAAATGCCTTATTTATGCATTTCATAGGATTCCTGAAGGCTTTTACCTACCATTTGGATTAATTCTACATGTTATAAAAAACATCTTTACATTACATAAATTATTGTGAATTTGTTTCCTTTGCCTTGCTAGCTTTTTGTCCCTAATTGTGCATAACCAGATAGTATGTTGGATGATTGTGTTATTAAGTATGTGTTATGAGGGTATTATAAAGATATATTTTTATATGGGCTGTTTTCAGGGCTGCATTGCTGTAACAGAAAACCGCAGAGATCAAAATGTCTGAAAAATGACTTTCACTGGCTTTGAAAGCAAAGCATGGAAAAGGCTGTGGGCAGACACTGGTGATAGCAGGCAGATAACAGAAACATGAATTTCTGAACGATGTTCTTTGATAGAGTCCCCGAAACAGATGTCCCATGTGCCATAGGCCAAAGCAAACATAATTGCTCCTTTGTGGGAGAATTCAATGAAGTTAATTCTTTACAACTACTCTTATGAAGCGTTATACATTATTTGCAGCAACAAATACAAAGTCTGTTCTCTAATGGTATTTTCCTTTTGATATTGTAAGATATCAACAAACAACTCAAGTTTCAGAAGCAGATATGTGGTTTCAAAAGGGGTAAAAATAAAGAATGTATTTTTATAATGTAATTAGCTAGCAGTATGCAGGTTTAGCCAGCAGGTGTCTTTAAGCCCACTACTGAGCCTATATAAGACAGTGGGGGTCATTTATAAAGTTTGCACAACACATATTTATTTGCAAATGGTTGTATTGCACTAAAATATTCAGAAATGGCTTGCAAATGAGTTTGCATAGCGTTGACAGTAATTTAAATTTGTAAGTTGCGAAACTGTTTTGCAAATATTTTCTCTGCCACCAGAATGTGAGTGTGTGCATAAATATTCACAATTTGTGATCATTTATTCACAGTGCGAATACAAATTCACCACTCTGTTTGCGTATTAAAGGGATCCTGTCATGGGAAAAAAAAAATTTTTTTCCAAATGCATCAGTTAAAAATGCTGTTCCAGCAGAATTCTGCATTGAAATCCATTTCTCAAAAGAGCAAACAGATTTGTTGATATTTCATTTTGAAATCTGACATGGGGCTAGACATATTGTAAATTTCCCAGCTGCCCCAAGTCACGTGACTTGTACTCTGATAAACTTCAATCACTCTTTACTGCAAGTTGGAGTGATATCACCCCCTCCCCTTTTCCCCCAGCAGCCTAACAACAGAACAATGGGAAGGTAACCAGATAACAGCTCCCTAACACAAGATAACAGCTGCCTGGTAGATCTAAGAACAGCACTCAATAGTAAAACCCATGTCCCACTGCGTACTAATCAGTTACATTGAGAAGGAAAAACAACAGCCTGCCAGAAAGCAGTTCCCTCCTAAAGTGCTGGCACTTGACCAAGGGCAGCTGGGAAATTGAAAAAAATTTATAGCCCCATGTCAGATTTCAAAACTGAATATAAAAAAAATCAATTTGCTCTTTTGAGAAATAGATTTCAGTGTAGAAGTCTACTGGAGCAGCACTATTAACTGATGTGTTTTGACAGTATCCCTTTAAGTACACCACTCTTATCTGGGTTTATTAATATAACCATGCACAAGGCTAATATTTTCACTATGCAAATCATTCTGCGCTGAGCAAAGTTTATAAATGCTATTACTGCAAGTGATATTAACTTCAAATGTAAAGCAATAATGTAGGCAGCTTAAATGTAAGGAGGCAGTGAATCCATCATTTTTGGAGTCAGGCAACAATTTAAACCACCACAAAAGATTTGGCTCAATGCCAAAACAAATTTGAGTCATTATTTACATGTTCAAGGTTTGAGCAAAATTAAAGAATTGTATGGTTTGTGAATAAAAAAATTGCCGATTGCATTAGTCCAGGTTTTTAAAGTCACATAATTGTTAGAGCTCTGAATTCCAGACTGAATCTTCTGTTCAGTGCATTCCTTCTTACTGTATAAAGGGCCTAACCATGGGTGGGCAGCAGAGGCATGTGCATATGGTACACCAGATTGGTGGTGCTAGGCACTTACCCCATCTACCTGCCCCAAGTAGGTGATGTTCTTTACTATCATGCATCACCCCTTTAACCAACATCAAAGTAGCAGCTCCACATCTCAGGAGGGGGTGACTGAGGGCAGGGGCTTGCTTGGGGTGCCCCTAAAATGTAGTCCACATTGACTATACACCGAACATGCAAAAATATTTTGAAAGTCAAAGGCAAGGACACATCAAGCCATTTACCATGTTATATGTACTGTTTATATATTATACTACACAAAGATGAGTTGTTTGAACTCCTGGATAGTATCTCAAATCTTACGGAAAAAGAAATAAGAAGGGGGGGGGGGAATCAAGGTTGGCTTAGTGTTTTATGTGTTGTAGCCAAACTTGACTTCCATCCAAGAAATTTCAGCAGTGGAATGAGAGTAACTTCATAAACAGAAGCAAGGAAACTTTGGGCAGGAATTTCAATACACCGAGTGAAGAGAACATCACAACATGCTCTCAGTAGCGCTCCTCTCATCTTTCTGTATTTTCTTTGGATCATGCCAGCAGTTATCTGGAAGAGGTATGTAATATACAATGCTTCTAGTTTATAATAAACTGCACATAAGCAGATTACATAGGATGACTCAATGACTATATAAACTTAGAAGTACCAATACAAACTCTTAGATTTATTGCTTTTTTTAAAAAATAACTAATGCTTATGTTGTTCAAATGTGTACATGTATATGTTAAATAATATTTTCGATCTATTAGATTTGATGGTAAGTACCAGTCCAAATTTGCAAGATTGCAATACATGTGTAGAATTTTTTGAAGTCTACATTTATCACAGTTTGGAATGTAGAAGATGTCATTGATTATCTCTACCACCAACTTTACATGTTTTACAGGCGATAAATTCAACATGAATAAATAAAACACTATTATTAACAAGGAGATCTTTCTAGAAAACAGTAGGGCATCACTTGAGATTAGAATAAAGGAATCATTCATTTTAACGGGCAAGTCAACCCAAAAATAAAAATTTGCTTAATAAAATAAAACATGATGCTAAGCAAACTTCTGATACAACTTTATCAAAAAATTCCAGTGCTTTTGAAGTTGTTTGTAAAAACCATTGCTATTGAAAGCAGAATTTGTTTAACGCCTGGCTGTTACTTTTTAAACAATGTTGCAAAAGTCTTAGATCCCCAGGAAAGACAGGTCTGTTAATCAGCTGCCTTGTCTTATATTGTATCAACAATCTTAGACAGCAGGACAGACACTGCATTCAATAGCAATAAACACACAGATAACTAAAAAAAAACAGAGAAATGTGTAATTAATCTATATTTCCAAGTTACTCAGAATTATGCTTACTGTTATTAGGCAAAATAAAATTTTGGGGTTGACTTGCCCTTTAAACATTTGCACTTGTGGGATTTTAATCCCTAAAGTAGTAGGGCACATACATTTGATAGGTTTGAAAGGTTTCAAATTTGAAACCAGAAGATTACATAATTTAGCTCTTGATGCAAAATTAATCCCAGCACTGGTTCAGTTGCCCCTTTAAAATCAAGAAGGAACCTCCATAAGACAAACTGGAGATGGTTGCAGGTAGGGTTTTTTTTTCATCATCTTGTGAATCAGCTAGAACTTGGGCAGGTTTAAATAAAGGTGATTATGTAACAGGTTGCTTCAGCAAAACCTATATCTATAGCTATCTGATATTTTGTGAAAACAAATTAAGATATTAGGAATAACCCTGATTTGTTTGAAATGTATATTTGTCTTTCTCTGTTGCCCATTTTTCTATCAAATAAAATTATGGAAGACAATTGACCCAGGCTTTTTCTCAGACAAATAACACACAAATACAGATTTAAAGAAAATGTGTCCTTGTGATGATTGTGTATGCAGATTCAAAATAAGTAGTACAAACAATTTCTATACAATAGGCATACACAATAGGTGTACTCAGCCTTTCGATAACATGGTATGTTTTCGTAGAGGTCTCACAGAAAGAGCTCTCTAACGCCAAGTTTTAGTTTATGTTCTTGTTTGCTTTCTCTTTCAATCGATGTACTGTACAATCTGTGCAATCTATTTTTCTGCTTTATAAATGTACTACCACTGTTCCACTGACAGCATCAGCAAAGCAGACACCGGTCAAGGACATACATGGTAAAGAAAAAATGTCATAGCTACGAACAGTATTAATGTCCCTTAAATAATGTTTTATATTGCTTAGAGTTTTATGAGATACTTGGTTTATTAGTGTAGTTCTGCAAAACCCCCGTCATGCTACTGGCTAGTACCACGATCAGTGACTCACAGCATGAGTTCCCTCTAATCTTTGCAGGCAATGTGTGTAAAAAATTGATTTTGTGCACATTTTTTTAAAAACTGCGTGGACAGCATTGTGGTTGGGTCCTAGCAAGTACTAAATTGTACGTGTGCATACTGAATATGCTCTCTACATCTGTTTGCAGGCACTGGTGTTAAAGGGGACACTGTTTAACATCCAAGTGGGAAAAAAACCCTCATAGAAGACAGTATTTTAGAAAGCCTACATTCACATTGAATTTGGCTTGGCATGAGATGTGCCTATGTCAGAAGTGGCAGTTTAGTGGAAATGTGGAAATATTAAGTAAATGTCAGAGGATAGATTTTTATAAAACCACCTTTAATGTTTAATAGGGGTTAAGTTATGACTATGATGGTCCTTTTGAACATAAATTACATCATAACCCACAAATTATTACAACAGGTTCTTGGTTGTTGCAAACCTGAAACTTTCATGATAAATCAAAGTCAAAGACCAATGGCTGACATTTAAGAAGGATACACATTAACCACATTGTTTTTTAATGCCCTAAGTCATGGTTTGACTTACAATTCTTGAGTCACCTCCAACCATTTAAAAGCTGCAATGAATTCCCTCTAAAGGATCTGGTAACTAATATAGCCTTCTGTACAAAGCATATATCTAAATGGATTTCCAAAGGAATGGCATAAGCAGAAAATACATTTGAATGATGTGGTCTCTAGAACAACTGCAGATGAATGCATGTCAGTACTAAATAGGTCAGATTGGCTCTTCATATTTTCATATAAATTGTAGTAGAGCTACGTAATCTAACTGAAATGGGCCCTTTACCATTTCTGTGTGGGAGGGTTTTTTGTTGAAAAGTTACAAATTGACAAACTGAATACATTTCTGTAAACGTATATGAAATACCAAAAACAAGAGATCTGCCTGATAATTGCAAAGACTAAAATTTTAGTTGGACTTTCTTAAGGGGAGAAAATAAAAATATCCACGTAAAGATCAATTAACAACAGACACCATGGGGCAGATTTACTAAGGGTCAAATTCCCGAGGGCTATTTGCCCTCGAATTCGACCCTTCTACGATTTTCGAATGAAAATTCGATAAAATCGTAGTAAAATTCGATGGTGTTTGGTCGCTATTTGACTTCTCGTTAAAATCGTATGATCGGTATTTGAACATAAAACTTAGAAAAGAAGCATATGGGGGTTCCCATTGGCTTCTATTGCAATTCGGTATGTTCAATCATGGCGAAGTAGGCAGTCGAAGAAAATTTTAAAGGGGAAGTACTTCGATCATCGAATGGTGAAATGATCGAATATTTGATCATTCGATCTATTCAATATGATCGAAGTGCCCAAATTTGCATATTCGATAAAATCGTACGATTGGAATTCGATTGAATTCGATCAAATTTCGAATCCTTCATGCAAATTTAGTAAATGGGCTCCCATATGTTAAAAATACTAGGATGGGGTGAGTACAATACAGGTATATGATCTCTTATCCTAGGGCAGCACAAATTAAGGGGTAGCATGCCACCACGCAATGCCTGAAGCCTGCTTACTTCTGGAGCACTAGGTACTAGGTGCATTAGTGATTTTGCCTGTTATTTGAATCTACGTGCAACCTGTCCCCTGTGCTTCAGATGTAGGTACAAAGGATGCACATGCACCCGATCCTGTGGGAGGAGGAGAGGCAACAGTGGACACCGGCCTCCAGGTGCCCTCAGCCGAAATCCAGCCCTTGAAAAGATTCAAGTTCAATTTTCTAATAGTTTTTGTGGCCACTTCCACCATCGAATTTAAAAATTTTGATCGAATCGAATGATTCGAATACATTGAATAAAAATCTATTCGATCATTCAACCAGTCCATGGTCGAATCCCTAGTTCACCAGATTAAACCTACCGAATTGCTGTAAAACCCTATAGGGTTTTTTCAGCTTTTTAAAATCAAATTAAAAAATCTGATCGAATGGTTAAAATAGTTTGAATCGTTCGATTTACTGAATTGCACTAAAACCCTTCGAATACTATATTCGAATTCAAAGGGTTAAAATTCTGCAACAATTCGATGGTCGAATTCGAGGGTTAATTAACCCTCGAATTCAACCAAAAGTAAATCTGCCCCTAAGATATCGAGGTCCAAATAACGGAAATACCCCTTGTCCGGAAAACCCCAGCTCCCGAGCATTCTAGAAAACAGGTCCCATACCTGTATAAGCGTAATATCAGACCAGACTCAAGAGTTGTGTTTGACGTTTTCTCTGCTGCTCATTAGAAATCATCATGGAGAAAATGAGATAGAAGCAGATGCTACAGACCTCGGGTTTTTATGTAGAATGCACTGCTTTCTGTTTCTGAGTTGTCTTGTAAGATAATTAGCCTTGTATTAAATGTGACTGCTATATTAAATATATATATATATATTGTGAGTCAGTCTCTAAGCTCAGCTAACTGAAGCCAAGAGCATGTGCAGTGAACCAGCAGGATAGAAGATAGGGATCTACTGGGGATATATTCAGTTCCATAGATCTTTACCGCTAAAGGGTTTTGGTCACCTTGAGCAAAATCATAATAGGGGTTATTTATCAAAATCCAAATTTTTCATAATTTTTCAATAAAAAAAAGTGCAATAACAAAAACATGAAACACTCAGTTCGACAAAAACCAAAGCTTTTTCAGAATGTTGCATGAAAACCACAACTTTTTCGGATTTTTAATGCCCAAAAAGTCTGAATCTTTTGTGAAAATGTCAGAAAAGCCTGAAATGTTCGGAGTATCGTATGAAGCCCAGCACAGACAATGAAATCTTCAAATTGCAAATAGGATCTCTGCCATTGACTTCTACGGGACCTGGACAGGTTGAAGATGGACTATTTTTGAATCCTGACATTTTGCAGCCTTGGGGTATAATAAATCTTGAAGTTTTCGAGTTTTTAGCATTCAGACTTTAATAAATAAGGCCAAAGGTGTAGCATTTCTAGCCTACTTTTTCTGCAGACTACTGGATGCTGCAGGTGCACTGCCTAGAACAACATGCTCACTTTGCCTCATGGCTAAAATGCACCTGCCGTACACTATCTCATCAATTTCAATATTATGTGCTAAAACCAATGTAAAAAAAACAGCAGTAGAAGAAAAATCTCTATTAAACAATTTTAGAGTTGTGTACAGTTCCGTGACATCCACTGTTTGAGGTTCATGACCTAAAAATTTGCAATAAATCTACAATTATGCTGTTCTCTGCATCGCCAGTTCCTATGCTTCCTTTTAATTACATTCAAGGGAGCAAGTGCAGAGTTAGATACAAAGACAGCTTCAAATTAACAGGAAGGCACTTGCTTAGATTTGTGACATAAAATCAACTGAAGAGGATATACTTGAATAAGAATATTATGTATATTATGTAAAAATAAGGGAAATAGCTTGGGCAAAACTGGTACTGGTCTGTTTGTATTTGGTGTATTTCCCTTGTTATATATTTGTATGCTGATATGGAGTATGCATAGCATGAAGAACTACAATAGGGAGGTCCTGCACTGAACTATTGATATGTAGGTAATAAAAATATGTAGGTAATAAAAAATATAAGAATATCAGAAGTTATGAACAATTTCCATTAACATTTATAAAAGCACAAGGTTATGTGCCATGGAACTCTGAGGCAACTTCCTATATCTTAGTTTACATTTGTATGCACATTATTAATTAGTATACACAAGATTAAGTGACCGATTTACGAAATTCACGAGAAATCGAATACCGATCGTACAAATTTTTCGTGAAATCGGATAAGCAAACTTGGCCTCTTCGATCATTGAATATTGAATAGATCGACTAGATCGAATGATTGGATATTCGATAATTCGATCATTTGATGATCGAAGGATTCAAAATTTTAAAGTCATTCGAGACTGCCTACTTCGCCAGAATGAACCTACCGAATTGTAATAGAAGTCTATGGGAAGCTCCCCATAGGCTTCTGAGGCCAAGTCCTGCTCGAATACCATTCGTACGATCAGAGAGTTGATCGTTCGAATCGTATGCATTTTCGGACACTCGAAGGAAATTTCACAATTTTTTTCTGAAATCGAACGATCGGTATCCGATCGTACAAATTCATCGAGAAATCTTATTGCGTGCAAAATGATAGCCTAAAACAATCCGATAAGCATTCGATGGTCGAATGCGTATCGAATTGCGAATTTGGTCGAGCTAATTATGGGGAATAATAGTAAATTTGCCCCTAAATGAGTCACCACGGATATCACAAAATGCCATTTATAACTAATGACATCAGCATTCACCCTTTAGAAAGATACATTTGTTATTAATGGTTCTTGACTGCGTATTATAGATGTGTAATTTCTAGTTGTATTGTAGAAAATGTATTGAAATTATAAAGTGATCGAATCCTTTAAAATCCCATTTTATAGAAGGCTCCAAATTACAGTTTTCATTTTAATGGTAACTGCAGCTCATACAAAAGTCAGTTTCGCAGATGTACACAAACAACATGATATGTGCATTCTGTAGAGCTATCCAGCCTCTCTGACTACTTCAGAGAAAAATCTTATTTACTGATGTAGCAGCAGCAGCAGCAGCAAGTGTAACAACAGAAGAACATTTCCTAACCTTAGGAATCATTCTGGAGTAGCAATTATGTTGATAACTAAATAACAGGTTGAAATTGCTGCATTGCATGAAATTACTGCCTGTTTGAAAGCACTCTCAGTAGATTATCAGCAACATGTCATTATTCACTCTTAGCTAACAGGCTGGAGGCAAGTGTAGATGATGACGGTCAGTGATTTGTTCATTCCTACTTTCAGATTTATGTAGAAAGCTCAGCAAAATGCCTGAAAGTTAAAAGTCACAAACAGCTTAGAAAAAAATATTTGTTTGAGTCTATATTTGCTGTATATATTGGGCAATCTGCCATGCCTACTTTCTGTTACAATGAATTGTAAAATACCAAATATGTGTTTATGTATTTATTTAGACTAATTAAACAGCAATGCCATGAAAATGAATTAGCCCTGACTTCCCTGTTTAGCAGACCTGCAGTAGGTGCAGAGAAGTAGTAAAAAGTAGTAAAATCGCATGGCCATAAAGCTGTTATTTGATTGTCATAATGGGTAAAAATGTGGGTTTGGGTGATGAAGGTTATTGATTAGGTACAGGTGTGGATCTACCCATTGTAACACATTATTATTATTAATAACATGTATATAGCACAAACATATTTCCTAGTGCTGTAACACATTCATAAAGTATGCAGATAAAACTGTTATTTGATTGATTGATTGATTGATTGAGTAGCTGTCCTAATGGTTAAAAATGTGAGTCTGGGTGGTGAAGGTTGTTGGTTAGGTTCAGGTGTGGGTCTGCCCATTTAGACCAGGTCTAAGGAGTCTGTAGGAGTTTCTGTGGTCTAGAAACTAATTTGCTTCATTTGCAAGTGTTTCTCCATGCTTTAATGTATACTAGAAAGTCTACTGAAAAAAAATGATTTAAAAATGATATGTTGGTTTCATTGCCAGAGATTTCAGTTATTTCCAATGGAGATGCATTTTCAGGAGATATTTTTTGCTTGCAGTCATACATAAATAATCGCTAGCAAAAATCTCCCCATTGGCCACTGCCCTAATGGTTTAATCCCTTATTGTGTCACATTACAGTGCAGCCTAGCCACGTGTTTACACTAAAAATTAAGGAAATCACAAAAAGCTTTTTTTTGTATAAAAATTGAAATTGCAGGTAAAGTTGTTTTACCATGTTAGCCAGTAAAAATGTAACAGGGCAACCCTTTTGAATTTAAAAATAACAAAGTGGTATAAAGGCAATACCTTTATAGGCTAACTAAGATAATCATAGCACACTTTTTCAAGCTGATTATAATGAAGCTGTGGTGTTCTCTGGTATTTACATCCAGCATCAGCTCAAAAAATGACCAACAAAAAGAAAAATCAATCTGTGTATAAGGTGTCAAAGTCATTTACGAGGGGATCTGCAAGAGACAAGCAGATAAGGTACAAGATAATATGGGTCAAAGATGCTGAATATAAATTAAGGCTGAATTAATGGAGTGTGAAAAAAAAGGAATTCCATATGATTTCATGGGGGGAAATTCACTAAGCGGCAAAAATTCGCTAGCGTTGCCTTCACTAACGTTCGCCGCACTCCGCCAGGCGAATTTTCACCAACGCTACGCGAATTCACTAAAGTTCGAAGTTACGATAAGGTCGGTGAACGGTAGTGTAGTTGCGCTAGTGTTACTTCACCAGGCAAAGCACATTTAAGATAGCGATGCCTAATTTGCAGCGACTACACAAGCCCAGGAAACCTTTAATAAAAAAAAAAAAGTTGTCATATTGCCCTACATGTGCCCCCTGTATAGTTGTGTTGCCATATGTTAGGTAATGTGGGGGGAAGGAGGGTAACCCCCAAAAAATATTTCACTCTTTTTCAGACTATCACCATAGAAAGGTAAAAAACGCCAGCGTTTTTTTGGACTCCTATCTATTGTATTGAACTATGCCAGGTCTGACCTGGCGAAGTATCATCTAGCGTAATTGGTAACGTTCAGGAAAATGGTCATCTTAGTGAATTATGTGAATTATGATCCTCGTCAGTGCGCAACTTCGCCTGGCGTAAGGGTGCGAAGTAGCGATAGTCTTTCTACTTTGCTAGCGAAAATTCACAAGAGTCGGCGTTAGTAAATTTCCGAAGTTACGAATCGATGTCACACTGGCGAATTAGTGCTAGCGTTAGACGCTTCATGCTTTAGTGAATTTCCCCCTTAGTCCAGATCCAGATGTGTTTTTATTTCTGACCCGGTGTGAGCCATTCTTAGTCAACATAATTAGCCACAAATCCAAAGCACAGATTTAGTCCCTTCTCCAATGAATTGAAAGTTTCCATTAGTTTGTATTTCCACACTTTTCTTTCATTATCTGTTTTAAAATTGCCCTTAATAACCAAAATTCTTAAATCCTTTATGGAGTGATGAGGGCCATTGAAATGATTTCCTATTGGTGTGTCCAGTTTTATTGGCTATAGTGATTCAGTGGTGTGTATTTCTCTTTCTCAGACTTTGCCCAGTCTCTCCTATATACAGTTATGCATTTGGTGCATTGTATTAAGTACACTACATTGGAAGAAGAACTGGCCATGGATGCTGTATTCCTATACCGTGTTTCTGGAATTGGTATTTTTGTCTGAATCAGGATGTGTGTGCAGGTTTATATAAAGATTAAATAAAGATTTGTTAAAGTGTGTGCGACACAGAAAACATCACATGATTATTTAATAGTGTATTCAATATTATGTTTTCTCAGTGTTTCTCTGGTATATATACCCAACACTGTTGCAAAACAATAATCCACTGATTTAAGTATCATTGATTACATTTACTTTTCTGATATTCACACAGCTCCTGGCAGGAATAAAGTATATAAGCACACAAGGAAATGGAAATATCTCTATTTTCACTGGTAGAAGAAAATGCGAGATTGTTCACAAAATAAATATACTTTAGTTTTTTTCATCAATTAGTCATGTAATGAGAAATAAGTTATAAACATTGCATATGTTAAGAGAGATGAAAAGGCCTCTCTTGTTCTACACAAACACATACATTCATTTTTCTAATTATTTAGGAGGAGATGTCGGACCACAGTTACTTACGGAGATGAAAGAAACAAATTCCGTGCTAAAAGAGGTTCGAGAGCTTCTGAAACGACAGGTACATTTCATTATCCTAAAATAAATTCTGTTTATGCTTTGCAATACGTATGTGTAGATGTCTATGTATATAAATGAGGATTATTTTAGTAATGTTTCTTAGATAATTTAACGTTTAGGCTATGGAGCATTGGTGATTTCATACCTCCCAACTGTCCCATTTTTTGCGGGACAGTCCAATTTTGACAACTCGTAATATTGGGTTTGTTACTGAAATGTCCTGACTTTCTCTCTGCTATCCTGCACTGAACAGTCAGAAAAAGATACATATCTAACTTAATTGGCATGTGGCAGAGAGCCCAGAATAGATACGTAGATACTTTTGTAACAATTTGAGATAAGCAAAGAAGCAATTGTAACTACTTAAGATAAGCAGGTCTCTTTGGGAAACTGTGATTTGCAGATTAAAGGGCAATTCGCCTTCATTAGCAAAATTGTAAAACCACAGAAATGTGTTCAAACTTTCATAATCTGCCAAATTTTGTAAAATGGAAATTGTACTTAGGGGGTGTGGCCATAAAGATGGGCTTGGTCAAAAATGGACACGCAGAGTGCAAAAAAATTTTGTGTCCCTCTTTCTATTACCAAAATGTTGGGAGGTATGTGATTTGGTCAACCAGAATGACTCAAATCAGATCAGGTTAGCTCAGGTAAGAGCTACATTTTCACTAGGAATGAAGCTGGGGTGGCCCTCCTTGGTATCAGGCTTATAGGCACTGGCTGTACCTCTTCATAGAAAGGCAGATAAAGGCTACCTAGAAGCAGGTGTCATAGCCATTGCTAATGTTTCAGCCAGCTACAAGCATTAGTCTCTGTTATAATGTGTGTTAAAACCCTCTATGCATGTAATTTTTTAAGGCTGGGCAGCAAACTGGAAAATGAGGACCAATGTTAATAAATGCAAGGTTATGCACTTTGGTAGAAATAATATAAATGTGAGTTATACACTTAATGGCAGTGTGTTGGGGGTTTCCTTAATGGAGAAGGATCTGGGGATTTTTGTGAATAACACGTTGTCTAATTCCTGGAAATGTCATTCAGCGGCCAATAAATCAAAGTACTGTTTTGCATAAGAAGGCCTTAACTTAAGGGATGAAAACATAATTTTGTATCTTTTTAGGTTCCTGATAAGGCCTCATCTGGAGTATGCAGTGCAGTTTTGGGCTCCAGTCCTTAGGAGAAATATATATGCTAGAGAGAGACTGCAAAGACATCTAACAAAACTTAAAAGTTAAACTTAAAAGTTAAAAGGATGGAATACTTAAATTATGAGGGTAGACTGTCAAGGTTGGGGTTGATTTATCTGGAGAAAATGTATATGAAGAGTCTCAGTTATCCATGCCATTATATGGAGTATCTACTAAGAATTAAGTAAAAGCACCCATAAAGATGATCACTGCACCAGAGGCCACCCCTTCAGACTAGAGGAAAATAACTTTCATTTGAAGCAACTTGGAGGACAGTGAGGTTGTGGAATGCACTGCTGGGTGATGTTGTGGTTGCCTATACTTTTAATGCTTTTAAGAGTGGCAAAAGCGTGTAAGTGGGAAGGTCATTAAGGCCTGAGCAAGTGCAAGAGCTACAGTATCATTTCTAACATTCAGTAGTGTGCAAGTTACTTAAATGATATCACAATACAGTACCAACCCCTATGAAACCCTTGTAAAATAGAATAGAGATTGACAAACCAATCAATATCCCAGAACTCACCAGCTCACTAGCCTAGTCCTTGCAGAAGACTATTTTTTTTAGAGGCATTAGATCTCATACAGTGTTAATATGGGGGAATATTATATATAATATTCCAAGATTTCCATATTTGTATGCAATTTGGCTAAGATATGCAGAAAAACAAATGTGGCACTACCTGGCGGGACATTACTTAAATGCAAATAAGAACTTCTTGGGGATTTTATAGCTCCTAGCCATGACTAAATAATCATCCTACAAATGACATGAAATTTATCATTTTAACATCTGTGCCCAAAGATCTGAAATGACATACCAGCAAAACATTACTAGCACAGTTAGTCTACTGGTATGTTTGAAAGGAGAAAATTAGGTAAATATGACTCATCATGTAACATTTATTTTCACTCCAGGACATTATTCATTAATTCCTTCATTCCCGCATATTTGTAGACAGAACGGGAAGCTTGAAACTCTGAAAAATCATTTAGAATAATAATCTGATTCATTACCTTGTTTTATGATCCAAATCTGATCATAAAAATGTGTTAGATACAATCTCACAGGTCGCTGGGAGTAAAGTGAATGGACTCCCTTTTCCTTTGTAAACAAATATAAAAGGCAAAAGATTTTTTAAAATAAATTATTTGCCAATTTGCTTAAAAAGTTATGAGGGAGAGATGAAAGCGTAAAGAATGGAAAAGGGAAAACATGTGCCTTAACCTTTATTTTGCAAAAAGTTATGTGGCAGCAAATTATGTGTGAATGGGTGCAACTTCGCCAACAAAATGGGTGACTTGGGTGTACACAAACAGAACTAGAGCTGCTATACTACACAACTAGTAAATAGCTTTACCTTGTCTTTCAAAGCAGTCAAATCAATCCTGATGATTTGCCACATAAAAAAAGCTAGAAAGCCTTTCATAAATTTTTCAATTAATTAAAAACCTTTCCTACTAGTCAGTAAATTGTTAATAAGGTTTCCAACCACAATATAGTTTAACTGGACCATTTTGACTTCTATTCTCAAGACTAGGGGGGACTGTTTCTAAAACACTATAAAATTATGTAAAAAAAATATTGTGTATATTGTCATACAGGTGTGGGATCTGTTATCCAGAATGCTCAAGACATGGGGTTTTCCGAATAATGGATGTTTCTGTAACTTGGATATTCCTACCTTAAGTCTGCTAGAAAATCATGTATGGATCTTCATACCTTAAGTCTACTAGAAAATCATGTAACATTAAATAAACCCAATAAACTGGGGTTGCCTCAAATAAACAAGGTACTGGGTTTTTTTTTATTACATAGGAAAAAAATTGGATTATTTGGATAAAATTGAGTCTATTGGAGATGGTATTTCCATAATTCAGAGCTTTTGGGATAAAAGGTGTCACATTTGGTATCACAAAACCCAGAACAAATGCTGAGGTTCTGGGCAGAGTTTGGGCTTCTGCCTATAACAGCCTTCTTTTGCTTTGAGAGGAGCCCTCTGCCTCTCGGATGCAGCAAGGTCTTAAAGTGAGAGAACCAAGGCAAGATTCCTGGGCAGTCAAGGGAACCGTAATGTATGACAGGAAGGACAGTGAAGGAGGAAGCATAGTCAGGGCTGGCCGAGATCAATACCAGTCAAGCAGTGCAGTATGGAATCAGGAGCCAAGGACATAGTCGCCTTAGCCAAAACCAACCAGTAATGCAGGACAAAGTCAGGATCCAAGACAATGGTCAGTAATGGGCAAAGATTGGTACAAGAAATGAACTAATAGAGGTCTGGGACAGGAAAGGGTCAAAGATCAAATAATCAGACTCAGGGGCGCAGGCAGCAGCCCTAATGCCTCTCCTCCCACTCTGCGATTCTAACTTCTAGCATTGGAGCGGGTGGAGGAGGGGCCGCATTGCGCTCGCTGTACTAGAAGAGCCGAATTTCCATTTTAAAAAATGGAAATTCGGCTCTTAAAGTTACCAGAGGCGGCTTTTTTTGCCTCATGGCAGGAGCGGCCCAGATCAGACTTGAATCACGTCATCAGGAAATAGACCTACATTGGGTACCATGTATAGGAACATGGTACCTTTAAATATTTGAAATTTGTGATGATGTCACACAAGCGCTTAGAAGAAAAAGACACACAAGCACAGATGCTAGCATCAAACTAGCAGTTGTGCATGTCAACATGGAAGTGGTGCACTGAAGGATGGAGAAGACTTGCAGAGAAGAAGACTGCTGGGTCCCACCACCTCCCATGGATCACAATGGGTTTCTGGATAATGGATCCAATACCTGATTTTTATGTCCTCTGCGTGGCTATGAGAGTTTTCTCTGGCTAGTCCAGATTCTTCCCACACTCTCAACATACAGGCAGGTTACTTGGCTCCTGATAAAATTGACCATAATCTGTATGAATATGAGAGGGATCTTAGTAAGCTGCACAGGGTCAGAAACAGATGTGTCTGTTATACAATCTCTTCAGGAGCTGTCATATGCTGTCTGCCATATATAGACACCAATAATAAAATATAAACACATTACTAATGCTTTGTGTTTCATTGCTTACACTATCCAAACACTGTATATTTGACATCACCTTAGAACTAAGGTAACTCTCAACACTGTTTTTCTACAGCATTTGTCTAGTGGGCACTGTAATGTACAGCTTTGTAAATATTGCAGGTTTTACAGACCTTTACCCTACCTACCCTCACAGGGAACTCTGTAATTAATTCCTAAACCTGTTTTTGTAGATTGAAGAAATAACATTTCTGAAAAACACAGTCATGGAATGTGATGCTTGTGGTGAGTAGTAAACTCTACATAATTATTTACACTTTATATTTTATCCAGTTGTTTACCCTTGTGGGATTGTCATTGTCCTGTACTGTATGTGCTAATATCTTCATTAACATGCTTAAGATAAATATTTGTCAACTAGGTCTTCTATGACACAGTTGCAATGGAATGAGCTAGGGTGGTAAACTGGATGAGAGTAAAGAGTAACATCAGCTTCATGTGGAATATGGGCATCATTCTTTCACTGTTAGGAGAATGATATAATTGGAACATAAACAGAGACTGTATAATCATAGGTGACAGCAAACAGGAAATTAGACATGCAGTTGGAAAAAATCCCGACCTGATGTATGTCCAGCAGTATGTCTCTTTTAGGTACATGATTGTTGTACACTGGGAAATTAGATGAACTGTCTCACAGTCCTACACATCATTTGCTTTCATTCCACCACATAAAGTGCCAAAACAAAGTCTTATAAACACACTCCTAGTCAAAAATGATCTTCTGCCAATGTGGACTATGAAAAACATTTTCAGTCCCTTGATATTAATATACCAAGAGGCCAAAAAAGACATGTGGATAATAGTTTCCCATGGAAAGCCATGACTTGTTATTATACAGCACAGGGAACCATGACAATTCCATGAAACAGAGTGTGGAAGGTAAGTCTTACTTAGTTTGATGATATTTATTGTATTATTGTTTCATTGGGGAGATGGGCTATCCTGGAGGGTATTGACATGAAGAGGATCAGGAGAAAATAAAGGTAGATGTGACACATTTTCCCTTTTTCTGCCCACTCAGTAATTGTTTATAAGCACTGGGGTCAAAACATACCTGCATGAGCAAGTGAGCAGCACTTAGAGGAAATAATTTGCCCCCATTGCTTTTTTAAGCCATGTGCCCAAAAATGCCATGGTGCCACGTTTACTACAAAAAAACATAAGCTCTGCAGGACTGCAGGGTTTTTTTTACCCCAGGAAAATTGGCAATGCAGTTATCCCCAACCAGTGGCCTGAGAGCAACATGTTGCTTGGATGTTGCCCCTAGGGCCTCAAACAGGTGTTTAATTATTTATTCCTGGCTAGGAGGCAAGTTTTGGTTGCATAAAAACAGGTGTACTGCCAAATAAAGTCTCCTATACACATATAGCCAATCACAAATGGGCACCATATAGCTTATCACAGCCTACTATGGCACCCCCGGAACATTTTTCATGTTTGTGTTGCTCTCCAACTCTTTTTACATTTGAATGTTGGTCATCGATATAAAAGGTTAGGGGGCCCAGGCTTAATGCTTGGTTTGACCACTTTGATCAGCCAGTTGTACATAAGGTGCCACCACATAAGTCATAGAGAGACATAGTTTAAGCCAGTATGGGTGACATGCCAAATACTTTATTTGTTGTACTGCAATACACATAGTCCAAGAGACATTATCAGTATAGCTAAGGAAAAGTTACAAAATGTAACAAATGAATGTCATATTTCAGGTAACGGTGCTAATTCTAGACAATCAAGCTTTAGATTTTTCTCCATTTGAAGGATGAATATAAAAGACTGAAAGTGCACTTCTGTTGCACCATGTTTTCTGTCAGTATAAGCCTTGCATTTGGCTTGTTGATATTTGACAATGACAGCAGTAGATGATTTTATAGGAACAATATTTTGCTGTCTGCAACAGGTAACTTAGTGCGCATCTGTCTGCCATGTAATAATTCAGCTGGAGATGATTGGTTATGTAGTTATGTAGGAACTCTCTTGTAAATACTTTCCAAGATTTCCCAGTAAGATTTGCTGTCTGTAGTGCTTCTTTCAGACTTCGGATGAATCGCTCGATTTCTCCATTTGCTTGGGGGGTAATACACTGAAGATTTTCTAATCACAATATTCCTCTCTCTCAGAAAGGATTCAAACTCATATGAGACAAACTGTGGTCCTGTGGTGTTTATACAAATGGCCTGCAGGTGGCACTGTGCATACATAAGACTTTCT
>CM044431.1:115212186-115222772 GCA_024363595.1 Xenopus borealis | reverse complement strand
TGTTGCATTTAGTGGTCCCGTAAGCCTTGATTATCACCCTAGAATATAGATTTCCCATTATGTTAACATTCCTGCATAGATATGTTGTTAAGGAATTGGAAGAATCAAGGATTTTTCTTTGAAATGGAATTGAAAAGAATGTTTTGTGTCTCTTTCCTTTTTCACAGTGCGCAGTTGGGTGGGCGGGAAATGGATTATTGTGTGCAAAGGACACAGACATTGATGGATTTCCAGATGAAAAGCTGAGGTGTAGTGATGTTAAATGTAAAAAGGTAAGAAAGCAAAGTCTGTCATTACAATATGTCAAATGATATTGTAAAGAGACAAGAGTAATATTGATACATTTATAATTCTATGCATGGACCATTTCATTGTCATGTTATCAGCTCCATAGTAGGTTGAACCGCTTGTCTTAAGTAACAAAATAAAATTCTATCATGATCATAGATAAAAAAAAAACATCACTTTTACAAAGAAAAGAAACATCAGCTTTTTTTACTGCTACATTAACCTTTTCTTACGTAATAGAATTGGTTTGCTGAAAAATACCTATTCAAACTGCAATTAAACAAGTCAATCTTTTCCCCAGAATTCTTACAATTTAAACTTTTTTCTTAAAATGATTTAAAGAAAAAGTTCTATTTATTATGAAGAATGCCAAAGTCAAAAGTTGCCAAAAAAAAGAAAAATTTGAAAAGACAAACCATAAAAATGCACAATTCACATGTTAATAAGTCTATCTAACAGTATAATCAGGAAAAGAATGACTGAAACGCCCTAAAGGAAAACTTTACCTTCAGAATGCTTACTTAACCAAAAGATAATTTATCATCATAATGAGTGACATATTAAAGAAAAATGATACCCCAAAATAAATACTTTGGCAACAGATAGTTTATATCATATTAATCTCTGTTATTGCTCTTTTATATCGTTTCACTTGATCCTCCATTTTATGATATTCTCTGCAATCACCTGACATAATAATGACCAGAAATAATTCAGCTCCAACTGTACTAGAAAGAAATATGGAGCAAATGACAGAACTTGGCTCATGTTACCTAGCATGTATGGTTTGAGAGTGTACTCTAAATCTTATGATCCCAGCCCTTAGTTCTTAAAATAGCAGTTTTCTATTAAGGATTACCTAATGGCACATACTACAAAAAAAAATTATATTATATTATAAAAATGTTTCATTTATATGAAGCAAGGTTTTACATGTTTTATGCACTGTATTTTTATAGAGACCTATTGGTTTTTTTAAAGGAAAACTATACTAAACAAAGTAAAAATATCAGTAAATAATTCCCCAATACATATTTTACCTTGATCCACCATTTTATAATGCATGCCATTCAATGACAGGAAATAATGCAGGTTCTAATTTTAAGAGGAAACAGTGTAGGATTGAAATACATGGCACTGCCCATTTGCTGGTTTATGAGTATAGTACTTCATAAAATCCAGCCAGAAATGACCCTTGTTTTGTCTTTCTGTGAAGAAAACATACATTTTTTAAAGATCAAATCTCCCACACATTCTGAGATATATCATTTCCTGACTGTTTCAGGACAACTGTGTAACAGTCCCCAATTCTGGTCAGGAAGATGCAGACAGAGATGGCATTGGAGATGCTTGTGATGATGATGCTGACGGAGATGGGATTCCTAATATGCAGGTTTGGAAATGCTGAATTTCTATATTAAAGAAAAGCCTTCAGTCTAGTTACAATTTAATATTTAAAATGCAGATCTCTTTAGTTAACCCATGGGTTTTGCCTTAGTGAGGGAATGTACCAGGTGAACCTCTACAAACCACCAGAATGAGTGCGTCCAACAAACCAGCCCAGCACTTTCTTTAATACTAAATTACTCCAAACATTAGATATAAAAATGGGTAACAAACTCTTCTATTCTATTCTACATTTTTAAGTATGAACATTTAGTACAGTCCTGGCGGCACTTTAGACAATATATTGATTGATTTTCTGTTCTCATTTTTGATACAGGATAACTGTGTTTATGTTCCAAATGTGGACCAGAGAAATGTTGACCAGGATGACTATGGGGATGCTTGCGATAACTGTCGTAATGTTAAGAATGATCAGACGGACACAGACCAGGACGGAAAAGGAGATGTCTGTGATGATGATATGGATGGAGACAGTATGTTAATTTGCTTTTGTATGTGTAGGAAAGCAAGTTGCAACATATCTGCATCTGGAAAATATAGAATATATAAAATATAGAACCATTTTTCACCCAGCACCAAAGGCATTAGATGCCTTCATAAAGCCTATATTTTAGTTTGGCTACCATATCACAATATACATTAAGGGGGTTATTTACCAAAGTTCGAGTTTGTGAAATTTGTGAGGTTTTTTTTATCTCTCAAATGAAATCACAACTCCAATGTTTTCTGATTTATGAAAAAACTTGAATCAGTGAATTGGAGGTGAAAAAAAACACTCAAATTTATCAAGTTTTTAGGAAAAATAACTCGAATTAATAGAGTTTTGAGGGAAATCCACTACATAAAAAACAAAGACCATGAAAGCTACAAACATCTTCAAATGGTTCAAGGGACCTCTGCCATTGACTTCTACATGACTTTGACAGGTTTTAGCTGGAGAATTTTCAGATTCAAGCTTTTTTTTTTTTTTAAACCCCCTCAAAAATTGAGTTTTGACTGGAAAACACCCTTGAATACTCAGGTAAAAAACAACTCAGGCTTAATAAATAACCCCCTAAATCTTACTTTTTCTCTGGGGATTTGTCCTTATTTAACAAAAATTTTGACATTTAAGGAGGTGAATTAGGAGGAACTAAAAGTCAGACAAGTGTGCTGAATAAATTGCCACAAAAATAAACATAATATTTATACTTACAAAAAACATTATTTATATAGAACTCATTTTGAAATGTGCCTCACTCATGCAAACCAAAATGTTTGGAGGAAAGAATTGCTTGCACCAAATAGGCTGAAATGTGATTCTGGCCAAATTATTCATAAAGCATCCAAAAACCATGAATGCATTAACATTTGTTTTCTGACCTTTATTTGAAAATGTTTGGTGTTGTTTCAGCTATATTACTTGCTTTTAGTGAATTAAGTTCTTAAAGGAACAGTTCAGGGTAAAACTAAAAACTGGGTAAATAGAGAGGCTGTGCAAAATAAAAATTGATTCTAATATAGTTAGTCAGGGAAAAATGCAAACTATAGAAGTTGGAGTGACTGGATGTCTAATATAATAGCCAGAATCCAACTTCCTGCTTTTCAGCTCTCTAAATCTGAGTTAGTCAGCGACTTGAAGGGGGGCCACATGGGACATAACTGTTCAGTGAGTTTGCAATTGATCCTCAACATTCAGCTCAGATTCAAAAGCAACAGTTATGGCCCATGTGGCCCTCCCTCAAGTCACTGATTGGTTACTGCCTGGTAACCAGGGTAACCACTCAGCGTATGCCAAGAGAGCTGAAAAGCAAGAACTAGTGTCCTGTTCTGTTAGGTTAGACTTACACTCATGCCAGCCTTTATACATTACATTTTTGCCTAACTAACTATATTGAAAACATGTTTTATTTTGCACAGCCTATCTATTTACCCAGTTTTTACTTTTATACTGAACAATTCCTTTAAAATGGGGATTCTTTACAAAGCAGAAATTGGCAGTGTACAGCATTCATCTTCTAATTTTCAGTCTTTTTTTGCAGAAATTAAAAATGCAGTAGATAACTGTAAGAAAGTCCCCAACTTTGACCAGAAAGACTCTGATGGGGATGGTGTAGGAGATGTGTGTGACAGTTGTCCAACAATCAGGAACCCAGACCAAGTAAGAGAAAAGTGTACAAGGCTAGTCATCATATATGCATTTTAGAATGTTGTCACATTGTTGCACATTAGTAATGCGAAATGCGTTGAGGTCAATGGGCATCAAAATAAGTTTTACACGCTATAATTATTTTACATGCGCAACAATTTTTCTCACTCAAATGCATTAAAGTCAATGGGAGTTTTTTTCTTGTGGCAACTTTTTTGTCCCAATGCATTCAAATCAATGGGCTTTTTTTTATGGCAGCTTTTTGTCCAAATGCATTAAAGTCAGTGGGTGTTTTCTGTTGTGGCGACTTTTTGTCCAATGCATTAAAGTCCATCAGCATTTTTTCTTAGAGACTTTTTGTCTTGGTGACATCTTTGTCTCAGCCAATTCTTTGTCACTGCAGATTTTTACACTTTGACTTTTTGCCGCATTTAGTTTCATGAAAAATTTGCAGATGGTAAAATGAAGCATTTCTCCACAAATGAAAATGTGGTCATAACTATAGCACATGTGCATCTGTCTAAAATGGGTAAAACTATAACAAATTTGGTTTTCACCTTTGTGAAAGCCCGTCATATCTAAAGTACAAATTCATTTATAATTGAAGGTGTCATTTTTTGAGGTATTGAAAAAGTTATAAGCCCTCTTGACACACTCAGTAAGGTTAAAATTAATGTGTGCATCAAACTAATGGGCTTCTTATTTATTATTTCAGTCAGATGCCGATGATGACCTAGTTGGTGACCTCTGTGATACCAACCAAGATAGGTAAGGCAAAAAATATAGCTTTAAAAATGTGAAAGACCAGAAAATGATGTTGAATTAGTTACCTTAAATGCTAAAATGCATTTTCAATGGCCATCATTCTTTATTTGCTTTCTTATGCTCCACACGTCAGAATTCCATCTTTTCTGCTAGATAAGATTTTGTATTTGTAACATTATATGGATCAAATTGGGAAACATTCATGAGACTGCTGAGAATGAAATGCTGCATTATATTGGCTTCATTATTTCAAAGTATTTGGTGTATTGTGCATCTCCAAATTATTTAGTACATTAACCCAAATAATAACTTGATAAAGGGTTTTGTTGTGTGAGCCAAGGACGAAACAGTCAAAGAAGAATAATGTGAACAAATACAGTCCATGACACTTGGTTTGTTCTTGAAATGATTTTGAACATACATGTATGAAAATTGTATGTCTTTAAAGGAACAGTTCAGGGTAAAAATAAAAACTGGGTAAATAGTTAGGCTGTGCAAAATAAAAAATGTTTCCAATATAGTTAGTTAGCCAAAAATGTAATGTATAAAAACTGGAGTGAGTGAAACACAACATCCTGCTTTTCAGCTCTCTAAATCTGAGTAAGTCAGCGACTTGAGGGGGGCCACATGGGACATAACTGTTCAGTGAGTTTGCAATTGATCCTCAGCATTCAGCTCAGATTCAAAAGCAACAGTTATGACCCATGTGGCCCTCCCTCAAGTCATTGATTGGTTACTGCCTGGTAACCAGGGTAACCAGTCAGTGTAAACAAAAGAGAGCTGAAAAGCAAGAAGTAGTGTTCTGTTCTATTAGGTTAGACTTACAGTCACTCCAGCTGTTATACATTACATTTTTGCCTAACCAACTATATTGAAAACATGTTTTATTTTGCACAGCCTATCTGTTTACCCAGTTTTTACTTTTATACTGAACAATTCCTTTAAGAAACAGCTGCTTTCTTCTATTCAACCTTCTCTTTCATTCTGAATGATTATTGATTGTCTAATAAAACTATGTGAACCACCCAACATATGCATCACCAACCCAGACTTTTGCATCTTCTACATTATCCTGTAAAATCCTACTACAGTGTTAAAACGTAGGTGCAAATACCATAATGTAAGTATATAATATGTAAGAGACTACAGGATCTTTTTTTAATTCCATCAGCTGCACATACAGACATGTTCAAAGAAGATAAATAATAATACTACAGAGTTAAGATGTTTGTGAGCACCTTGAGTGAATTTCTTGTCCCTGTTCATGAATAGTGATGGAGATGGTCACCAAGACACAAGTGACAACTGCCCTTCAGTAATCAACAGTGACCAAGTAGATAGTGACAAGGATGGAGATGGAGATGAGTGTGATGAGGATGATGATAATGATGGTATTCCAGATACTGCCCCCCCTGGGCCTGATAACTGCAGAATTGTACCTAATCCTGACCAGGCTGATTCTGATGGTGAGTAAAGATGGCAAAAAATCTTCAGTAAATTTGATGTAATATATTTTTATTTATTTCCAGTGTGAAATGAAAGCTTTAATTCTCACTTACTACAAAAACAAAGAATAGCAAGAAGCTGAAAGTAATTGTTAGGAAACCTCTTTTGTTGCCAATATGGGCCTCTTGTGAAGAAGGTTAAAAGACCATGCTTTATTGCAAGAGACTACATTACAAACAGTACATAGTGTTCAGAATCAATAGTGTTGATGGCACCTTTCAAATCCTCCCCTTTGATTCACCCTAGGGGCTATGTTTCTAATCATTTAAACAGGTTTCAGTTGAAGTCTCATGTATTGGAGGCATAAACTTAATATGATTTGTTACATGTCTATTTAAGCCTGGATAACTCATGTAATCCATGTTGTTTTCAACTTGAAGCTCAAAAGAGAAGTTCCAAAGACAAGAAATCACAGTTTTAAAATGTCTTAAATACAAAGACATTCACCAAGTTATCAGACACTACAAGCAATCAGCAATGTAAACAATACCAAGAGATAGTTTTGATGCAGTTATGTCACCTTCATAAAATATTTATTGTATAGAAGCACAGTCTACCAAACATAACAATTCACTCATATAATTGGGACTCGCCCAGATACAAGTACCAGGGCTAAAACAAAGCCACCATAGTGCAATGTTTCTATACAATGGCACTTACGCCCAAACTTCTGTTCCGCTTTGCCTGTGCCATTAAGGTCTGGTCACTGCCTATATGTAAATAGGATACAGAGTAAAAACATCTTGGGAGAACCAATGAACCTTATAAATTCTTTCATTGTTCAGAACCCGGTGGTTAGTGATTGAATTATTTTTCTATTTGGTTTGTTGTGTATGGACTTCATTACTAAGTCCAATAAATGCATAGACATTAGACTTTTCTTAACAGGTCCTGGAAATTCCAACCTTAAGTATTATTAAGCTATTTAAGCTCAACATGACCTACAGTTACAGTCTTAATCAAATCTAAGTTCTCCCTCATTGTAAGACAGTGAGACCCATTAACTTTCTTGCGCTCAAGAAACCATTTAAATAGTAGATATATGGGTACTGGCCACCTCCTCATAAGTGCAAGAAGACACAGGCCTTGGCTGAGGAAGTTGGAGGTAGAGGAAAGAGAATGGGGATATATTGATTCTAGTTATAAAAAAAGTACCAAAGAACATTCTGTAATGTCTAAATCATCCAATTAAATACTGACATCTATTTTTCAGGCAATGGTGTTGGAAATGCTTGTGAAGGGGATTTTGACAAAGATTTAATTGTTGACAAGGTTGACGTTTGTCCAGAAAATGCGGAGATCACTCTGACAGATTTTAGGGCCTACCAGACTGTTGTTTTAGATCCTGAAGGTGATGCCCAAATTGATCCAAACTGGATTGTTTTAAATGAGGTAAGATCACTTGATCCTAATGATATTGTGTTACACAGATAGATAATACACCAGGATTTTTTTTTATTCCAAGAGTGTTCTTATATGCTTTGTCTCACACTTTTGAAGATATTGATGTCCAAATCAGTCAAGTGGTTTTATGAAACTGGCCAAAAACATTTGTTACAAATATGGCTAAGTTGATGTTTGAAACCAGAGATATTTGCTGATATATTGCTGTTACTTACAAAGGAACTGTGTGAAAAAAATGCCTTTTATGTTTGTCAGGGTTGTTAGTTCATGGGCCATGATTATCAAAAAAAAGTCAACATCTGTGCTTTTGGGTGATAATCACATATCACTGGCTAATCATAGACCTTGTGGTTAAAAACAGTGGCAGTGGGAAAACTCCATACTTATGCCATTAACTCATTGAATCATTATAACAAATAAACTAAGGGGCAGATTTACAAAATTCACATGAATAATTCGAAGTTCGATCGAATTTAATCCCTTTTATTCATATGGTCGAATTTCGAATTTTTTTTAATTCGAAAATCGACCAATGATAAATCTGCCCCTAAGTGGATGTTACAGTATGTGTTCTTTGCCTTGATAAAATAATGTATCTATGACCAAATAGTATCTACATAGATTAAGCCTACAACTATATTTCAGGTCCACTACATTTTTCTTTTTATAAAAAGTAGGTCAGTACACAACCATATCTTATACACATCTATATGTATGTTGCAGGGTATGGAAATTGTACAGACAATGAATAGTGACCCTGGACTTGCTGTGGGTAAGACATTTCCTGTTTCCTACATTTTGTTAAAGGAACAGTAACACCAAAAAATGAAAGTGTTTTAATGTAATGGAAATATCATGTAGTGTTGTCCTGCATTAGTAAATCTGATCTGATTGCTTCAGAAACACTACTATAGTTCATATGAACAAGCTGCTGTGTAGCAATGGTGGATATTGAAAAAAGGCTACATGGCACAGGATAAATAATGGATAACAGATAACATTATGTTCTACAGAACTTATCTGCTATCTTCTGAGCCTTTTCTCCTTTGAATAGTAGTTTATTTATAAAAACAATAGAAGTGTCTCTGAAGCAATCACATCAGATTTACTAGTACAGGGCAACACTGCATTATATTTTTATTACTTTAAAACAATTAAATTTTTTGAGGTTACTGGTCCTTTAATTTGTATCTTTAGGGATTATTGTAGAACACACAATTCAGTTTACATACATAAATTTAAAATATTAATGATTATATTAAAAAATGTTTTTCCATTGCAAAGAAGGGACAAGTACTGTATATATTGCCATGCAAGAACAGAGCAATACATTTCCACTGCCATCCATGGTTGCAGATATATTTTTAATGTTAATAGATTCATCCTGCAGACATGCACAGAATAGATTTTTGCTCAACTTGCCATGGTGCATTATGAACTTCCATCAAAGTGCTAGTCCAATCCGGCAATTGCACTGATGAATGGAAAGCAAGTCCCCAACCAACATGTTTGCTGTGATTTTTTTGTTCTGCTTATGTTTTTCAGCATAATCTATTATTCCTAATAATATGGGTATGCTTCTTTTCTGTATTGAGGTTATACTGCATTCAATGGAGTGGACTTTGAAGGAACATTTCACGTTAACACAGAAACGGATGATGATTACGCTGGGTTTATCTTTGGCTATCAGGACAGTTCTAGCTTCTACGCTGTCATGTGGAAACAGATGGAGCAAACCTATTGGCAAGCCAATCCATTCAGAGCAGTGGCTGAACCTGGGATTCAGCTAAAGGTAACTCATAGATCTAACAACAAGCTGTGATTTGGTCCTGGAATATTTTAGAGAAGTTCCAGAAATTGTGCAGCTGCCCTCTCCGAAGCCTGGAGCAGCCAGTTAAGGTAAGATGTTCTGAAACTGTAAGCAAATTAGAGTG
This sequence comes from Xenopus borealis, assembly GCA_024363595.1. Classification (NCBI taxonomy): domain Eukaryota; kingdom Metazoa; phylum Chordata; class Amphibia; order Anura; family Pipidae; genus Xenopus; species Xenopus borealis. The sequence continues at coordinate 115,213,340 of CM044431.1, read as the reverse complement.
ATATTTTTGGGTGAACATATATTTAATCCACATACTCTTGGAACAGTCTAATGCAGAAGTGATTCCATATGTAGGTAAGTACACATGGTGGACCCTGACTGAATTTGAATGTAAAAAGGCAGGTTTGAAAAAGTTAGAAACTGGCTTACTGTTTTGTGATTAAGAAAGTAATCTTAAATAGAAATTAAAACATTAAGGGGCAGATTTACTAATGGTCAAATTTCGAATTAAAAAAAATTCGAAATTCAACCATGTGAATAGCGACTATTCGAATGATCGAATATAAAAAATTTGAATATTTGAAAGATTTTAATCGATCTCAGAGAAGGGTTGGCAATTCGGTAGCTTGATCCTGGCGAATTAGGTGGTCGAATTAAAATTTAAAGGGGAAGTATTCGACCATCGAATATTCAAATATTCAAATAAAATTTCATTCGAATCATTCGAATTAGAATATTTGATGGTCAAATTAGCCTAATTTGCATATTCAAATTTATATTAAATCCGATCGAATTTCGAATTATTCACGTGAATTTTGTAAATCTGCCCCATAAATCTTAAAAAACTGAATGATTTATTTATAAAATGGAGCAATTTTGCTGCATGCAAAAGCAGGCTGTACTGGTACACTGGCACTAGAGACAAGTTGTAAGCCAGGTATATAGATGCAAATTTTAATTTTATTCAATAATGAGCCACATAGCTTTCTTATTATATATTTTTTTATTTTAAAGTAGCATTTATTAAAACAATATCTTACTTTCCTTTTGTTATATGTTTAATTATTTTGACTTTGTCTTTGCTAGTTTCTCGCTAGTCCTTCCTAACACTACATAATTCACTGGCTGATAACAACTGAGTTTCTTTGAAATGTCAGGTAGAAAATCAATACAAATTATATACATTGTTCACTTCTGTGTGAATTTGAATACCTGTTACCCTTGCATATGAATGATTTGTGTTTTATCCAATAATATGAGATGCCACCTGCATTTGACAGGCAGTTAAATCAACCACAGGACCAGGGGAACACCTAAGAAATTCATTGTGGCACACTGGTGATACTGTCAACCAAGTCAAGCTGCTGTGGAAAGATCCCAGGAATGTGGGCTGGAAAGATAAGACCTCATATCGTTGGTTCTTGCAGCACAGAC
>CM044431.1:115174129-115198663 GCA_024363595.1 Xenopus borealis | reverse complement strand
AACATACATACTGTATCAGTACTCTTTGAACTAATATGTTTTGGACTGCAGGCAGAACAGCAAGTCTAGTGCAGCTGTGCTCCTCAAATGTTCCTATAAGTCACCGAAGAGGCAGATCAGTGACAAAACCTAAAACATTTCAGGACATGTGATTTCAAACTCCTACAAGTGGGAATCATTAAACTTTTATCCATATTTCCTGTCCCACCGCTGCCCCTTCTTCCTTAGAATTTCACTCACTGCCCTACCCTAAATCATACTTTCCAGATGACTTGCCATTTTCTCCATCTCATCTGTAATGCCATTTGTGAGTCAGTAAAACAATGACCATGCCGAGAATTTGTGTGAACGCATCCCATGAGTGTGAAGTATCAGTGGAGACAAACTGCCTGTTGTGTTAGTACTGATTGCTGCACTCGAAGCTCTTTCATGCCGAATACATTATCATTCCTCTCACCCAATAACAAGAGTGTCACAGATCAGAAATCCTCTTTCAAGCCGCTTGCCGTTTCCATGAAGATGAGAGAAGTCACATGCTGCTTCTCACCCCCATGTTCTCACCTAGACAATAAGAATTATTTAGCACGCGTGGGATTGTGAGCAAACAGGACACTTTGGGCGTTTGGTTTGGAGGCATTCATGATTTTCATACTGTGTATGTATTAAATATATTTAAAGGGGAACTATATCTAACAAACTGAATATGATGGTTTCTTACAAGAGAGAGCAGAAAAGCAGGATGTTGTCTTGTATTCTGTTATGTTAGACATCCAGTCACTCCAGCCTTTATATATTACATTTTTGGCTAACTAACTATATTAGAAACATTTTTTTATTTTGCACAGCCTATTTATTTACCCAGTTTTTATTTTTACACTGAACTGTTCCTTTAAGGAAGCGTCTTCTCTATATCTATATGTCCAAGAAAGCAGCATCTGATGAAATTTTAGGGTAATAGTTTTAGTTGAGTTTGAACTGAACACAAACAGTTATTGTAAAGGAATTCTTAATCTCCTCCTAACCTTTGTCCTACGCTGAGTCATAAAGTGTTAGTGTGTTTGTGTGTGTGTAGGCGAATCTGCTAAATTAGTAGTAGGGGCAGAAAGATTGTAAAAGACACAATGTACAATCCTCAGTAGCAATTTACCATACTGCAATATTGCTTACCAGAATTTCAACATGATTGCACCCACCAGGTGCCAGATTTTGGACAGTAAGTAAATTGTCCTGTAATCAGTTAAATATATGTTATGCAGATAGATAGGGCAGGTGGGGCATGGGCATACATTTATCTGCCCTTCAACTGTGTGAATTCTGCATCTTTTTGCAGGCAAGCTGGTGTTCAATGCTGATATAAAAGAGCTTAGCAATGTAATTTTTAAGGTGTGTCCATATTTGTCGCCTGTGATCATTTATGCATGACTGCGAGCGACAATTCTCCAGAAACTGCCTCTCCATTGGAAAGAACTATAATCTCTGGCAGTAAAACCAACATTATGTGGAGTCGCCTGAATTTTCCTCCAGATTCAGCTTGGCAATATATTTGTTTTAGAGAGTTGTTGAGAGTAGGACTGGCCAGATATGGGATGACTTTGACGTAGTTGGCCAGCTTAAATATATTGCAATATATGGACAAATAATCCCTGTTTTGTTTAAAGGGTAAGGCATTTTTAGTAGCTGTATGCACAAAATGTCTCAATGTCTTAAATATTTTCATAATGGTTTGAGTGCAGAGGACCTTTTGTATTTGTCTATATGTATTTTGTGGTCACAGCCTCATTGCACCCCCGACTAATGTTTTTATAAATTAGTGGTGAGCACAACTTTCCCTTTTTTGTTGTATGTCCAGATACCCCAGCATCAAGTGCACCTTTATGAAGCATGTCATGCCTGGGTTACAACACTGCCAGAGTAGTTGTTGCTGTGGCTGTGCACCCACACGAGAGGGACTACTTGTTGTGCCAAAGTAAACTCCAGACACACCTTTTTAAGGCTGTATGCCTCGCTGGTCTCATCAGTCTTCCCAATGGGGAATGTAATGATAAATTAAATGCTTTCCCTAGTTTTTTAACCCATTGAAAGCAATCAGCAATTTGGTCTGCTGTCTGTAAGAAGACATTGAAATGATCAATATGGATTTCCAGACTCGGAGCAAATTCTGTGTGCTATTATTTTAACCCCCTGCAAAGAAAGAGTTACCATTAGCATCATGTTCCTATATCCGTAACACTTATTGAGTCTTCAGAATCAGAACTGAACTACAGTCTGTGCTCATGCTGCTGTGAACCCTTTTGTTTGGGAGAGTATGGATCACTAACCAAAGGGTTAATGATTCACTCTTTATGATTTACATCAATTCCAGCCCCAGTGGAGCATGCAATCTAATTGTGGTGTTTATACAAATGGCCTGCGGGTGTCACTGTGCACATTAATTGTACTATGCAAGGGGACCTGTCACCTGAAGTAATCCCAAATTATTTTCAATAAGGCTTCTTTAACATTTTGTTTCTTTCAGTCTTGGAATTCACATCAAGCAGGCAGCAGCCATTTTGTGAACAGTTATTAAAGGAGAACCAAACCCTTTATATTAAAATCCCCTACCCTGCATAGACCCCCTCCCTGCTCACACCCAGCCTAGGTGTTACCCTAGGCAAATGCCCCTATTTACTTACACCTTTTGCAGATTTTGCGCATCAGAGTTTATGGGCGCCAGCTCATCGATAATCTTCGGATCTTCAGGCTCTGCGGGATCACTCATCAGATAATTCAATTCCATAATTCAAATCTGCCTTTGAGGTCCAGCAGTTGTTCTGGACCATATATGGACCATGTAAATACATTTTCTCATACAACACTATTAGCAATATGCAGAACAGTAAATTAGGAAAAATCCCCAAATCTGTACCTAAATAATCATTACATGGAGCCCCTCAAGCCCATGTTTTGGCTCCAATAAGGATTGATTACTGTATATCTTATTTGGGATCAAGTACAAAGTATTTTAAATATGTTAATTATTTGATTAAACTTTATGGGAGATGGACTTCCCATAATTTGGAGCTTTCTGAATAACAGGTTTCCACATAATGGTTCCTATATCTGTATTCCCGAACTACCACTTTGCCACATTATGGGAATTTCTTTAATTAATAAACATACAATCTAACACACAAAATCAAAATTTTGCTGATTTCAGCTTTTTAATTGGAATACTGCACCTCTACACCAATAAGTTTCCAAATTTGGATCTGGGGGGCTAACTGTTTGACAGAGGATCTTTTAAAGGGGTTGTTCACACTTTTAGTATGATGTTTGGCATTCTATTCTGAGACGATTTCATTTTGATTAATTTTAGTTTTTTGAGTTATTTAGTTTTTCATTAAGCATCTATCTGCACGGATTTGAATTAGAGACTGGAATTTGAATAGGAGATGGCCTGAATAGAATAAAAGATGAATAAAACACATCAATAAAAATATGTGTAGCCTTACAGAGCATTTGTTTTTTTAGATGAGTGACCCCCATTTGAAAGCTGGAAATAGTCAGAAAAAGGTAAAAAATAAAAGAACCATGAAGACCTAATGTCCAGACTATAACAAAAAGTTACCATAAAGGTGAACCCTGTATGCTCTGTCCCATGCTGGATTAATAGAATGTTTATTTTTGTTTGTGAATAGCAAACCCTAAAAAATAGTACACTGGAAGCAAAATGTAAAGTATATTTTTGGGGGGGGAGAAGGCTTGAATAAAATTCAGTGATCCAAAAGCAAATGTATATGTGAGATGGAGTAGAACTATAAACTTTCGCCCTTCTGTTCCACTGTACAGTATTTCTTTGGGATGTGCCTTTTAGACGCACACTGCTCCCCCCCCCAACACAATCCCTCTAGGTTTGCTTGAAGGATACCGATTGTATGTATAAATATTACAGAAGAGACTAACCATTAGAGACCTCTTCATTTCTTGTCTCATTTTGCCAAATACAAGTTCTTAATCCACCCACAGCTAGTAACTGGATTGTTTCAGGTCTTAAAAGGCCAACACATTTCAACTATTCTTTATAAATAGGGAGTAAGGACAAATATGACACAAATCAGTTTCAAAATGAAGCAATTCTTTTTTTTTTTTTTTTTTTGTAAGCAAATGAAGATGGATACCCAGAAGTGATTTTCACTTTGCAGTGATTATACTTGCAGTCCTGGTGTTTCAATGTACTTGTCCTTTAAGATCACTCACCTTGTTTATCTCACCTTTACCTAATTAGAGCTGCATGATCATAAAAACATAATCAACCACAGAAGCATGTGCCCTTTATACATTTTATTTTGTAAATCTGTGAAGCCTACATATAAGGCAAGAAACACCACATTAAAAACAAACAGCCCCCTTCCATTTGCCATTCCCATAAAAAAAAGAAAAAAACATAAATAAAAAAAAAACACAAATGGATACAATATATTATATAGTGTTTGCTTTACAAGAAATAAATTTCACAAGATTGCTTTAAAAAAAAAAAAGTTAGAAATGATTTATAATACACAAATTGTAATGTTGCCGTGCCAGCATAGAAGACGCACATGCATCCATGCCTATTCTACGCTGTATAAATAATATGAAAGTAAAATTACATTGGACAACACCAGCACACTGAATAAAAAAAAACAAACAAATAAAACAGAAAACAAAACAAACAGAGAAATAAAACAGACTGCTCACAGTGACAGATAGAGGGGAAAAACTCCATTCAGACTGTGACATTCAAAGTTTAGACCTTTTTTTGAATGTACCTGGATATTTTTCTACCATTCTGATTGGAGTGTGGGGGTTTTATTTAATATCCTGTATAGTTAATTTAAGAAATTATATATATATATATATATATATATATACTTATATTTAAGACATTTTGTGTTTATGCAGGAAAGCATAAAAGCCTCAACCAGATTCTTTAAAATACTGTGACGTGATATGCATTAAAGAGGGTTGTACCAGAAATGAAGAAAAACACATTCTTGCTTTGAAAAGAAAATCATGATATTACTACACACACTTCTAGTAAGAGCTGTGTCTGTACAAGATTTGCTTTTATCAAACGATGGGGGGCAATGGTTTCATTAACATGCATTTGCAGCACATCATATAGCAAACACATTCTGCTTCCAGCCTCTATGCATGTTCTTCATGCACGCTGAATACAATACACCGCTTATAGTGAATACTACATTGCACAATTTCATAGAAAGCGGTTTTACCCCCAGTACACCAGAATACATTGCAAATATTTGCATTTTTGTAGAAATCACAGTTTTGTGTTTAGGTATGTTACAGCTTGTAAATACCATTCGTTTTCCAAATATAGGCAAATTCAACAGTCTGTTTTTTTGTAAAACCACCCCAAACCCATTCCCCTCAAATATTAGGAAATGCATAACATTACACAGCAGCATTAATGATCGACAAATTCCTTTTGAAAGAGTGTTATAGAAAATATAGATTTCACATATATTACCATTATTCACAAAGAACTGTAGATTAAATTCCTCACATAATACCATTAGAAACAGAAATGGATGAATTGACAAAACACTAGATAAATGACAGTCATGGGGGCTAGGGTTTATTTGCAATGACACATGTCTATGTCCGACATAGGATGGGGTTTTGCTGGATACTATATACTCCAAAGCCATTAACTCCTAACAATTCATTATTTTGCTTAACTTTTTAAGGACCAATCTTGCAATATGACAAAGGATTATACCAGTGGCGTAACTAGATATTACTGGGCATCACAAAAAGTTCTCTTTCAGGCCCCCAAAATGTCTAGAGGTTGACATGTTTTACCAATAGCTATTGAAATTGTATATGAATTAGGCCCTTGCGGGGCCCCTATACCACCTGGGTCCCCTGCAGCCGCGGGGTCTGCTTCCTCAGTAGTTACACCCCTGGATCATACAATAAACTGGGTTTCTAAAGCCGCAATGGATAACATATGTTATAAAATGTCGAGTGCATACAAGACTGCATAAAATTATAATTCTATCAGGCAATCTGTTTATCAGTTGATTAAATAAGTCACTTGCCACTGCTTTGCACCGTACAAATGCAAAAGTGAATGGGGGTCATTTATCAACACTGGGCAAATTTGCCCATGGGCAGTCACCCATAGCAACCAATCAGATTGCTGCATTGATTGTTCTACTTGCAGCTGGCTTCAAAAAGCTAATCACTGATTGGTTGCTATAGGTAACTGCCCATGGGCAAATTTGCCCAGTGTTGATAAATGAGCCCAATGTGTTTTTGCTCTCAATGTATAAGATTTTCCACAGTTGAAATTTGCGTAAAAACTAACTAGTATGAACAGAAATTGGTGGGGGTACAAAATGATTGTTATTCCAGTTTTAGTGGGTTACATACTAAAATCTGAATTTATCTCATAATACTAATTAAAAAAAAGCTTGACCCAACTTTTTCCCATGCCCAATTTTAGCTTATTTATCGATACAAAAAACTTGATTTAATCGGATAGTGAAAAAACTTAAATTGTACTTATTTTTCAGGCTTTTTCCCCTGAATCACTATCTTTTCGAGTTTTTGCCCAAAAACCCCAAAAAGAGTCCTATGTTCTGGCTAAACCCAGCACAAAACCCCACTAACTTCAAATTGGGATAGGTGCCTCTCCCCATTAACTTATACAGGACCTTGACAGTTTTGAAATGGTGGATTTTTGGATTTGGACTTTTTGCAGCATCGGGGATAACAAATTTAAAACATTTTTAGTTTTTCCCCAAAAAGCCTGAACAGAAAAATTTAAGGTTTAATAAATAACCCCTTAAATGTACCTGAACCAACAGGCAAAGTCCCACACTTGCCTGAAATACCTTGAAAAATATGTTTTCAAAATGATTGTTTTACTTTCTATATTGTCTTATTGCCATTAATTACAGGTTAGCATGCTCTGCCTGAAAATCCTGTAAAATTTTCAAAATAACCTTAGGCAACACTTATCCTGCCTGTTAAAATAAATATATATTTATATAGTCAAAGGCAATTGCTTTATGGTCAACTCATAACAAAAAAAAATAAAGTGCATTTACCAAATGCTCCAGGTTGGATATAAAATTTTTAAATGCACTGATTATGTTAACATGTCATTGTAGCTCTGTGTGTATTCTGAAGGATATTGGCATATGCAGTCTTACCCTAGTTGCAATCCCCACCAGGAGGAGCACATGACAGAGCTCTGCACTCTAATTTAGGCTCTATGGGGGATGTCACTTCCAGTACAAAGTTAGCTCTGGGTGTTCCAGGACATTGTATACACAAATGAGCTGGTAAGCACTGCAGCATGCATTAAAAGTAAATTATGACCCTTCCTGTATGTAAATATATTTTATATTAAACAAAAGCACAGTGTTGCAAATAAGCAAGTGCACAGGCTAAAGGATTGATAAATGACATATATATTGAGTAGGAGATAATAAACAGAAGGTAAATCGTCATGGACATCATAATAGAATTAGGTGATATATATATATATATATATATATATATAATCCTCTGTAACATTTTTAATATACACCTAAACCATAGGCGACAATTGTTAATTGGGATGATAACTGAAAAATCCATTGCTGTATCATATCGATCATCTATACCAATTTGAACACATACATAATCAGTCAAAACATATCCGTATAAACTTGACTCTAGGGTTGTGTTGACAAGATGTGTTGAATAGGTGGCACGTTTTTCAGCAAACTTGCCACCCGACATCATTACCAATTCTCAGTTGACATCATTGGGTAGAGAGTTGGATTCTCATAATGGAACTCTGATGGGAAGTAGACACAATGGCTTCCATTTCATTGTATAAAGAGTGGAATATTTTTAGCAAAGTCATATTCCATTGTGCTCTTCAAGTTTGCTCCTAATTTGTTTCAGTTAACATACAGTAAAGCAAAGAAAACTTCTTACAGTCAGTTACTGACACGTGCATTTCACTGCATAACTAATTTGTACTGCATTATTCTAAATACTTAAAAGGGAACTATGGCAAAAATGAAAATGTAATATAAGTAGTGATGGGGTGATAGGCGAAAAGTTTCAGCGAAACGCTCACAAAAATTTGCTGCGTCAACTTGGACGCGCTACAAAACATCAGCGTGACTCGTTTCGCGAATTTTTTCGCCGTTTCATGAATTTCGCTAAAGATTCCTGAATTTTTCGGCGAAGCGAAACGCCAAAGATTCGCCCATCACTGAAAAGAAACTTTCTAAAAACAACAAATCCAAAATTCTGTACCATTTCTGAAATAATCAAGTTTATCTTCACTATCCCTCTCTTGGCACCTGTTTCTCTTCATTCTCTCTCTTCAGACAGGAGTTGGGTGTCAGTCATTAATGGTTAGATCCAATATATCTTATAGGGGGCTCCTTTTGCCTAGGAGATGCATTAGAGCTCTCTCTATAAAAATCACCAGAAATCCTGTCTTTCTACATGCAGAATTTGTGTAAAAGTTAGTGTTATATATTCTGTTTGTACTGGAATCGGTTATTTGCGTTTCTAATACATCTGCTTGGAAAGGAAGTCCCCCTATAAGATATATTGGATCTAACTGTCAATGACTTTCTGACACCCAACTCCAGCTGCTGAGAGAGGGATAGTGAACATAAACTTGATTATTTCAGAAACAATGCAGAATATTTAATTAATTGATTCTATTTATAAAGTTTCTTATCTCAGCATGATGACCTATATATAAAATTTTCATTTTCACAATAGCTCCCCTTTAAAATAAATTGCACAAGTTGAAAAATGGATTCTACAAACCACAGAAGTCATATCATGGCAGATGCATTTTAATCAAGGCAGCTGCATTGTTTGGAGGGAAACAGAAGTTTGGCATATTGTGCTGACATGCAAGTGTCAAATGATCTGCTATTACAGGACCAAAAAAGATGCAGTGAACATTAAGGACGAACTACTTTGAACATGAGCCAACCAAATGCACTGGCAGGGAAAAATAAGCTAATGCGCAAGAAGGATCTAGAAGTAAAAGGGTAACAAGAGCACAGAGTAACAAGAGACATAAGCTTACTTCTTCTATCCCCAGGAATCCTTTGAACAGTTTAGTAACATATTTCAATTATAGTGTGTACACATAGGTTTAAATCTTTACAATAATCCCAGGAATTAGCAGTAAATGGCAGTGTAGCTCTTCCTCTATGGGCCCGTGCATTTTTTCCAGAAAGAAGCACTAGTCTGGAGAAACAAAAATAAAATTGACAACCCCCACTGAATTAGCCTTTCCTGTATGTTAATATTTATATTTTTTTTTGTAAAGAAGCTGCCATATTCGGTTATAAGTACTGGAGACATTCTATGGAATCATATTAATAGTTTGGGTACTACTTAACCCTTTATATGCCACATACTGTAGAATCTACAGCAATAATATGCCACTATGTTGATTTGAGAGTCTGATGCTTTAATACACCCTGCCTGATTTACAGAAGGCTAAAGCTGGCCATAGACGCAAAGAACCAAACGTACAAATCCTCTATTCATATGATTTTTTTGACCGTGTGTGGAGTGTCCTGACATTTGTCGCGCCATGGTGATCAGTTGATTGGACAGGTTAGAAGATCTGTCGGCTGCCGATCATTTCTCTGAATGTATTGCCGATCTAACAATTTTCAGTGGGAAATTGTCACCAGCTTTGTCGGCCATAAACTTTCGCACGATTGCTGTTAGGGGCAGAACATCTGCTGATCTGTTCTTTTACTACTTTATTTCAACTGAAGGTTAGTGGCAGGTCGGGAGATAAAGACGTTTGAGGATTTGTAGGATCAGATCTTTGTGTCTATGGCCCACTTTAGACTATTCTAACCTGACCATCAGGTTTTCACATTGTATGCTAAGATTCTTCAGGATTCAATGGATGCTGTTTGATGATTTAGAATCAATGCTCTTCCAAATAATTATATTGCATGTGAAACAGGTATGGGTTTCAAACCCTCCACTAAAAATAAAGACCTGTTTTTTTAAAGGTTTCCTTCAAAAGGCATGTTACTTTCTTGAATGAAACAGAAACCTATCTCCAATATATTTAATTAAAAAACGTGCCGTTTTTATAAGAAACCGGACTGTATGCAGTGGAATTCTCCATTCATTTACTTCTGTGTATAGGAATTGTCAGATGGCCCCTAACTGCTATGCAGGGAAACAATTATACTTATGAAAAGCAGGGGGAGCCTCCGCCTTACTTCCCAGCCCTGCAGAACTCCAGCAGCTTTGTTTGTATCCCTGTAGAACAGTCGAGACTGTGTAGAGATTTGTATTGGATTTTATTTTTACATTCCCTTTACGGTTTCCAACTCCAGCTGCAGAGATAAAGATCATGGAACCAGATTTAAACAGATAAACTGGGATTCTCATTGAGGGATTACTTTGCTGCAGCCACTGGTTCTGCAGAGTTGGAGAAAGTTTGTATTAAACAATACAAAAACTATAAAATCCACATTAGATTACATGACAACACAGGAACCAGTGCAGTCTGTATATTCTGATTATTAATCAGTCTTGCTGTATCGGCTTCTGGCAGATATTATTTGACTTGTGCTGTTTAGATAATTTATGACGATCCCTAAGCAGCTCAGATCACACTGAGCATGTGCACAGTCTTAGTCTTGCAAAGATGTTTAACAAAGTTACAAGATGACAGCCCCCTGTGGCCAATTTTGAAAGCATAAATCATTTGTTTGATTAGGCTTGTGGTGCAGTAAGTTCGTGTTCATGTTTAGTATACAAAATAAAGCAGTTCCAGCCTTATTCTATTTAAGACTTTACTTCCCTTTTAAATACATTTTTTAACAAGCTTCATTAGCATCTAGATTCAACAGATCAGTGAAAACACAATAGGGTTGGTAACATAATACCTTAATGCTTTATAAGGTCCAGGAAATAAGTTAAGGTGTTGGAATAAAGCTCAGCTAAAATGACTGTATTAATGCTACTTTATAAATATATATAAGGTTTTACAATATAATAAAGTGTACAAAATTATAAGCCCAATGTCTTAAGTTTTAAGTAAAGGGCAATTATTCCTTTATTTTCCTTGTCATGTTTTGATGTTATGTTAGCATAAAGAGTGTACATGTGCCTTTATAAAATTCAGACCAATCTGCTTATTTAAACACAATTCCACAGCAAACCCCTGATCAATGCTTATTGACTCAGAACTTTTTCTCTAGTCCTGCATATAAATTCATAGGTTTTAAAGATACATGCTGCATTAATGCCATTGTTTAAATGAGCACTTTCATCGGTCTGCTTTGATAGGATGGGTTGATTGCAATGGGAAAGGAAACAGTTAACCATAGGGTAAAATGTAATTAGAGTAACTGTTTAATACAGTTGGATCAGAGAGGGACTAAAAGAGACATTACAACATTGGTATTTCTTTGCAGTTATGTGTATACCCTACCACAAGAGATTACTTAAAGGGATACTGTCAAGGGAAAACATTTTTTTCCCCCAAAATGCCTTGGTTAACTTCTGTGCTAACATTTGTTTTTCACAAGAGCAAACCGTTTTATTTTTTTTATATTTAATTTTGAAATATGACATGGGGCTAAATATACTGTCAGTTTCACAAATGCCCCCTGTCATGTGACTTGTGCTCTGAGAAACTTTATTCACTCTTTACTGCTATACTGTATGTTGGAATGATGCCAGGGGTGATCCCTTTCCGCCAACAGCAGAAAAATGGGAAGGTAAGCAGATTACAGCTTCCTGGTACATATGATAACAGAACATAACAGTAAAAATCCATGTCAAACTGTGACACATTCAGTTACATTGAGTAGGAGAAAAGATAGCCTGTCAGAAAGCAGTTCCATAATGCAGCACTGGCTCTTTTTAAAATCATATGACCAGGCAAAATGACCTGAGATGGCTGCCTGCACACTGATATTACAACCTAAAAAAATACACTTAGATTAGAAATTAAAATGTATATGGTAGAGTAATTATTTGCAGTGTAAACAGTGTAATTTGGGAATAAAAACTACACCCTAAAAATCATGACAGAATCCCTTTAAACACAAACCATGTGCTTAGCTTAATGAAATGAAGCAACTCTTAAGGCATATCTGAAGAAATAGGGCAAACTTGTACTGTGATATACAGTGATTCAGCACAGAATAGATATTACTGAAGGTTGAACAATTCTTTTGAGATTACAGGCAGTATCGGTGAGATGAAGCTGACGTTAAAAATGGAAGGCATGAACAATAATCTGTAGTATTTTACACATCCAGTAAAAGCTTGAAATCTAAGAAAATTTACCTTCACAACATGCTGGATCTCATTGTTGCTTTACACAGAAACTTGAATAAAGGAACAAAGAAATGATTTTGTAAGACTTGTATTATGCACAGAAAACTGTGCTGCCCATCTTTAAGGATGAAATGCAAGGACCAGCATGGCTTAAATAAACTGCATTTTTTCCCAAAAGAGCCCTTCTGTATTTGAAAAGTGCATGCTTGATGTTTTAAACAAATGCATATTAAAAATTTGAAAAATACATAAAACAGCAGACTTTCATACTAAGCAAAGATAGTGTGGTCTCACTGTAGCTTTGAATGACATGCCAGATTCCTTATTACAAGGATAGATATGTACAATATTGTGTTTTCTTAAAGCTGATTCACATTCTTTTATTGTTTTTTTCCTCTGATTGGCTAAATAGTTTTCTACATTTGTACACGGATAAGCAGGGAAATGGCAATACTATCAGCAGTCTGCTTTGTTGAGATTAGCTTGATATAATTTACTAATCTTAACAAACTAATATCACACATCTATAGAATACATTTCTAATTAACCAAAGAATGAGAAACTGTCAGTACTGTATTCCCTGCTCCCTTGAAATGATTTTAGCCTACACAGTCATCATGAAGTGACTCGATGATGGGGTACTGTACTAAGCTGGAGGCACTTGAATTATTATTTCCCCATTATTAGCTGCATAACACCAATGCTCCCAGGACCATAGCACTTGGTGTGCTTTTTAAGGTAACCACTCAGAGGTGACAAATCCTAGGAAATGTGGGGTTGTATTTTCTCTCGTGGCAAAATGTAGTAAATCAAATTCATACCCAGCCTTCCTCAGTACAAAATGTACACAAGTGTTAAAGTTAAGGTCATAGATCATGGAAAGCCTTTCACTTAAAACAGGAAAACTTGATTCTGCTTCTTGTGCCCTTAAATCGATTCAACATTTAGGATTGTAACTCTATATTTATTTCTGTATAGCAGAACTAGTATACATCAAATAAGGGCTTTCAGAAGCCCATATCCAGGGAAACATCTGTAAATGTATTTAAAGCTCTGTATAATAGATACTAATTCTAGGTGTGACTCACATTTCTTTAACTTCCTGATTACCATTCTGGTTTTTCTCCACCTTGCGATTAACTCAGTGCAGACCTATCCATTTAGGCTTATGCTCTGTTCCTGTAAGAAAAGGTTGTTTTATCATTCCTGCAAACTTTAGAGGTTCTGTTTGGAAAATGATAAATGTGGGGGGTTATAGTTAGTGTTGGGTAAAATTATTTATCTTTTGACAGTGCTGTTTATGCAGCAATCATTGTTGCAATCAGAACAAAGTGCATATAGCAATGTAGCATGGGAACGAATACATGATTCACAACATTTGAAATATACAATCACAAAAAGTAACGTCATTGTAAAAGATTGCTATTAGTACCATTGGGCAGTTTTGGTTGTAGAAGATGCAATAAATTTACATTTCTTCAGTAAAGGTAAGCAACTATAATGGTAAAATCAGCTGTTACATTTCAGGAGTTAATGCTCTTGCTATGCACGTACAGCTGCCAATAAAACACACAACTGCATGCATTATAGTCATATTTAACTTATACATCAGAAACAAACCATTTCAATTGTGACAGTCTAATTGTTAATGCATAGGAAGGAAACCAATAGTTTCCAGTGGTAAGGGTGCATATTATGAATAATCTGGTTGGCAAGATTACAAACTCATCCCCTTTTTGTTTTATCTATGTATTTTTTCCTTTTTCTTTTGAAAATCTCTTTATTTTTTTGGTTTGAAAATCCAGTCTAGTCTCCAAACAAAAAATAAAGCAAACAAAAGTATTTGACACTATGAAGCATTATAACTTATGCCAAGTTTAACAACAGCTTTCATAAATACTATTAAAAGATGACTGCTTAAGAAGATTGTTGTTGGCCCATCTGACTTTAAATGGGATGATTCACAACCTGGGCAACAAACTAGAAAACCATACTTAGTAGAAGAACAAACAGCTTAATATCTTGACTACGGTTTCATTAGCTGCTCAAGATTTCCTTCCTGAAAACTATTTCAACTGGCTCCTTCACTAACCATGCAATCCTGTGAAGCAGCCTATTTTTCTTAAGCAAAACAGACAATCTGTAACGTGTCTTCTCTTCGGAAGGGTGGATTCTTTTAGTCTCAATAATTGACAAGGTTTGTCAAGCATTGCAATGGCAGACAAATTCCCTATGTCAGCTACAGTCAGAAACAAAGCCATCTGAAAAACCACAATTTCGAAATCCAAAAAGTATAGCAATTCCTCTTTAGGTTTTGGCCTGCTTGTCCATCTCGAGAGGTGAAATGCTAAATGCAGCATATGTTGAAGCAGGCTTTAGTAAGGCCATTGACTGTCTAGTAATCAGATGATCCAAGCTGTTTTCCTGCACCAGATTTAAACACTTTGAATGTAAGCACTAAAAATAAAATGTTAACTCAATGTCAGAACTTTGGTAATTAATAAAGAAAAAATATGATATAATCCTTCATTAGGCTGCAATGAATGGATTACAAGAGCTAAACATGGCACACAATGTGTGATTCATAGCATTGCAAGCTTTGGACAACAAGATTTTACTCATTGAACAGCATAGAGCGACACCTCTCAGTGGTTGCCTTACATGATTGAACGTTTCTGCTCAGCAGGGGTAAGGGCAGCAATATATTTCCTGCAATTTACAGTCGGTCCATTCTAAAAGTATCTTCTGTTGCTGGATCTGTCAGGACCATGTCTGGATCATTAAGCATATGCAGTCCATCCAATGTCAAGGGGTCAATTTTAAGTTCATCCAGAGGAAACTGTGAATCAGAATCAAAACTCACATCTCCAACACCTGCCAGTGTACTAGTAAGTTCCTTTGATAAGCTTGGGGGGGATTCTCCTGTAACTACAGAAACAAACAAGGGTAAACATATTAGAAGTATTTTATTGAGATTAGCGGTACATCTTAAAGATAAACAAAAGATATAATCATTGGGGGGGTGATTATAATAGTTTACATGAAACCTGGGGTTCTGTTTGCTGAAATCAGCACCAACTGGGGTACCACTATAGAAGTGCCATACTGCCATCTTCTTCCACTTCATGGATCCTCTGTATGGCTCCAACACGGTTGTGCATGTGTAGTTATGAATAGGTTGTGGCTGAACTGAATTTGAATTTGCATACGTAAATTAGGTGTGGGAAGGGAAATCATGCGACTTTTCATCTCAAAACAAGGAAGTAAAACTTTATTTTTCCATTCCCACCTCTAATTTGCATATGCAAATTAGGATTTGGTTCAGTATTTGCCCCAATCCCAAATAGTGGATTCAGTGCATACCTAGTTATGAAAAGTCAAAAGCTGGCTTTAAAGTCTACTGCATATGTGCACCTGGCCTGGTATGATACAGTGATCCTACGAAGAGGAAGAAGATGTTGATGCAGCAGTAAGACCCCCATTAACCTAAGAGTATGGGCAATAGAGTAAATGAAGTACAAATCAAAAACAAAAAGCACATTTAAGCTTTATTTTTGCTCACTGTGTCTGAAAATTTCTTATACGGTGATGCATGTCATTCTTATCACTATGGGAATAGAGAATCTGCTCTTTAAAAATAAACTTCCTGGCAAACAACACAGGCATCTGTATCCAAACTGATTAAGAAAAAATTTTGCACAGTGATATTAATGGGCATATTTATGAAATTCACATGAATGATTCCAAATTCGATCGAATTTTCAAAAAGATTCGAATTTCAAATAACTTTTTTGAGTACTTCGACCATCGCATTTAAAAAAATTCGATCGATTCAAATAAAAATCTATTTGATCATTCGACCATTCGATGGTCAAAGTACTTGACCTTTCAAAAAATTTGATTGCCTAGTTCGCCAGATTAAACCTACCGAATTGCTATTAAACCCTAAGGGAAGATCCCATATGGTTTTTGTAAGTTTTTTAGATCAAATAAAAAAAAAATTCGATCGAATGGTTAAAATCGTTCGAATCAAACGATTTAATTGAATTTTTTTTATTCAATAGTTTCGATATTCGAATTCAAAGGATTTCAATTCGACCAAAATTCGATGGTCGAATTCGAGGGTTTTTTAAACCTTGAATTCGACCAATAGTAAATCTGCCCCTAAGTGTTCAGGGCAAAAGTGGTCAAAATAACAGGAAAATTTTTATTACTCACCGTAATTTCTGTTTCCTGGTCACCTTCCATGGCAGTATTCACCAATAGGTTAATCACCCTTCAGGCCAATGGACAGGACTTAATCCAAAAGTTTAAAAGTCAACTTTTTCATTCATCACCCGTCTTAGTTGTAAGCTTGTCCGTCTAGGGTGGGAATTCCCTGGTGAATGCTGCCACAGAAGGTGAACAGGAAACAGAAATTACGGTGAGTAATAAACAATTTCCTGTTTTTCTAAGTCACCCATGGTCAGCATTCACCAATGGGAGCTAACAAAGACGATATCAGGGAGGGACTACAACACAATTGCTGTGAAAGGTATCATTTTAATTCAGCGAAACTGACTGCAAGACTTTTCTTCCAAACCTTGCCTCTTCCAAGGAAAGGACATCCAACTTGTAATGCTTTATAAACGTGTTGACTGATGACTATCTCGCAGATCTACAGATTACTCTGGCGATGCTTTGGCTTCCATCGGGAAGGAACTTGCTGGGCTTAAAGTCCCCTGGGGACCTTCCTGCCTGCTTTAATATACACTTTAGCAACAGCAACTATTATCCAAGAACTTATGGTCCTCTTCGACAGAGCTTGACCCTTCTTAAATCTACAGGGAATTACAAACAAATGTTCTGACTTTCTCCAATCACATGTCCTTTTTAGGTAGACTTTTACAGCTCTGACTAAATCCAAAGTATGCCAATGAATTTCCTTTTCCATCTTTGGAGATGGACAAAATAAAGGACGTGCCACCTCTAAATCCATGTGAAACTTGTATACTACTTTAGGCAGAAATTTGAAGACAGGACGTAATACCACCTTATCTTCAAAGACTGTCTTGAAAGGCTCTGATCCACATAAAGCTGGTAAATCTCCTACCCGACAGGCTGAGGTAATTGCCACTAATAAAACTACTTTTAAGGTCAGGTTTTACAGTCTCCTGTATCGGTTCAAAAGAAGCCCATGTTAATGCATCCATACAAAAGGAAGAAGATCCCATGGTGGGGAAATTCTTTCAATACATGGTTTTATTCTCATTAATGCATTAAAAAAATCTTTGAACTAATGGATCCAGAGCCAAACTTTTCCCTGATAGTGCTGAAACTGCTGACACCTGTACTATAAGCGTATTTAGATGGAGACCTTTCTGATATCCAGCAAAAAGAAAATCCACTTGAAGAGGGGCTGCCACACTGTAAACGGCACAAACTTGTCCCAAATTCTATAATATTGTGTAGATTTTGAACCTTTTCTTGACTTCAGAAGAAATTCCACCACGTCATCTTTTAAATGTATTTTCATAAGCCTTTCCCTCTCAATCTCCAGGCCATCAACGACGGGTGATTCTCCTATTAGCATTGCACTATCCTGGATAAACATCCTGGAAACCTGGGTATTTTCCTGGGTTCTGTCATGGTTAACTTGTGAAGCAATGGAAACCATGGCCTCCTCGGCCAAAAAGGAATCGCTACTATAGCTTCTGCTGATTCTTGATCTAGTTTCCTCAGTACCTTCCATATGAGAGGGATTGGGGGAAAAAAACAGATCAAACCCACAGACCAATCTTGTCTTAAGCCATCTAAAGTGGCTGCTTCTGTGCATGGGAATCTTGAGAAGAAGATTGGACACTTTCTGTTTTGACTTGATGCCATGTCTAGAAGCCCCCAGACTTCTACCAGGTCTTGAAAGATATCTTCGTGAAGGCTCCATTCTCCTGGATCTAACATGACATGACTTAGAAAATCCGCTCTTTGATTTTCTACTCCTGGCAGATGCACTGTCATCACATTTTCTAATCGCGATTCTGCTAATTGAAAATTTCTTTCTACCTCTCTTAAAGTGATACTGACACTAAAAAATTAAATTTAACATATGAATGTACATTAATTGTTACCTATAGGTCATGTTGATTATTTTTTGCTGAGAGGTTTGTTTTTGTATATAACTGTTAGCTGAAATTTCTAAGCCTGACTCTCGGACACCCTGACACTCTTACTTTGCCAGCCTAACAGTCCCATCTCAGTCTGTTAGTTACAGTTTCTAATGATAAAAGATGCCGGGTGCACAAATATGGCAGCCCCCTCATACAGGAACATGGGGGATCAGACAGGTAATGGAAAAGCATCATGTAAATACCTTATGGCAAAGTTAGAAGTAGCTTTCAAAGCCAGTTATTATAATAGAGGTAAAAAAGAGTTTGACTTTAGGTGTCAGAATCTCTTTAACAGCACCATACTTCTGGTGCCTCCTTGTTTTTGCATATAAGCAACATGAATCCTGCCCACTGTGAACCTCATATATTTTGTGTGTTCTGGGCAAATAGGTACATGGAAATATGCATCTTTTAAATCTATATTTGTAAGCCAATCCCCAACTGAGACATGAATTATAGAGCCCAGAGACTCCATTTTGAAACTCCTTTTTTCGAGGAATTTGTTCAACTTCCTCATGTCTAACACTGGTCTCAGTACTCCCGAGGCTTTCTTTACTAAGAAGAGTCTTGAATAGAACCCCTTGGTTCTTAGCCATGTGGAACTGTCTCAACCTCTTCTGCTATGGATAACCGATTTAAGTATTTGTGATCTAAAGCAGGACTCTCTTCTGAGTTTTGAAAAGAAGAAACTAAAAAAATGATCCTTTTTTGGCAGAGCTGTAAATTCTAGGCGGAACACATTTTGAATTGTATCGAAAGCCCCGTGATCCTGAATATTTTCAGCCCAGACTTGAGCAAACAGGGCTAACCTGCCTCCTACTGTGGAGGCTGAGGTGGGGAAAACACCAGTTTCTTCTAGTATTCCCCCTTGGAATCTATCGACCAGACCTCCGAGATGACCAGACCTCCAGGCCTATATTGTCTCAATGATCTAAATGATCTCTCCTTAACCCTGGAAAATGGAGGTTAATATCTTCCTCCCTTATTTTTTCTGTCTTGTGGAAGAAAGACAATTTTCCCCCCAGAGACTTTTTTAATAATTGCATCCAACTTCTCTCCAAAGAGCATCTCTCCTTCAAATGGAAGTTGACAGAGGTTGTACTTCGAAGAGGCATCTACAGCTCACAGTTTCAACCATAGGGCTCTTCTTGCTGCTATAGGCAGTACCATAGATCTTGCTGTAAAACATACTAGATCTATTGAAGCCTCTGAAATAAAATCAACAGCTGTTTAGCAGTCTGTCACCATCTCCAGTAATCTTTGCCTTTTAACATTAGATGACACCACCTCCTCTGTCTGAAAGCCAAAGCTTTAGAGTTCTGGTGAGTGCCACGGCCAGTCTACCTGCTGCACAATATGATTTCTTTTGACAGAATTCCATGAATTTTTCCATTGGCTCTTTAAATACAGCAGCATCATCCATAGGCAAAGTGGTTCTTTTAGCAAGTCTTACAACTGCCGCATCCACCTTTGGTGTGGTATCTCAAAACATTGCGTCTTCCTCTTCAAAGGAATATTTCTTCAAAAATGTCCCTGTTTGTGGTCTTTTTCTGCCGTCACTGTTTCTTTAAATGAAGCATGAACTGGAAAACAGGCTGACCTTTCCTTTAAAGGACCAGTAACATCAAAAAATGAAATTGTTTTAAAGTAATAAAAATATAATGCAGTGTTGCCCTGAACTAGTAAAACTGCAGTGGTTGCTTCAGAAGCACTACTATTGTTTATATAAATAAGCTGCTGTGTAGCCACGGGGGCAGCCATTCAAAGGAGAAAGGCTCAAGTTAGCAGATAGCTGATAAGCTTTGTAGAACATAATGTTATCTTTTCTGTACAACATAATGCTATCTGTTATCCATTACTTATCCTGATCCATATAGCCATTTTTCAATTTCCGCCATTACTACACAGCAGCTTGTTTATATGAACTATAGTAGTGTTTCTGAAGCAAACAGAACAGTTTTAACAGCGCAGGGCAACAATGCATGATATTTTCTTTACTTTAAAACACTTAAATTTTTTGGTGTTATTGTTCCTTTAATGATGGAAACAGCTTGTCCGCTGAAGAAAGTTTAGAGGGTTCCAAGGGAAATGTCAATGTTTTGACATACTGCTTTAATCAATGGCTATATTATGGCATGATTGAAATTAGACTCTTCACGTTCGTCGATCTCTCCCTCTTCTGAACTTCCTGGAGAATGTATTCCAATATATATCAGACAATTCACCCTCTTAAACTTTAGAAAAGGAATCTGTTTGTCTCGCATATGAATGCCTTCACCTTTTCTTGGCACTTGCTACTTCTTGGAAGCCTTGAACTATTGATTGTTTTATAACTTGCGCTAAGGACGCCGCAAAAGCTTGATTTCCTTGAATGTGCACTACTCCTAGTTCTTCCTGGCTCTGTGCTTTGTCCTTTTTTTCAGCGGCAGGAAGGCTGCATAATAATAAACGCATTAAACAATAAAATACTTATCCTCCTTCTCTCTTTTTTTTTTAAAGAACTAACCTTTTCCCCTTGGGGTGAGGTGGTTTGCCCGGCATCCCAGGATCCATAAGCACAATTGCACACAGTATACAGTAAGTTAGGCTGAAAAAAGACACTCCTCCAGTATGCCATAAGTTCATAAGAACAAGATTCAAAAGGGCTAAATTGCTGGGTATCTTTGGTGAAAAGGAAACATCCTTCACATACCGGTTTCCAAAAGCTTGCATCCACATTCGGCAAATGGCAATGCAAAGAAACACATACCCTTATAAAGAGACTTCCTGCATGCAGCATCAACCTTCTGTATTTCAGGAATGATTACTACTTATGCCCCATGCATGTTCCGTGAACCACGATCATCAATTAAAATTTATTGTAAAAAAACTCTATTGGTCCACAGCCATATGCTGCCCTTATCCAAGATGGTGCAGACTGTGCTGTATTGTATTTCCTACCTACATGAATAAACCTATTTCCTGAGTCTCAAAAGATACCTCACCTCTTTTGCAGCTAAAACGCTTCATGTAGGCTCCATGTCCTGCTTTGCTGCAGCCCAAAATTATTTTAATGCCATAATCGGCTGCGGTGCGGCTGGTATCGGCAATGGCGCATCCGAAGTGACATCATTAGGCTGTGCCTACCAAGACTTCAGAGTGGCTCCCAATAATGCTTCCTGCTTGCTCCACTGTCTATACTGCCACATAACCCGCACGGGAGGTAATAGCTGGTCTCCCTTGCTTTTCTCCCCTTAGCTAACCCCAGACACGGGGAGCACTTGGGCTTCCAGCAGTGGAACAGGGAAGCAGAGAGAGGCAAGGCGGAGAGAGAAAAAATCCCTGCAGCTTGCAATATGATCGGTCATACTTGACTTGCGTCAAAAAACGGGCGAGTAAGGGATGAGTTGACTTTTAAACTTTTGGAGGAAGTCCTGTCCATTGGCCTGAAGGGCGATTAACTCATTGGTGAATGCTGACCATGGGTGACTAGGAAACATAACAATAAATAAAAATACATTTGTCCCAGTCTGAAGTATATTTTAATAGTATTTATATTTTGAATCCAGTAGACATATGCATTAATAAGAACCAAGAGTATTGTTTCTTATTAAAGAGCAGCCAAGCTAATGGTGCATGCAATGTGACTTCAGGTTATTAAAATGAACATTTATAGGGGCACTGGCATGGCTGCACAATTTGTTCTTGTCGTGAGTACACATTTTGGTAATCATGTTCTACAAACACAATGCTAATTCTCTGCTAAACGCATATTTACATGAACTCCCAAAACATATTAACATCCAGTAATAGCACGATAACTTGAAATAACAGCAGAGTGACCCAGAGCAACTAAAGCCACAGTGACCCAAAAAAGTTACAGGTACAGTGACACCTAACAAGCTTGATTTGCTCAGAGACAAAAAAATGTGCAAAAAAGATTATTTTCTTCACATGGAATATTTTGTGAAGTGGGTGCCAGAGTAACAGGTTTGAGACAGCTGAAAGTTCGGTGTACCAGGTTTTTAAACGTAACAAGCTTTTTTAGTCTTAATTGAAACCAGACAACACATAATTTTTGTGCACGAGGAGTGTGATTTTCAAAAACATTGTGCCTTTTAAACATGGCAGTGCATCTATAACAGTGTGGACAGATCTGTGACTATCATTTTGTTTTGATGACTGCTTTTTGAGGTTGTACAGGTATAGGATCCGTTTTTCAGAATCCCCTTATCCAGAAAGCTCAGAATTACAGAAAGGCTGTCTCCCACTGACCCCAGTTTATCCCATTTCCTTTTTTCTCTGTAATAATAAAAGAGTACCTTATACTTGATCCAAACTAAGATAATTCTTATTGGGAACAAAACCAGCCTATTTGGTTTATTTAAAGTTAACATGATTTTCTAGTAGATTTTAGTTAAGTTTCAAACTATGGAGGGATCCATTATCTGGAAAACCCTAGGTCCCAAGCATTCTGGATTAACAGGTCCCATACCTATATAATGGCCAGGAATATGAGACAATTTTACAGAACCAGGTAAAACCTTTGGAGGAAACTATTCCCGTAGTGATATTTTCCTACCAACACGAACCCTCCTTCACCCAACCCAATCTGCTATTAATTATATTCTTCATTTACACCTAAAGATCTCTATGAATGAACGTTAAAGAAAAGTTTTGGACCAAGAGTGCAAATTTGATTTACATCTTCTTTGCCCCCCCAAAACAAGAAATTTTTTTTGTTGAACAACAATCTAAAACCTTACTACATACAGTTCGTTACTTTTTAACAATATGTTTAGGATTAAAGCTGTTATAAATGCAAGGATTTACCTTAATCCCAATTAGGTACTGATATTAACATGTTAGGTACAGTGAAACCTCAATTTTACATACCCAGATTTTACGTTTCACGCATTATACATTATTGTTTTTCTGTGGTCACTTTTTTTTTTTTAAACATTTTGCTTTGTACATATAAAAAAAAAGTATATATAAAGTCATGCTATTTCATACTGTTATCAACTTTTACAATAGTTTTACAAAGTTAGCAAGGCGTGTTGTCCTTATTGCGTGTATTGTAGGTGTCAAAAAAGTGAAAAGCACTGCAGCTGTATAAACACCCCCAGAAGTGATTTCAGCCTGTGAGGGTAAATTCCATGAAATATATGAACATACATATTCCTCTATTAGGCACAAATCATTTGAAAGTTATTATAATATGAATACACACTTATAATGCGGCAGCATATTCAGCACTGCGGTAGATCTTAAATGTGTATACATCAAACATACAGATACTGATCGATTCAAAGGGTAAATAGTGCCCTGCTCATTATAGTTTACAATCTAAAAGTGATTACAATTTATAACTGAACTGTCCAGAAAACTCAATTAAGGAATTACTAGTTTTATTTTGTAGATGATCTAGAGTAAAACTTACCTGTGAGAATGATATTAGGTATGTTACTATGACTAGAATAATTGAGCTGGTGAGAATCTTGCAAGCTGTTGTGACTACTTGTAAGTCCCATCATGGCTGCCTGAGAGTAGTTAAGCGTTGAGCAGTGGCTGTATAAGCTGTTGGAGCTAATTGCATTTTCTATCATGTTAAATTGCTCAAGCTGTGAAAAAAGGGGGGGAAAAAAAGATATATTTATAATTTTTTTTAAAAGAACATTTATTATCATGTTTTTGAAACTCATACATATAGGATATATTTCTCATTCGTTTTAAATACTGACACGCACTAGCAACTTTATTCCCATCTTATTGTAATCAGTCATATTTGTACTACAGTTCAAGACCAGAGCTTGTCTTGCATCATATTACAGTGTGGCGAAATATGTTGACGCTCAATAAATACATGTAAATAATATTAATAATTAAAGGATTGCCCTTAATTGTAATTACTAGTATTTCTCATAGCTTACATTTCAGTGTCTGAACAGGTGATAATAGGTTTTTAAAACTGTGAAGTGAATGGAAATTAATGAGTGAGGTTAGGCTTCTAGAACAAGAAGGTGAACCAAAAATTATTTAACATAAACTTAACCTAATACAGACA
>CM044431.1:115151652-115164001 GCA_024363595.1 Xenopus borealis | reverse complement strand
AAACAGGATTTATTGTGCTGCCACTCATATATTATACAAAGTATGTCAGTGAAAGAGTTATCATTCTAAGTCCTTTTACTTTCAGGGAGAACTCTCCAAGATGAGCAAGAGCTGGTACAGTTACGGCACAAACACACACACGGGACTGAAACCTCTTTATTTACAATATAATCTCATGTGTGTGCTGTAAACATGCACAATCTTTAGTTTTCACTATAGGATTGGCTGGCTGCTTTGAGTTGTTCAGACACAATTTTTAACAATTTCAGTCACATTACATTACCATAATCAACATTACCATCAAACAATGTATCTATTTTTTTTCCTATAAAAGAGCATTTCAGAGTAATGGCTTAGCTCAATTTATTTCAGCTTTAATTTACCATACAATGTTCTGCAGGTCAAATATTTACACATACCAATTTATCTATCTCCTTAAAAAGTTGTGAATATTCAGAAAGTGATCATTGGCGGAAGATTCTGCCAACTGTCTTGATTTTAGGTGTGTGTCTGTGGTTGTATTTAAGATCCACATTAGGTTACTGGGTACGATTCTTTAACAGGCTACTTAATTTGTTCTAAGTATTCATTTTGGGAATAAATAAATTTAAATGCTGGGAAATTCCTTAAAACTCAGCTGAACTGAAAAAGCCGCTCGGATGAATGGTGAAATATTTTTAAATATTTTCAGTCCCATTGCTTTAGACTTAAAGGAACAGTAACATCAAAACATTAAACTATACCCCCAAAATGAACACTTGAGCAATGTTTGTGTGCACTGTTGAATCCTATGATCCCAGGAGGCTGTCCTTATTTTTTAAAATGGCTATTTTCTATTTATGATTACCCAATGGCACATGCTACTAAAAAGTATATTATTATGAAAATGGTTTATTTACATGAAGCAGGATTTTACATATGAGTTGTTTTATGCAATATGTTTTTATAAAGACCTACATTGTTCGGGGGGTATAGTTTTCCTTTAAAGTGTTTTAAAGTAACAAAAATATAATACAGTGTTGTCCTGCACTGGTAAAACTGCTGTGTTTGCTTCAGAAACACTACTACTGTTTATACAGTGTAAATAAGCTGCTGGGTAGCAATGGGAGCAGCCATTTTAAGGAACAAGGTTCAGGTTACACAGCTGATAGCAGATAAGCTCTGTGAACATAATGTTATCTGTTATCCATTACTTATCCTGTGCCATATAGCCTTTTTTCAATTTCTGCCATTGCTAAATAGCAGCTTGTTTATATGAACTATAGTAGTGTTTCTGAAGAAATCACATCTGTTTTATCAGTGCAGGGCAACACTAAATAATATTTTCATTACTTTAAAACACTTTGATTTTTTTGTGTTATTGTTCCATTAATTCTTCTAGATAATGTATAGCTCCATACCTTTATTTACACTAGAGTAATTCATATATTGCCAGATCTGGATCGGTCCTGCATGGCCATCTGGACATGCATGCCAGGTCAAAAGTCTGTTTTAATAGGTCTTAGTATTATTTCTGCTAGATCTCAGATGATCTGTTGTGAATAAAATCTGATTTTGCCAAAGAAACGTGATAGCTACAGCATCAATTCCAAATACTTTAGCATTTTCACAAAATATGCATGTAGCAACTGCACAACTCAATGCTAAGTAACTGCATGAATATAGTGTCATATGGTTTAAAAATTTCTTTGTAATTTTTTTTTTTATAAATAGACATACCCGATTATATCAATTGAAAGAAAAACATGATACTCTGATGAACCGCTTCCCAACACACTTTAGAATCATTGTTACGTAAACCCTCTCTCCCCTTGTTCTATTATGAAGTGACAGATTCAGAGGGACTTCAAGTCCCAGCATCGATCACTATACATTGGAACAAGTTGAGGTAATGTTTGCAGGAGACTGGCAGTGGTAGTCAAGAAATGGCTTAAACAGAGACAGATTATTATAGTTTCCTTTCTACCTGTGGAATCGGGTATATCTGTATTTTAAAACAAAAAATAATTCATGGTTATTTTTATTATTATTTAGTGATTATGATTTTTGGAGGTTCATATAGTGTTTTAACCTTATTAACATTAACAGCACCAAAAACAAATTATGTACATCTTTCGGAAGTGTTAGATCTTGTTTTTTTTAGAAATACTATACAAATCATCCACAAATTACCTCTTAAACTATCCAAACTCTATGAAGACAATCTGAAGAGCATTCCCAAAGGATTGCTTGAAAACCAACAACGTATCACGCTGACTACCGTCATCTTTTACAAGACCCACAAAGCTAATTATGACACTATGCAACATGATGGGACATCAGAGATCATGAAGCACACAACAGATACTGTGAAGGACCATGGGGCAACATGAAAAGACTGTAAGCCTACAACAAAACCAAGGCACAGATTCCCTTACTTGAGGGGAGTTGCCTGGAGAGAAGCCTTGATTGGAGACAGGAGAAGTGGGAGACTGGATGACTGGGGATCCAGCATTACTGCGGTACTGCTGGAGAGAAGCCTACAGAACAATACAGAATTAAATACCACCATATGATGATAAAATATATATGCAGTGCTTATCATGGAGACTATCCCTTCTTTTGAGGGAAACTAATATGTACCTCAACTCTTGGAAACTTTCTAAATGTAATCAGTTGAAACTTTGTACCATTTCTAACAATGGTACCTTTCTCCCGGAATCAAGTTCATTTTCAGCATCCTCCTCTAAGCATGTCTGTCTACATGCAGGACTTGGAATTAAACCGACAGTGCTAATACAGAATTGGTATGTGCTCTCCTTGCCTAGGCACTGTATAGAGATAACAGTCTATTAGTGAGCTGTCAATGAATATCTGACTCCTGCATGAAGAGAGATCGTTGAGGGGAATACTAAACAGTAACTTGATTATTTTAGATGTGGCACAGAATTTTAATGCACTGTATTTAGAACGTTTTTTATTTCCATGAAACAAAGCTATTTTACATTTTATGGTCACATGCGAGTTATGCATGTAACCAAATCATCACTGGGATAGTGTCATCGACATTCTGACTTTGCTGAATATCCATAACAAAACATATTTAAATAAGCTTACCTTCATATGGGTAGCATACAGACTATTAGAGAGAATAAAATAATTGGATAGATAGGAAAGGTCTATAAAAGATCACAATTCTCTGGCTAGAAATAACCACTTTATAAATCACAGGCGAGCCTGAAATAAATCAAAACCTAAAAAAAAAAAAAAACGTTTCGAGACCTGTATCTGAACACATAAAAATTACATTTAAGGAAACAAACCACCCTGAGGGTTTTTAACCTGGGGCCTCTCCCTAACCAGTATTATCCAGGCTTCGGAAAGGAGCGGTGGTTCCACCTTGGATAAGCCTCAAGTAAAATGTTACAGTCATATATATATGCTGCTAAAGCTGCTGCCCACATTTGCATTTCATGCACAGGCAGGGGGCTATGAACAGGGGAACCTTTCTGGAGTTGCACGGTCCAGCCTGGGTGGTCTGTGGTTAAAAAGCCTTGAGAGAAGTTTTGTTACCATTTTACACATTTAAAGTAGATTACCTGTTTATCACAAATATATGTTTCCAATGAGAGTGCTATTAAAGTGGACCAGTCACCCCAAGAAAATATTCAAAATCATATTTTATCACATTAGTCAAGTCAAAATGAACATTAATCACACTATATAAATTATTTTAATCTTGTTTTCTTCAGTCTGGGAATTCATAATTATAGCAGACAGGAGCCATTTTGTGGACACTGTTATTAAGGCAAGCCTTGCATCACCTCAGAATCTTGTTTGTGCACCAGAATGGGGGACCCAATGTCTATCCCCATGCCCTAGTTACACAATTAAATGGTTAAGAGAACTGGGGGAATGTGTGGGGAGCAGTGGCATCTAGGAAGTGCTGAATGGAAAGTGAAAGTAATTATCTGCCCCATCTCTAGGCCTAAGGCATAGAGGAGTGGCAGACAATATTTGATTGACAGCTGAGATATTTAAATGAGCTTAAAACAGCTATGAATGCTGGATTTCATGTTTAATTTGAGAAGGACTTTTATTATACAGATTTTTGTGTCTGTTTGACGGGTCCACTTTAACTGGTATTAATATAAACATGCACCAATCTGTAGTGTATGTTTAAACAATAACACCATATTTCTTTTTAGAAATTATTTCTGTTTTAAGCCCTTCCATTAATTGGGCTGTGGTACTAACATGAACACTGATCAACGCGGGGCCCAGAGGTAACCATGCTGGAAAAATTCCCGGCCAAGCAGATCTAAAATAAACTGCAGTAGTGTGCACACAAGGAACTAAGAATAGTTTAATTTGGCACCAATAATATCATTATAAACAGCTTTTAGTGATGTCATAAGTTATAGCTTAGTTATGTCATTTTTGTCACATAACTCACTCAAACGTATTATTTTAGTATTATAATAAATAAAGTATCCCTTGTTGAAAAATATGAGGACATTAGTCACTTTGGAGTTTAATGACCTGTATAAAAGTACTAGGCCATAAAGTCATGGAACTACTCAGTATCCTTTTATTTTACAATACAATTTTTCAAACCTTCGAGGTCCTCAATTTGGAAAATAAACTCATTTCATTCCAATAAGACCCATTGTGTTACTCAAACATTTAAGTTCTGTTCTGAGTAACTGCCACAGTAATGTTCTCTCCAAGCTGTTAGCTATTGTGCACACGCACATACATTTTTAGTCCAGCATACATAGAAAATTCTGGTGCACGCAAAGAAATGTGCGAGAAAAGACATAGTTTAGTTACAATTCAGAGACACCCACCTGAATGTGCAAACATAGTTTTAAACCTGTGCCAAAAAGTAAATTTTTCCTCATTCAGTTAAAAATATATTAGAAGGAACACAAGCCAACAGCTATACTGTCTGTCCTCTGTGAGCAAAGCTATACAGAGCAGCTGCGCTAAGTAAATAACTTGTTTTACAAGCCCCAATTTTTTGGAACAATATAGTTGGGCTTAGACTGGGCATATCTCTGCCGAGAGATGTTCTATTAAATATAGAACTTTTCTTTTCACTAGATTTACATGCCCTTTCTTGAATTCCTTGCATGTCTATCAACTTTATGTTTCTTTACTGACTATTTACATTTTCACACTTCAGTATTAAAACATAAAATGGCAATTTTGGAAGATATAATTTGCTACAAAATATTTTTGTTTTAAAAACATTTAAAAAGCAGGTTTTCTTATCAAAAAATCCTAAAATTGACAACAGAAGATAACATTTACCACTGACAAATAGACATTTTCTTTTTAGGGTTGGGGCAGACAGGCAGATTCGGGGAGATTTAGTCGCCTCGCGACTAATCACTTCTTCTGTGGGGCGACACTCTCCCCGAACTGCCTTCTTCCTGTCTTCCATCTGCTTGAATGAAGAATCGCTTGTGCTAATGCACTTGTGGCGTTTCGATTTCCGAAGACGCCCGAAGTTTGGACAACTTTGGAAATCGAAGCCCTGCGAATGTATTAGCGCAGGCGATTCTTCATTCAAGCAGACGGAAGGCAGTTCAGGGGGATTGTAGCCCCACACAAGAGGCGATTAGTCGCCAGGTGACTAAATCTCCCTGAATCTGCCCAAACCCTTACTACAGGATGTTTAATAATTTGCGTTGAAATCATCCAATCGTGATAACACACGTATCCCATTAAGGGATATGTTCTTTCTTATTGCAAAGGTAAGTATAATTTAAAAGGAACAGGCACACCAGATTTCAAGATGTGTAGATGGGCCAGACAGATATTTATGAGAACATATTCAAGTCAGCACATAAACATAAAACGTGCCATCATCGAAAAGAAAATCTGCAGCGTTCCTACATTTCTACTAACACAGGTACAAGACAGCAATAAATTAGAAAGCTGAACATAGTTGAATATCACTCAGTATATAAATAATTTTAAAGACATGGAGAAATATAACACAACTAAAGATTATTTTTTTTTAATTGATGCAGTTTTTAAAAAATATTTACAACCCTCCCAAACGATTTTGCCCACCTTCACAGAATTCCTATCTACTCTGGCAAGACTTCCAATAGGGATCTAGGTATGCACCGAACACTGCTTTTCAGGGTTGGGACAAATCCTAGGGTATGGATTCGGCCACGAATCAACAAATTTAGATAAGATAAAATATTGGCCTTTCTCAAGTTATAAAGAGAATAAAATCCACATATTTCGTTTACCATTCTTCATCATGGTACAGTCCTGATAATTCAGTCAGCCACAATGTCTTTAGTGAAAGTTTAAGGATACCTGAACTTCCAACAAAAGTTAATCAATGAACAAATTAAAGAGCTATAAAGGAGTTAAAGTTCACCTTTGAGTTGACTTTTAGTTTGAGGTAGAGAGTGATATTCTGAGACAATATGCACTTGGTTTTCATGCTGTATTAGTGGTTTTTGGGTTATTATAGATTTTTTAATTAGCAGCTTTACAGTTTGCCTGGTTGCTAGTATCCAAATTGTCCTAGCAGCCATACATTGATTTGAATAAGAGACTAGACTATGACTATGAGAGGGCCAGAATAGAAAGATGAGTAATAAAAAGTAGCAATATGTTTTTAGATGGGGTCAGTGATCCCCAGCTGAAAACTGTAAAGGGTCAGAAGTAAAAGGCAAATAATTAAGAAACCAAAAAAAAAAAATTGAAAACATTTTTTATTTTGCACATCATATCTACATATCTAAGTATGTCTGTTTAGTATATATGTCTAAAATGCTTAAAAAAGAAAAAGACCCAAGAAAAAGTGCCCAAGGGAAAACTCCCATAGTGTATCACCAATGGTATAGTTGCAGGGAATGTGAGTAACAAGTACCAGGTAAGGGTTCACCAAAGTGCTTCCCCCTCCCACCTATACTCACAAGTTATGAGAGCTGCTTTTCAAAATACAATATGATCCCTCAGTGTTTCAGCAATGGCAACCCATTGCATTATATATATATATATATATATATATATATATATATATATATATATATATATATTATTATATATTTGAAACAAGGACCACAATGCCCCTTATTTTAATATTTACACTTTTGAAATAAAGGGGGAGTGTAACCCCCATGTGAAATGAGTTAAGTGAAAAAGGTTTGAGCGAACCATACTTTTTACCTATGAAGAAAAACCTATGGTTTTTGGTATTTCTTGAGCTAAATGGGGAAACAGGTCACCCCATGTTAGTTTCTTGTGAGGCAGATAAAAAAAATTGCCCAAATAACCAAATATGAACAATAATTTAAATTTGCACTAAATAAAAAGAAAATCAGATTCAAAGATTCAGGAGAAAATGAATACCAATATCATAAAAGAAAACACTTTATTTTGAAGACAACATCCCTTTTAGAAGTTTAATTTTGTATGAGATATGCCTGTTATTTCAGTATGAAGCCTTGGATATAATTATCTGTGTAACATTCAATGACATGCTGTCAATGCACTATTTTTTTTGGACTAAGATTGAGGGAAACAGCCATGTAACATGAAAAAATGATTCCCTTTGCAAACCAGAATGCATGACAAGTTACACCTTATTTTCTAACAAGACCCAGCACCCATTTATTAGGCAACGTTTGCCAAAGCAAATATTGTATTTACCATGAAAACAGCATGCATTAAGGTATACTTACCGAATTAATATCTATAGCCAGAGATGATGGTGTCTGATTTCCTGGAGGCGACTGTGGAAGGGTGGTTGATATAGTTACTGTAAGGGGAGGGAGCTGTGTTCCCCTTTGTAAACCAGAGCCCTGCATTAATGAAGAATTCTGAGACAAGCCACTTGGCACTTGTGTCTGTTGCTGTGAACTTGGCTGTGTAAAAAATGTGTAAGGGGGAAGCTGCTGGTCCAGAGACAAAGCATCCATTGCCACTGCCTGCAAGAAAAAAAATTGTATCATTTAGTAGATAAATAGGGGTTTATTGAAATATTTTGAGCAATATCCAACTTCTTCATAATAAAAATCAAGTGATTTATATGACTGTCAGATTGACGCCTCTAGAAATAAGCTAGTGTTCTACTGCTCCAATGCCTGAACTGACTAAAACCATCAGATGACATTGCAGGTTTAGGGGTAGACAGGTTTGTCATCAACACAAACAATTGCATAAGCATTCCGATCTAAGGGCCATGCACATAAGGCGTTTTCTCTGTCATTTCTCTGATCTGCTTTTTTCTACAAGCTACTGTGCATTGAAAGTTAGTGCACAGACCAATGGATTTCCTTGTGGAAGCATGCATTTTTGTGCCAAAATCCACCCCACCTGAACACTAAAAGGCCAATGCCATGCCTCTCAATGCAAAGTAATTTTGGAGCAGAAGGAAGTGGATCAGTGGTTTCTCCCTAGCCACAGATATGCTGACAGAGAAAATATCTCATGTGACATTACTGTAAAGGTGTAAAAAATAAAAAAGGAAGTGCAAGGAAAAGAAGCATAGAAGCAACATCTCCACCATATACAAAGTGTGACACAGTAAACACAGGGGCTGCACGTCTCTATAATTTACTAAAGTAAATATACATACAGTGCACATAAACACACATTGATATGCAGTTGAATATCCGTTGTTGTTAATTCTGTGACTGACTAAATTAACACCAAGTGGAATAATTCAGCCAAGCAACTCTTTAGGCATAAGCAAGTACAGCAACTCCCATACCTGAGTAATAGGTGAAAGAGGAGACATAGTTGGAGACATCTGTTGTGACTGCTGCCTTCTGGATTCAGAGTTCAACGTAAGTGGACTTACAGGTGGCTGACGATGCTGTGCTGATCCTGTCCCATGCGTTGTTGTCATTCCTGTGTTACAATCCATACATAATTATTACAAAAGAATTGTTTTTCCCCATCACTTCTCATATGTTTACCAGTGCCAGCATGATGCATTTTGCTTATGAGCTGCCAAGTAGCTTACAATGCCACCTGACTGAACTGCTGCTATTTCAAGAGCTGTCTTTTCTAGCTGAAGCATGTGATGCTACTTTAGAACTATATACTAATTTAGATTTCTACCAGGGAGAGGCAGGAACTGAAAAACAGCACAACAGAAAATATGTATATGGTCACAGGTTAATGAGATTCTAAAGCCCAAACTGGTGAATAGAATTGCAGTCCAACAAAAAGAAAGCAGTGGGAGCACTCACCGGATCCAGGCTATGGCGCGATTCACGTTGCAACCGCGACCCCACACAGCAAATCCAAATTGAAGTTTATGAAGAGAAGAACAGAGCACCATCAAGCCAGGGAGTATATTAAAAGACTTCAATTTTTATTTATCATCCTTAAAAGGTTACAGCAGCAATTCTCCCCAAACAGGCGGACTGCTTAACGCGTTTCCTGCAACTTCATCAGAAGCTGTCAGCAGCCCATCCCCCAAACTATTTAAAATATACAACTTCGCCCACTCATCAACAATACTAATACATTATAGTACTTCCAAATATTGCAACAATGTTAAAAAAAAAAAACTTTGATAAGAGGTAATGGACACATATTACTTACACTTTTTTAACATTGTTGCAATATTTCGAAGTGCTATAATGTATTAGTGTTGTGGATGTTTTAAATTAGTGGATGAATGTGGTCACCAGTAACATAAAAAAATTAAATTGTTTTAAAGTAATGAAAATATAATGTAGTGTTGCCCTGCACTAAGAAAACTGCTTTATTTGCTTCAGAAACACATATTGTTTATATGAATAAGCTGCTGAGTAGCAATGATTGCAGCTATTCAAAGGAGAAAAGGCTCAAGTTACACAGCAGATAAGCTCTGTAGAACATAATGATATCTGTTGTTTATATGAACTATAGTAGTGTTTTTGAAGCAAACATCATATAATGTTGCCATGCACTGGGAAAACTGCTATTTTCATCACTTTAAAACACTTTAATTTTTTGGTGTTACTGTTCATTTAATGTTGATGAGCGGGTGGAGCTGTATATTTTAAATAGTTAGAAAGATGGGCTGCTGACAGCTTCTGATGGCAGGAAGCCACAAAACGCATTAAAGGGGTTGTTCACCTTCCAAATACTTTTTTCTGTTCAGTGGTTTTCAGATTGTTCTCCATAAATAAAGACTTTTTTCAATTACTTTGCATTGTTAATTTTTTTTTACTGTTTTTCCAAAATCTAAGTGTAAAGTTGAATGTTGGTGTCTGTGGTGTTTGAGTCTGGCAGCTCAGTAATTCAGGTGCAGACTCTAAACTGATACAATTTTGCAACATTTAATTGATACATTTCACAGCAACATCGCTGAAGTATTAGCAACTATTGTATCAATTCTAACAGCTGCCTGTAATGAAACCCAGAGATTCTGCTCAGCAGGGACAAAGATAAGAAATGTATCCATTAAATGTATCAGTTTAGAACAGTTGGGGGGGTCGGCGACCCCTCCTTCCCAGAGCTGCTTTAGAAGGTGAAAAATTACACTTTACACTTCAATATTAGAAAAACAGTTACAAATAGAAAATAGACAGCAATTGGAAAAAGTCGACAACCCCTTTAAGCAGTCAGCCTGTTTGGGGAGAATTGCTGCTGTAACCTTTTAAGGATGATAAATAAAAATTTAAGTTGATGGTGCTCCATTCTTCTTTTCATAAAGCCCAAACTGATGCGGCCGCGATCCGATGGGATTTTTAGTCCCGCCCGATAGACATCTGGACGACTTTCTTTTTTAATTTCTAGCAGTAATTGTGCTTTGTTAATTGAAAAAATTATATAAACATGTGCACTGAGTATTAAAAAGGACAGTATATATATTTTTTTTCAACATTCTTTTTTAAAATATATTTTGATGAAAAAAACAATAGGCAAAAAGTATATTCAGCCGAAGATTATCCATTGAATTCATTTTCAAAATATGGAAATACTGCTCCATTAAAGGACAAATAAACCCTAAAAATTAATATGGCTAAAAATCCCATATTTTATATACTAAATGGATTGCACCAGCCAAAAGTTTCAGCTTCTCAATAGCAACAATGATCCAGAACTTCAAACTTGTCACAGAGTGTCACCATCTTGGAAACTATCTGTGACACTCACA
This sequence comes from Xenopus borealis, assembly GCA_024363595.1. NCBI lineage: Eukaryota > Metazoa > Chordata > Amphibia > Anura > Pipidae > Xenopus > Xenopus borealis. The sequence continues at coordinate 115,152,888 of CM044431.1, read as the reverse complement.
TGCTCAGTGGGTTCTGAGCAGCTGTTGAGAAGCTAAGCTTAGGGGTTGTCACAAATTATCAAGCAGAAAATGAGGTTGCCCTGTAATATAAGCTGATGCTACAGGGCTAATTATTAAATTCTGATGCTAATTGCACTGGTTTATACTAATCAGCCTTATATAGTGACATTTATATTCTATGTGTACTGTATATTTTGAGTCAGTCCCTAAGCTCAGTAAGTGACAGCAGCACAGAGTATGCGCAGTGAATCAACAGAAAAAAAGATGAGGAGCTACTGGAGAATCTTTGCAGACACAGATCTTCCCTGCTAAAGGGCTGTGGTTGCCTTGTGCTGGTATAGAAGCTCAAAACATATTGTACAGCATTTCTAGCCTACTTCTTTTGTTTGGCTTTCCTTGTCCTTTAACATGGACGATGCAATTTGCAGATATTCAAAGCATTTAACAAACAGGTCCCCCCTTATTGTTCATACACCTCTATTGTTCACACCTGTAAGGCTAAGGCCAGACGGGGATATTCGGGAGAGGCAATTTTGAGCGACTTTTAAAATTGCGCCGCTCCGTCTCAACAAGCGCAGACGACTTCAAGCCTAGCGGGCGCGCAGCGCTATCTAGCTATTCGGGGAGATTCGGGGGAGATTCATCGCCGCGAGAAGTCGCCAAGCGACGGATCTCCCCCGAATCTCCCCGTCTGGATTTAGCCTAAAGCCCTGTACTGTTCACACCTGAGACCAAGACTGAAAATTGCCCACATTGTTCACCTGACCACACTTTATGCAAAATGCAAATGGGGCACCAGTACCGTGTTTCTTAGAGCAGTCCTGATAGGTTTCCCTGTCTCCTGCTTTATTATGCCTTCCCTATGCTCCATGTGTGCCTGCGCGCGATACATACTCTGCCTGCGCGAGAGACATACTCCGCCTGCGCGAGAGACATACTCCGCTTGCGCGCGAGACATACTCCGCTTGCGCGCGAGACATACTCCGTCTGCGCGCGAGACACACACTGAGATTCAGGGAGATTAGTCGCCCGAAGAAGAGATTTGTCTCTGGGCGACTAATCTCCCTGAATCTGAGCAAGTATCTCTGCCCTTTACACTTTTTATCCTCTTATCTCCCACATTTAAAGGAACAGTTCAGTGTAGAAATAAAAACTGGGTAAATAGATAGGCTGTGCAAAACAACACTCAATAGTAAAACCCATGTCCCACTGCGTACTATTCAGTTACATTGAGAA
>CM044431.1:115111267-115122171 GCA_024363595.1 Xenopus borealis | reverse complement strand
TTTGAGAAATGGATTTCAATGCCGAATTCTTCTGGAACAGCACTATTAACTGATGCATTTCCCATCACAGGATCCCTTTAAATAATCGTTTAGGTCATGGTTAACAGCTGTTTTATGAGAGAACACAAAAGCCTGCATGCCTTCACGTAACTTCATGAGATTTTGCGGGACACTGAAAACCCTGATTCTACATGCTTAAATGTGTTGTTTATTATTTTTATGCCTAGAAGTCCAGCTTTTCCTGATTTTTAATAAACACTTATATTGCTTCAGAAATGCACAAGAATATGTCTCTCCTGCATTTAAAGTATTCTGCTAGTGACCATTTTCTCTCTGATGTAGAACCCACAGCTTGGAAGCGAATTACACAGATGACGGACTGGTTAACATCCAACAAAGTAGTACCTGAAACATCCATGCTTAAAGCTCTAAATTAGTAATTACATCTGCAGTAACAATGCGGTCATCACTGTGTTTCACATTTCTTCTTTCATGTTGATTCTTCTGAACCCCCGCCCCCCCTTTAAAGCAGGGATGGGACTTAATCCTTTGTACATAAACTTAACAAAGCAATACAGAACTATTATAGTATAAAACTAATCAGGAGCTTGAATGTTTCTTCACACAGCATTCTGTTGCCATACAAAACAAGAATAGCTGGAAAATTCTACTGAAAATGTTGGCCAATGTAAACAACTACTTTACCTAACTCTTCCAGTTCAGTTAAGGTCTGATTATTCTCACAATTGAAAATGAAGTTATTATATGATTGTTAGCAGAAAACTAAACCAACCCAGGGTATGCAGTAAGTGATTACAATCACTGAGGAATGCCTAATATTTAGCAACCCCAGTGATTTACACTTTCTTTCTCCTTCCTTTGTGGAATAAGTTTAGGTTTTCACTGTATAAACATATTTAGAATGCGGGCTTCTTTTCCTTGGAAGTCACTGTACCATTAGTTATGACTGGATATATGGCCTTAACTTTACAAGCCAATTTATAGAGTTAATGGAACATAGGCTGTTTTTTTACACTGTATTTTAATGCATGTCAAGAAATGCATCTTGCTAGAAACTACTGAAACCATACATGCTTCTTCCTATATACATAAATTGAAAAAGCCTGATATAGCAAGAGCAAGCAGTTCTCTACCAGCATGTGAAGAAACATGGAGCTCCAGGCAGTTGATTTTTTGAGGTGTTGGGGAGAACTGTTATCTTGTTCCCTGTCAATTTTTCTAAGACTAGTCAGAACAGGCAAGACTAGCATCATTTTGCAGGGCAGCAGTAAAAAAACACTGTTCAGAAAACTGAAGGCATCAATGGAAACAATTAAACCAGCTGTTCCAATGTCACAATTAAAACTTAATTTGCTCTTTAAAAAAATGTTCAGTGCAGGTCCAGTTGTGTGGAGAACTATTAATTCATGTATTTTGAAGACCATATCCATTTAATTAGAGTGCATCATCATACTATTGGTGGGATCTGTAGTGAAATTACGGATTTGTTTATCTTTTTGGTAGAAAACGACAAATGCCATACTTCCAGCAATGGTGACATACGCTGGATATAGAAGAAACCTTGGGCTACAGACCCACAAGTGTTCTTATAGGGTTAGCTCATATTTAACTTTCTATCGCTACAGATTATAGTCATGGTAGAAATTTGGGATGCACCAAATCCACTATTTTGGATTTGGCCGAATCCTTCGTGAAAGATTCAACTGAATATCAAACCAAATCCAAATTTGCACTGGAGTGGTAAATGTGGTGTTTGTGGCCAGCAATGGATACTTGTCAGAATCATGACAAAACAGCTATCACACATACACCACCACTTCAGCCAGTACCATTCCCAGATGCAGCATGGGAAAAACTGGCTATTAATATTGTTGGTCCTTTTGCAGATGCTCCCATAGACTGCAGATTTGCTATATCAAATGCAAGGCTTATACTGACAGAACACATGGTGCAAGAGAAGTGCACTTTCAGCCTGGATCTTGAGTCAGAATTAAGAAACCAGGAATACTGAAACAAGGACAATCTAAATTTACTACACCAATTGAAGTGATATGCCAGCGAGGACCATACACAAATATACTGTCTGATGGATACATATGGAATACAAGTTGTCTTGCTCCTGCTAGACATTACTTTGGAGAAGCTCCATTTGATGAAGGACATTTTCCTACTCCTGATGCCAACTGCAATAGGCCTGAAGAAAGTGAACCTAAAAGGCATACTGAGAGAATCAGAAAACTACCTGCATGGACCAAGGACTGTGATGTGAAGAATGTATATTATTGCTTTAATATGCATCTTGTTTTATTGTTGTTGTTTTATTACATTTGCCCAAATGTTTTCCTACTATAGGGGGAATACGTGGTGTTTATAGAAATGGCCTGCACAGTACTGTCTATACTGTTTAAGAAGGAAAGAGTTTATGTTACTGTTGTGTAATAGCTGCATGAACCTGCTAATAAAGCCCTGTTATACTCTGCTCATCCTCGGCTATCAAAACACAACATTAAGTCAGACTGTTTTTTTTACTGTAAGCAATCAACTCAAGGGGGTCAGGGCAGGGGTCTGCCATCCAATTCGGCTCGCCGGCGTCCATTTTGGCACACCTTGTTAACTGAGTGCTAAGCTCCGCTGGCCCCTGATATACACCACATTCTAAATCAGCAGTCCAAGATTTTTTCACCAACATCTCAAAGGCTTTCACACATCTAACCATAAACTGTATGAAACATAGCTACAAAATGTGCCGTTTGGGTTACAAGAGTATGTGACCATTACTGTTATACATATACCATATTTACATTTCTTTCACATAAAAGTTCAGTAAATGAATAACAAGAGACTAAAAAATAGGACTTCTGCTCATTGTTTGAACTTTTTTTTTTTTTTTTGCTATAGAGCAGTTAAACAGGAAGTACTTCTAACTTACGCAGGATCCCAACTCATTCACAGCAACTTTAGTATGGGCTAACTGTAATCACATTATCCTTTCTGAAAAAATAAATTGGAGTGCTAACCACCAATAAAATCCCACTTCAACTAAACTCATTACAAAATATCAAGGTCTAATATTGTTCTACAGTTTTAAGAAATTGTTCAGTATAAAGATAAAAACTGGGTAAATCGATAGACTGTGCAAAATAAAAAAAAATTTAATATATAAAGGCTTGAGTCACTGTATGTCTAACATAATAGCCATAACCCAACTAACTTTATTAGAAACATTTTAATTTACACAGTCTTTTTACCCAGTTTTAATTTTTACATTGACCTGTTCGTTTAAAAAGCACTTTTCTTGGAATACTACACTTCTGTTTTTTCCACAAGCGTTCTCTGCTGAATTCTTGTAAGCTTGCATTCCATGTTGGGATTTCCAACCAGGGCAAGGGAGGAGGAGAATTAAGTGCACTTGATCCAATAATTGCACTTGGAAATCTGGCAGATAAGGGCTTACAGAAAGGTAATACTGGTTCCTGTGAGATCATTATACATTGTGGCCTTTCAGATACTGCATTATATTTAAACGTCTTTACTTTACCTTTAAAAACCTGCATAAATATTTTCTCATATGTAGGGTTGCCACCTGGCCGGTATTTTTGATGGTTGATCCCAATGTTATTAATAGGAAAAAAATACAAATATATAGGAAGGCTGGTATTTTTTTCAAGAAAAGGTGGCAACCCTACTTATATGTATGTCTAGCAGCAGAAGCGGTAAGAAAAAAGCTTTAACTGGGGTAAGGGGTTTCTTTATACAGAACTAACTTACTAGATTTAACAGGGTGGTTCACCTTTCAGCTAACTTTTCATATGTTATACAATGGCCTATTCTGAGCAACTTTTCAGTTGGTCTTCACTATTTATTTTTTATAGCTTTTGAAAAATTTCCTCCTTCTGAAGCTAAATAACTCAAAAAGCAATTGCAACCTGTCTCACAATATCACTCTCCTCTCTCATCATACTAAAAGTTAACTCAAAGGTGACCAACCCCTTATGGACAGACTCCGTTAGTCTCAACCTACATATTTTTTTCAGCATGGAGGGGACCCTCTTCTCTCAATCTGAAAAAAACAAGCAGGCTGAAAGCAGCTAAGCCAACGCCTGCCCATAACCCAAGGGACATTATAACGCCTAATAACACTACATATAGGACTTGTTGACTAGTGTATAAATGGTGTGCAATAAAATTTTCCCCTGGTTAAACATGACTCAAATGTCAAATCTTCTGACCCACCCACTGTATTACATTGTTTATAAAAGCAGCAAACATTTTTATGACATGGGATGACTCAGCAGTTGAGGTACATGCATATTAGTAAGTGTAAAACAAATATGTAAATTAACATAGCCAATAAATGAAGCACCTGTATTACTAAAGAGACTCTGGAGTACAAATATATGTAATTTATGTGTTACATAACCTAAATTGTAATTGATAGTATAGTTTTTATCTGTGCCAAAATAAGATTGTACAGATATGGGATATGTTATCCAGAATGCTCAGGACTTGGGGCTTTCCAGATAATATAATTTGGATCTTAAGTCTACTAGAAAATCATGTAAACATTAAATAAACACATATTCTGGGTTTGTCTCCAATAAAGATGGATAATATCAAGTATAAGGTACTGTTCTATTATTATAGAGGAAAAGGAATTTTTTTTAAATTTGAATTATTTGGATAAAATGAAGTCTATGGGAGACTACCTTTCCATAATTCGGAGCTTTCTAGATAATGGGTTTCCGGATAACAGGTCCCATACCTGTACCTCTATTTGCAGGATACAACACCTTCATGAAGGCTTGGAAAAATATAGCAAGATTAATAACTATACAAACAAATAACAAGTGGGTAAAATATTTGCATTAAGCAAATCCACAGAAAATAAAAATGCAATCTAGTAATTTTCAAAAAGGTGATATCATAGTTCTCAAGACATCAATACAATGAACAACAGAAAGGTTCCCATTGAACAATTAAAACTAGTTTCCCTATGTGGATATTCCTATGATTTGCATTCAGTAACAAGGATGTCTGCATATTCTCAATCTTTCAGCTCTGAATAATGTAAAATGTGCTTGACTTTTGGGGTGGGGATTAAGGTTTACTTGCAGTTGTTGTTTAATTTAAATAAACACATGTAAATAGATCTACATAGATACAATTTTTAACTTCTTTAGAGAACCTCCACACGACTGTAGAAGACTTTCACTACTTGCTGCGTCTAATTTTTATAAGATCAGTGATGTCAGAAACTGACAATATAAGTGATGGTAGAAACTGATGAGCATGAATATTTGTTTCAAAACTAAAAAATAATAGCAATACCTAGACCTGTTCTTTATTACAATTACAAATTAAATATATGTTCCTCCAATGTGGGGCTCTATAGTCTTCCAGGGGGTGAGTGGTCACACTTGAAAGACAAAAAAACAAGTCCAGACCCACACACAGACACGCAGGAGAAAATACTCACCTGAAATGGTAGGTCAATGGCACTGTTTCCAATCTGATTCACGTTTGGCAGGGAGCCTCCATAGTACTGCCCACGGCTCTGTCCCAACTGCAAATATTGGGTCTTCTGTAGCTGTAACTAAAAGTGACATACTTATCACTTTAAGTAAATGTGATGCATTGAGAAGGATTTATTCTACTGACCCAAACAGGGATAAAAGCATGTTTGCTATTTAAGTAAATGATCTTGCACTGGCAAAAGGTTAATATACAATACTCAGATATGGCATTGAAGAATATATACCATAAAAGGGTATTGTAGCAATATCTTATCCCTTTTAAATTTTTGTTGCCAGAGTGCATAGTTTAAAGGAGAATTCAACCCTTACTTAAAAAAAAAACCCTACCCCTTACCCTACATAGACCCCTCTCCTTCCAGCCTAGCTGCTACCACAGGCAAATGACCCAAACGTTTTACTTACCCCGTGGTGCAGATTCAGGCTTCGGAGTTCATGGGTGCCATGGGGCTAGGGGTTCTTTTAAAAGTAAACTGTCATGTGAAAACGTGTTTTTTTTTTTGTTTTTTTTAAACGCATCAGTTAATAGTGCTGCTCCAGTAGAATTCTGCACTGAAACCCATTTATCAAAAGAGCAAACAGATTTTTTTATATTCAATTCTAAAATATGACATGGGGCTAAACATTTTGTCAATTTCCCAGCTGCCCTGGTCATGTGACTTGTGCCAGCACTTTAGGAAGGAACTGCTTTCTGGCAGGCTGTTGTTTTTCCTTCTCAATGTAACTGAATAGTACGCAGTGGGGCATGAGTTTTACTATTGAGTGCTGTTCTTAGATCTACCTTCCCATTTTTCTGTTGTTAGGATGCTGGGTGGGGGAAAGGGAGGGGGTGATATCACTCCAACTTGCAGTATAGCAGTAAAGAGTGAATGACTTGGGGCAGCTGGGAAATTGACAAAATGCCTAGCCCCATGTCAGATTTAAAAATGAAATCTAAAAAGATCTGTTTGCTCTTTTGAGAAATGGATTTCAATGCAGAATTCTACTGGAACAGCACTATTTGATGCATTTTGGAAAAAAAAATTTCCCATGACAGGATCCCTTTAAGTAAGAGTTGAATTCTCTAAAATGTCATAATTAATAAAAGTATATTGTTCATTCTGAACAGTCAGTAATGGTCATTTTTATGGCACTGAAACTTGTATGCTACCAAAATTGTTTTACCCCTTGTTTAAAATATCTTTATATCAGTGGTGTCAAACTGCCGGCTGTACCTTGTGAGGCCCCTACATTTGTTAGGGGTGTGCAGGTCAAGAAAATCTCTCAGCCAACACCAGGCTTCCCTCTTATAGACCCACCCATGACATCAGAAAAGGGACAAGCAGGAGCACCTACAAAACCATAAGGTGGACATCGCAGGCAGAAGAGACACGCAAATGGCAGAATGAGGTTGACTCGAACCCGCCTGACCCACAGGTACCACGGTTATCAGGCCATCCAGTACTTCACTACTGTTTAGCTTTCAAATGAGGGTGGGTGTGTCTTAACAGTCCTTACCAGAAGGACAGTAGGAGGGGGGATAGCCAATTATATCCCTGCAGTCACACAAGCAAAGAAAGGCTTTGATTCCATAATCAGGTCAGTCTAGCTGCGGATTGGTTCCTATCCTATAGTGCCGTGTGCCGTCAGCTCCCTGCACAGCCAGAGAGTTCAGCAGGCAGGAAGTACAACAAATGGGCAGGGCTAGTTAAGTTTTTAGGGAAATTTCCAATAAATCAACCACAAACATTTTTTTAAGCATATTCCTTCTATAGTTAGAGAAGTACAGTATAACCCACTGGCAGATTCTTGCTTTTACACAATATGTCTCCTTTAAACCATACTGAGATTAAATGCATCCTGCATTGTTTGGACCTCAAGTTCAGACTGTAAGTCCCTGCAATGTCCTTATAACCTTGTTTGCTGCCCTCCTACGTAATTAATGAGGAAAAACAATACTGAAGGCAAAATAATATATCTGAAGCCCTGTAATCTATGTAGAGACAAAAACAGTTTTAATCTGGCATTGTATCTAAAACTTAAGAAAATGGCAAAATGTTATGCAAAATGTCCCCTTTAAATAGACTTATTATTATATTATTATTACTAACTGGGCAATGGGCAGAGTCCCCCCTCCTACTCAGGCCCGGATTTGTGGAAAGGCCACCTAGGCCCGGGCCTAGGGTGACAGGATTTTAGGGGGGCGGCATGCTGCCCAGCCACACCCACATTGGTTCAGAAACACTGGGGATACACATGAGATAAAATAGTTTTTAAAATTTCCATTCACCAATCCCCATTGCTCCGAACCTGATGATGAAAATTTGTCAATAAAGGGCAAAGTATGGGGGGGGGACGAACGGCAACGGGCCTAGGGGCGCCTACTACGTAAATCCGGCCCTGCTCCTACTACAATATATCCTTTGTGACATGACATTTCCTCGGGAACCGAGCATTCCAAGCTGGGCCGCATTCATATCCATCCTGGGCCGCAGTTTGGACACCCCTGCCTTAGGGCAATGGCAGATATTACAATTTAGAGCATTTTGTTGCCCAGCCAACTTCAATCTCACCAGAAAGCAGACAAAATGTTCAGACATGCCCTCATTCCTTTCAGAGGCAATTACCTAGAAATTAAGGTGCATGGACAGATAAGGAAATTTCTGCTCGAAAGTGTTGTCTACCGTGCCTGTGGGTCCAGGTGATTGCAAGTTAAAGGGGAACTAGTGTGAAAATTAACGTTTAGTATAACCTTCCTCATACTGAAATAAGAAATGTTCTAAATACAATCAATTAAACATTCTGCATCCTTTCTGAAATAATCGAGTTTATCTTCACTATTCTTCTCTCTGCATCTGTTTCTCTTCATTCTGTCTTTATGCATTAGTTGGGTGTCAGATATTCATTGACAGTTACATCCAATATATCTTATGGGGGGGGGGCTCCTTTCCTAGCAGATGTATTAGAGCTCATTAAAATAACTGATTCCAGTACAAACAAAAATTAACAAAATAACTGCATTTTGCACAAATCCTGCATGTAGAGAGACATGTCTGGTGATTTTAAAAGAGTGAGCTCTAATACATCTTCTAGGCAAAAGGAGCCCCTCTATAAGATATATTGGATGTAACTGTCAATGAATATCTGACACCCAATTGCTGCATGAAGACAGAATGAAGAGAAACAGATGCTGAGAGAGGGATAGTGATTATAAACTCGATTATTTCAGAAACAATGCAGAATATTTAATTGATTGTATTTAGAACATTTATTTCAGTATGATGAAGCTTCTATTTAATTCTCATTTTCGCCATAGTCCCCCTTTAAATGGATGGAGGAGTCTATTTCAAATGTTTTGTAGGACTAATGGACTAAAAAAAATGTGGGATTATACGTCTCAATAGGGCTGTATAGATAGCATAAAAGTATTAAAACAAAGCTCAGAGACTACCTCTGGGAGCACCTGGATAACACCTGAACTGGGAACTGGCACTTATATGACAGTTTCACCCACTGTAAATGACAGCACTTTAATACCCCTCCAAATTGTGTCAGTAAGTTACCCTCCCATTTAGACTGTAAGCCCCACGGGGTAGGGTCCTCCATCCTTTTGTCTCCTTGACACTGTGTAATTATATTTTATATTTATGTGAATTGTATTTCTAATAATGCACTTATTGTTACCTACTAATGCAGTGAACCCTTGTGTGTTACTACTAATTTATTGTTGCTGTACAGTGCTTTGCCCTCAAGGAGGCAAAACTTTAATTATAAAAAATTCAGACCAAATGAAAGAAAGGGTATTCTATAACATACAAAAAGTTAACTATATCTTTAATTTTAGCTTAGATATGGTGTTTGTTTATTATTAGAAGAAGAAAATATCTGGTTAAGCAAAAATATAATTCCATGAAAACATGGACATGAAAAATAAAGGTTTGGAGAACAGGTATAGGTAATCAAGGTAGTTAGAAGCGTGACATAGCAGAGAAATGTGTGGTTTGAGAAATGAATTAGTCTGGCAGAACATTCACGATTGACTGAAGTGGTGTCAATCTGAAAACGTCTTCCATCCTTTAGTTTAAAGAAATGCGGAGGAAGATACAGTGGATCTGTAACACAGATAGCTGAACATTTTAGAGTGATGCATTTTTCAATATTTATTCTTCAATTTGTTTATACCATCTGTTCAGTTTGGCAATTTAAACTGAGCCAAGTAGCCTCTAAACTTTAAATATGGTTACAATTTGTTCATAACACAGCAAAAATAAATACGAGGAGAATTACAATATTATTCGTGTGCAAAGAAATAACGACAATGGCAAACAGAATATGTTATGTGGCAAAATGGTGTTGTGATGCAAACATAGCAACTTGATGTTACAAAATACAATGAGAACGGCTTGTGAACCAATTTTAATCAGTAGGCCTCAGTTCCACATTAGAGTGGACAATTAGCTACTATCCTCCAGAACTTAAAATGAACATATACTTATATAAAAGCTTTGATACCTTACACCAAGCAGAATATGACTGTGCAAAATAAAAAACTATGTCTAACACCTTTATTGTAAGTCAAACAAAAATATAATGAATAGGCTGGAGTGACTGGATGTCTAACATAATAGCTGATCACTACTTCCTGCATTGCAGCTCTCTTGGTTTCCACTGATTGGTAACCAGGCAGTAACCAATCAGTGACCTGAGGGGGGGGCATGTGGGTCAGAACGGTGTGCTTTTGAATCTGAGCTGCATGCTTAGGATCATTTGCAAACATGTCCCCGTGGTACATAGCTGTAGCTGACTGACAGAGTTAGAGAGCTGAAAAGCAGAACATAGTGTTCTGTTTTGTTATGTTAAACATCCACTCACTCCAGCCTTTATACATTAAAATTTTCACTAACTAACTATATAAGATTTTTTTTTTGCCGAGTTTTTAATTTTACACTGAACTGTTCATTTAAACTGAATATTTAGCATAAAAAATGCAAAGAAGCAAATAAGCATTATTTTTAGGTTCTAAACTGATGCTTGAATTAATTTTATATAAATACATTTTATGATAAAGGTCTGTCTCTACTCAAGATCCCATGGTGTCATGAGCATGAGATAAGTTTTCCAACACATTGTACAAGAAGCTACTGGAACAGCATGTTCCTCAAAGCTTCCAAAATAAACAGATCTATGTGTGTAAAACAGAATACAAATGTGTTCTTGCCATTGTACTGTGTTGTGTAGATGTGCATGTATGGAACACCTTCCTTCCCTAGATCACATTATATTGTTAGTAAAGAGATGAACTCCATACAGAAGAGGAAAGCTGAACACCTAGGCGATTATTTATCGAAGGTTGCAATGTTTTTCCACTAAAAA
>CM044431.1:115095463-115106034 GCA_024363595.1 Xenopus borealis | reverse complement strand
TGCCATGTAGTAATTATCTGTATTAATTACAAATCAGCCTTATATTGTGACATTTATATTGTTTGTGTACTGTATATTGTGAGTACAGTAGGTCCCTAAGCTCAGTAAGTGACAGCAGCACAGAGCATGTGCAGTGAATCAGCAGAAAAGAAGATGGGGAGCTACTGGGGCATTTTTAGAGACACTAACTGCTTAAGGGCTGTGGTTGCCTTGGGATCGTCCAAAACATAATGTACAACATTTCTAGTCTAATTATATAGCTAAGCTTTACTTCTCCTTTAAATGCAAAAAGTAAACAATCAAGGTGTGTTTTGGGATTTACGCCAACAATTTACTATATGAAAGTCACATAAGGAGCAAGCATCTAAAAAGTGGTGCCATTTTTACACCAGAATTTTACGTTCAGCTTCACATTCAATGCACAGTGTTTTCCATTTATTTATAATCGTGATAATACCCCTTAAGAGTGGTTGGGAACCTTGCACAGTTCTAAAAAAATGTCTTTATAAAAACACAGAAAATTCAATTGACAAATCAAATGTATGGGAGTTGAAAAATGTTCTGTGATGTTTCACACAAGTGATATTTGATAAATGGGCACTTTTATTTATAACTTTACCTTCATGTTTCTCTCCTAGAAAAACTAATGGCATGGGATATTCAAGCCTGTGACTGTAACGAATGTTCTGGTCAGTAAACATTTTCCAAAGAAACACATGGTATGGTTGGCAATTTCAGCATCATAACTTTTTAATTAAACACCGCTATTTTTGAAAACGTAGGTAGTTGTATTGATTGATCCATCTCTTTTTTGCATACTTGCATGTCATTCATCCCACATAGTTATGTGCAACAGTTATCAGAACAACCCTTTTAACCTCATACTGTGCCATAATTTTGACATTTCCTGGAAAATTAAGGGTTTCTGCTTTTTTATTAATATTGATACCACCTAATACCATTCCTCATTGGTATAAAAATACTAAACATTAATAGTATTCCAAAGATGAATGACATGGAAAGACTCCATGGATAGAGATAACTCAAACATAAATATATTGTAGATCGGAGAGGATTTCTTGGGAAACATTCTTTTTGTTCAAAACTGTGTATATGTGGTGTTCCACAAACTTCCAAGCCCAACTAATTTAGCAGGTTGAGGCTGCTGTCTGCATTCCTCTATAAACCACTCAGCAACAAAAACCCTCTAAAATGTACATTTTATATACAGTATTTTATAGGACCTCTTATCCAGAATTCTTGAGACTTGGGGTTTTCTGGGGGTCTCCCTATAATTTGGATCACCATTCTTTCAGTTTACTGAAAAATTATAAAAATATGAAACAACTCCAATAGTATTGTTTTCCCTACAATAAGGATTAATTATACCATAGTAGGGATCAAGTACATGGTCCGATTTTATTATTGCAGAGAAAAAGGAAATCATGATAAAACATTGTAATTCTTTTCTTAAAGAGATACTGACACCTGAAATTAAACTCTTTTTTACATCTATTATAATAATGGCTTTGAAAGCTACTTCTAAGGCTAATTTGCATATGGCGGGAACTTGTAAGTTTGAATGGAGTAATATGTTACACTTCAAACATTACACTAAACAAGCCCAGGGAACCCTAATAAAGCCTAATCTAGTTTTATTGCCCTACACATGTGCCCCTAGTCTAGTATATTTGCCCTATGTTAAGAAATTAAGGGGGGAGCAGGGTACCCAAAAAAAAAATTCCATTCATTTTTTTTTCTATCACCCTACGCTAAGGAAAAAATCTGGGACAAAATCTATCTACTCTATTGCACTTTGCCTGCTCTAACCTGGCGAAGTGAACTCTGGCGAAGGGGCTAACGTTCAGAAAAATGGCTAGCTTAGTGAATTTGCGAATTTTCGCCCCCCTTCGCCAGAGTGCAACTTTGCCAGCGTTATGGTGCGAAGTTGCGCTAGACTTTCTACATTGCTGGCGAATTTATGCCAGGGATGGCAGTTATATACAAAAACAAACCTTTCAGCAAAAAATTGTCAACATGACCTATAGGTAACAATTAATGTACAGTCATATGTTAAAATAATTTTTTTTGTGTCAGTATCACTTTAATATGGAGTCTAGGGGAGATAGTCTAAGCCTTCTGGACAAAGATTTCTGGATAACGCATCCCATACTTGTACCAAAAATAAAACAAACAAGTAGTGCAATACACTTTTTTTCATCAACATAAGGAATTGTTTTACATTTTTTCATTCAACAGAACAAGTTGTTGCCTATATACATTGAACAACTAAAAAAGCAAAAACACAGTAGCATCAATATGGCACAACTTAAAACACTATCTCCCATTATTACTGGTCTTTTTGAAAATGCCAGTACATGTCAACTACTTTCCTTTGAGGGCCTCAAAAATCTGAAGCCGTTAAACCTATGATATGATGCCTATTTCCATTTGTTTGACTGACAAGTATTTTAGAGAGATCACGACAAAGATGTATAAACAGATATACTTTTAGAATTATAAGATGTTTACACTGTTTAAAACAGTGCAGTTTTGGAAATGGCAAGCTTTACATTTGGAGGCAGATTTACAAAATTCACGTGATCGAATTCCGATCATACAATTCTATCGAATATTCAAATATACAATTTGCCCCTTGCCGTAAATGCTTTCTCCCTCAGTCCCAAAGGCAGGGCTGATTGATGAGATAAATAAGATAGAGCAACCTCTGATAGAGAGACTTGACCAGAGGTATTTTCCTAAAGATAGACAGTTGCAGTCTTTGAGTATAAGAAAAACATTTTTACCAATTGCTGTGTCTGTATCATGCCATTCAGCAGCATCAAGGGCGAGTAAGCTCTTGAGCTGTATTAAAAGGGGCATAGAGTCACGGGAGGAGGGGGTCATTCTTCCACTTTATACAGCACTTGTAAGGCCACATCTAGAATATGCTGTACAGTTTTGGTCTCCCTCACTCAAACAGGACATTATTGTATTAGAGAGGGTAGAAGAGCTAAGATTTTCCATACCTTTTACCAGCTTAGTTGCCCTTCTATGAGGAAAGACTGGCCAAATTGGGGATGTTCACGCTGGAGAACAGGCATTTAAGGGGGATATGATACCTATATATAAATATATAAGGGGATCATATAATAATCTCTCTAATGATTTATTCACTGGTAGGTCTTTCCAGATGACATAAGGTCATCCATTCCCATTAGAAGAAAAGAGGTTCCGCCTAAATATTTGAAGGGTTTTTTTTACAGTGAGAGCTGTGAAGATATGGAATTCTCTCCCTGAATCAGTGGCACAGGCTGATACATTAGATAGCTTTAAGAAGGGGTTACATGGCTTTTTAGCAAGTGAGGGAATACAGGGTTATGGAAGATAGCTCATAGTACAAGTTGATCCAGGGACTAGTCTGATTGCCATTTTGGAGACAGGATGAAAATTTTTGGAGAGGCTTCAGATGGGATTTTTTTGACTTCCTCTGGAAGGATGAACTTAATGGGCGTGTCTTTTTTCAGCTTAACTTACTATGTTACTATGTAACTATGTACTGTATCATGCTACAATTGAGGAACATGCAGGCATATTTTGCTCTACTAGTATATAAGTTTGATATTGTAATACCTACTTTTGACTCTCCCCACCATATACAGATTTGATAGAGACTGAGATGCAAAGAAACATTCTGCCATTGTGTTGTAATTTCCAGCAATTTACTTCTGCACAGAAAAGAATTATTGCCAATAGTCTTTTTGGCTAGAGCAGCTTATGACTAATAATGATTAAAATTGACAAATTGTTGCCCTGTGCTGACCATAATTTGCTTTCTACCAAACAACCAAACAGAAGTCCAGACCAACACATTGCAATCACATATTAAGACATCACCAGTTTACACATACAAACAACACCATCATAGCCCAACACTTTTTAAATTTAATGTAATGTTAAAAATACAATAGAAGGGGACCATATTCAAAAAAATCTTACAGTCTAAATTTCTTAAAGGGATACCGACAGCAAAATTCTGATAATGTAAGTAAGTAACACAGCAATGTCATCCTCAGGAACCAATATCCTAGGTTTGAGTGGCTCTTTGTTGATTATACATTATTTTTTAGAATTATCAGTAGCTCTTTTTAAAACATCCTACAGAATGGAATAGCAGAAAAAAACAAATGTGCTAACTGCTACACAGTAGGGTTTAACACACAGTGTTAGTAATTTAAATTGATATACAATTATATAGAATGGAAAAAAAAGTGTCATGAGCTACAGCCCAGGGTCCAAGGTTAGGAATTTTATTCACGGGGGGGGGGGTCCTTAAAGCTGGTCAAAAATGTTGACCGACAGGTTTATTAATTCATGCCCCAGTCAACAATCAGATCTTGGATTTTTTCCTTGGGCAGATCAATACGTAAACAAGAACAGATAAAACAAAGATTATCTGTGCTCAACTTAGTGTATAGCTAATCAGGCCCGGATTTGTGGCGAGGCCACAAAGGCCTGGGCCTAGGGTGGCAAGACAGCTCTCCGGCACATGCACATGAGTATTGGCAGCCGCTATGACCCTGTGGTGTGACGTCGGCCGGAGATAGGACCCTTTGGCGGCAAAGTGGCCTCAGGGAATCCAGGAATGTAGCCAATTGAAGGCAATGGGTTGCTAAAAATATTTATCCAACAAAACCTTGATGAAGCAACTTTTCAACTGGACTTCATAATTTATTTTTTATAGATTTTTTTATTATTTGCCTTCTAGTTCTGACGCTTTCCAGGTTTTAAATGGGGGTCACTGACCCCCATCTAAAAACAAATGCTCTGTAAGGCTAGAAATGTATTTTCTATTTAGACCCTCCTCTATTCATATTCCAGTCTGCTATTCAAATCAATGCATGATTGCTAGGGTGATGTGGACCCTAGGAACCAGATTGTTGAAACAGCAAATACAAATTGTCTCAGAATATTACACTCTACATCATACTAAATGTAAATTGAAGGTGAACAACCCCTTTAAGGTATGTCTATTCAATTATAGAAAGAAATCTTATCTGGAAACCCCAAGGACTTAAGCATAGGGCCCATACCTGTACTAAAACATATTTGTGGTGCACAGACCTAATTATAACTGAAGACTAAATTAAAACCCCTAGATCGAACTAAAAATTGCCTCATTTCTGACTCATTTATCAATAAATTTACTTAAAGGAATTGTTTAGTGTAAAAATAAAAATTGGGTAAATAGTTGTGCAAAATAAAAAATGTTTCTAATATAGTTAATTAGCCAAAAATGAAAACTATAAAGGCTGGAGTGACTGGATGTCTAACATAACAGAACAACACTACTTCCTGCTTTTCAGCTCTATTGGTTTCCACTGACTGGTTACCCTTGTGACCAAGTAGTAACCAATCAGTGACTTGAGGGGAGGCCACATGGGCCATAACTGTTGCTTTTGAATCTGAACAGTTATGTCCCATGTGGCCCCCCTTCAAGTCACTCAGAGTTAAAGAACTGAAAAACAAGAAGTTGGATTCTGGCTTTTATATTAGACATCCAGTCACTCCAACCTTTATACATTACATTTTTGGATAACTAACTATATTAGAAACATTTTTATTTTGCACAGCCTATTTATAGATAATTATTCAGACTGGTAATAAAGTCAATTGAAAATCCGAATTGTGAGTTTTTTCTGACTTTTTTCCGAGTTTTTGCTCATGACCCCAAATTTTTCAGATTATCGGGCTAAACCCAGCATAAATGACTATATCTTTAAATTGGGATATGGACATATCCCATAGACTTATACATGACCTCCAAAAAAATAGAGTTTTTGCCCCAAAAAGTCAAACCAGAAAAATTCGAGTTTTAGTAAATAACCCCCTTAAAGTGATACTGACACTAAAAAAATTAATGTACAACAAAAGTTACCTATAGCTCCGGTTGATAATTTTTTATTGACAAGTCTGCTTTTGTTAGTAATTGTTACTCTAAGTTCCTAAACATAACTGTTTTGCCAACCTGACTGTCCCTTCTCAGTTTCTAATGCTAACAGACTACTTAAGCTCAAATATGGCAGCACTCTCTTAGAGGAACAAATACTGCAAATACTTTTAAGGCAAAATTATAGATAGCATGCAAAGACAATGTCATGATAGATGTTGAAAATTATTTAATTTATGGTGTCAGTATCTCTTTAAGGGTAGTGGCTGATGGGGATAATTGGTTGACCTGCGACAAATCTTCACTACTTCGGGTGACTAATCCCCCAAAAAGCCTTCCGGCCAGCAAGGATACAAATTGCCGGCAGGATGGCATTTAACTGGGTTTGGCTTTCAGAAGTTTTCTCGTGGGGAGATTTATCTCCCGCAGCAGAGAATATGTGTTGCTGAGCGACTAATCTCCCCGTCTGCCAACACCCTTAAGTGCACAAACAAACGTGCAGAAATTTAAAAAAAAAAATCTTAGTTTATGCCACTGACAAGTAAAACTATAAGAAAAAATAAAAAAACAAGCAAAAACTACATACACAAGAGGATTAAATCGGTCATGACATGTACAGTGAGAATGCAGTCAGGCTGCAAGGCATTTGTGTGCAATTTACACATGCCAACTGGCAACATGAAAGCAGGATAAGTATACCAAGGCAAAGAACAGAGGGCTGTTACAGCATATTATCAGATATGTTTATTAGATTGTACAGAGATCAAATCGCCCAGTGTTTCCATGAGTACTACCACAACCTATATAACATTAAACAAAGGCCAAACACACCCAAAGAAATAGAAAAAAATAAGCAATTTATACAAACAGCTAACCTACCCCAGATTAGTAAATTCCAAGCTCAACAATTGGATAACCCCTTCACAGCTTGGATTCCAGAAGACAATAGATGAGCTGCCCAGCAATAAAAGCCCAAGCCCAGATGGCTTCGGAGCAGCCTATTATAAACTGTTCAAACAAGAAGTTAGCCCACACCTATTAAAATTTTGTAATGATATCAATGTGGACAACCCAATTCTACAGCAAACAATCAAAGCCCACATCACGGCAATCCTTAAACCTAAGAAAGATCAACATATATGTGGGAATTATAGACCAATTTCATTAATTAACAGTGATTTAAAAATCTATGCTAAAATGTTAGCAAACAGGATTAAAAAGATATTACATACACTTATACACCAAGACCAGGTGGGAAGAGAAGGTAAAGAAAACACTGCCAGGGTAATCTCTCTCATTCACTTTGCAAAAAAAAAGGCAGATACCTAGTATGTTTTTAACAACAGATGCTGAGAAAGCCTTTGATAGGGTGTCATGGGACTTTCTACACCATACACTTCTTGGCTTCGGCATGGGAGAATACACTACCAAAAAAATAATGGCGCTGTACCAAAACCTGATAGCAAGAATTAGGATCAATGGCACTCTCTCCAATAGGGTAATTATTAGAAATGGCACTAGACAGGGATGTCCACTGTCACCGATCCTGTTCATCATGGTCATGGAGGTGCTACTATCCCATATTAGGCTAAATAAAGACATTACAGGGATAACAATAGGACCGACAGAGGATAAATCCATTGCTTTCGCAGATGACCTGCTACTGGCTATAACCAAACCCCACATTTCATTACCAAATGTAATGCAACTTCTCAGGCAATATGGAAAGGTCTCTAATTTTAAGATAAATACTAGCAAGTCTGAAGCACTAAATATAAATCTACCAGAGCAAGAGGTAATAAGAATAAAACAAAATGTATGTTTCCTATGGGCAGAGAGGACTATCAAATATTTAGGAACAAATTTACCAAGTGATTTACACACGATGTACAAGTTTAACTTTGACCCATTAATACAAGAAATTGAGGAAGCGTTCAATAGATATGAAAAAGTACACACGTCCTGGTTTGGTAGAATTCAAATTATTAAAACAATGATATTTCCCAAGATACTATATATGTTGCAAATGTTACTAGTGACACTACCTAACACTTTCTTTCAAAAAATCGATGGGGCATTCTCAAGATTTTTTTGGAATAATAAAAAGCCAAGACAAAAATTCAGCAATATAACCAGGAACAAGCAACAGGGCGGTCTAGGGGTACCAGACACGTACTTGTACTATATATCTATTCATCTGTCCCCAATTCACCAATGGTCTCTAGGGAAAGAGAATAGGAAACAATGGGTAGAAGCAGAACAAGAATGCTCTAGAGCCCCCTTAGCAAACCTGATCTGGGCCTCACCCAAGAATATCCCCCAAGAGTGTCTTAACCATCCTTTAGTAGGGAATAGCCTACAAGTCTGGAATAACAATATGGCAAAACACCAGCTGTCAAGGAGACAATCTCCTTTACTGCCTTTAATAGGCAATCCCGATTTCCCACCAAGTCTAGACTCCAGAACATTCACTCGCTGGGCTAAAATAGGAAACAGAGACTCACTCATTGTTGACTTTTTGCATGAAGGAGACACAATCTCCCTACAACAAATCCAAGAGAGAAATAAACCTCAGCCCAGAGACATATGGTGCTATCTGCAATTGGGTCATTACATCCACTCACTGAAACCTAAAGCCCTAGCAAGAGAACAGACTTGGTGGGAAAGAATGAGAAGTAAACCAAACAATATTAAAAGACCTATCTCCATGTTCTATAAAGGGTTAATGGCAACAAAGACATGGTATACTAAAAAAAAAAAGGAAAAATGGGAAGGTGATTTAAAAATCAGCCTAGAACAAGAGGAGTGGAAAGAAATGTATAAATCCATCCATTCAGGCTTGGTTTCCTCCAGAGTGCAAGAAGTTGTAAAATTGAACAAAATGTTTAGCGAGGCATCACACCATGCTGGAGATGCAGGGAAGAGGAGGGATCCATTACGCACATATGGTTTGAATGTGCCAGGATTAAAAAATACTGGGGAGAAATATCTAAAATAATGCACTCAATAACTCCTCTCCCATCTCAGGGAAATTTCCCGGCACTAATAGCGCTACACTACAACACAAGTACAAAAGAAGTAATAAAAAAACAGTTACTGTTATATATGATTCAAGCCGCCAAGGGCCTGATTCCTAAGAAATGGCGGAGCCAGGACAATGAGACAGGGTACTTATGGGAAGAACAAAAATATATGGGATCCATGGACATGATTCAAAGCCAACCTGACCCAAGGCAATACCTCAACTAAGCAGAACTAAGCACAACACTCTAATAAACCCAAGTTACAAGTATAAGGGTAAAAATGTCATACACTAACTCAGATAAAGCTTGTGCTTATTGCTATAAGCGACAATGTTGTTTTCTCCTCTTTTTCTTTTTTTCGTTATGTTACTTGTATTTTATGTTTTCCTTCATTACCCTACCCCTTCCCACTACAATATTCCTGTACACATACTGTTCCCCTATCACTCTTAGGGAGATATTACGCGCTGAAGTACGGACTGAACAAATGTATGTATGTGTCATATGTGCTTATGTACCCTCCTTTTTTTCTGTACCCCCTTTAACTTGAAAACGAATAAAGAATTATAAAAAAGATTGTACAGAGACATATCTTGAATTATTTGCATTCACGTTAAAGCTTTTAAAGTTTCTAGGGGATGCGGCATCCAGTTACTCTAAGCTCTGAAATTGCTCCCAGGGTATTTTCTTGCACAGTGTGCTGCCATCTTGCCCTGTCTTGGCAGATGAGGAGATTTGATTCCTGTGGTAAATCTACACTGCTACAGGTGACAAATCTCCCAAAAATGAACTTCCTTTTACTTAAAATTAAATCATCACAAGTAAAAGACTTTACATTTTGTGATTTGGCATTATCACTTAGAAATGCTTAAATTTTTCAGCCAGATCAGCACATATAAAGTTTACCATGTAGTGATTAAAATATAAATATAGGAGAAAGCATTTTAGGGAGATCTGTAGCACAAGATTTTCCACATGTACCAAATCTCCCTGTGTGCCATTCCCTTAAAGGGGAATTCAACCGACTGAACTTCGTGAACTTTGTGCGCATGCACAGTAGTACCAGCGTCCTACTGTGCATGCGCCGCCGACGGAGCCGGATCCAGGAAGAAGCAGCCCCTGTGATCTTCGCTGGAGGGGACCTAAACAGAGGGGCAAGTAGCGACTTAGGGGCAATAGCCTGGGGGGACAGGTAAGCCGGGTGGAGGAGGGCCTACGGGGGGTGTGGGGGTTGAATTCCCCTTTAAAGGTGAAGGAAAGCTACATTAGCTGCAATAGTGCAAGCTAGAATGCTATATTTATTCTCTAGAATGTTTTATCATAACGGAGTAAAAAACTCTAGCAGCTCTATGTTTGTTTAGGATAGCAGCTGCAGTATTAGCTTGGTATGCCATTACCTGCCTCAGTCTCTCTCTCTCTGCTCACTTAGTTCTGGGCTCAGATTGCAGCAAAGAAATGAGGTGGGGAAAGAGGAGCAAACTGAGCATGCTCATGCCCGGGGCAATGAGGTTTAAGCTGAAGGCAGGAAGTCTGATACGGAAGTCCATGTGTACACAATAGAAGGAAAGAAATGCTGTGTTTCTTTTGACAGAGGACTC
>CM044431.1:115064538-115077155 GCA_024363595.1 Xenopus borealis | reverse complement strand
TTGAGTTACTTTTTATATATATACCATGACCTGGATGAATGAGAATCTTCATAGTAATATAATGAAAAGTGTTGCTAGTTGCACTGCAACTTCATGTTTCACCAAAAACATGCCAGAGTATGTGTTTTGAGTACTAACTGTAAATCAGTGGTGACCCAGTGTTTTTCTGACAGGGTAGCCAGGCGGTACAAGAAGTCCAAATATAGTTAAATGCCAAACTCTAGGTGCATTCACAGTCCCCAGCCAGCTTGTACTTGTATCCCTCCAAGTCAGACACCAAAAATCATAGAAAGATTCAGTGTACCAGGCCCAAGGGAGACATGTAATTATTCTATATAGTGTAGTAATTCTCATTAAATAGCATACTGTCCTTTTTGTGTTTTACAGATATAAACTCAGTAGACACCATTGTGTTAAAGGTCATATCCAGAGCTAGGACACATCAACTTTCAAAGAGGAGCAAAGTAACCTTACCATCTACTGCTAATGAATGGGTACTCACAGGATCAAACAATATTGCATGCATTTTATTCAGTTGCCAAAATAATATATATTCTTTTTAGATGCATAGCACCAAAAAGTGTAAAATACCTTTTGTTAAAATATATTTAGGTGAAAAATGCTCTCACATAATTTGTAGAATAAAACAGTGTATCAAGTAGAAACAACCCATTGGTAGACTTCTCAAGTCTGCATAATGGCATTTTCTCACTGCCTTAGCATGTATTTTGGTAGAAGTGCCTTCTGGTAATGTCACAGCCTGATGCATTTCGCCTTCAACGACTTCCTCAGGGGCCAATCAGTGAGGAATGTCTTTGCCATTGTATGGTCATAAGCCCGTAGTAAACAATATTCCACAAGAAACATCAAATCCTATAACAGTTCCCTCATTCAGAGTTTCACACAGGGAACAGCTGGCCACGTTGTCATATATTTATTCATATAGCAAAAGGATATAGTAAACTAACCACAATACTATGCTACACCCTCAGTGTTGCCACTGCAACTCTGCAGTAACAAATATACCTCTGTTTTCCCCTTCTCATTTGCCTGCTCAAAAGCTCACCAGAGTTTCAGGACCAGAACAAGGTGGAGACTTGCAGAAGATTTACGTTGGGGCCCCATACAGTGGCGTAACTACGCACTGGTGGGCCCCGGTACAGGATGGGCGCCTGGGCCCCCCCTGTCAGGCCCCTACCATTATAAATCCCATGCTGGAGTGTTGATGGCATGTGTGCTGTAAATTTTCCCCCTATATAACCACCTGCCATAACCATTATCGTGGCTCCGATGGGCCCCAAGGGGGTGGGGGCCCTGGTACAATTGCACCCTCTGCACCCCTGGTAGTTACGCCACTGGCCCCATAAAATGTCTGAAGCCCCCCTGTGAATAAAAGTACTTTGTACCAATATTTTGGCCACGCTTTATATGCACTACATAAAAGACCAGCTGGCAATTAGGTAGGTATTCTTGGGACAAAAGGTTTAACTTGATAGATGTGGTGTTTTTTTTTTTTTAAATCAAAGTTACTAAATTTACAGTTTATTTTACTGAAAAGCAATTGTGAAATGCTAAAGGAAAACAGACCCTGAAACTGCTAGGGGGGTCCAGTAACTATCAAGCCCAGATTTCTCGGGCGGGCGCCCTTAGGCTGTGCGGTCTGCTCGCACCACCAACATTCCCTGCACGCACCGTGAGCGCACACATGCCTGCAATTGGCGCCATTGAATGGGGACGCACAGGCCCCCATAATGCGGCTGGGTGGCATGCCGCCCCTAATTTTTGCCGCCCTAGGCCCGGGCCTATGTAGCCTCGCCACAAATCCAGGCCTATGACTGATATGCACCTGCAATATATGCTTATCAAAAAAGTCTTGTTCCCAAAGTTTAGGGGCCATATTATTTCAATGCTGGAAAGCAAATGTAGGAAACATATAATTCGGTAATTGGCTTGTAATACAAACACTCTGCAATAAGTAGTTAATATAAATAGTTTAATTAATTAAAGTGCTAATAAGTCCATCAGTTCTTTGGGGGCAGTGGAATTTGAACCCTCTCTGCCTATGCCAAGTTGCTGGTACAATAACTGGTTCTCTTTAATGTGCAAAACAACTTATAGTGGACTTGTCACCCATGCATAAAACACTGTATAAGAAATGTCATTTGCAAATTAAACATGAAATATATTTTTATTAAAATATCCATACCTTTTATAAATGTATTTAACCCTTTCGCTGCCAGCCGTTTTGTCCTAAATGCGAACATCTACTGCCAAGCAGTTTTTAGATATTTTGTACTCGTTCAATTTAAGGGCCTTTCCTGGGGCGGTCTTTTAGTTTACCCAGGAAAACAATATATTGTTTTTTTTAAGGACAACCTGAATTTTCAGAATATGCAAGAATTTTGGTGTAATTATACTTTTGTAAAATAGGCTTCTAAGTGTCTAATAAAATGAAAAAAAATCATGTTTCACAAAGAACAATCACATATAACAGAAACATCATTTATTTTATGTATGAAAAAACACCTGATTTGGAAATGTCTATGTCTCCTGAACGCGGCAATACCAAATATATATAGTTTTATGGAGATTTCTCACTCATATAGATAAAAATCTACAAGCGGTACGCTACCAAATTTCCAAAGCACCCCAAATGGCTTACTTCTGATTTCAAGGCCAAACATTCCCCTAACAGTAGGTTTACCCTAGAAAATTACCCATTATTATAAAAAGCAGATTCTGGTGAATCGAAAATGGGTAACTATATCTATGTACTCAACAACTAACAAGCTGCAATTGTTTCCTAAAGTTATAATGTTTTATAGAAATTGGTGAATTTTTTAAAAAATGACCTCAAAGCTTCCACTCTGCAGCATGATATCTGCCACACATCATTAGGTATCAATGTAAAACACCCCAAATATGAAAGCCGGGGTCTAATGAAAAGTTTGATGCCCTATATGTATAGATTTATCTAAGCGTGTGGTATATAAGGGCCCTAAAATGTAGACCCCCCCATTTGAGCTATCAGTTCTGTAATTCCAGATACTGCAAAATCAACACATTTACTTAGTTTGGGAGGGGCAAAGTTAGAAAAAATTACGTTCACCCAGAAAAACACATTCCCCCGAATCCAAATTGGGTATGCATGTCTTTCTACGCCAAAGCACCAAGCCACAAATTTCGCAATTTTGGTGACATTTTCTAAAATCAACTCAAAACTTCCACCCTGCAGCATCGTATTTCCCTTTTAGGTATTAAGAGAAATCACCCAAAATATGAAAGCCTGGGGTCCTCTGAACAGTTTGATGTCCAATATGTATAGGTGTACCCAAGTACGTGACATATAGGGGCCCCAAAAGGAAGACCCCATATGGTCTGTCATTTCAGGTACTGCAAGATAAACACATTTACATAGTTTTGAGGGGGGGCGAAGTTAGAAAAAAAGTAAGTTCCCCCTAGAAAACCATATATTATTGGAAAGTACACATTCCCCCGAATCCAAATTGGGTATGCATGTCTATGTACTCCAAAAAGTACCAAGCTGCAAACCATTCGGTGATTTTGGTGACATTTCCAAAATTCACCTCAAAATTTCCAACCTACAGCATCGTATTTCCCACATACTTTTAGATATAAAGAGAAATCACCCCAAATATGAAAGTCTAGGGTCCTCTGAACAGTTTGATGTCCCATATGCATAGGTGTACCCAAGCACGTGTCATATACGGGCCCCAAAAGGAAGACCCCCCTATGGTCTGTCATTTCAAGTACTGCAAAATCAACACATTTACATAGTTTTTTTGGGGGGGGGGGGCAAAGTTAGAAAAAAGTAAGTTCACCGCATAAAACCATATATTTTCAGAAAGTACACATTCCCACAAATCTCACCCATGTCTTTGTACTCCAAAGTGCCAAGTCGCTAGCCTTTCCTAAATTTGGCAATAAAAGCAACGGTTTTTACTTTTCTGAAAATCACCTAAAAATATTGCAATTGGCCGCATTTATCTCACCCAATTTTTTACATACAGTTGTAAAACACCATAAATATTGATGCCACAGGTCTACTAAACAGTTTGAAGAGCAATATGCATTGATATACCAAGGCAGCTGGTATGCTTGGACCCCAAATAAAAATAGAGCATATGAGTTTTCTCTGCTGCCGATTCGCCTTCTGTGAACATAGACCCTTGACTTCAGATTATGTGCCTCAAGTTCCATATATTTTGGGAAACTACACATTCTGAGGAATCCAATGAAAGATAAAGACATCTTTCTGCACCAAACTATCAAACTGCAAAGCATTTCTAAACGTAGAGGTTTTTACATTTCTGAAAATTACTTAAAAATGTTGTAGTTTGCTGCATTTATTGCACACAATGTTTTATGTACAAAGAAAAGTCACCCTAAATATGGACATCAGAGGTCTAATGAATAGTTTGATGCCCAATATGCATAGATTTACCACAGTACGTGGTGTGTACAGACCCCAAATAAAAAACGTGGATATGAATTTTCCGTGCCGTGCCGTAAGACCCCCAAACTGTAAAAAGACCCCCAGAACACCATACATTTTTGGAAAGCATATAGTCTGGCAGATCAAAAAAGTAAAATATATCTTTCTTTACCAAAGCACCAAACAGCAAAGCTATACTAACGATACATAAGGAACAATAATGCAGGGATACAATTGCAATAAAACCACAAAGCATTAATCAATGAAATAACAAAATAATTTATCTGACAGCATAATTAGTGGCCCAAATTGATTATCCAATAGTCATGCTGTTGAAATAACAAAAATAATGTGAGTTTTTGTTTATACATGTTAGTGCACTAATAAGTTGTCTGAGTGTGCAAATACATGTAAATAAATGTACCAAAGGGACCAAGTGTGCTAAAATAAAAAAATACCAATCTTTACTAAAATGTGTGTGTAAGTGTATAAATGTACTGTAAGTGCAGGTAAGTGTGTAAAAAAAGCAGGAAGATCACTGGAATCCTTGTAGGAGCACCAGGCAGCATGTCTGTAGAGTTTCAGCACAGCAGGAAGTGTGTGGGAGGCTGTGCAGGAAGGAGCAGATAAGGAAGTAGCAGAAGCGCCATATATGGCACATCTGCTACTTTGAAGTCGTATCTGCGACAATTGCATCACAGATCCGACTTGACAGCCCTCCAGCCATGTTGCCCAGGGGCTGTCATCCCTTCTGACTCTCTGCAGAGGCGGCAAAAGCCACCAATGCAGAGAGAAGGGCTCCGCTGCTGAGAACATACGGGGTCCGTGCTTGGCAGTCTGAGCCCTGAACCGCCAGCACGTACAGATGCAGCCACTGGGATTTGTGAGTTAAATGCGTCATGACGTTTAATGCGTTTAACCTTTTCATTAGCATACCAAAGCACCATTGTTTTCAATGGTGAACTCTTTAATTGGATGGGATTCTGTGACACAATATTCTGTGCTAAGTGGGATAAATGGGATAGATGAGTTAAGTTTTTCTGTGTCAAATGCACAATCCAAAGTGGCTTCATCTGTACTCCATACGTGCTTGTCGGTTAAAGGGATTCTTCAACATTAAATTAACTTTCAGTATGATGTAGAGAGTTATATTCTGAGACAATTTGCAATTGGTTTTCATTTTTTTGTATTTGTGGTTTTTGAGCTTTGTAAGCATTTTTGAAATTTTAGCAATACATTGGTAATATATTTGTGGCTTTACAAAGCAAGATTGTTTTGGAAGGGTCACTGACCTCCGTTTGAAAGCTAGAAAGAGACCCTGAAGGTGAGAAGGTGTTGCCTGTGCGTTTGGGAATCTAACAGATGTTAAGAGACAAAATAGTATAAAAAACAAACTCACCTTGCATTAGAGAGAGAGACTGCTCATATAGCAGGATTTAACTGTTGCAAAGGCTATTACAGTTGCTAGCCAAATTGAAACAGCAGTGGCAGATGCTAAAACTCTCAGCCAGAGAACTGTTGGGAATGTACAGACTGTGATCCAGCATTGGGGCCTAATAATGCACAGTCACTGGCACAAAATAGTGCTATGGAAAGGAATTCACCTACACTGAAAAAAACCATGCAACACAACACACTGCAAATTATGCTAAATGTCCTGCAGATGTCGTACAGAGCCACAAATTCAAAAAATTAGGACATTTAAGATCTGCCATAGTTCTGCTAAAGCTGTTCCTGAAGTTACTACTACAAATGTTACAGTATTAAGTGTGGATAAAGCTGGTACATTTATTCCAGACAACTTTATATACACTGTCAATGTCGATACTGCTTCTGCTGACAAGGGACACTCCATTAACCTGGTGATGGATACAGGTTCAGCTGTTTCTATACTACAAAAGGATTTTTTCTTGAAATACTTTGCAAAAGATCCACTTGTTGCACCTGCCTTGAGACCGGTCAATCGCTATTCAATCCCTGTGCTTGGTTACTTGCCAGTGACTGTACAATTTGAATCAAATACTGCAAAATGGGACTTTTACATTGTGAATAAGGGTACTGCTATACTTGGAAGGGATATCTTTGCTGCATTAAACCTACAATTAGTTGATGGTCTCATTACTACAGCAGCAGCGCCTGCCACACAGCCAGTGTCTAAAATTTCACCTCAAAGCAACACTTCCTTGGGTTGTGCAAAGAACTTTGTACACAAAGTTAAGTGAGATGTAGAAAGAGTCCACCAGAAATTGAGGCGATTGCCCTACTCTATAAGGGAGGCTGTCTCACAGGAAACTGGTAAAGCAAGATGTGATTGAAAAACCAGAATCCTCCAAATGGGTTTCACCAATTGTTGTAACAATGAAGAAAACTGTAGGTATTCAATAGTGTGTTGTTATCTCTGTGAACCTAATAAAGCAGTTGGATAATCATCCTTTGCCACACAGAGGAAATATTTTCAGAACTCAAAGGAGCAAAATTACTTTCCACCCTGGATCTTCAGAGTGCTTATCATCAAGTATTACTGCATGAGGAAAGCAGAGACCTCACTGTATTTATCACCCATAATGGTTTGTTTCAGTTCAGTTCAAGCATGTACCTTATGGAGTGGCTTCAGCACCGAGTTGTTTTCAAAGACTGGTGTCTTCTATACTCCATGGCATACCTGGTGTACTACTTGGATGATATAATTGTCTACGCTCCAACTATGGATCTTCATGACAATTACCTAGAAAAGGTTCTGAAATGCATTGATTCTGCAGGACTGAAACTGAACCTTTCCAAATGCAAATTCAGACAAACTTAGCTATCATTTCTGGGTCATATAATTTCACAACGCTGTTACACAAGCACCTACTTCATCTGATTTTCAGACCTTACGAGCTTTCTTAGGTTATGGTATTCTAAGTTTATTCCCAACTATGCTTCAATTGTGGAGCCACTTAGAGCACTACTACGTGGAACTTCAAGTCTGGTTTGATCAGAGACCGGCACTAGCTTTATTTGATCCTGCACTACCCGCTATGGTTACTACAGATGCTCCAGACTATCGGGTTGGTGCAGTTCTCACACAGATTCATGCCGATCATACAGAGAAAACTGTTGCATTTGCATCCAGAACATTACAGAGGCAGAGCGTAAGTATTCAACTGTTGAAAAAGAAGCTCTAGCATGTGTTTTGGCAACAGAAAAATGGAGAACCTACTGATGGGGTAGAGAATTCATCCTTATGCACAGATCATAGTCCTTTAACTACACTGCTTACAACCAAAGGGACTAGGAAAATCCAGAATGAATTTAACTAGATAGTCAGCAAGGCTACTGAATTTCAACTACAAAATGTAATACAAACCAGGTTTGAAAAATGTTACTGCTGATTGTTTGTCACGTTTACCTTAACCTGCAGATTCTGATAGACTGGATGAGGACTTAGATGTTGCAACATTGACTAATATATTATCATCTACAGTTACAGCTGCTGATTTTAAGCAAGCTTGCATCACATGTCCAATTCAAGTAAAACTACGGATCATCTTTCAAAGCAAATAGCCTTGCATTTGTTTCTCATACAACATCAACTACAGTAATAACATTTCTGTCTACAGTCTTCAGCAGAGAAGGTAATTCAAAGGAGTTAATAATGGACCACAGTTTGTTTCATCTGAGTTTTGAAATCTTTCTGAGAGAGAGGAATATTGTGCATAGAAAATCTTCAGTGTATTACCCACAAGCAAATTCGAGTGATTCATCCGAAGTATTACAGACAGTAAAACCTTACTGGGAAATCTTGGAAAGTATTTACAAAATAGTTCCTACATAACTACAGAGCAACATTCCATGCAACAACCCAAGTATCTCCAGCTGAATTATGCTCACTAAGTTACATGTTGCAAACATCAAACTTCTACAAAATACTGTTCCTACAATATCATCTACTGCTGATATTGTCAAACGTCAACAGGCCAAATGCAATACTTATACTGATTAAAAACGTGGTGCAAGAGAAGTGCACTTTCAGCCTGGATCTTTAGTCAGAATTAAGAAACAAGGACCTAAATTTACTACACCACTTGAAGTGATACACCGTGAGGACCATACACATATGAACTGTCTGATGGATGCATATGGAATGCAAATCGTCTTGCTCCTGTTAGGTATGACTTTGGAGACGTTCCATTTAATGAAGGACCTTTTCCTACTCCTGATGCCAACTGCAATAGTCCTAAAGAAAGTGAACCTATGAGGCTTATAATCAGAAAACTACCTGCATGGACCAAGGACTATGTGTTGTGAATGCATAATATTGCTTTAAGATGCATACGGTTTTATGGGTTCTGTTTATTACATTTACCCAAATGCTTTCCTACTATAGGGGGGGAATGTGGTGTTTCTGCAAGGTGCCTGTAGGTGTCACTGTGCACAAGAGAATACTGTGCATACACAATACTTTCCATACTGCTTAGTGGGTTAGTGTTCAAGCTACTGTTGATGTGTAATGGCTGCATGAACCAGCTAATCAAGTACTGTTATACTCTACTCATCCTCGGCTACCAAACATAACACTAAGTTCTGATTATAACCAATGACATCACTAAGCACCATTTATAAGGAAATCATTTACAGGATATTCATGGCTTTTGTATATTATAAACCTAGAAAGCATTGAAAAACACACAGTGAGTTGCCTACAGAGCATTACTTTAAATTTGTCTCCTTTTAGTAACACCTTCATCATAATTTTACATATAACTGCAACTTAACCTGCTCACAAAGAACCACCAAAAATGACCTCAAAAACACTATTTGATCGCTGTTCTGTTTAGTTTACGAGTGCAGAATTTCCTAGCTTAATTAAATTAAGTTCAGCCACATATTGGGTAATAAAAAAAAAAATGCTGAGATTATCCTGGCACCTTTCAGTCTGGAAGCTTTCATTAGCTCAATGTGAACAGAGGGTGGTGCTGTTAAAGTGAACCTGTCACCCAGACATAAAAAGCTGTATAATAAAATTCCTTTTCAAATTAAACATGAAATCCAAATTAGTTTTTTTTATTAAAGGAACTGTACAGTATAATAACTAGGTAAATAAATAGGCTATGCAAAATAAAAAAATGTTTCTTATATAGTTAGTCAGGCAAAAATGTCTGTAAAGGCTGGAGAGAGTTGGGGGGTAAATGTAAATAAAGTCGCAAAGAGAAAAACAATTCGCACCAATAAGAATAAAAATGCACATCTCAAATGTAATAATGTTACTTAAACTGTTATTGCATTGTGAATTTTAATTGTGCACTGCAAATTTTAATTGCGCACTCTTAAGAAGTGCTTGAAGGTAATCTTTTGGAGCAAACATAACTTTTTCAGTACGAAGTCTTATTACATTGACTGCGCATTGGCACAAGCTATAAAATTCACAAACGTCAGAAGTGGTCGATAAACAGTTTCTCCGGTTTCCAAAAGCTATATTAAATTCACGCAAAGCAAAATTTGTTCGCGCAGAGGCATAACTTTTCGTATTGCAAATAGTTTTCATTTACCAAATTTTATTACATTCCCCCATTGATGTCTTACAGAACAGAACATTACTTCCTGCATTTCATCTGTCTTGGTTTCCACTGATTGGTTACCAGGCAGTGACATTACTTCCTGCATTTCAGCTCTCTTGGTTTCCACTGATTGGTTACCAAGCAGTGACATTACTTCCTGCATTTCAGCTCTCTTGGTTTCCACTGATTGGTTACCAGGCAGTGACATTACTTCCTGCATTTCAGCTCTCTTGGTTTCCACTGATGTGGCAGTGACCAATCAGTGACTTGAAGGGGGGCATGCAGGTCATAACAGTTGCTTTGAATCTGATTTGCATGCTGGGTATCCTTTGCAAACTCACTGAACAGTTATGTCCCATGTGGCCCCCCCTTCAAGTCACTGACTGATTCGGAATGAGAGAGATGAAAAGCAGGAAGTTGTGTTCTATTATGTTAGACATCCAGTCACTCCAGACTTTATACATTACATTTTTAGCTAACTAACTATATTAGAAACATTTTTTATTTTGCACAGCCTATTTACCTAGTTTTTTATTTTACACTGAACTGTTCCTTTAAAGCATTCATACCTGTCAACTAATTTAAAAATCTTGGCAATCAATCAAATTTTGACTGCCACTCCTCTATGCCTTAGCCATAAAGGTGGGGCAGGCAATTACTATCACTTTCAATTCAGCACTTCCTAGATCAGGGGTGTCCAACCTTTTGGCTTTCCTGGGCCACAGTGGAAAAAGAAAAATTGGACACCCCTGTCCTAGATGTAACTGCACTCCCCACATTACCCCTCTCTTTTTAATATTTCAGTCCATGGGGACGGACATCAGGTCCCCCATTCTGGTGCACAAACAAGATTTTGAGATGATACAAGGCTTGCCTTAATAAAAGTGTCCACAAAATGGCTCCTCCCTGCTTGCTATAATTATGAATTCCCAGATTGAAGAAAACAATTTTCAGATAATTTATATAGTGTAATTTAAGTTTATTTTGATTGACTAATGTAATAAAATAGGATTTGTAATAATTTATTTCAGGTGACAGGTCCCCTTTAAATAACATTTGCCCCACATTGAAACTTGCACCAGAAAAATATTGCAGAGGCTAAAAATGCATATAACTATAGATCTCAGTAAGAATGGTTTTCCATGTATATTCAAAAGGTGTGATATAAATAAGGTTTCGCGTCTGTATAAAACCATTTTAAAAATACAATGCCTTGTACATGTTGTATTGGACAAACTCTGCTATGGTGTGTGGGGCAATACCTGATATTGGTTAGCATGGCGCCTCCACCTAGTGGGATCCAGGATATTACCTGTGCGTGGCCTCACTGCCAAAGCATTGGCACAATATTCAGTAAATATCTCTTTATTAGATATGGAGAAAACAAGAAATGCACTTTATAAATGAAGCATTGGATATCTCATATAATAAAGCTAACAATTAAGCCTTTAACACCAGGATTGGACGCCGGCGCATGAATTGGACGCCGAGCCCCAACGACCCCCACTCCGGAGCCCCCACCTCCCCAGTCCTTGAAAAATGTTTTGCCTCGACACCGGTTCCCGAAACAAAAAGGTTGAGGACCCCTCTCTGTGTTTCAAATAAGGGGTGGGACTGTCCTTGTCAGTCCCTGCCAGAAGCACAGTTGGTGGGGGACAGCCAATCATAGCCCTGCAGTCACACAAGCACAGACAGGCATCAGTTCCCTAATCAGGTCCTGCTAGCTGCTGATTGGTTCCTGTCCAACAGTGCAGTGAACTGAGTGCCACACAGCCTGGGAAATCATGGAGCAGTAAGTGGGTGAGAAAGGAGGGATTATAAGGGTTTTTGCAGAAATATTCAATAAATCAGCCTGAAACACTACTTTTTAAAGCACATTTCTTCTATATCTAAATGAGTATAATGCACTAGTACGTTCTTATTTTTTACACAAAATGTCTCCTTCAAGGGTTATATAAGCCCCCTTTAAAACATCAATTTCTAACCATTAGAATTGCACTTACTGATATTAAGGGAGTTATTTATCAAAGGTCGAGATTGAGAGATTAGTTCTAATGAACTCACAACTCAAATGTTTGCTTTTTTATGAAAAAAATGTTAAAATACAAATCAGTGCAATTGGGGTAAAAACTCGAATACACAAATTGAGTTATTGGTAAGAAAAAATGTAAATCTCTCAAATTGAGCAAAAACTACTGAAAAACCCAAACATCAGGAATGCTACAAACATTTTTAAATATTTTAAGGGACCTCTGCCATTGACTTCTACATGACAACCTTGGCAGGTTTTAGCTGGAGCATTTTCAGATTTGAGCTATTTGCATCTATGGGGCATAATGTGAGTTTTATTTTTAACCCAAAACTAACCTCAAAAAAAGAATTTTTTTGGGAAACACAGTAACTCACCTTTGATAAATATGCCCATTACCATTCTGCCGATTTAATGAAAAAGGTTAGCTATTTGACACCTTGCCAATAGGTGTTACTGTATCATTAGTTCATGTATGGAAACACACCTTTCTAGCGATAGTTTTAAAGGCTGACATCCCCTGTCTCTGGGGAATGAATGGTGTCTTCTGGAGTATTAATGGAAAGGAAGACTTTTTGAGGACCTACAGGGA
>CM044431.1:115020074-115044642 GCA_024363595.1 Xenopus borealis | reverse complement strand
TCCCTTTAATCTCTCACATGCGTTGCATGAAATCCTGATTTTTTTATATGATTAAACATTTGTAATTCGGCATCTATATGTACATTTATGTCATGTTTCAATGTCATGCTGGTTCATTAAAATGTTTTTACAATTAGCAACATTTTTAAATAGATTTCTACACAGTGTGGGGAATTCAGAAGCAGCAATACATTTTTTTCAAAGAAGGAGACACTGACACCCAATGTATCTTGTGCTAGTTTTTTTATCCCCCCCCCACACACACAAAATAGAACAGGCAGCATAAAGAAATAATCAAATTAATGTTCATCCTAAATCAGATTGGTCTGTGGGCAGATTGTATACATCAGCTTTGTAAAATGGCTCAGCAAGTATTCATTTCAGTGAACATTAAGGGGGTTATTCATATATAGAGTTTTGTGAGGTTTTTATACCTCAAATGAACTCACAAACTATTTTTTTCTCTAATTTAGGAAAAAACTTGAATCCTAAAAAATCCTGAATCAGCGAATTTGTGAACAACCCAAAAACTTGAACAAACTGAGTTTTCTGTGAGAAAAAAACTCTAAGTACTTGAATTAATCAAGTTTTCGAGCAAAACAACCCACTGAAAAAACTAACATCATGAAGGCTATTAACATCTTCATATGGTTGAAGGGACCTCTGTCATTGACTTCTACATGATCTTGACAGGTTTTAGCTGGAGTTTTCTCCGATTCGGGTATTATAAATCTAGAATAATTCAAGGGTTTAATTACAAAACCCAAAAAATGTGTTTTGGAGGTCAAAAAAGTTTTTCGCTCAGCTTGTTATCACCATGAGCACTGGCTCCCCAGCACAGCTCCTGTCATTCTCCTCACCCATTCTAGGAAAAACATACCTTCCCTCTAGGATTTTCCACATGATTGTTCCACAGTATCGAAACTGAACTTTAGGCTAATATCATGTTAGGTTATATACCTAATTTGCAAACATTAACCCTTTAAGTTACAGGCGACATATGGGGGCAGATTTACTAAATTCACATGAAGGATTCGAAGTTCGATCGAATTTTCAAAAAGATTCGAATTTTCAAATGTTTTTGAAGACCACTTCAACCAGTGAATTTTGAAAATTCGAAAGACTTGAATAAAAATCTATTCGAATATTCAACAGTCGAAGTACTTCCCCTTTAAATTTTTATTCAACTGCCTAGTTCACCAGATCAAAGCTGCCGAATTGGGTTTAGTTATTTTGATCGAATAAAAATATTCGACCAAATGGTTAAAATCGTTCGTATTTTATCGACCGATTGAATATTTGCTATTCGATCATTCAACCAATCGAAATCGATTTCAAAGGATTTTTATTCCCTAGCTATTCGCATGGTTGAATTTGAGGGTTTTTTAACTCTCCAATTTGACCAGTAGTAAATCTTCCCCATAATGTGCAGCACTGTTATTAAAAGGCGTGGTTCATCTTTAAGTGAACTTTTAGTATGTTATCGATCGGCTAATTCTAAGCAATATTTCATTTGGCCTTAATTTGAAATGATTTGCCTTCTTCTGACTCTTTTCAGCTTTCAAAAGTGGATTCACTTACCCCATCATCTGTTTGGCTACAAATGTATTGATATTGCAACTTTTTAATAATTATCTTTCTACTTAGTCCTCTCCTATTCATGTTCCAGTCTCTCATTTAAACCAGAGCATGGTTGCTAGGGCATCTGTATCGTAACAGCCAGACTAGAGTCCTGCAGCAGTGGGTCAGGTACCTGCAAAAAAATTGGGTACCCTGTGGAACGAGGGTAGGATATTCAGGTGCGGATATAGATGCGGGTCTGGGGTCTCATCTACATTTCTTATGTTATATTGTCTATATTTTACTCCTTTTAAAATGTTACAATACTTATTTCTGTCCCCGCCCACTTTTGACAATGTCACTTCCGGGTTGCAGCAACATCCCTTCCTGTTTGATGGGGGAAGGGGGGGGGTCAGCAGGTTGTGGATAAGGCAGTTGCGGGTTCGGGCCTGGTAGCGAATCAAAGTGGGTAAATATTTGGGTTGCGGTTCTGGTTGCGGATTCGGGTCCAGGTCTTAGAAATTGGTTCTGCACAGGACTCTAAGCCAAACTGCTGACATTGCAAACTGGAGAGCTGCTGAATAAAAAGCTTATTAACTCAAATACCAGAAATAATAAAAAATGAAAACCAATTGCAAATTGTCTCAGGATAGTACTCTCAAATTCATACTTAAATTTAATTTAGATGTGAACAGGCCCTTCACAGTACAGGAGAGTGAGTGGTATAGATCTTGTCTCTGCTTTGCACTTTGATGCAGTGCAGTAATATCAATGTGTACTGCGGGTTAAATTACTCAAATGCGGGAAAAGATTTCCAGCTGGTGATTCACACTGGCATCAATGAAAAGATTTTCTTTGGACTATTGTTGGCCACGCTGGAGGGGACTGTGTGTAAACACCAAAATATCCTTTGTGCCATTGCATTTATGCCTAGCCCTGAGATATTCATGTACTGTTGTATAATCTGATTACATAGACATCATTCATTTGTTATGCATACCAGGAAACTTCCCAAATTACAGCAAGGCACAGTGAAGTACAGCCAAGTGTTTATTGTCAGCTGATGTGCTGCTTCACAATGCCACGCTGAAATGCTATAAATTATCTTTAAAAGAAGAATGAATACATATGTTATACATATACATAAACAGGACTGTATAGAAGACGTCACAGATTAAAAGAATGGAAGAAGTAAAAAGAGCATTACATCTTTGAAAAGACAACTAGTTTATTGGCAATGCAAAGGGCTCTCTATCAACACTCAGAAGCAGCAGCCCTATAAATCATTTTTAGCAATATTCATTTTTAGGGTTTAGTTCTCCTTTAAAGGGAATATAGAAGAAGCTAAAACTGCAGGAGGGCCTATAGATTTGTGAGAAAGTATAGAACAGCCCAATGCAATGCCAGCAGCCCAGATAGTTTTTTTCTAAATATAAAGCAACATAAAATATTGCACCAGGTTTGGTTTTCATTTGAAGAGACAACTGTTTAATAAGCTGGGTTATTTCTTTGTGCTCGCATCAATGGGAATATACAGATATAACAAAATAATCACAGTATTATAATTAGGGATGAGTGAATTAGACCCGTTTCGCTTCACCAAAAATCTGCGTTTTTTTACACTTGATGCCATTCAAGTCCATGGGCGTCATTTTCGTGGAAAACAAGGCGAAAAAATTTACCCATCCCTAATTATAAATGTACCTAAAGGGCAAGGAAAAACACTGCATATGGACCAAGACACTTTACGGTTTATCAGATGACGGGCGAGATTTCATTTAAAGAGGAAAAAAAACTTTTAGCCTAATTTATTTCCAGTTTGTCCCATCTACATCAATTGGGTTTTCATATGATAAACAGCAAGTTAACTTTATCTCAATTAATTGCATCTGGCTCTCCGGGCCAATCAGGAATCGAATAATATGTGCAAATTTTAGCTACTGGAATAGCTAGTTTTCCCTACGTTTACAACTCCTTTTATTGCTTATCATGTACAACATGTATACATATGTTTTAATTTAAACTTTATGGATTTTTAGTTTACAAAGAAATAGAATAACAATCAGTGTGCTTTATTCTGTTATGTAAAGCTGCATTACATAATACACAGTATGACCAAAAGTATGTAGACACCCCTTCTAACTTCATTTTAATACTTTTGAATACCATGTTGGGACAGTAAGTGGCCATACACAAGTCTTAAAGATCAAGGAAAGTGTAATAATAAAACAAATCTTCTTTTAGAGGCATACCTCCAAGTTGTCATTAGTGAAGTTTCCCTTGACCCACCCCCTCCCAAACCTGAACCCACCCTGAAGATTTTTTGCGGGACAGCCCACACATCTAGTTGTTATCCTTTGTTTTAAGTTTGCACTGTTAGTCTGATCTGCAGCGTTGCGGTAGAAAAAAAAAAAAAAGAGTTCCAGAATAGTATTACCATCATGCAATGTTAGTTTCCACAGGGCACTACATGAGAACAGAGCATTTTTCAGGTCCACGCAGGGGCACTCTATTAGATGAAGAGGTAATGAGAAAAATACTTTCCTTGTCCTTTAAGAACCAAACCCGTAAGGAAAAAAAAAAAACCTCCCCTGTGTAGACCTGTCTCCCTCCCCCCGGTAAATGGCCCTATTGAGTTACTTACCCCTCCTGCAGATTCTTGCCACCGGAGTTCATGGCAGCCATCTTGTTTTCGTAAGTTTTGGAGGAGATTTCAAGACCCGACCCACAGTGCATGCACCGAAAGTCACGAAAATTTCGGTAATTTTTGTGACTTTCTCCGCATGCGCAGTGGTTTGGGTCCGGAAATCTCCTCCTACTGCGTATGCGCTGAAAACGTCGGTCTACTTATGAAGGAGACCGAAGAAGAAGATGGCTGCCGTGAACTCCCGTGGCAAGAATCTGCAGGAGGGGTATGTAAAATATTAGGGGCATTTGCTCGGGGTG
Organism: Xenopus borealis; assembly: GCA_024363595.1. Taxonomy (NCBI): domain Eukaryota; kingdom Metazoa; phylum Chordata; class Amphibia; order Anura; family Pipidae; genus Xenopus; species Xenopus borealis. The sequence continues at coordinate 115,040,136 of CM044431.1, read as the reverse complement.
GAGGTTTTTTTTTCCTTACAGGTTGAATTCTCCTTTAAGGTGGTATAAAACAGAGACACTGGGGAAAAAGTAGGTAAGGATCCTGGATTTAAGATATTGGATTGTGAAACGGATTCTCAAGGTGCTAGCGGTAGGATTTCTTACTAAAGAAAAACATGGCAACATCTACAGCTCCAGTTTATGGTTTCATTCAAGGAACTTGCCTCTGATAGACTGCACAGGGCTAAGATATAAAGTCAATGTGCGATAATACATGAAGTAATGAAAGTGCGTTGATTCTTTATTGATTTAAAAAAGTATCTTCATCCATACATGCTCCTAGCACCTTGTAATTAAATTCAATGCATCAATTCAGCCTGCTCTGATAACACAGGTGATTTGCATCATGCAAACTTAATGTCAATGTCATCACTTACCTACCTACAATGGTAATAAAAAAGGTGTATGTCCTGAAATTCTGTATCATCTGCGAATGCCTCTATTTCTTGGTTGCACCTCCGCCTCAGGTGCCTGAAGACTCAATGTGATTATTAAAGCAAGAATAGCAAGAATGTCATACCATACCTACTATGAACCTATGCACTGTTTGGGTGTTATCCACAAAAAATGTGTGTGCTAAACCATATTGGTAGTTGGGTGTATGTACAGTATGTGTGAATGCTGCTTACTGGGAAACCAATTTAATGCTGTAATTCTGATGATTATGGAAAACAATTATGGCAATTTTGCATTGGATGTCATCTTGCAATAAACATCTGTGGCCCTGGGACTTTTACAGTTGTGTGCTAATAGAGATCGGAATGCCATAACTATATATGAAGCTAAACTTTCAAGATTGCTTTTATCTTATTGCACTCACTTCAGGCCAAATTTTTAAAAATATATATGTAGGGTTGATATAGTGAATAACTGGGACAGAACAATTTCACATATGGGTATAAATGTACCAATGTGTAGGCAGTCAGTACCAGAGTTGTGTATGCCCTCTCTCTGTAGACCGTACAAATGGAAGCTCTAGTCATGACCTTCCAATTTCTGTGAGTGCTACATCTATGCACAGTTTATTCAACTGATTGAGGGAAGGAGCAACAAAAAGAGAAGGTAAAAAGAATAGTGCTCTTTATAAGCTCTCCACATAGTGTCTCACTTGCAAATAGCAAAAGAGCTGTTTGGTATTTCAAATTGCTCTTTGCATTACGTGATGAGTACTATTATGTCCACTTATATGTCATTTATTAATTTAATGTCATCCCTCTGCATACTTGAACATGCTGATGTACGTTAAGAGTCAAATTTCAGATGTAAAATGATTCCCATGCAGAAATACAGTGTAAAATGGAACTTCTTATACACTGGCCAATCACTGTATTTTTTTTACTTTATATTTATGGAATAACCCATGCAAGTCAACACAAAATATTCAGAGAGCAAATAAATTCCAATGGTAAAAAATTTTTTGTCGGATGATCTTTCTATGCTGAAAATTTTTTACTCTGAAACTGTTTACACATGCTGTTTTTATAGCAGCACATGTCGATCGAATGGTGGTGTGTTGTGTATTTGGTCACCATTTTTTTTTGTTGTTGCTTTTACACATCATAATAAATAGGCACAAAAAGCTGCACCAGTAAGACCTAAGAAAGGTAAGTAAGATGGACGTACTGCAATACTTCTTTCCCTTAGCTGCTGCATCACTAAAACAAGCACCTGCCTGGAAAAAGACTGGGTAGTAATAGTGAATTGGTCTTTCCTTGTCACTGAATAGTGACCATTTGGCCAAACAAGGACAAGTTATGAGTCCTTAGTAGGGATCCACCAGAATTTGGTGAAAGATTTGGGCAAATACCTTAAGAATCCTAATTTACATATGTAAATTAGGGGCAGGTAGGGAAATCGTGACTTTTCATCACAAAAGAAGATTTTTTTCCACTTTTTCCTTTCTGCCCCTCATTTGCATATGCAAATTAGGATTCAGATTCAGTTTCACCAGGTACAAGGATTCAGACAAATCCAAATCCTACGGAAAAAGGCAGAATCCGTAACCGAATCCTGGCTTAGTTGAAAAATTTCGCTAGTCACAATTTTAATGTAATAATTTTGGCTCTGCCTCTTACGACTTTATGAACCAAGCATGGGTTTGATTTTGATTGATTTTATTCCTGATGTTAGCTGAAAATATTCTATAATTTGTTAACCTAATTCTGAACAACAGGCCACATGGATAATCATCATCAATTACTTAGATACTGCACGCAAGTTGCTCAGCACTTTACATTGATTCATAACATACAGGTCTTACAATAATCTGACAAACAAGAGTTACAGAATAGAAATGAGATCACAGGGGCCCTTTGGCCAGCCAGATGGAGGATTAAATTGGACAATGGTTTGCTTTGTATTTTCAACCTTGCTAAACAAGTGGTTGGCTTGCTCAAAACATCTCACCAATAGACAAAGCAAAAAGTTTACAAGCTGGAGCACCAGGTAGAGTTTTAAATATCAAGTGCAGTCTCTTCTGTTGGAGGGTTTTTGGAAGTCAACTTAGTTTCTTGAATGCAACAAGCTGTCACTTTTATGGATGTGCAGTTTTCTTTCAAACACTGTAAAAATGTTCTCAACACATATCCTCCCCCTTACACTTCATTCAATTTGAAAGGTTCCCACAAAGTAACTGAATGCCTTAAGGTAAGACATTTGAATATGAACCACACGTCATATACTCTTTGTTTAGCATTTACTGTGCAATATCTTAAGTATAAAAATTGTCATAGATTTGAAAAATTGGACCTTTTACTTCTTATTTGGTATTTGATTACCTCCGAGTTATAATTTGTGGTAATATGACAGATGCACATGCTATTCCAGCAAACGATTCTGGAAAGTGAAGGTCCCTTTCCCATTCATCTGTTTCTGTATTATAGACTTGGACAATACTAGTCACATTGTTTAAGTGCCAGTTGTAACCACCAACAATATAAATCTTCTTATCCAACAGGCAGCAACCTGCTTCAGACTGCCCAGCTTTCATTGGGCTCACTGTTGTCCACGTGTCAGTCTCTGGAACATAATACTCAACAGCCAACACATCAAAACATCTATCAACATGGTCCATCCGTCCACCAAGAGCAAAAATTCGATTTTTTGTTTCAACCATTGCATGCAGGACTCTTGGTTCATTCATCTGAGATTTAAACTCCCACTGATCTACAGAAGGATCGTAACAATGAAGAGCTTTTTTATCTTCAACAGATACTCCATAGCCTCCTGATATATAGAGTCTCCCACCAAGTGTGGCACCAGCATGCCCCCATGTTCTTCGTTTAAGAGAACAAGCATAGGTCCATTCATTGTTTTTTGGACAGTACCTCTCTACAGATGGCAAACTTCCAGAACGATTTCGTCCTCCAGTGGCATATAGCATTCCATTCAAAACATGGAGTTGGAATTGAATTCTGCCTTCTTGCATGGCAAGAATGCGTAGCCACTGATTTAAATGGGGATCATAGCGAAAACACACATCAACAGCTCCCTCACCACTTCTGTATTGCAAAAGCTGTCCACCTACAACATAGACAAAATTATCGAGCACTGCAACACAAGCATGGCTGCATCCTATTTCCATTTCATTTAGGTCCTTAAATTGTCGAGCACATATATCTGGTAAGTAGTACACTTTGTTGCTCACTGTTCTGTCGTTATCTGTATAGGGTGTGCCACCAAATGTAATGAGTGAAAAGACATCGGATCTTATTACCGTTCTAGGAGATTGCATCTCATGCTGCCGGAATGGCAATATTTGGTAGTTGAAAGCTTCAAGAAGATAGTGCCTGCATAATGAATCTTCCACCATTATATCTACCGTTTGAACACTGTCCACCAATTCTGAAGACTTCATTAATGGAAAACGAATATGGCAAAGGACATGGCTGGCATTAGCTCTGCGGGAATAGTCAAACTGCAGCCAACGAATTGCAGCATGAAATAAGTCTATTTCACTGCAGTTTTTTAACTTATTGCTTTGAAGAAAGAAAACTAATCTTTCCAAAGGTAAATGAAGAAAATCTTCTTCTTCAGCAATCTTAAGAAAGTGCTTGAATGTGAAGGCGTCAACAGACTCTTTTAGAGAAGCCAAACTAAAGGTTGTAGCCATTTGTCCAATATTCAGGCAAGTTTCCACACTCATTGCAGATTTCAAAAACTCTTCACAAAGCTCCACCACTGGCACCATCTGAAGAAATACTGCTGCTCCTAAAACATCATGAATGCAGTCTAGGTCAAGAGTTACTTCTGCACTATATGCAAAGTCAATTATGTGTCTAAGTCCCCTGGATGACACACCTTTTAACTCAATAACTTCTTGGTTTGCTTCCCTCATCCCTCCAGTGAACATTGCCCTAAAGAAGAAAACACAACGCTTAATATGAGCGTTCTTTATAAGATAAATGTCAACCTGAACCGAACACATTTTACTTACATGAAGGTATAATGATGATGACAATATTACAAATCACCTTTCCAAGAGAAAGTCAAATCTATATTTTTACCTTTTTCCCCTTTACCAAACTTTGGATCCTATGGCAAACTCAGTCATGTCTGAGTATATATATAAATACATACAGTTGTGCTCATAAGTTTACATACCCTGGCAGAACTAAGGATTCTGATTTACTCTTTTTAAATCATAATCACTACACAAACTACCCAAATGACCCTGATCAAAAGTTTACATACTTAGTTCTTAATACAGTGTCCCCTTTAACATCAATGACAGCTTGAAATCTTTTATGGTAGTTGTGGATGAGGCTCTTTATCTTCTCAGACTATAAAGCTGCCCATTCTTCCTGGCAAAAAGCATCTAGTTCCCGTAAATTATTGGGTTCTCTTGCAAAAACTGCACGTTTGAGGTCTCCCCAGAGCGGCTCAATGATATTGAGGTCAGGAGACTGAGATGGCCACTCCAGAACCATAACTTTATTTTGCTGTAGCCAATGACAGGTCGATTTGGCCTTGTGTTTTGGATCAGTCATGTTGGAATGTCCAAGTACGTCCAATGCACAGCTAACGAGCTGATGAGTGCACATTTTCCTCCAGTATTTTTTGATAACTGCATTAATTTTGCCATCAATTCTGATCAAATTTCCTGTGCCTTTGTTGCGCACACATCCCCAAAACATCAGCGATTCACCACCATGTTTCACTGTAAGAATGGTGTACCTTTCATCATAGGCCTTAGTGATTCCTCTCCAAATGTAGCATTTATCGTTGAGGCCAAAAAGTTCCATTTTAGACTCATCACTCCAAATGACTTTGTGCCAGAAGGTTTGAGGCTTGTCTCTGTGCTGTTTGGCATATTATAAGAGGGATACTTTGTGGCATTTGCATAGTAATGGCTTTGTTCTGGCAACTTGACCATGCAGCCTATCTTTCTTCAAGTCCCTCCTTATTGTACATATTGAAACAGCCATGCCACATTTATTCAGAGAGTTCTGTATTTCACCTGAAGTTATTGGTGGGTTTTTCCTTGCATCCCGAACAAGTTTCTGGCAGGTGTGGCTGAAATTTTAGTTTTATTTGGTTTGATTTCAACAGAACCCCTAATTTTCCACTTCTTAATTACAGTTTGAACACTGCTGATTGGCATTCTCAATTCCTTTGATATTTTCTTACATACCTTTCCTGTTTAATAGAATTCTACTACCTTTTCCCGCAGATCCTTTGACAATTGTTTTGCTTTCCCCATGACTTAGAATCCAAAAAACATTGGTGCAGCACTGGATGAAAGATGTAAGGGTCTGTCAGGAGCCCATGAAGTCATTGACCTTTAATACACACCCACTAATTACAAGCAAACAGATGACAGGTGAAGATGGTTACCTTTAAAAGCCATTCTAACCCTTTTGTGTCAAGTTGTGTGCATGTTATCAGGCCAAATCCCCAGGGTATGTAAACATTTGATCAGGGTAATTTGGGTAGTTTGTGTAGTGATTATGATTTAAAAAGAGTAAACACAGTTGTTTGACAATAAACAGCTTCAGTCAACCACTAACCATGAGTAAAAGTAAAGTTTTTGTGTTATTCATATTCTCTGAAAAATGGTTAAGAAATCATAAATTATTTATTCACAATGCATATCCAACGTTAAAGTCCCCAATGTGAGCTGAAACGTTGGATATGCATTGTTAATAAGCACATTAATCTTCATAAAGAAAAGGAGTGTGTGTGTGTGTCTATACACACACACACCTGGTTTTGCTTTCAGTAAGGATTAATTATATCTCTGTTTGGATCAATTACAACTTTTTTTTGTTTTATTATAACATGATTAAAAGGAAATTCTTTTTATAAAATTGTATTACTTGGATAAAATGGGGTCTATCAGAAACGGCCTTTCTAGAATTATATACATATACACACCAGGGTTTCACCATGTCTAGTGTGTTGTAAAATAATGGCAAACTTTTTTTATGGTTCAAGTAACCACACTCTATCATACTAGTATACTCATTAACTCACACCTTTCATAGGATATATACCATTATTCAGATTTTCAGTTATCTTGTTTGCATTGTAGTATCCTACAAAATCTTTGTATGATAGTCTTTGTTTAAATATCCAGGGGCAAAAGATGGTTTGTATTAAGAGGCAGCCTAGCAGTAGAATACTTTTCAAAACACAGTAGTGACATTTTCCAAGGATGTTAATGAAGCACCAGAGATGCCCTAGGCATCTACAAAGCAAACTACAAAGCATTAAAAAAAACATACATACAAACAATCCCACTTTTGAGAAACACTTAGTAACAATAATGCATTTGAGAAACATTTAGGCTAGGGACAGACAGGGAGATTCGGGGAGATTCAGTCGCCTGGCGTTTAATAGCAGGCGACAGAATCTCCCCGAATCTCTCTGTCTTTCCCCAGCCTTAGACCTATATGGTTTACTGCACAAAAATTTTAATTCAAGAGTGAATACGCCACCCCTGTTTCACACTACTGATTATTTCAATTGTAATCATCATGCAGGTAAAACTAAGATAAAAACCGGTTCAGATAGCAGAACTTAGAATTAAATTCCCAACCTCACCTGAAATAATCACTACAGGCTGCGAGGACTACTTTGTGAACTTGAAACACTTCATTGTTTATTGTAAGAATGACATCGAGCAGCTGGCCCTGAGCACGCAGTGCTGTCAGTCCTTGTAAGAGAGTAGTGCTGTGGCCAGGCGCAGAAAAGGTGCATTTCACACTGCTGCTCTTATCTGCCATACTAAAATGAAAACAGTCATAAATATCATTAGCAACAAAAATAATTTACAAAGATTTATATAGGAAATAACTGTTCATTTCAAAGTAGTTTAAATCATTTATATACATAATACTGTACCGTTTTTGAACAGTCTGTTTTGTGTTCAGCTTTATAATATTTTGCAGATTGCACATATTAGTGCATACATACTATGTATGATTGGGACAGTTTCTATTCATTAAAACTCAGTAGATGTCTCTCTCAAAATATTGTATCTGACCCATTATATCCATTTGGAAATTAGCATGAATGTGAAAAACATACCTTTTTTTGATGGTATGTCTTCAAGTGATACTGACACTAAAAAATGACTGTTCAAAATATAAATGTACATAAGGTTGCCTATAGTTCATGTTGATCGTTTTTCACTGCTTTCGTAAGTCCTAAACCTGATTGTTTTGCCAACTTGACTGTCCCTTGTCAACATGTCAGTTAGAGTTTCTAATGCTAACAGACTGCTCAAAAATGGCAGCACTCTCATAGAGGAACAAGGGGGGTCAGATGGGTAATGTAAAAGTATCTGCAAATATATATATATTTATGCCAAATTATAGATAAACTTAACATGCAAAGACAATAACACGATAGATGTAAGAAAAGGTTTAATTTCTGGTGTCAGTATTTCTTTAAGAAAGGATATTTATTTAGCTCCTAGTTAGAGCATTAAAGGAGAATTCAATCCCTACCGTGCTAACCCCTTGTAAATTACAAGGCAAAACGAAACAGGTTTGAAATCATTTTTATAGTGTAAGTTTACGTTGCTAGAATAACATCATAAAATAGGATTTGGAATTATTTCTTAGGTTGACAGGTCTCCTTTAGGGCAGGTGGTAAGGACAGGCCCCGATGAGGGCTGCACTACACGACTTAAAGTTTGCATGTAAATGATGCACAAATTATGGAAGGGTATTTGGTGGGTGAGGAGATGCCTATGCCCACCTGCCTTTCTTACATACTGTGTTGACTAACACAGTCAGCACTGGATCCAAGGGCCATGCCATAGGTCACTGCACTACAAAACAGAGTGAAGAGGCCAGCTAGACTCAGTGTGCAAAATATGGCAAATGAGCCATTGTATTTTGTATATTCAGTCTAATTTTGACCATGACTTGATTTACAGTTTTCCTTTGACACAGGGCTTGCTGACACCACCAACTATTCTGCAGAATGGATAAGGCCAGACAGAACAGGAAACAGAGTTAGGCTGCTAGAAAGAAATACCCAATCCAAGTATTTTTAGTGTGCAAACTCCATACAGATACTCTTTGTCCAATCTGACTGATGCATTTATGAGGGAACAAAAACACCCAGGTCTAATCTTTTCAGAAAATATCCAGCCCATGATAAAAGTAGGACTGGTTCCCTCTCTGTTACAGAGACTTTGGATTCTGCGTCTGGGTCTGTGGTGCATTAGTATATACAGTCAACCATTCCACAACATAATGAAAATAATTTAATAATAAATAGCCTTTCTATTCTCCAGACTGACCCTGTCATTCTAGAAGGTTTTAAAATTTGTCACCAGGAGTGACAAACCTTTAGGTAACATCTTGGCCCCCAGTCTAATCACCTCTGAAACCTCTTGGACCTCAGTCTAATCACCTCTGAAACGCTTGTCTGGTTAACTTGTAATGGCATGTACAAATGTGCTTACACAAGGTGTCTGACATGTAATGAAGTATCAGTGGCTGCATTAGTCAATATATAAACTTTAATACAAAAAGTGTAATTTTTCAGTTACCATGTAAAAAATGTGGAAATCGATATATCGGCCAAATGGCTACGTGAACACAAAGCAGACATTAAGTGGCACAGAGGCACTAATGTTTCTGATCATTTTGCCAATTGTTCTAAGGGAAATCTAAGCTTTCTTTCAGTGATGGGCATAGAAAGGGTCAGGCTGGGTCCCAGAAGAGGAAATCTATTTGTTTTAATTTATGAAAGGGAAGTCAAGGGAAAGGGAAGTCAAATGGATTTTTACATTAAAGGACACCAATCACAGCCAAAATCAAACACATATTAACAACCTGACCAGTACAACCTAAACATGTTTAATCAAACTACATATACAGATTTTGGGAAAAAAACAGTAGTTTTTAAAAAATCCCATACTTTGTCAAATGTTCTCTCACTGAGTCCTTACTGTGACAACAAAATGCAAATGAGTTCATGAGCATGCTCAGATTGTAGCACTGCCCTAAGTATTCTACCCAGAATGCCTAGCTTTAGTAAACTCTAGAAGTATCAAGAGAAGGGCACACAGTAACTTCCACAAGGTGGCAGCACTAACACAGGAGTTTGGCAGATTTCAAACTAGCTTAGAAGGTTTATTAGGCAAGCAAGGAATTTCAACTGAGCATGTGCGAGATTTCAGAGCTACAGTTGGCTGTGAAGATATAGGTAGGAGGAGTCAGTGAAATCCAAGATGCCTGTCTCAGCTAGAACTGCAGTGGAAATAGGGGAGATTTTGCAGAAGGTATAGTGAGCTGATGATTTACATTATACAAATAATTCTGTTTTAAAAATCAGATTTCTTGAACTTTCACATAGTGAATAGTAAATGATTTTAGTTATGATTGGTGCCCTTTAAAGACATGACATCTCCAGGGTTTGAATTCGACTTCATTATGTCTTGCTATTATGATTGGAACTTTCTTGGATGCCTTTATTTACATACTTTTCCTTGAATTTAATATCCATCCCCCTTTTTCTATTGGTTAATTAATGTACTATGCAGATTGGTGGGCTTGCGGTATAGATGTGTTTTACAAACCCCCCTAGTTTAAGCCTATGATTAAGTGCCTGCATGCATGAAACACATATGGTAGCTACTAACTCCAGGCCCGAAACAGTCTGCAGTTCCTTTTCTTTGCCTGTCTGTGGGATCTGTGAGTGGCTGCTGTTTCTTTCTTGGTTGAATACCTCCACCTTGAGCTGTAGGACTGGTGCAGGTGCACCCAGCCCCTTTGTGTAGAGTGTGATACTATCTACTTTGGATATGAACCAGAAATCCTTTTTTTTATATTGTGAAAACAGAGGTCCCCGACCTGCCCCAGAGACCAGTGTAAAGCCCGAATTTTTTCCAAGAACCAGAGGGTGGGCATCAACGGGGCGAACCACATTCACGTCAGCTCAGCGGCCCAGTTCAGGTATGCCCGTAGCCCAGTAGTGGGCTGGGGCTCGGTGGTTGGGGACCCCTGTTTTAGAGGGCTGATAACCGCTTCTCATTAGAGATACCATGTTGACACTTTGGCTTCTGCGTAATGGTAACCTGCAGTGCAAAGTGAAAAACTGAATGCAAAACTACATCCATTTAAGCACTGTTCACGAATGTACTTGAGCTTACACACACTTCTCTCTGCACTAAAATGCTGGTTTTGACTGGATTGCTATGTAAGGTGCAAAGAAAAATGGGCATGACTGCAGTAGAGCTTTGCCAATTGCATTCTGACACCACTTCCAGTGCTGTTACTGATGCTATGCCAGCAAAACGTGAATCTGCTTTTGCACAATTTCATTTTAATCTACCCTGGTTGATCATGATCAAGCTGTGATGCCTGCAAATATGCTGGTATTCACATGATCTCAAGCCCTTAAAACAACTTTGTATGAGCTACACTATACTCTGTACTGCAAAAGTGCAGCACTATACATACTATCTACATAACTTAGATAGGGTTTTATTTAACAACATGACAACTGTGCGCATAGCAACAATACACAAGGTGGTCATCCTGCATCAGCAAGGTCTCACCCAAGCAGAAATTTTGTAGTAGACAATTGATTCCAGAGGTGTTGTCCAAGCTCTTTTGCAGAAGCACAAACAAGGCAGCAAGGCTGAAGAATGGACACACTGTGGTCAGCCATCAAGCACCGCCATCAGGTCAGAACTGCAACAAACTGCTGGGATCCTGGTATACCCATCGACAGGCTGGAGAAATCTCATCATAGTCTTGATGAAAGAGTTATGTCCAAAAAGATATTCTGCCAAGATGTAAACAAAGCGAAACGTCTCGGCTATGCATAAGAACACAAGGACAGAGTTCAGAAAAATGGCAGAAGGTGTTGTGTAAAAATCAGTTCAAACTTGGACTCTAACAGAAGGCAGGATGCCCAACAAAGGGGTAAAGAATGGTAAAATGAATGTTTGCAGCTACAGTGAAGCATGGAGGTGGTTCCCTATAGGTTTAGGGGTGCATTTTCGCACATGGAGTTGGTGATCTGGTCAAGACGATGAAACACTCACTGCAGTACAGGCATATTCTTATCCATCACGCAGTAGCATCAGGGAGGCGTCTGATCAGTTCCAAATTCATTCTGCAGCATGAAAATGATCCCAAACACACAGCTAATATAATAAAAGAACTATCTGCAGTGAAAAGAAGAACAAGGAATCATACAACAGATGGTATGGCCCCACAGAGCCCTATCTCTAAAGCACTAAGCCAGTCTGGGATTACGGCAGAGCCAAAAGCAAGTAAGGTAGCCAAGGTCTGCAGCTAAACTGTAGCAAATTCTCCAGGAAGCTTGGAACAACCCATCACATGAGTGCCTCTCAGTACAACGCTGTGTAAAATGTTAGACATTGTGGAAAAATACTGTAAATAAAATGTTTTCTGTTTACTGCACTTTCTTGGAGTTTCATGAGTAACAAAAACGAATTACCGTATGACATTTCCGCATTATTAGAGATCCAGCAAATTGTCAGCATTTTAATAAGCAATTAGTAATTGTAGTGGTGAGAGAAAGTGAAACATTGTGTAAATGCCACATAGAACTTCCAGCAAATTCAATGTATCTATTCTTAATCTGTTTAAAAAATAAATAAATAAGCCTGCATGTATGATGGCATGCCCATACTCCCTTCAGAGGAACTGTCACTGGCAACACACTTGGGATTTGTGGGTTAAAAATTTTTGTCCCACGCAAATCCTACCCTTCCTTCACCAAATCTGAGACTGACCCAGCCCACTGCAATGATTTACATATCTGCCCTGGGCCCACCCATCTCTGATGCCCCTGTAGAAGAGGAGGAAAGGCATCTGTATATAAATAAAAGATGGTTTCAGCCATCACAGAAGTGGGGAAGGTCAGATGGGCTGGACTGGACTGCCATGGAGACATGCCTGCAAAACATCCATAACCCAATGCAACGGTTGGTCAGTACCCACCCAACCCACTGTTCTTGTGGCCACCCATTTATTTCCTCCACCAGCCGATTAATGTACTGGCAATAAATAATCAGAATTAGTGAAAGCATTCAGCCAATAGTTTCTCACCTGCTCTGCCGGATGGAGACAAATTCCCTTCCGCCGGATTCCGCCATGTTTCCCAGGTAGGAAGCCACTCAGGTAGAGCTTTAAAAAGACATCACCAACAGCACATGGGCTCATTTTTGTATATCTATTGAAAAACTACTGTATTATTACAAACAATTTTTACATGTGTTTTCCATATTTTGTTGAATGTTTGTTCATTTACTAAATATAAATTGCAACAGTGCAGTAACCCATACTAACCAATCAACAAGAAGATTTGATCAGTCTAGTAGGAGCAGTTAAAAAAAGTGAAACTGCAATTAGTTGGTATAGTTAAGAGCACAGGGGTGATGTAGAAAGTAAGCTTTCATTGTTTATATATTCCAAAGATGTATTTTCTTTCAATTACAGTCATTCTGGACACATCCATACATAGATGCCTTTAGGAGAACTTTATGTTTAGCTAAAGGGCCGTGGCAAATCCCATTGCATTCATAGTTGAACAGTGGTTTACAGTATATCTTGAGGAACATGGGCTGCTGCTTTGTGCATTGTTTCACACATTTTACCTTGCAGCTCTGCTGTGCCTACCTCAGCCACTCTGACATTGTCACATGTGCAAGCAAAGAGGGACTGTGATTGACAGAGAAAGGAGGCAGGCACATCAGAGAAGCATCGTCATCAGTGTCCAAACAGAACAATAACATCAAAAAAGTGCCCTAAAGTAATGTAAATTGAATGTACTGTTGGGCTGTAATGGTAAAACTGGAGTGTTTGCTTCAGAAAAACAACTATAGTTTATATAAACAAGCTTCTATGTAGCCATGAGGACAGCCATTCAAAGCTGGAAAAAGGAGACAAGGCAAAGCATACACAACAGATAAACACTGTATCACACAATGGAATTCTTTAGAATGTATCTGTTATCTACTGTGTATACCAGGGATCCCCAACCTTTTGAACCGGTGAGCAACATTTATAAGTAAAATGAGTTGGGGAGCAACACTAGCATGAAAAATGTTCTTGGGGTGCCAAATAATGGCTGTGATTGGCCATTTGGTAGTCCCTATGTGGATTATCAACCTACACTGAGGCTTTGTTTGGCAGTACAACTGGTTTTTATACAACCAAAACTTACTTTCAAGCCAGGAATTAAAAATAAGCTCTGATTTGTGGTTACTGGGAGCAACATCCAAGGGGTTGGAGAGCAACATGTTGCTCACGAGCTACTGGTTGGGGATCACTGGTGTATACTGTGCTTGAATGGCTGCCTCCATGGGTTGTTTATATAAACTATATGTTTTTTCTGAAGTAAACATGCCAGTTTTGCCAATACAGGGCACCAGTACATTATATTGTCTCTCGTTTAAAACACTTTATATTTTGGTGTTAGTGTTCCTTTATATGACTTGTTCAATGTAAAAATAAAAACTGGGTAAACAGATAACAAATATTCCTAATATAATTAGTTAGCCAAAAATGTACCATATTATGGCTGGAGTGACTGGATGTCTAACAGAACAGAACACTACTTCCTACTTTGCAGCTCTCTTGGTTTCCAGTGATTGGTTACCAGGCAGTAACCAATCAGTGACTTGCGGGAGGGCCACGTGGGTCACAACTGTTGCTTTTGAATCTGAGCTGAATGCTGAGGGTCAATTGCAAATAGTTATGTCCCATGTGGCCCCCCTTCAAGTCGCTGACTTGAGCTGAAAAGCAGGAAGCTGGGTTTTGGCTATTATGTTAGACATCCAGTCACTTCAGCCTTTATACATTACATTTTTGTCTAACTAACTATATTAGAAACATTTTTTTTATTTTGCACATACTATCTATTTACCCAGTTTTTATTTTGAACTGTTCCTTTAAGGAGAGGAGATCCCATGGTAATAAGATCAGGTAAAAGATTACTAGTGTCAGTATTACTGCAGGGAACTCAAACACCATGTCACACAGAATGAGCATGATAAAGGGGAGGGAAACTATAGAGGTAGCAGACTATGAGCGTGGCATAAATGGCTATAAAAAAATATTGCATTGCCAAAGTTTAGGGGGCTTAAAGTGGTTGATAACATTTGGTCTATATGTGACTATACAGAACTTGGATTTGTTTCCATTGTAGTAGTTGATGGGAGAGAATGGATAGCTGAAGTTCATATATATGGGCACCATAGGCTGGCAATATATAAACTGTGCACTGGAAGTTCACACTGGTTCTGTTGTTGCAATACAAGGAAGCAAATTGTCCCCAAATCTAACTTTTGGCACCCCCAAGTAAATATCACCTTTCCTTCTCCTTTGGGCTGGTGCAGACAAGGAGACTCGGGGAGTTTCTGTTGCCTGGCGATTCTGCGAGGCGACAATCTCCCCGAACTGCCTTCTCCCTGTCCGCCACCTGTTTAAGTCAAAAAGTGCCCATGTCAATGCACATGCGGCGCGGCGATTTCCGGAATCGCACGAAGTTGCTTCGTGAGGAAACTTCGGGCGATTCCGGAAATCGCCACGCCGCGTGTGCATTGGTGCTGGTGCTTTTTTATTTAAACAGGCGGCGGACAGGGAGAAGGCAGTTCGGGGAGATTGTCGATTAATCACCAGGCAACAGAATCTCCCTGAATCTTTTTACTTTCATACCGAACAATTCCTTTGAGTCACCATCTTGAATAAAGTAGTACTGGTATAGGATCTATTATCTGGAAAGCTTGTGATCGGGGGTTTTTTGTAGAGAAGGGGTTCTTCTGTAATTTGGATTACCATACCTTAAGTTTATTAAAAAAACTATTTCAGCATTAAAACAAAAATAAAAACAATAGGATAATTATTACAAATACGGAATTATTTGCTTAAAATAAACACTACGACAGATGGCCTTCTCGTTATTTGGAGCTTTCTGGAGAAGGGATCCTATACCTGTAGCTCCGGAAATGATTGAAATTCTGTTATTTGTAGTAAACTCACATCACCTAAATTTAAAAAAAAAACTTTTTAACAGTGAATAATATTTTTTTTTTTAATGCTTTTCTCTTAGACCTAGAACTATGAATAAATAAACAGCAAGCCAGCTTGGTGAATCCGATGTAGCAGTGCAATTGACAACTTGAATTTCCCCAGTCTGAGCGTAGGCAGGGTGCAACTAAATGTAAGCAGACTATGTGGCACAGCAAGAGCACATACACCAGGAAATAAAATACCAGCCTCAGCCCTGTACAGAAGTACTAAGGTGAATAAATGTTCATCACTTATCTACCAAACAATATGTACATTATGGAAATGTCCCTGTGTAATATCTCAGTGCTGTTTTCCTCAAAAAGGCATTACAAAGAAAGCAATGATGATGTAGTAAATAGAATCATCCCCTGCTTATAGCTACTCACAAGAGATCCATAAGCTCCACACACGTACTTGCAACACGAGCTGACTGCTGCTCACCTCATCTGTCTCTCACTCCTCCTTACAGGCAGTGTTACTTCCTGATTAGCCGGTCACATGCTCCCTCTACAGATGCCTCTCTGAGTCAAACCGTGCAGAAGTGCAAAAGCCCAGTGTAGGATTGTACAATCTACACAGCCTAAAAGGAGTTCCAAATGAGACACTGCAGTATTTATCCCAAAGAAAACATACATTAGTAAGCAGACTGTTATGTTTCATGTACTTGTGACCTCAGAGCCTCAAATCAAACCTGCTACCATTTAGTGATATATATGGTATATTAGAGATATTTGTCAAATAAACTTCACCTTGGTTGATTCTACTATGAAGTCCTGGAGTGCGTCATTCTTTGGAAAAGGATTATATATATATATATATATATATATATATATATATATATACAGTATACTGTAGGAAGAAGGGCACACTCACAGTACCTACGAAGAGGTAATCCGTTTTATTGAGGCAAAACAGTAAAAAACCTTGTGGCTGTTCTGGGCTCTCTGCCAAAACCCAATGAAGTTAGAAACTTATTTTTTTTTAGCTGTTTAGTGCAGAGTAAATCAGAACTTTCCAGTACAAACATGGGACTGCGCGTTGAGCTGTCAAAAGTGGGACTGTCCCGCTGAAAACGGGACAGTTGGGAGGTATGATATAGTGTTAAAGTAGTTAGTACCACTTCCAGTGGTCCTCTAGTGGTTAGTACCGCTGTCAATGGTAGGGCATGTGTGCAGCAGTATACTGAGCAAAATATGCATGTGATTTTGCCCTCTCAATTTTTATTGGTAGCCCAAAAGCTGAAACAAGGTACCTCATAAAAAACACCCATATACTCTAATGTAGCTTGCAACAAAAATGACATCTAGCAAAATATTCTCAACAAAAAAGTTTTTTGAATTTTTCATGAAATGTTATCACAATAGCTACAGTATGGATGGTTATGCTTGACAGAATCTGCTAACACAACATCCCCCAGCAGGACATTACACATTCTTCACTGCTCTTAACATAAAGAAACACCTACACTGCATGAAATGAATTGTGTTCCTTTAATCTAAAGAGGTTGCCACTGGTTTGTTGATTTATGTGTTTTACAAGATATTCGGATATTCCTGTTTAGTGAACTTACAAGCAACACTGTTATTACAATATGAAAAAACAAAAATATGCTTTACCCAAAAAGTATTTCTCAATTTACATATGAAACTGGGGACAAGATGTGGGTTGGGAGGGGCCGGGTTAGGGTCAGGTGCGCACACCACTAGTATGGACCTTATGAATGTGTCCCAACCAGTATTCATTTTTATGAGATCCCAATGTCTATTAAAGATTCAGGAATCTCAGGAATCTCATATCAAACCATGCGGAAAAAGCAGACAATAACAGATCCTACGACAGGCAAAGTAAAGGAATTGCAGACTTTATTTTAGGCAAGGAGTGAACAACCACCCAGCCTTACACGTTTCGTGCTCACAGGCACTTCATCATATTGCATGCATCTGAGCACAAAACATGTAAGGCTGTGTGTTTAGGCTCCTTGCCTAAAATAAAATCAATTCCTTTACTTTGCCCATCATGGGAGTGCCTGCTGTTTTTACCATGGTTGAGTACCTCCAGTTGAGATGTAGGTCTGGGGCATGCACACCCAGACCCCATGTTTAAACTGGTGAGCTCGTATACTTTAACTGAGAACCAGGAATTTTCTTTCTCATTTTCATAACTCTCATATCCCCTGTCCTACTTTTATTCCTTTCCTTTTTTGACCCTCACAACAAACTCCATTCTTTGAAGTCTTTTTTAAACTTATGTAGATAATATCTACTGTATATCTGCCCCATCACATTGTAATTAGTGGTGCATAGCCCATTTGCTTGAATAAGAAACACATGACAGCTGCCATAACTGTGGAAAACTACAGCACATATATATATATATATATATATGTATAATTCATGTATTTGTTTGGTGATTGACTTGCGTCTGTAATGTCAGCCTCTTTGCCCCCAAGCCAACCTGCTAGATAGGGGGAATTCATCTAAAATAACTTTTAGTATATATAAATAGATGGAGTCTATTTGTAATCGGTCTACGTTTTTGTTTTTTATGTTTTTTTTTTCATTATTTCACTTTTATTCAGCAGCTCTCTAGCTAGGAATTAACAGCAGCTATGTGATTGCTAGGGTTCCATTTATCCTAGCAACTAGGCTGTATCTTGAATGAGAGACTAGAAGATTAATTGGAGATAGTCTGAATCCAGGATTTATTTTGGGATTCTGCCTTTTTCAGCAGGATTCGGATTCAGCTGAATCCAAGTGCCTGACTAAACGAAATCCAAATTAAACTCCGTGACTTTTCGTCACACAAGCAAGGAAGTAAAAAGATTTTTGACAGTTCTTTCCCCCTCGTTTTCCTAATTTACATTTGCATATTAGAGTTCAGATTCGTTTTAGTATTCGGCTGAATCTTTCATAATGGATTGAGGATTTGGGCACATCCTAAAAAAGTGGATTCGGCACTTCCCTAGTCTGAATAGAAATATAAGTAACAAAAAGTAACAATAACAATCAAACTGTAGCTTCACAGAGCAATAGTGTTTTTAGGCTGCCACAATTTGAAAGCTGAACAAATGCAGAAGAGAAAGGCAAATAATTAAAAAATAAAAAAAAGAAGCAAGGCCACTTGAAAAATTTCTAAGCAAAGGACTTTCTATAACAAATTAAATGTTACTTTAAAGATGAATTTTCATTAATATTATATTATTCTGTGGACTGTCTTTAGTTATATAATGTTAATATAGAGATGGAAAGTTTCAATACCCTTTTAAGTTAAAGATGTACAATCACTTACAATACTTATTAACATTCTGCCTGGGATAAAAACCTGGGCAGAGGGTATGCTGACATGGGGATCATTTCAGACAATAGTTATAGCCTAACCAAAATGATGGGAAAGCCCAGTCTGCACCGGTTGCTAATTTGAGAATACTGAAACCTTTTGTGCAGGATGTCAAAAACATTTTGATTAAAATGCTAAATATATGTTGTACTTAAATTAAAGACTCGATTTTTCTCATTTATTGCTTGATTTGTTAAAAAAATCAACCAAGCTCGCAACCACAAATGGCCCTAATTTACTCAAAAATCAAACACAATCATGCAACTTTTTCAGATTGTCACAAAAAAACAGCATCAACATGCCTGAAACCCTCCAAAATTATCAAGGCAAGAAATGTCTTCCAATTGTAAATGGAATATCTGCCATTGACTACTGCATGACAGGTTTTAGTAGGAATATTTTCGGATTTGTCTCAGTTTTGTTTCATAATAAATCCCAAAAAAGTAATGTTTCCCCCCCCCTTGTTACATTTTTGGATTTTTTAAGAGAAGAATCCCAACCAGAAAAAAATCAACTAATAAATGTGCCCGTAGTTTATTAATTTTTTTTATTTATTTACACAGCTCTATCCCTAGATTTTAGTTCAGCTTTGTTTAATCTCTTATCCTGCAGCAAGATACATACCATAAACACGTTGTGCATGGTCCCATTGGGTTATTAAATAGTTCAGCCATCCCTGCTAAAGATTAAAACACTCGTTTAAAGCACAAGGAAATTTCTCTGGCAGCCAGGTGCAGTAAACTTTTCTTCCTCTGTTGGGAATATAGACAGAATAGGGTCCTCTCAGGCAGCTAATAACCCTTTCATTTTCACTAGTGTGACAAGAAAGAACTATAATTACAACTTTAGTATGTACACATACGGTTATATATGAAATGTATGAGGATATTGAGCAGAAACTAGAAGAAAATCTTGCCAATGTTTTCATTTTCTAATGTTCCAAGCATTCACCAAGCATGTACATTTGAAGATTTGGACCACAGGTAACAAAAAACAGAAAACGAAGCTACATTTACATGTGGCTAGGGTCACACGGGAAGATTTCAGGGAGATTAGCCGCCTTGCGACTAAATGGCTTGCTGGTATCTCGCACCTGCGCCTATTCACACGCGGCAATACTTTTTTCAAAGTCGCTCGAAATTGCCTCACGATGCAATTTTGAGCGACTTTGAAAAACG
>CM044431.1:114989887-115000206 GCA_024363595.1 Xenopus borealis | reverse complement strand
TTTCCCATGACAGGATCCCTTTAAATAATACAGTTACAATATAAAGCCACACCTATTTTTCAACTGAAGTGAATGGTGTTGTATTCATTAGTTGCACTGTTCAATCTGTCAATACCTGAATAATTGGTTATCATCAGTTCAGTAAATAATTAGCTTGGAACTTTTTGTTTTGCAGAATGGTACCTGTGCCTTTATGTGCTGATCAGGAGCAGTCACCAGACTTGCACAGCTAAGCCACAACATCACAATGATAGACAGGAAAAGGCAAGCAGCCAAGATCCAGCGTGGCAACCCTGAGCGCCTATGAGGAAGAATTCAGCAGACAAAGTTTTTTCCAAGTCATATTGCTTGCCTTGTTTAATTACAGAATCAAACTTAAAACGCTGTGTGTAATGATAGGTTCCCTATCAATTATATATTATTCATATCAGAGCTAAACAGAGAATCCAACAGCAGAAAAAAAACCCTATTTATTTTTATGCTTTTTTTTTTCTACTCAGTGTCCAAACTGTGGGCCTGGCCACCCAAAAGGGCCTGGAGAAGTGGCAAGGAGCCCAGACTAATGGTCGGTTAAGTTTAAAATTTGTAGAGAATGCCAATATGCTTTCTGAGAGACGGCTCAATTAAGAAGAGATTTGGGGGTGGATATTTACTTCTTTTATAGATATTCTGTAAACCTAGAAATTCTAGAATGTCTATAAACCACTGCTGAAGCAGTGCTGTTTAGCTTTTCACATGTACTGTACATTTGAGGGACATATAATATTAAAATGATGGTGTCATGCAAAGACTATATAGGGAATGCATCTTTTTTCCTTTAAAAGGTTGAACTGGCAGCTTGTCTGAGGAGTAGGGAGGGTTGCCTTGTGCATACGTAAAAACAGAGGGCAGAATCTTGACTTACTTGGACATGCAGCCTAAGAAATCATGCTCTGATTGTGGGGTCTCCATATGAGGCAATTTATGTTTCACCTTGGACTCCTTTCTTTGTGGTTTATCTGTCCTGTTTCGTAGGCCTTAAAAAAATAAATGCTGTATTAAAACTTTGGCCAGTAACACAAAAATGTATTAATTGATATCATGTACATGTATTTTAAAGTAGTCCTGATTTGCAGTGTTCAGCCATCTTCTTTTGGTTGTCTAAACAATGGCTCAGCCAGTCATTATTCATAGTAATCATTGAATTGATCTCCCTCTAGAAATAGTGCAGATTTTGCCAATGCATAAAAATATATCCACCAATATTTGAGCATCAGTTAGATAACCTTGCTAACTGTAAACTTTTCTGCTGCAGCAGCAACCCCCACCTAGTTCAGCACCCCCCACCTAGTTCAGCACCCATCTCTCAGTATGTAATACTCTGGGCTGGGGGAGAGAGAGATAGTGAGAAAGAAGGTTTCATGTACCTGAATGCGGCTTGATTTTGGATGGTGTCCATGCTTTCTCTGTGACATCTGATCGTGGAGCTTGCAGCTCTAAAGCTGGAAACTCAATCTCTGGCTGAGACTGAAAAACAAACACAGTTTCATTTTAGAACAGATAAGTGTTCAAGTTAGCCCCAAGTCACTTTTATAACTTAAACCCCCACTTCACTGTGAAATGTGTTCCATGTGAGTAGCCAGACTGTAGCCACATTCTTTGCCAGATACCACTGCCAATATCCTGCAACGCATGACGGTGGGGAAGGGGTGCTTATTTTTTCTTGCCAGTCCATACACGAACAAAAGTGCATGAATGAAATATCCAGAAGTTCCCCTTTCTCTATCCAAATGAAATGCCCCCCCCCCCATCTCGACTCAAACTGAATTAAACCTAACCAGCATTTTAGGGTGGAGATAAGAGTAGGGTAAGAGTAAGAGTTTAGGGTGGAATAAGAGAAAGAGACAATTGCCTTAATGTGCAAGACAAAACCTACTTGCAGATCAGGTGAAACATTTTAAAACACTAGGGAAAGCCCTACAACAACATAACCATTTTAAAGTTAGAGTTACCTCTTAAAATTTTAATTAGCCTACTTGCTGGGCCTTCAGTGGTCTTGTAATCTTATCACAATACCATATCTATCACAATTCCCTTGTGGAGTGAGTATTTGGAAACTATTTGTACAAATCTGAATTAATGCCATCGGAAAACCCAGGTGATTAGTTATATACCGTTTCATTTGTAAGGTCAGTGGTTGGGTCTGGTCAAAGAAATACAGTAAATATGTATAGGAGTCCCAATCTGTATGTTATAATGCATGTCATGTATTGTAGTAAATTGCATCTAATGCAAACATATGGTATATGTCTGTTTTATCATTATATTTTATTTAAGCAGGAAATTCAAATATAAGCATTTTTATAAGCGGATTATGTACCTGGGGTGGGCCTATGCAAGAGCACTAAGGGGGTTATTTATCAAACTCTGCATACAAAAATTGCAAAAAATTTTGACTTTTTATACCAAAAAAAATCAGATTTTTTCAAAATCTGAAAATCCTCCATCTCCAGGCTGTCGGGGTCCTGTACAAGTCAGTGGCAAAGGTCCGATTTCAACATCATGGTCCACGATGAGTTTCAGGCAAAAATCCAAATTTTTTGGATTTGGTGCCAAAAGTCTGATTACGTGTACGGTTGGGACGGGAGGTTGGGATGTTCCTTTTGAATCTAGTGCAGTTTTAACACAGGGCGCACTAGATCCCGAACTCAATTTGCAGGTCACCTGCAGCTGTTTGCATAATGCCCCACATAGTGGGCAAAATGCAATGTCCATTGCAGCCTTTTTTACCCACTGCAAATACATTGTAAATCAGCCATGATATTTTTAAGGATGACACACAATGTGACATGTGACTGATGAAGTTGTAGCATAGCTGAGGAAAGAAGGCAGAATTGTTCAATGTGACCTACCTGAGGAAGAGTAAATACATTAATATCAAGAGATTGAGGATATCTGCCCTATTACTAAAGGTTAATTAAAAAATTTTCAAGATCATTTTGCAGTTAATTCTATTTTATTGCTGTGTGCAATAGTGCAGAGCACAAGAGCGTGATGCAAAACATGTGGGTGTGAGGACTGCAAATAAAGCACAACATGACAGCTGTTACAGAAGCAGGATGATCAGGAAAGTGTGAAAGTTATAATTCATTTAGTATGCTTATACTCTGCTTAAATAAAACAGAAAAATAATGATCATTTCTTAAAAAGATACACTTGTGCTTTTATTTCCGTATGATTATGTTTATTTGCAGCTTTCACGGGTTATTTTAGGTCTGCTGTGTTGGAACATAGGTACCCTGAATAGTTTGATGTCTGATTTGCATAGCTTTACCTAAGTATGTGTTGGAAATTGTCTTGGCTCTCGCACACCCTCTTCAACAGGTACAAACAAAGTATACATTATTGTAAGTTGCACAAAGTGGTTACACATAATACATTTTGAGGATACTAGTAACATACTATTTGCTAGTAGCAGTAGCAACAGTTGCATAAATGTGAATGTTCCTTTAGTTAAATCCAATGTTTTACTCACTGCCACTGTTTCTTACCTGGAAAACAACAACTTTTCCATCATCTGCCTGAAGGTAGAAGGTCCAAGTAGAGGAAATAAAACTCTGGGCTGAGCTTACAATGTCACTGCAGAAGCCAGATATGAGGTCAAACACAGAAAAATATGAAGGAAGCCTGAGATCCGCCATCTGTCAGAGACAAAAAAGTAGCTTGATTCTCAATTCCTTTCTTATTGAGAAACATTTATTAAAGGGCTACTATATGACTATAGTTTAAGTAACATAGGTATATAATATCTCATATTTTGTGTTATTCCTCCTAAAAGTACACCTAAGGGAATATTATCTATATCAAAATTTGCAAAGCTATCTCTGCGTTCACTATTCACTCATCATTCGATCAAGTTCACTATGACACTTTGGAAGAAAACCACCAAACAATATCCTCTCACTGGCAACCCTCGATACCCACCAGAAAAATCCATGTCCCTCCAATGCATATGGCATAACATGGAACACTTTGGGAACATTTATGGGTCATCATAACTCCTGAAACAGGCAAAATCAAAACCCTACCACAGTTACAAGAAAAGATAGAGATTAAGCAATACCATATTACCAATATGTGAAAATCTCCAACTACATTAGAATTACAGCTAATGGACAGAATGATTTGATACTCCAACCCTTTGAAAAGATTGCTAAAGCAGATCTGACACAAAGAAAATTGATAACCAGCATTTACTATATACTGAATTCTCTACCCACAGACACCTTACCGAAACATCCATACGTGCAATACTGGGAAGAGAATTTATCAGCAACCGTATCAAATTAAGAATGGGAAGAAATATGTCAAAAAGTCCTCCACATGCATGAGATATAAGGAAATTTTGATATGATCCCACTTAACTGGTACTATACCACAGATAAACTTCATGTAATATTCCCAAACACGACTGATAGATGTTGGAGAAGATGTAAGCAGCGAGGCACACTAGCACATGTGGCACTGCCCAAAAATCACCCCATACTGGGAGAGAATATTAACCGTACCATCTGACCCCTGGATATTTTTTCTGGGCAAACCCCACATTAGCAACATAAAAGCAGAGGAAAGATTAATGAACCATATACTCACAGCAGCAAGGAGACTCATTTGCTCCAAATGGAAGAAGGTGCAGAGAATGGAGTATATGTCAGAAATACACAACAACTAAATGCCCACAAAATATGGATGAATTGGGTATACCATTTCCCCAAAATCCCCATGGTGGATGAATGACACAAAGATTAAACGATCTGGAACTCTATCCTCAATATGTAGCTCTAAAGAGAAAGAGAATAGAAAGCTGGACACCATGCTACCTGATTAAGACCCCAACTTACACAGGCCCCAAATATGTTAAACTATCAAAATACATTTGGTAATGCAGCCTTGTAACCCCCCATTCCACAAGGCAAAGCTTTGTACCGCTGCACCTTGTGTAATTCTATGATATTTCATTGCACATGGATAACCTTTTCCACACTTTGTCTTTGTATTTGTTTTACCTTTTATTTCCCTTTGTTTTCACTTCTGTGACAAAACCAATGAAATAAAGAGTTAAAAAAAAAAAACAATGCTGTTAGCCCTTTTAACAATTTGAACAAACCCCCCCCCCTTTGTGGCCCAGCATTAATGTCTGGCTGCTGTGACTGCTTACGTTTATGTAATCTTCAAAAGTTATCTGAACTGAAATAAACTGGCAACTGCATTGTTCATACTTGTAATGCCATGTATTGTTCACACCTTAAGACACAGGATTTATCACCTTTTACATCTATCTTTGAATTCTCCAACGTTTGGGGCAATGTGTAAAAAAAAATCACTTATAGGATGGTTACCAAGGAAAACAATAATGGGGAATATGGACATCCTTAATGAATGCCCTTGGATAAGAGCAAGGGTGCTGAAGTTACAGCAATTAAAAATTGCGTTAGCACTTTGCACATAGAATACGAGGGTTTGGTCAACCCAACTTGGGTTCGATTTCTCGATAAAATCTAACAATCGAATACCGAAACATTTGTACAATTCGAACGATTGAGGCGTTCGATCGTACGAATGGTATTCGACCGGGTGATAGAAAAAAAAGCCTATGGGGAGATTCCCATAGGTTTCTATTGCAATTCGGTAGGTTCAATCTGGCGAAGTAGGCAGTCGAATTTAAAGTTAAAGTACTTCGATCATTGAATGGTCGAATTATCGAATATTCGATCTATACGATACACTCGAATTTTGGGTATTCGATGATCGAAGTGGCCAAATTTGCATATTCGAATTTGATATAATTCGATCGAACTTCGAATTATTCACATGAATTTAGTAAATCTGCCCCTTAGTGTGCGTTAAAGACAAATCAAGTTAGTAATATGATATTGAAATACATACATACATCAAATTGTAACAGAATATACAGGCAGTAGTGATGAGTGGTACGGCCTGATAACCGTAGGACCTGCTGGTTTACCCCTTGACAAAGGCCTTACTCCAAAACATTGGGGTGATTCTTATTTTCTGCATGGATATCTGCTTCCTTGTACTGCCTGTATATTCTGTTACAATTTGGCGGTAAGCATTTCAGTATCATGCCGACTAGAGATGGGCCTATAGGCCAGTTCCCTACAGATGAAGACAATCTACAATTATCTAGGCAGACACAACAGAACCTAAAAGTAACAACAATAAAAAGCAAGATATTGCTAGAAATGTTAGTTCTTGCGAAAATCTGTTAGGTGAAGAGCTAAATTATAATAATGACAGTATAATCTGTTCTAGCAATGTTCCTTTGTCCTTTGCTTCTTTGCTATATCTGCAGCACACATCAGTGTTTTAGGCTGCCAGTTCTGCATGGCAACGTGCAAACCAAAAGCCTTGTGAATCATTGTTCAGAGTACATGTCAAAATCTGCAGTCGGATTTGTCTCTCATGCTGATGGATGGAGGATTTACACACTCCAGTAATTCCCCATTGTGATTTGCCAACAGAAACCTTTAGCTTGCTAGACAGTTGCTAATGGTGTGGGTTTTTTGTCCCATGGCCTGTGACTGCTCTGCTGTTAATACACATGTAAA
This sequence comes from Xenopus borealis, assembly GCA_024363595.1. Lineage (NCBI taxonomy): Eukaryota > Metazoa > Chordata > Amphibia > Anura > Pipidae > Xenopus > Xenopus borealis. The sequence goes on along the minus strand of CM044431.1, from coordinate 114,993,598 downwards.
GCATAAAAAGCAGTAAAAAAGAAAATAAGCTGGGTTCACATTCTAACTCAGTCCTTTCATTATCAAATACAGATTAATTGTTAGTGCTCTGAAACCATCAGTTGAACAAAAAAATACACTTTGAAATCTTTAAATCTTTTCACCATTTGTGAAACTCTTATTTATATTATTAATGTACCAACTATTACTCCACAACCCACTGAGCTGAGTTGTTCTGTGGGTACCTTGGAGCAATCGCCACCTCAAAACCAAGCACATGTGTCAAAAGTATCGGGAATACACGTCATGCTCAAGCCATAAATTATGCCAATTGAGCACCATGTATTTCTAAGCAACTGAAAATTTTGATACATCGGCCGCAATGGCTTGAAATTATGTTTAAAAAAAACACTGCATTGTGGTTTAAAATATACCAATTGGGTCCAAAATAGCATTTTGTACATGTTGTGGTAATTACATAATCGCTATGTGTGTAATGAGGTTAAATGCAGCAGAATATCTGGGAAATGCAACCACGAAATGACATATGGACGAAGCAGGGCAAGGAGGGAGCCAGAGGTTTGAGCAATTTGCCAACAGTGTACATCTTGGGTGCCTGAATCTGAATGTAGAAAAATGTAAAATCTGCGAGCATAAATTGGGTACCTCATTACATCCCTCGAGCAGTTGCTCCTACTGTTATGCCCCTGTCCATATAAAAAGTATATTGTTTATGCATACTCTAAAAAACACCAAAAGCACTGTATGAAATAACATTCTCAGAGTTATATTTTGATATTCTTTGCAAGCCTGTTCTGGCTCCCATGAAACTTTATGAGAAATGCCTAATGAAACAACCAGCTGTTCCCTACTATTTGTCCCTGCAACACACTACCTGTTGTAGTTTCCAAATCCCTTTGCAGCTCGACATGGGGTCAGTACAGAGAGTTTGAACTTTATAAAGATTGCAGCCAAGGTATGAACCCTACAGTAAATCATCTCATGTTGTTATGTGGTAGCATACACCTTTCATCGATACAGTCAGCTGATACCTTTTCTTTCTGGTTTTCAGATTCAGGCAGCTGTTTTCTGCAGCCAGTGATGCATCCATATTGTTCATCGACTTTGGCATAGGCTTCAATACAGGCTGTAAAATACACCAAATGTGGTTGAAAAAATTATCCATAAAAGACAGAAAATGAGGGGCTCAGTCAAATAATGCAATAGCGACCAAATTTAAACCCAAATGACTCAAGGCTTTACTGCTTATATAACATATTTATCAATCTATCTACTAAAGTCAAATCATCATTTGTAAAACACAAAGTTTCCAATGCATTAATTGATTAGAGGCCATGCATAGTTTATATAACAACAGATATATTATATGTCTAAAGTCTTTTTGTTTAGTTACTGTAATAACTGGTTAACCAACCTGTATCATTTGGGAAAAACCACAAGCTTTTTGCCCTATGAGACATACAATGCCATTTGTGTAAAGCTGGCCATAGATGTAAAGATTTTTGAAAGATCCAATGGTTACAGTGAGACCATGATTGTCTCAAAACAAGCGTTTAAATGTCCGATGTGTCCATCAACTAAAAAGACCATTTCAGGCGATATTACCAGCAAAACTGAAGGATCGCAGCCTGCTTGTCCTGCAAACATAGGTAGATTGCATGGGGACCGATAAAGATTTTCTAACCTGGCCGATTAATCTTAACACGATAATTTGACAGATTGGTCGGACTTCACTAAGATCGGTTGTTCGGCAGAGAAAAATCTTTGCGTCTATGGGGACCTTCAGACTTCAGCATTATCTTGCATTTTCGTTTCAAGTCTACTGTTTTCGGAAACATCGACTCTATCTGTTAAGGGGACTGTGGCACAATGTATTTGATCCTTACAACCTTCTCATAGAAAGTGAGAGGATATTAATCCGCGCAGGACTCAAGAGCAAGGGACCCCTTGACCTTATCCAGCACAAATAACAGGATTTCGGCCCAACTGAAAATTTCAGTGGATGAGTTTATGCTATTGGATACATGGAGAGAGCTCCACCTTTAACGAAGGAACATACCTTCTATTCAAATGTCCACTGACACTTCTCTAGGATAGATATGCTACTTGTCTCAAGATATCTTGGGCCCTCTGTAGAGAGGTATAAACTCTTAAAATGTCCCTGGTCAGATCACTTACTTGGTGATAATGATGTAAAGCTTACAATATTTTTCTCCAATAATGTTCAATCTGAAAACAGCCTCAGGTGTTATTTGGGAGAGTCATAAAGCAGTTATAGGGTCTTATTTATACAAATTGGAGCCAGACAGAAAAAACATTCCAAGAACAGATAGAAAAATTTACTAATTAGCTACAGCACAAGCTGATAAAGCATTACACTAGGCTAAACAAAGGTTTTATGGAACAAGGCTAATTTCCCCTTAGCCAGAAAGCTTAACAACTACTACAGTCTCTGACCATTCACTTATCTTAAGCTGGCCATAGATGCAAAGATCCGCTCATTTGCCGACATTAGCAAAAGAGTGGACCTTTCCCTGATGTGCCACTAAAGGCAGGGCTATATCGGGGGCAATCCGAACGTTCGATCCTATGGCCAAATGAGCGGATTACGATGAGGGCAATGGGCTCTGACAGGTTGTTGGGGAGAAAATGAAACCTTCCTGATCGATATCGTGGCCAGATATTGATCAGGAAGACCCTTTGGGAGCCACCATACATGGGCAGATAAGCTGTCATATTGGTCTAAACAACCAATATCGGCAGCTTTATCCGCCGATGTATGGCCACCTTGTTAACCTTGGGTTGAAGGTCATGGGTTATCTGGAGAGAATAATTAACCAAGTTTAAATGTACCCTTTATGCAGATGACTTAATAATGTCCATTACCAGGTCATTAAACACTTTGCCTAATTTATACAAATTCTAGGAGACTTTAGTATCTATCAGATCTGATCATTAACTCCTCGAAAATCCAGGGCATTAAATATCAATCTACCTCTTCCACAACTTAAAACCATTCAACTGAAGTTTGATTTTACATTGGAGGAACGATCCTTGAAATATTTAGGAATTAACAAATTAAAATCAATCCCTTTATAATTGCAACAACTACATAGGATCCTCTCTACTTGGAAAGATCCCTATAAATCATGGACAGGTAGAATTCGGTCTATCAAGATGATAATATTCCCTAAAGTTTTATATCACCTTTCTGCTTCACCACAAGTATGTTACGAATATATATGGAACAGGATAAACCCTGATATATATCATGTGTTACAAATTGAAAGGGGGGTTAGGAGTACCAGATTTTAATAAATATTTTATAGCTGCTCATGGCTAAATGGCACATTACGCTAACCCCTCCCCTCAGGAGACTTGACCTCCACAGTCCCTATCTTACAGCTAAAATTTGGCATATGAAGCTGGGCAACCCACAATCTGATGAAGTCTGGGAAGACATTTTACAGCAATCAGCTAGATGCTCTATCAACACCCTTCAGGAAACTTAATTCAAGGTATTATTACAGTAGTATATGGTCCTGGTAAGACTAGCCAAATGGTTTCCCAGACTTTCCTAGAACTGTTCAGGGGTTGTAATGCATTAGGCACAATGGGGCATATCTGGTGGGACTGTGGATAGGAGTCTATTCAATGATTAATACCATCTCTGCCATCCCATTGAGAAAGTATCCCTATAACGCTGTATTA